>JAUMJK010000709.1:0-690463 GCA_033558105.1 Coccyzus lansbergi
AGGAGCGGGGTGGGCGGGGCTATGAGAGGCCCTGGGCGCGGCCAATGACGACACGGCTCGGGGAGTGAGCAGCTGTTGGCGAGGAGGTGGTGTTTTGTGGAATCAAACTCTATAACTCCGTTAAGGGTTATAAAGCAGGTATGCGTTTATTCGCCAGTGGGTGCGAGGGGATAATCCTCTTAGCTCGCACCCCAAACAGTCTAACAAGCAGATAGATATAGTGTGAAGACATACCTATTCATAAGCACCTGTTACATATTCGTGACTTTCCCTCTCCTTATTATAATTAGGTTCGAGAAGCTTCTTCTATGCTTGCACAGGCATGATGTTGTGGTCCGAAGTCACCTTCATCTTCCTCATGAACTGTCCCCTGAATTCAAACTGTGCGCAGGCGCAGTCTCATCCTGGTGGAGCTGCAGTTGTTTTCTGTATTCCAGCTTCTCTCTTATCAGCATCCAAGGTCTTCAAGGCCTTTGCCAGCAGACAGTGCGTATTTCAATAAGCTAAGCTGTCTAAGTTTACCTAACATTTCTCCAGTTTTTCCAACAAACATTTATGCCCGCACATCAGTGGGAAGTGGTAGGGACAGACCCAGAAAAGGCTGGAAGTGTTCTCAAAGCCTATCCAGTTCCAACACCCCCCCCGCCATGGGCAGAGATGCTTCCACTCTGATGGGGCCTTGTCTGGAGCCCCCTATTTACTTTTGGCTTCTAGAGTATAGCAAGAACATAAAACTCTTGGAGTGTGTTCAGAGGAGGCCAGGAAGATGATCTAAGAGCTGGAGCACCTCCCATCTGAGGACATACAGAGAATTGGGGTTGTTCAGCCTAGAGAAGGGAAGACTCCGGAGAGACATTATAGCAGCTTCCAGTACCTGAAAGGGCTACAGGAATCCCGGGGAAGGGCTCTTGATCAGGAATTGTAGGGACAGGGCAAGGGGTTTTAAGCTGAAAGAGGGCAAATTTAAATGATTATTAGGGAAGAAATGTTTTGCTGTGAGAGCAGTGAGACACTGGCACAAGTTGACCAAGGAAGTCTTGGCTGCCCCATCCCTGGAGTTGTTTGAGGCCAGGCTGGATGGGGCTTTGAACAACCTAATCCAGTGGGAGGTGTCCCTGCCCATGGCAAGGAGTTTGGAACTGGATGGTCTTTAAGAAGGTTCCTTCCAACCCAAACCATTCTATGCCTGTATGATTATGTATATTTCAGAATCTACCTTAAAATACTGCTCTGTTGTGGTTGGGATATGGGTTACATAAAGTATTCCTAAGGCTGCCTCAATCCTACCAATGAAATAGGATCAACAAGAAAAGGAATGCATTGCAGCACAGTTGTTTTTTCAAGAGCAGGGATATTTTATATTGTGCGTAAGAGAAGATCTTTATGAAAGAATTTACATGTTATCAGGGTCAAAAGTCAGCAGTGAGCACAAAATAGAAGCCGTGTGGGTTAGGCAGATCTGATTACTGCCCTTTGCAGAGGAGCACACCATAACACTGACATGTCTTGAGGATTCCCTTCCAGTGGGAAGCTGGGCATACCTTATAGAAGGTGATTTTTAGGCTTTTTTACTCTACGTTTGTTAAAATGTTGCCATAGATGCCAAGTGTAATTAGAATTCCCTCAAACCAGTTTCTTACACATTAGGAGAACATTTGTAAACTTATCAGGATCATCACTAGGAGTATTTTCTTTTCTTCAGAAGGTTCCACAGAATCTTCCCAGTCACAGCCTGCTCAGAAATAAGTCTTCTATTTTTGTTATGGACCTGCTTGTGCTGATTAACATCGCTGCATCAAAGACCTTAAATACAGCTGTACACAGAAGCTGTGATAAGCTGAGCAGAGATAAGCTCAGGTTGTCAGTTTACACAACCCATGTGTGAACAATCACATAGAGATCCCAAAATGGTTACCTGTGTTTCTGGGAATGGTAAAATGCAAGCAAGTTGAATCTCGTACCAGCAGTGTTCCCAGGTAGAGCAATATTGGAGGTGACAACACTGAATTAATTTCCTGTAAACCCTGTGTTTTCTTACGGGATCTCAAGTTGACAAAGAGTGATTGTAACACCGTGAATGAGAATTGCATCTATTAAGAGGCATCGTGCCACATCTGGTGTAGAATATCTGCAGGACTGACCAGTTTTGTTTTGGTTTTTAAAGGAAGCTTTTAGTAGTAGAAGTGAATGTGGTTGTCTGTATCTGGGAAACTGATGACTCAGACCCTATTCATGCTATTGAAAGACAGTTTTATGAGACCCGTCAGACCTGTGGGTGGACCTTGAGAGGGATCTGAAGGCAGACGTCATACACAGTGATGCCTGCAGCCGTGTCTGATGATTGTCCCATCATATACCACTTTTGGCATATCCTTTAGGAGATTTTCTTTAATCTTCAGGTAACAAGTCTGTGGAAGAAGTCAGGACAGGGGATTTCACCATTTCTTTCATCTAAAAAGTTGTACCATCAGGTCAAAAAAAAGAAATGCTGAAGCAGCACTCTGCCTTAGAGGGGGAAAAAAAAGTGTTGGAGTTTGCCTTGACCCTGCTATACCCCTGTGTGTAACCGTTTGTAACCGGTGACATTTTCCCATCAATAACAAAAGGGCATATTCCAAACTTGATGAACTAGACTGTAGCTGCATCACTCCCATGAATGCTAATAGGAATACGGCCTTTCTCCATCCCCATGTAAGTTGCTTTGCATATCCTAATAGTGCATTCTCAATGAGCAAGAGGGTCAGTGTTAATCACTCCATGGCATTCCAAGAGTGACTGCAGGCATCACCACCACATTCCCCTTGGTCATGTTATATCTAGCGAGGCTTGACTGGAGTTGTGGAGAGTAGTATGCGCATAGGAATGTTAAAAAGATCTTCAGGAATTAATAGAAAGGAACTGTAGAGGAGATGTGGGAGAGCTGATACAAGTTCGTAGTAATTTTTAATAATAATTTTAACAATATTCTTTCTGTCTGGAAATTACATACTTGTCATGTGTCACCTTTATAAGTCTTTAAGTCGGTCTATGGTTCAGGACCATGGAGCTAGATTTACATTTAGATACCTAATTCCAAGTACCTAAATGCACATTTTAATTGCTTGAATGACATGATAAGGTATGTCATATTAAAGGATTCACACAGAAATAAATATACAGACTTTGTCTATCTGTGCTTCCTTGCTTGGTGCTTGGGAGTGGTACTGAACTTGTAGGAAATGCCAAGGTAGATCTGCAGCTCCATTAGAGACCAAACAAAGTTATTAAGCAGTGTCATGCTGCAGAATATGTGAAGTGCAGTAAGAGGAGCTATTTAAGAACTATTAAAAGTATGCAGGAAGTAAATGCTGGTAAATCTACAGACACTTGGAGAGAAGTCTGTTCTTCAGTGGAAATATTTGCCTGTACATTTAACTGTAAATATTGTAATCTAGGCTGTGGTCCTCAAAATTAGCAGAAATCCTTTTTATTTAGTAAGGTTTCAACAATTTCAGTCTAAAATGGGTTAAAAATGACTACAAAATTTAATCATTTAATATTGTTATGGTTGTAATCAGAATAGATGAAAATTTGTTTTTTGTTTGATTCTGTTATTTCCCAGTTTCACATTTCAAATATTGCTGCTTCCCTTTGCCTACTTGACATTAATTGGTTACTTTTTAAGTAATTTTCTTTAAATTTGATAGGTACTTACAATAGAACTATGTTGTGTTCCTTCCATAATGCAGCCAGTAGAGTGCATTGGTTGTTTAATATTTAGCTTTCAAAAATCTGTACCGAACTGCATGTTTCATTCTGATTTAGATTTTACTTTTCTCAGCTCAGATATCCTCTGGAAAAGAAAATCTACAAGTGAGACCACTGGGTTATGGTAAAGATAATATGCAAAAATGGAGTGTAGACTCTTGTAAATTGATTTCAAATTATCACAGATAGATTTTTTCTGTAAGATTCTGTATTCCTTTTCGTATACCTGTGTTGATGAATAACAGTTTCTCTGCTGTGGTAACTGATGATCTTTTTTTGAAAAGTTGTCACAGATTCCTTCCAATTTTCACTGGATGAATCTGCAGTTATGCCCAGGAATAGATCTTACTTTTGATATGTTTTTGCCTGAGTACGTTAAAGAACCGTATCAGTGCTCAACTGTTTTTTTACCTCAAGGGGACTTTTGCACAATAATCAAGTCTTTCACTCATTGTTTTTTTTTTAATGAATTAAACATTCACGGCTTGTTAACTTTTGCTCTCTGTGCTCTCACTTTCTAGGAATTTGATTTATTTGCATCCTGTGGGGCATTTTCTTAGAGTATGAACCCCAGAACTTTATGCAGTTTCAAATACCCACCCCATTGGTGCTACTGACAAAGTAAAGTATTCCCAGCTCCCCAACATTTGTCACTCATCTGCTGTTGATGTGTCTGTAGATCACACCAACTCTGTTTATTTCCCAAGCACAGCATGACATTGGACTGTTATGGTGGGCTGCTTCTCTGCCAGAGTTTCTTCAGATGGAGACCATCTAGAAGGTCATTTGTAAGGTACAATCCATATTTTAGCTTTGAAGGTACTCATATAATCTATAATCATAGAATGGTTAGGGTTGGAAGGCAGCTTAAAGCCCATACGGTTCCAATCCCCTGCCATGGGCAGGGACGTGTCCCACTAGATCAGACTGCTCCAAGCCCCATCCAACCTGGCCTTGAACTCCTCCAGGGGTGGCAAAGCCACAGCTTCTCTGGGCAACCTGGGCCAGGACCTTCCTACCCTCACTGGAAAACATTTTTCCTAATGTTTAATCTAAATCTCCTTGCTTTCAGCTTAAAGCCAACCCCTTGTCCTATGCCTGCACTCACCGATCAAAACCCCCTCCCAGCTTTCTTGTAACCCCCTCTGTGTAATGGAAGGCTGCTCTAAGGACACCTCAAAGCCTTCTCTTCTCCACATTAATCAAAACTAAACTATTCAGCACTGTTAACATGACTTGTTTTAATTGAATCTATTTACCAAATGAGTCATATCAGTGTAATACCATTGCTTCATTTTTGTTGATGTTGACATCACAAACATTCGGTTGTAATTCTTCTGTTTGTAGGAGGAGAGTGTTGAGGAGTCCTATTTGGAAACCTTGTTGAACTACACAACAGGATTGTTTGCATTTGTTTATAATTAAATTTATGTTTTGTTCATAGTCTTACTGGAGGATGGCTTTTTCAGATCTATCAGTGTGTTTTTAATCCATTTTACAGCACTGCTCTGTGTCATTGCCATACAGCAATGTGATTAAAAATAAAGTCCTCCAACTATTCAGTTCTGTTATACCAGCACAATTGCTGTCATCCAAATCTATACTCTTTCAGAGTTAAACAAAATTGCACTGCTTATTACCTGTTTATTCCACTAATTTTTTTAAACTTTAATATGAAATTGCACATCTGCCTTTACATTACTTTGGTTAGGTTTGCTGTTTGGCTGCATTCATGGTCTAAACTTCCATTTTCATCTCTGGAATTGATTCTTATGGAGATTTAAAATATGGTTATGAAACTTGTCATGACATCCCAGTGGTTCATAGAATCATAGAATCATAGAAGCATCAGGTTGGAAGAGACACACTGGATCATCGAGTCCAACCATTCCCACCAATCTCTAAACTGTGCCCCTCAGTACTTCATCCACCTGCATCCACCTGTTCTCCCATATGTCTTTAATTTTCTGTAATTTATGTGGAGTAATTTAAAATCTCTGCTGTCTGGCACCATTTTCCATTACCTCTGTATTAACTTATTATTTTTTTTTTGTTTTTCATTGAATTTTTACTGTAGTATTGCACTGAGGTCACAGAAAACCAGGACAGTTTCAGTTTGAAAAGACCTTTAAGATCATTGAGTCCAACCAAGATGCATGGTCATTCACATTTTTTGTCTTGATTGTGGAATACTGTCATTTTGTCACTCTTGTAAACATTATTTTTTAATTCAAGAAATAAAACCTTAAGGATTTTGTCAGGGTTTTTCCCAAGAGGAAGGAGTTGAAATGTATATGGTACTTTTTAAGCACTGAGATGCCTGCTGAGATTGAAACTTACTGTGGCCTCCTTGCTGCTAACAATTAGCCCTTACTGGTGCCACTGCTATGTTGGTATAATTACATTTTCACTGATATAGATGTTTCCTAATTTACAGACCCACTGGCACAGGAGCTTTTACTGTGAATGTATCCTTTATTGGTACATTGCTGTCTTGTGAAGAGAGGTCTACAAGGGAGCTAGGGAGTTGTTTGGAATATAGGGTCATAGAGTGATTTGGGTTGAAAAGGACCTTAAAGCCCATCAAGTTCCAGCCCCCGTGTCATTAGCAGGGATACTGGATCAGGTTGCTTAAGGCACCATCCAACCTGGCTTTGAACACTTCCAGGGAACTGAATACACAAATTCCCTGGCATTCCTAGCAATACGTTAATCTTTATGTCGTAAGTTCCTCATGGCTGGAACAGCAGGGTATGCTGAGCAGTTTTTGTAAAAGAGAGAAGGAAGAGTAGAAGAGAGTAGTAGTAGGAACCCGGAGAATGTCTGCATTTAAAGAATCTGAGTCTCAAAAAACTTTAGTATATGGGCAAGTATGGCATTCACCACCTGTTGTATTGATAAGCAGCTGTCATTTTTCAACCATAGTGGCATGCAAGTGTAAATTAAAGTACTGAATGCTCACCACTCCTGATATTAGTAATAGTAACAGTAACAGTAATCTTGCTGTGCTTTCTTTCAGATTATCAGTATAAAGATGCTTTTAAAGAATGAAAAAATATCATGCACTATAGCTATCATTAACCTAGAATATTTTATCAGTACAGAGCTTAAGAAATGGTTGTTCTTCATACAAAACATGTTAGTTTCAGATTTGCCTTTATCCTTGTGTGTCATTTTTAGATAACTATAGCGTATTTTACCAATTGTGAAAGTGTTTGTGAAGTAACTCATCTCATCCAACTTCTAAAGCATTTAGAGTGATTACAAATGTCCAGCTTATGACATAAAGAAGACAGTGATCTGGTAGACACAGAAGCTCTTTGACGGGAGGATTTTCATGAATTTTAAAGCAGATTCCCTCCACCCCCGTTTTCTTACAACTTTTGTCTTTCTATTCGATTCAGTTTCTATACAGCATAGCAGAACGTGTCAGAAACCTTTAAGTTCTTTCAATGAGCATCAGGCATGTTAATGCAAAGACATGACGAGCAATCTTCTGTGAGGAGAGGCTGCAATACAGCCTACATGACTTCAGGAAAGTGTTAACAAGGTATTAATATGCCTACCGTGACAAGATGTATTTAATGGGAAGCAGCAAGGAGTTTGTTTTATTACTTCTCCTCCACCCGCAAGTAATAAATCCTAAAAGCTTCAATATTGATTCAATGAAATGAATGGCTGAATCGTTCTGGAGAGGCAAGTGGACAAATGCTTCCATGGTTACGTTGTGCTATGTGGTGTGGTTACTGAGCTTTGTTGGTTCCCTCCCTCTGCCATTGAAGGAAAACAACAAACCACAGGGAAGCGCCACACATGGTGGGCATGAACGGGAAACAATTTTAAAAGATCAAGCTAGCTGATCTTATACAGATTTTAAACAATATGGGCTTTATTGATTTATGCTGTATACCCTGAACCTGCATTTCAGTACTTTCTCCTTTGTATACCACTTTCTCATGGGCAGTTTTTATTTCTTGCCTGAACCACCTCTCACTTTGATTCAGAATGCCACAATTTAAAAGACTGTGTGGAAGTGGGTTTCATAGTAGTGTTACTTGCATTATATTTATCTAGGAATATTTTTATATATGATGTTACTTTATCAATGTGGGCTTTTGCAACACCCAGATAATAATGGGGTTCTAAATTACCTGGATAATGAATGGTAAGTTATACATAGACATTTTATGTTCAAATGTTTTAGGGTGCTTTGCAGTAGGGCATAATGAAGTGGTTTGATTTCCTGCCTCCTTTCATCTGATGTACTCAAATTTCTTGTGTCATGGGGATGGAGATAATAATCACATAAATTCAGAGATGCCACATTTTAAAAAAAAATCAAATAATGGCATGCAGTTATTTCATTAGCTTAAAAATATTGCAGATCAAGCATTATGTTAAGAGAAAGAAATCCTGAACGCCTTAGATTTTGTTCAGGACAAAGAGTAAATGAAACTGAAAGCCGATGTGTCAAGAACAGTTGCATCTTTTTCCCTTGCAGACCCAATCTGAAAAAAGTGTGTGTTTTCCTCTGCTGTTGTTTCTTCTCTTTGCAGTCCTTCACAGTCCCCATGATCACTCTGTGTCAGAACACTAAGATGTCCAAACATCCCTTTACAAACACAAAGGGAGATGCCAGGATTCTCCACAACCAGGAAAATGAGTTCATAAAAATGGAGGGTAGTTACTTCTGAGACAGAAATTTTGTCTTTACAAAATTACATTAGAAGTTTACATTTATTGCAGGTACTTAATTTCACATTTACCCTTGTCTCTTTCTTCTGAAGGCAGAAAAGAAAGCAACAAATGAGTAAACACTTCAAGGTTTTGCTTAAAAAATTTCAGAAATTGGAAGAATCAACTCTTAAGGTGGCAAACACATGTTATTCTTTGTTTTCAAGTAGGTTTTTTTCTTCATTTGAAAGAAAGCAAATAAAATACCTGTCTTTGATTTGGGAAAGCAAGTGAAGTTTTGTGCAGCAGCTGGAATCCTTTTGCTTTTGTCTTTGTTAACCTGAAATGCTTTTTGAGGACTTTGAAATTAAAAGCAGTCTGGATCCACAGGAGTATGGAGAGTTTTTAATATTTTTATTATGTTTTAACTTCAGAAAAATGTTTTGATGGATGTTTTGTGAGAAAGCTTCTGATTCGCTGCATACTGTTTCAATTGTCAGATCTCACTGCAGGTAAGGAGCTGGACTCGTTTGAAGAAAACAAAACTGCAGTTTTATTTAGCAACTGTAACTATACAACAAGAGCAGGCAGATCCTTCTTCCCAAATTGTCATCTTGCTGTCTCTCTCTGTGTGACCTACAAGCCAGTAAGCATCCACTGTGGCTTGAAAGGAGCATTTCTGCTGTCATGTGTGTTAAAATATAGCAGCTTTCACTGAGCAGGTGTCAGGGAATGTTAACTTATTTCCTGATAATAGAAATACTTATTTTCAGTTTCTTAAATCATGGATGTCTCTGAAAATTAAAGGATAAAGACATCCATCTGCATCTTTTTGAAGACTGAAAACCAAATAGCCATCATATTTATACAATACAACAGTCCTTTTTAGTAGAACCAAAGATATAAACAAGAGATAAAGTACTCCCTTCTGAAGCCCTTTGTTTGTTTTTTGTTTTCGTTTTTTTTTTTTTTTAATCTTGTTCCTTTAAGTCCTGCTTTCCTTCTTAGGGATTTGTTTTTTCATCTAACTCCCTGTTCTCTGGCCTTTCCTTTCAGATGGTGCCAATAAAGGGAAAAGGCAACATTTCAAAACAAACAAACAAACCAAGATCCATTGATTCCCTTGCTGCTGCTGCTTTCAATATTGGTTTACTCTCAGCAGAGCCATTTTTAACTTGCAGAGTTTTAGTGAATTCAAAACAAAGGGAACCAAACAAACAAAGAATGGAGGAGTGTACTTAGTACACCTTATTTACTGTTTTTATTGAAATGAGAAGTTAAGGCTGACCTGGAGGCATGGTTCCATGCAATGCCAGAGCTGTTTTAGTTGCAATACTAGGACTGAGTGTTTATCCCTGATGCTTACTGCTATATGGACAGCATGCTGAAATATTAAAAGTGCATATGGAATATCTTATGTCACTCGCCAACAAACTTCCAGCTGTTTGATGACAACTGGTGACAAAATCCCACAGCTGCTCTGTCACATCCTCATATCTAACAAAGGGAAACACGCGTCTCTGGAGTGGTGTGATGAAAGAAAGTAATTGGGGAATCCACAGGGATCAAGGGAAAAACATGAAGTGTTGCATGGGAGAGAGTAGCAAATTCAGCCATTTCGGATCTGAATGTAGTTTCATTGAATGACTCCATGAAAGTAGCCAGGTGAATTAGTAAGCCCAAGTATAAGTCTTTTTTTAACCTAGCTCAGTAATTAGCAACATTTATTGTTCTCAGGTCTGTCATAATTGAGAACTGATGACTGGTGGAAGCCCCTCTGATGCTGAGCACTGTGGTAGCTGTTGGTGGGAGCCAAACTTCCAACAGAAACTGGGCAACAAAAAGACAACATGAAGTAATTTATATAAGCGGAAACATTACAGAATAAAAGATAAAAAGGATCAGGATGAGGGCATTGAAGGTATCCTTAGCAAGTTTGCAGATGACACAAAACTGTGTGCAAGTGTTGATCTGCTGGAGGGTAGGGAGGCTTTGCAAAGGGACCTAAACAGGCTGGACCGCTGGGCAGTGTCCAACGGCATGCCGGGTCCTGCCCTTGGGGCACAACAACCCTATGCAGAGCTACAGACTGGGAGAAGCCTGGCTGGAAAACTGCCAGGAGGAGAGGGACCTGGAGGTGTTGGTCGACAGCCGACTGAACATGAGCCAGCAGTGTGCCCAGGTGGCCAAGAAGGCCAATGGCATCCTGGCTTGTATCAGAAATGGTGTGACCAGCAGGTCCAGGGAGGTGATTCTCCCTCTGTATTCAGCAGTGGTGAGGCCGCTCCTTGAATATTGTGTCCAGTTCTGGGCCCCTCACCACAAGAAGGATGTTGAGGCTCTGGAGCAAGTCCAGAGAAGAGCAACGAGGCTGGTGAAGGGGCTGGAGAACAGAACCTATGAGGAGCGGCTGAGAGAGCTGGGGTTGTTTAGCCTGGAGAAGAGGAGGCTGAGAGGAGACCTCATTACTCTCTACAAGTACCTGAAAGGTGGTTGTAGAGAGGAGGGAGCTGGCCTCTTCTCCCAAGTGACAGGGGACAGGACGAGAGGGAATGGCCTCAAGCTCCGCCAGGGTAGATTTAGGCTGGAGATTAGGAGGAGGTTTTTCACAGAAAGGGTCATTGGGCATTGGAATAGGCTGCCTGGGGAGGTGGTTGATTCCCCTTCCCTGGAGGTGTTTAAGACACGGGTGGATGAGGTCTTGAGGGACTTGGTTTAGTGTTAGATAGGAATGGTTGGACTAGAAGATCCGATGGGTCCCTTCCAACCTGGTTGTTCTGTGATTCTGTGATTCTGTGATCTTAAAATCAAGTATGCTTTCTGCCTCTTGATCCACAGAAGAATAACAATGTGGGGTATAAACTGTGAGGTTGGGGTAGGAAATGGCATGGTATTGAAAAACTATACAACTTATCTCTTATGTTAATCATAGAATTAGAATGATTTGGGTTGGAGGAGACCTCAAAACCCACCCAGTTCCAATAGTCCTGCCATGGGCAAGGACACCTCCCACTGGATCTTCTTGCTCAAAGGCCCATCCAACCTGGCCTTGAACACCTCCAGGGATGGGGCACCCATGACTTCTCTGGGCAGCCTGGGCCAGTGCCTCACCAAACTCATCATGAAAGATTTCTCCCTAATGTCTAGTGTAAATTTTCCCCCTTCCAATTTAAAGCCATTCCCCCTCAACTCTACTTAACCTTATAGGAAGTTCTTCCCCATCTTCTTTTAGGTCCTTTCAGGTACTGGAAAGCTGCTATAACGTCTCCCAGGACGCAAAGTTTGACAGGTGATAGTATAGGCCTTTGAAGGACTGAAATTCCTCTGTTTTCAGTACAGAATAACTGGAGTTTGTGTATGGGAATAATGCATACTAAAATATTCATAAATAGCCACAGGTAGAAGTGAAGAAGTGATCAGGCATAGAACTGGATGACTTAGTGTCCCTTCCAATCCAAACCTTCCTATGATTCTATGATATTAGGCAGATTATCATGCACTTCCACCTGAATTCCTTTTAGGTACATAACTTGGCTTTTTAGGAGAAAAAGTACCTTGTGTTTTCATTAAAAAGTCTTAGTATATTATAATATATGATGAGTCATCACAGTGGGTTGTTTCCTTCCCTCTTAAGAACTGGAGTTCATTCTGACTATTAATGTCTACTTTTCCATCTATGCCTTTAGCTGTTATGCTGCAGATTTTTGTTTATTTTCGTTTTCTCCATAGCTGTATATAAAATAAATCCAGAGTCATCTTACGTAGCATTAAACTGGTGTCATTATCCAAAAGCTGTGCAGTAGTCTAAGTAATTTTGACTCACTGTTCAGTCAAAGAAGAGAAATAAGCAGCTTTTGGAGGAAGTTCATCCCATCTGCTGTGTGACTAGGTTAGACTGAGTGGTTCAGGTCAGGTGGAATGCTTTCTGCTATGAAACATCACTATTGCTTTTTCAAACAAAATACTTAAGTTCTTTGAGTCTTTCACCTGGTAACTTTTGAAACCTTGCATCATCCCCTAGCATCTTCTTTGCCTTTCCCTTTTTGTTTACATTATTTATGAACGGTGATCACTGTAATTCAACATAGTAATTGTATGACAACCAGGCTAATGCCATCAGAAGAAAGAGAGTTTTTTGGCCCTAATACTTTGTGCACATAGTGATAGGGTGAGAGGGAATGGCTTTAAATTGGAAAGGGGAAGACTTAGATCAGACATTAGGAAGAAATTCTTCACTGTGAAGGTGATGGTACAGGTTGCCCAGGGAAGCTGTGGATGCCCCTGCCTGGAAGTATTCCTGGCCAGGTTGGATTGGGCTTTGAGTATCCTGGTCCACTGGGAGGTGTTCCTGCTCATGGCAGCAGGGCTGGAATTGCATCGGTTTTGAGGTCCCTTCCAATCCAAACCATTCTATGATTCTGTAATTCTTCAACAAGCAGTGAGTATGTTAACCTTAGCAGAATCAATGCTTTCTCTCTTTGTTTTCCATCAATGTGATTGCTTTTTCCATATGGTCCAAATTAATACATTTTAAAACAAAGCATTTGAGATGCACAGCTTCTCAGTAAGCTACAGCAGAGGTAGAAATCATTCTGCTTTCATTCAGGGCAAAATCCTGTTTTGTGCTTAATGTTTCCCTCTGCCCTTTCTGCAAATGTACTGTCTGTCAAATAGAACTGTGAGCATTAATATTTAAAATTAGTCTTGGGTTGTATTTGGTCTCTTTTCTAAATATTTTTATGGTTATATATATTAAACTGGCATTTGTGATAGGTTCTGTGTATTCAACATGGCTAAATACAATGGGATATAAAAACTGTGTCTGTTGGGGTTCACATTAGATGCATGTTGGTTGTTGCATTGCTTTAGCACCAAGTTGTGTCAGAGGCATGAGTTTTTGAGCTACTTACGAGTCTTGTTGTACTAAGACATTCTGAAGAATTGGGACAAAAAAAAAGTAATTATGGAATCCAGAAATCTCAGAATAGCTGAGACGTGGTTGTGTGCTCTTGCAGACTAGGAATGTACTGGGAGCTGGAATTGATACTTTTTTAAAACTTTGGTAGAGTGGTTTCAATTTGAGTAGGAGATGCAGGCAGTGTGGGATTGTTGATGCATCTGGATCTAGCCACGTGAAATCGTGCTGCTGCTGCTGCATTCATTTGCAGAAGCTTCACCACTTGTTAAGAACTTGTAGCCAGCTCACAGGTTCTGGAAATACAGGGAAGGCTGTGTAAATGGGACTATCTGGTATTTGATCAAAATTCAGTATTTTCTATTTTTGAGGCTTAGGTGCATCAACATTTATTGTGTAAGTAGAATTTTAAGACTTGCCTACCATTAAATGGGATAATTGGGTAGTTTGGGGGGCCAACACTCACAAGGTCTGAGCACTGTATTTGTGTCTTTGTACCTCTGGGTTTGCTTCAAATGGTAGTGACCATAAAATGTGAATTAGGTATTAATTAGAGAAATTACTGATTCCGGAATGCTCAATCTTGAAACTGTTTCTCTCTGCCTAGTGCTGAATAGCTGTGAATTAAGATGAGCTGCATGTCCTGGTGCAGTTGAGGGCTTCAATCCCAAAATCTGTCATAATCCAGTAATAAACCCTGCTAGTTTTCCTGCCTCTGGTAACAAAACCGTGCTGTCCTCACCAAGTGGAAGAGCTGCCGAGGCAGTGACTGGAGTGGCTGGCTCTATCCCAACTACAGCAACACAAGGGCAATTGCTGGGGTCTGAAAAAAAAAAAAAAATTGTCCTCTTCCATCCCACCCCCTTTTATCTCCAGAGCAGTGGGAAGGCAGCAGGAGCCAGGAGAGGGAGGAGAGTGCTGGACACTGCACGGAGCAGAGGGAGGAGTAGGAGAGGGGAATGCATAATGCGTGAGTGACAGAGAGTGTGCAGGCGGCTGACTGAGTCCAGAAGACGCGGATGTCCATGTTCCCGGGTCTAGGTAGGTTTGACATCTCCCTGAGCTGGTAGCTATGTTGGAAGCATCCTTTGTTGGCTGCAGGGATGCTCACTGTCTGGCTGGAGGGCTCTGCCAGTAGCACCTGTTGCTGCAGGGAGAGGGTTTAACGAGCGGCAGACAGTGAGCGTGTCTCTCACCCGTGAGTGGCTGCTGGAGAGCAGGACTCTGCTAAGGTTTCCGTTGTTCCAGCAGCTCCTCTTTCTACTCTACCGAGCAGCGCAGGTGGAGACAATAGTCTTTCCAATGGAAAATCCTATCCTCAGGGGATCATATCAGGATGAAACCTAGCCTAAGGTGTCCTAGCCGGCGATTTTTAACTCTCAAAAATCCACAAAACATTAATATTACTGTGTAAATTAGATGAAAATCAAAGAAGTGGAGGAGCTGTGCATGCATTGTGTGTTGCAAAGGAGAGTGAGCTAGAAGTAAGAATGAATTTTTGAAGTCATCACGTGATAATGAATGAGTTTTAAACATGTTGGTGATTAGAATATGATGTGTTATTGATTAAAACTAGAAATCTTGCTTGTACTTCTTACTCTTGGCATGCTGATTCTGCGTAACGTAACATATTGCATAATGCACTCTGGGTAGCCCAGATAAAGTTAAGATCAAATGCATATGGAACTGCTTGCCAAACATCAATCATTGTTTTTTGATGAGCCTATAATTGCTTTATAACGTAGGTGTGGAATAAAGTGTGATTGTGAAAAATCTTGTTCATCACATAAGTGCCAAAAGTATCACTTTTTTTCTGATAATACTTTGCATGCATCTTCTAGAACGACTCTTTCAGTTAAATACTAACACTTTGAAAGTCTGCCATGAGGGTAGTTAATAACTGAAGGTAGAATGTGATATATTTGATCTATCTGTCCATTAAGCCTAAGCCAAACATTCTCCTACTAAGTGCATTCAGTGTTTCTTCGTGGAGAGGAGAACCAGATTCCTGAGGAAATAAAGTAATTTGTGGCATATTAGGCTTAGAATTGAAATGGCCAAACATTTGATCATGTAAAAGCTAACTTATTCCCAGGGTGTACAGTTTCAGTTCCTGATTTATTGCTGTCACCAATATTTGTATTGTTACTGGTTTCTAACCTACACTTTTGTGCTTTGCTAGCTTTCCAATACACTTCCATGTTTTGATAGCTTTACGTGAAGAAATCAACGGTATTTACTAAATTTGCATCCAAATGAACTAATTAACATTGATAATGGGAGCACATGCTTATTAGCTGGTAATTGCAGTCTGTGTCTTGTTTGCGTGGAAATCCATAGGAAAAATGATATTTGCTTTTTTGAGAACCAGCGCTGAGAAGCTTGTTTCTGCTGTTAGCATTTTTCAAGTCTGAAAAACAGTGACAGATGAGTTTTAAACAGTTGATAGTAGTGAATGAGATTGATCCTTATACTTTCAAACTCACAGTGCAGTACTTCGTGTGGAAACTGTGAGCTTTATTTGAATGAGATATACAGGTCAGGCCTGAATCATAACCCATTATTAAAGCTTCTAATATATATGGAACTTTGCTATTTGAGTGCATAGTCTTCCCTTTTTTTAAATTTACTTTAGCAATTCCATTTTAAAAAATAAGAGTGATTAAGTCTGCAAATGCTGATGCATGTAATTTCTTATCACATGAATATACTGAATGAAAGTGAACTATTGGAAAAGCAGTGAAAGCACATATCTTTACTTTATAGCACTGAAGAAGTATCCCACTACAGAAGTCTGTGAGGATCTCAGCTATGGGGTACAAACAATTTATGGCAATTTGGGAGGAAAATATTGATGACCCACAAATCACCTTTCGTATCATTAGACAGCTACTATAGTTTTTCAGAATTGCAGCATTGTAACAATTATTGTATTTTTAAATGGACATAGTTATGTTTTGTATTTTTGAATGTGCCTAACAATGTTCTTTAAGCTTGACAAAACCATTATTTTAGAATGTGTCATTGAAAACTTAGTGGAAAAGTATGTTCTCTCACAACACTTTGAAGGAAGAATTAAAATTTGGTTTGGCCACATCTGAAGTTTCTTAGCCCAAAGTGTTTTTGGAAGCATGAAAACGCTAAACTGTATGTGTACCTCTTTGTCATTTGAGATGGGACATCTCATGCCATTTAACTTCATTTTATTGCTGGAATACCTTACTCTCTGATTTTTTTCTTTCTTGGCTGTCCTCTTCCAAGTATATTCTTGATATAGGGTCAGTTTATTTGTTCAATAAGAAATAAGGAAAGGCAGGTAGGCAAGACGAAATACAAAGCATATGCTAAAATTATTTGCTCAGGGAGTATCAGGCTGTGATCTCCTAAAGACCTAATCACCTACATAACTATTTTTACATGTATAATCCCCTTGATTGCTTTTACTCGTTTGTAGAAACTGTGCTTGCATTGCAGCTCTGCAGGACTGGCTGATTTAGCTATAAGTCACTACTGTACATAATAGTGGCTATGACACTTTTTTCTCACTGGAAATAAGCATATGTGGTATCTGAATATTTCTTTCAATGGATATTAAGACTCAGATGCTATAAAGCATCTCCATCATCAAACAGAACTTACAGAAACAACTTAATGACAATTTTAGGCATTTGTCATAGATCCAGAAATTCAAATATGCCTGTCTAATAGTAGCAATATTACTGTTTTGTAGGAAGACTGATGAAATCCATGCTAGAGTCCATTTATCTTATTCCAGGTTGACTCACTGTAACTTTTTTTTTTAACTCTGAAAAGGTTACTGAATCACAAATGATAGTATTTCTGCAAAGCCTCACTTACCTGTGTCACTCTTTGAATGAATAATCTCACTGGAAAATACTTTGTGTCAACAAACATATTTAAGTTTGAATTTACGCCATACACAATAACTTGTGAACATTAGCCCAGAGAGTTCAGAAACTGATAGTTCAGAAATGTACTTGAAATATGAAATAAAATTGTTTCATGGATTGGCTTATGAATATTTGCTGTTAAACTAGTTAAAGTTGTTTAATTTCCTTTTACTGAAACAGTTTGCAGGTCAAAACCAAGTTTGCTATTAAGATAAAGTTGTACTTGCTCAAACAGGCTTGTTTGACAGGTTAGTTTTCTCTGACAAAACTAAACAACAGAGAAGATGCTTTCTACATTAATTGCATCTTCTGTTTTTAGGGATTTTTTTAGCAAGTTGAAGAAAAAGATTTTTCTAGAAATATATACCAGGAGATTTTTGTTTGGTTATCTCACTTTGTATGCAGTACAGATTTATTAGCATGGGTACAGTTATGATGCTCTTTTTCAGATGGCAAAAAGAAGTTTCCTTCTTCTCAGTAGCTTATCCTGGACTGGACCAATATGTTACTGCTCTGTATCGTTTCAAGCTTTGCTTGTTAAGGATTTAACATGGCCTTAATTCAGCCATCTGCTATAGGCTTGGCAGACCAACAGATCTGAAGTATTGGTCAGGGCTTTAGAAATTTCCCACATTTTTAAAGGTTAGGAAAAGAGCTATCTTTATGAATAGATTTTGAATAATTCTCAGCAAGACAATAGTGCAGAAGTGGGGTAAAAAATGCGTGTCATTCCCTGTAGCACAGGGTCCCCTGTCTGCCTTCAGCTTTACTGAAAGGCAATTAGCATTTCAAACAGCCAATTTGGTTACATGCAATGAAGTACTTGGGTTTGTAATTTGCTGCTCTCGGCTTGGTGCTGTTGAGAACCAGCTCTGTGTAATCCTCTCAAAGCACCTTTCTTTCCAGCATAGTTATTGTTGCTGGTCTTAAATAACTATTCAACAAAGAGATTTCCTTGTCTTGAACTACAGGGTGCCTTAGAAGAATGAAAAGAAATACCCAGTTAATAAGGGAATGATTATAATTATTAAATAGTGATTATTAAATTGTGACATAGGTTAAAAGGTTTAGAAAGGCAAGGGAAACACAATGCACAATAAAGGTAGTTTCAGAAGTCTTTGAACACAAGCAAATTTTGCTTGGGAAGTTATCTTCAGCACATACTTTATCATATGTTTTATTTGAAAATGGATTGCTGAGATTTAAGAGATTAATTCTCAGTATATTAGATTATATACTTACATCAGAGATTAGAGTGAGGGCCCCACACTGATCATCTTAAAAACTATACTTCTACAGAAAGAAATTGCTGGCGTCATCCTGTAAAATACATATCTATAATAAAGCCACATTCTTTGCCACAGTCTAATAAAAATAAAAAAATTTAACTGTGGAACTGAAGCTTGCTTTGATATAAGTCTTAAGTTTAATATGCATAGGAGATACAAGTTTTCATGTTCATTAATACACTTTTATGAAGAATAACTCACTGACATAATTACTATAATATTTAGGCAGCACTTTAAAACTCTGCATGGCTTATATGTGTGTAAGAATACGCTGTGGACAACAATAATTCTTCTGTCAGTATACCTGAAATAATTCCATCTAATCCCCACCATGAGGCTGTATCTTGCTGTTCCTTACCTTGCAGATTTTTTTATTGTGAGATTATTTTGTGGACCACTATTGAAAAATGGGTTGTTAAATTTTTGGTTTCAAGTGTGAGAAAAATAACGATTATGCTGCAGAAGGCCATAAATACTTTCTCTAATACATACGCTTCACTCAGGGCACAGCACTTCATCCAGGATAAGGATGAGGTGCTTGAAGTTGTTAAAGCTTTGTCCTCAGATCATATAGTTTAGAAGTATGTTAAGTTTAAGCATTGAGGACAACTGAGAAAGTTCGAAAGTAGAGATACAAGCAGAAATTTTTGTGAAATCACAGATCTTTGCTGAAGTAGAATAAGTGGGTGCTCCTCATTGAAGCCTGCAGACTTTCCTCAGCTTCATGTCTGGTTTCGTATGTATTAGAGGCTGATCATGTGTCAGGCTCAGTTGTGCAGTACCTTCTACAATAAGCATAAGCTGGGAGTGTCAGGCATCTCCATGGCTCAGCTGTTTGGTTTTATGGTTTGTTTCTGGTTTTGTTTTTTTTAATCTTGCGCTTTTGTGCAAGAAACTGCTTGAGAGAGTCTAAACGCTTGTAGACTCTCAAGCCTCACTTAGAGAAAAAGGTCTATGTAAAAAGCTAGACATTCATACTGGAAAAGCCTATAAAATAATTTCTGTTAGTGAAAGATGTCTGTTTTTTTCATTAGAACTGTACAGGTGAAAAGGACTTCCAGTGTGGAGCTGAAAACTAGATTTGCCTTTTGTTTAAGCCTCAGAAATATGCTACATGGAACTATTCCAAATTAGTATCTTGGATTTTTTACTTATGTGTGTGGTTAGAACTACATATGGACAAATTCTCATCCATTGTATTGAATTGTATCCATTCTCATCATCTGTATCCATTGAACTGTAGAAGTTCTGCAGAAAACACTGTTGTTTGGTTGATACAAGTTAGGGTAAATTCAGATTCCTACTAGTTTATTTCTTAATCATAGGATCATAGAATCATAGAACAGCCAGGTTGGAAGGGACCCATCGGATCTTCTAGTCCAACCATTCCTATCTAGCACTAAACCAAGTCCCTCAAGAATTCATCCACCCGTGTCTTAAACACCTCCAGGGAAGGTGACTCAACCACCTCACTGGGCAGCCTATTCCAATGCCCAATTACCCTTTTTGTGAAAAACTTCCTCCTAATCTCTAGCCTAAATCTCTCCTGGCGGAGCTTGAGGCCATTCCCTCTTGTTCAGTGGATTTCAAATTTTGTTTATGTTAGACTCTGATCTGTAAATATTCTAAATACAAAGAAACCTTAACCTTGGTCTAAATATAAGGAAAACATAATAACTTCAAGTCTGGAGGTGCTCTGGGCAGAAATAATCTGGATCTTACATCTAGTCAGAATTATTGTCTGGTTCTCTGTTTGACCAACAAATTACAAGATAACCGCAAATGTTTGTAGAAGAGGCTTCTACTCTCTCTGCTTGCTGCTGGCAAACAGAAATAGTGGATTCCACACTGTTTGAGGGCTTTTTTCCTTTATTGTGTGCTTAGAATGAGCACAGGCAGAGCCGGCGTTACCTTACCTCAGAAAGCCTTTAGCATTAGCTGTCTGAAGAGGTCAAACTTGGGTGTCCAGTGATGATTTTATGCTTTAGAACCTAAAATGTAAGAATTTAGTTCATACCCACTCAGATTCTTCTGAGGAAATCAAAAGAAGCTGTCAGAAAACTCACAAGGGGTAGTCTGGGTTTATTACACCTTTTGCCACCCCATCACCTCTAATAACAAGATGGGATGATTTGGGTTTCTCATCAGGCCTCTGTCTCGGCTTCAACTTGCCGATTTACCACTTTCAGTATTGGTTCCTGGCTGTGATGATAGATTTACCTTTCAGAATTGTAAATATGAATACAATGGCAGGCAGTTTAAACATCTTATTTTTCTTAGTATATGTCTGTGTTGAAGGGAGTGCTTTTCTAAGGGAACGTAATCAAAAGACCGAGAATTTTCATATGGAGAAATTCAGATTACACCGGCTGTTCCCAGTGATACATATGATCATAGTTAACAAGATTTTTTTAGAAACAGTGCAACTGCTAGAAAGTGAAAGGTGAGGACAATACTTGACTGGTGTCTGTGTCAAATCAGGTACCTGCAGTTGCGATGTGGCACTGTTCTGTCACAGCAGCAATACTGAGTAGGTAAGCAAGCAGCTGGGCTCCAAAATTCCAGCACAGTGAATGCTAATTCAGGGATTTTCAGCATCTCATAGCCTGTATATGTGCTTTAACTATCACTTTCCAATATTAATAGTAAGAAGGAGGATGATGAGCTGGTACCCAGGATGTCTTTGTAGTGCAGAGAAAGGCAGAGAACCTTGGAGAAGAATTGGAAGCTAAGGCATCCAGACACTGAATAAAGCATGGAAATTCATGAGGTAGACTCTTTCCTCAGGTGCTACAACCATTAGTGTAGCCCACGGGTGCAGAAAAAGCAGTCTTTGTGACTTGCTGTAATTCTCATGCTTTACCTACCTTGAAGCAATTTGAAGGAAAAAAAAGGTATTTAGGAAAATATTATTTTGAAATAGTACGTTTTCTACACGTTTTCTAGTCTCTGTTAGAGCAAGAGTGTTACTTATCTTACATCTAAACAAAAAAGCCCAAACTAAAAAAGAAACAACAACTAGCAGAGCAGACTTGGGTAAGGTCCTCTATCCAAGTGCAGACACAGCAGTTGTGTCTTGAGGGAACTATGAGTACTAAGAGGCAACCCCCCCCCCAAGCCAGGGTGCAATAAAATATTTCTCTCTTGATTAGGGATTATGACAACGAAGAAAAGAGATGTTTGTAAATGGGAGGGTTTATAATTCCTAGGTTGTTCT
Source organism: Coccyzus lansbergi (assembly GCA_033558105.1). NCBI lineage: Eukaryota > Metazoa > Chordata > Aves > Cuculiformes > Coccyzidae > Coccyzus > Coccyzus lansbergi. The sequence continues at coordinate 21,754 of JAUMJK010000709.1, forward strand.
CCATTATTGTTGTAAATTTCAATGGTAAATGGCTAAACCCAAATATGCAGGTTTTTAATATGTTTCCATATCAGGTGCAGCAAGAACCTTGTGAAACTTCTTGCTGTATGCTGTTCCTGTGTACTATGGAGAGTTTCCTCTTTACATATGAAAGAGCAGACGTATCTCGCTCCCATTGTAGTCAGCCAAAGATGCTGCTGGGTGCTGACATCTCTGGTCTGAATAGGCTTCTCTCTGGCAACCATTGATGACTGTAATGCTGTACTTAATGCAAAGCTAGGCATGCCAGTTTTTGAATGTTCTACTTGGCTGGGTATTTGTAATCACGGGGAGTAGACAAGGACAGGCAGTGAAAAGTGCGCCAGGCTTTACACTTGCTCTGTAGTGCTGTGTGCGTGGACTTCAGAAACATACAGTGAGCTACGTGAAGAAGAAATTAGATTGTAGCTACTGAATGGGAGAGGTGCTCCTTCATATTACCTGCTTGTTTATTTTTCTAAGCAGTCTGAGATACAGGGTACTTAATCCCTTGTCCGATCCACTTTTCTGTTAGTGATTTCTCCTTTCTTTTGCCATTCTCTTTTTCATATCTGGCATTTTACACTGATATTATTTCAGATTGGGAATCTCAGGCAGCCCTTTCATTTCCCTTCTTGATCCCTCCATGTGCCACTAGTGTGTGTATGTTCCCTAACCCCTCAGTGAAAAGAGCCACAAGATCCTTTCACACTTGGGGTTTGATTTATTAAGCACAGAAGCCAGTGTGAAAATCTGCAGAAAAGACTTTGAATTCTCCACAGAATTCTGCAGAAAAAAACCACTTTTTTTTATAAACTTTAAAATCTTCATCTGAAATTTGTTCGAGAAACTGCGTGGGAAATGTAGGCTACTCGTGGTGATTCCTCAGTTATGAGAAATGTCAGATTAATTAACCTCCCTCTCCTAGGCTCCAGCTGGGCGATAAACTGAAATGGTATTCCTCACATTGTTTGTGACACTACTGTAGGAATTACTGTGTGGAATCTTTATGCATTTTATTGGGTTTTGCACTAGGATTCCATGTTTTGGAAGGAACACAAATGTGCTTCACAAAATGTCAGAAAATGCTAGCTAAAATAAAATGCTAGTTAAGGATCATGTCTGAGAATTCTGAGTCAGGTATCTTTTCTTTTGTTTGATCATGTCATTGAAGAACATGATTCTTAGGTCTTTAAGATTCTTTAACACCATTAAGATGTCAGAAGACCTTTATGAGAGGTACTTTTTTCTCATTTTGATGCCTGAAACTTTTATTATAAACCCCTTACAAACATGATAGTATGTAGCATTCAAATTTCAGTATGTAGCATTGCTATAAACTACCACAGATACTGCAAATCATTAATAAAAATGGAATTAGTCAGAATATAGATGCATAATATTCCATTGATTTTTATTGCTTAAAAATATTTAAATGATTTTGAGTCACTAATGCATTTTAAAACCTGACTGAATACCATGGAGAGGACCGAGTTCAATAATATTTAGCTGAAGCAGATAGGGGTATTTGATGCATCAATTACACAAGAACAGCAGAGAACAGCAACTGGAGTTTTAGCTCTTTTTGATAAAGAGATTAAACTCAGCAGTGATACAAAAGGGTGATGGAGGTAGGGAAGGGTCCTCTTTTAATCCCTGATCATGCAAAGGATTATGCTGAACTTTGTGTTGTGTAGTTAGTAAGGAACAAATTGTGTTCCCATATAAATTTATGTAGGAATTTACTGTACAAAGTGAGGTCATTTTTAATAAAGCAAAACACTATGATCTATAGTATCTTTTCAGCTATTTAAAGAAATTTGTTCTGCATTCTCCAAGTCTCGACTTATGTTACTTTTTACTCTACTATATTGATTTAAAAAACAAAAATCATGGTATTCAAAGTTGGGTTTATATAAACAGAGTAAAAAGTACTTTTGGCAGGCTGTGCAAAGTAAATCTTAGTACAAATAATGTAACAAGGAAGAATACACACCAGCTAAATTATTGATAGTATGATTGTGAAACCTCTCTTGTTCCACAGCAGTAATCCTATAGTTTTAGAATGCTCTCTAGTAGAAGTAATAGAATTCAAGTAATTCTAAACTTTGTAATCTTGCCCTCAAGGATCATGTTTTCAGTATTATTTACTAGAAGCATGTACCGTGGGAAGATATTTGTGAAGTCTATGACAAGGTAACAGCTGAAGCTAAAAGGTCAACAAATTCTCAGTTTAGTATGGATGATGCTGGCATCTGCAGACAGTGTAATTGTCTCAGGGTTTACAAAGGTTAGACAACTGCTCTCTTTCCAGCTTGGAAGTTTGTGTTTTTCAGAGCAGTTTCATGTAAAAATAGTAAATAAAAATTTCTTGCAAGTTAAAACAGACAACTTTGGAAATGCTGATAATTTTAAATAGCAGAGGGTTTATATATATAAATTTTATCTTCCTACTGTAAACATTTTCTGCTGAGAATTGCTAAATAGACACACATGTAGGCATCACGCATAGTTCCTGGAAGTCTGTTACATTTTGAATTCTTGAGAGGAGCCATGGATAACCTGAAACACTAGAGTCATGGTGACAAATGTTTACAGCAATGTTAAGTTTGCAGCAAAATTGTTTGACTGGAAATAACAAAACACTGCTTAAATAGATTGTAAAATGGGTAGTTGCTCTCATAGTGAAAATGGTTTGTCCTGATTTTTTGCACTTAACTTCATTGGTCACCTGTTCCCTCTGTGATGTTTAGTAGACGTAGGTGATTTTCTGTATTGCAAGTAATTAAATCTGGTGAATTTTGTCTTAGAATCATGCAGATTTTGTCATTCCACTAGTCTTTGCATGTAGGAATTCTGAGAAACACTGATAGTTTTCTTGACTGTACTTACAACTTAGTTATTTAATTTATCATGTCTATGGATACTTCTTTTTTTTCTTTAACTTGCCTGAAAGCAGTTTATTTCAAGTGCTTACAATGAAAAATTAACCCTTTTCCAGGCAGAATTTATTGTAATATGAATCAAAGATGTGAAGTCTTTCTGAAACTGCGTTGATTTTAGTGGCCTGTGGGTCCTGTTCTCTATTCATTGCAAGATTAAAGGTACCTGACTGCATGCATAAAGCACTCACAATCTACAGTGGACCTAAAGTGTATTCTGAGTATAAATTTGTAAAAGACACACTTTACAAAAATACGTTCCAAGATACCCATTATATTGTCTTTTTTTAGTGATCATTTATGACTAAATATTCATTCACTGTCACTCATAAATATAAAAAAAAATAAACTGTTTTGCAAACATGGCTGAGCTTAAATGTCACTGATAGTCAAATATTAGCATAAAATGTTCTGCAGTTTATCCAGCTGTCATTGGCCAGGTTTATCTGGTGAATGTGATGTTGGACGTATAATTTTAAGCAAAGTGACATTTTATTTATTTTTGTAATTACTCAAATATTGTTTGTATCTTTTATACAGATATTTTTAAGAGTAACATTATAAAATAGTGACTACACATTAAAAGAAGCTTGCAGAAATGAGAATTCCATTAAAAGTCCATGCTGTAATGCTTTTTGGTGCTTACACTACAACATAGTTTTCTTGGTTTGTTCAAAAAATGTTCAGATCCTTGTGACAGGAATCTGCATGGAAGTTCTCAGTTCTGGTCAGCGTTGCACAATGTAAGCTTCTGCATAAGACAGCAGCTGTTCCAAATTTGTTGTTCCAGAGCTTCTTAAAAATACATCTTTCACAGCATCAACACCTGGTGACTTCACTGGAATGTGAGCTTGTGTTTTATGGCATGTAACTGGTCTCTGAGGTAAGAGAAATAAACCACCTAAGCTTCAAGTTCTCTCAGCCTAACAGAAAAGAGAATTCGAGATTGTGCAGAAACAAATATTAGTAAAGCTCTGGCTGTAGGAAGGTTACAATAGCATTAAAATCTGCCACAGTGATTCCCCATGACAAGAAAACATTAATGAATCATGGGATAAAAGGAGCAGTGATAAGATTCTCAAGTAAATATGCAAATGTTTAAGAGCATTTCATGGTCCATAAGATGTTAGAAGATGGTCGGTGAGGTGGCTGCAAATATCAAACCCTTAACCTTTACTGCCAATTCTTGTTTATTTCTGAAGAGAATCAAAAGACCAAAGAAATTGGAAATAAAACTGTCAACCTTTAAGCTAATTTGTTGGTTGCAAATCAAAACCATTGTTTTTTTCTTAAAAGAAGTTACTTATTCTTTGACTTGAAAAAAAAAAAGAATACAGTCTAAAAATCACTAGATGTAATTTATTACAAAAGAATTAGATGTAGATGATAATTAAACTATCTGACTTGGTTATAGTTGAGACTTGTGCATGCTTTTGCCTGGTTTTTGAAGCTCACAAGATAGTCACAGTGTTTGAAGGATTGAGAAGGGTTGGCAGATCTGGTAAGGCCAACTGGGGATGTTTTAAAAATTTTAGGTTCACAGCTTGTTTTTAAATATCTTTTTCTCTCTCTTTAGGGATGTCCTCTGCTTCTTTGTTGGTTTATTTGCTTTTAGCATTACTTGTTCATTTTGTATCTGGAGAAACAGAAGTGAAGTTCAGCGGACAAACAGAATTTGTAGTTAATGAAACAAGTACAACTGTTATACGTCTGGTAATCGAGAGGACAGGGAAGCCTGCTAACATCACAGCAATTGTGTCGGTAAGATGCTATGCTAGTTATATTCTCAGTAAATATTAATATCTTTCTGCTGTGTTGCATGTTGCCTGTTCTTACCAAACCAGTGGGAAAGAGGGTGGTGTTTCACTGTGGCAGTGCTTCACTTTGAAGAGCAACATCCAGTTTCTGTAACTGAGTAAATTCCTGTTGGCTGCATCAGTAGATTCACAACAATGGTATAAACATCTCCTCAAGGAGCCAGCTTCTGATGCTGGGGTGGAAATCTGAGCTGATACACTTGTTTGATTTTGATTGTGGTTGTGAGTTCATAGTGAAAATTTTGCTGTGTGACTGTTTCTCCTTTTCCAGATTACCTTAGAATATGCAACTTAAAAGCTACTCCAGTGTTGTAATCAGACCCAACAGCCCATCCAGTTCCACCCCTGCCATGGGCAGGGACATGTCCCACCAGACCATGCTGCCCAAGGTCCCATCCAACCTGACCTTGAACACCTCCAGGGATGGGGCAGCCACAGCTTCTCTAGGCAACCTGTGACAGTGCCTCACCACCCTCATTGTGAAGAAATTCCTTTTATGTCTAGTCTAAATCTACCCCTCTCCAACTTATAACCCTAGTCCTATCAGCCCATACCTTTATAAAAAGTCTCTCTCCAGCTTTCTTGTGGCTCCCTTCAGGTACTGGAGTGAACTGCCTTTGTTTCATTCATTTGGAGTTCACAGTTAGTATTTTTGCATTGTTTCCTTTATTTATTATCTGTTAGTAACTCAGTTTTATTCCTTTTAAAAGTTTGAATTCCTTGAGTGTGCTCTATCACATATGTATGGAGTAAGACGCTATGTAGTATAAGTACCACATGAGATCACAGCAATGTACCAGAGAAGATGAGTGCTGATGAACTTTACAGTCTTTAGGCAAAATAAGCAGTCTATGTTCCTGCACCCTTTTTATTGTTCTCCTCTAACCAAGTACGAAAAATACGTACTCTTTACTGGTGTAACAAGCAGAGTAATTAAGCTTCCTTGTTAAGGACATGAAATTTCTAATTTTCTTTGTAACATAAATATTTTGAGCAGCTCTTCTAGGAAGGTGTTTATAGCCTGGTTTTGTAACAGTTTTTTGGTGAGTCTAGTGTTGACGCATATACATAAGTTGTAGTTGCAAATATAGAATCATGGAATCACAGCATGGTTTAAGTTGGAAGGGACCTTAAAGCTCATCTAGTTCAAGCTCCACTGCCACAGGCAGGGACACCTCACACTGGAACAAGGTGCTCCAAGCCCCATTCAACCTGGTCTTGAACATCTCTAGGGATGGGGCAACCACCACTTCTCTGGGCAACCTGGGCCATGGCCTCACCATCCTCACAGGGAAATATTTCTTCCTGATATCTAATCAGAATGTTTCCTATTTCAGCTTAAAACCATCCCCCCTCATCCTGTCCCTGCCCTCCCTAGCTTACCTATAGCCCTGTAACCTTTCAGCACTAGAAAGCTGCTCTAAGGTCTCCTTGGAGCCTTGTCTTCTCTAGGTTTAACAATCCCAGCTCTTCCAGCCTGTTGAATATGATCAGTTAGAGGCAAGAGCCACAGAAGTACCTTCTGTATTTTGTTTTCTTTTCACTTAACTTCTAATTTCATTTTTCTGAAACAAAGAACAGGTTTTTTTCTCCATAGTTCATTCTTTAATGCCTGTGAGAAAGGTATTTCAAGTTGTGGCAGTGATAATGCGGACATGTTGCTGTCTTGGTATTACTGGCTTTATATTCTCTCCTCTAACCACCTTACCTACCATGGAATCAGTAGGTACTTCTTTTCTTGACTGAAATGAAAACAGGGCCATTCGTTATAGAAGAAATCATCTTGTTCAACAAAATCTTAATCTAGGTTAAGTGTATAATGCCCTTCCAGTCCCTAGACTGAGATAGGGCGGCAGGGGGCAGTTGCATGTCAAGGTAAATTTAATTCAGATAGGGTATTATAGAATCAAAGAACTGCCTTAGTTGGAAAAGACCTTCAAGATTATCAAGTCCAACCACAGATACAGCCCTGCTAGGTCCACTCCTAAACCTTGCCCCTGACACTCAAATGTCTTGTGATTTAAACACCTCCAGAGATGGGGACTCTACCACCTCCCCGGGCAGCCTCTTCCAATGCCTGAAAAGCCTTTCAGTAAAGAAATTCCTCCTGATACCCAACCCAAATCTCCCCTAGTGCATCTTGAGGCTGTTTCCCCTTGTCCTGTCACTGGCTAGAAGGGAGAAGAAACCAGCACCCACCTTGCTACAACCTCCTTTTAGGAAGTTGTAGAGAGCAATGAGGTCTCCCCTCAGTCTCCTTTTCTCCAGACTAAACAACCACAGCTCCCTCAACTGCTCCTCGTAAGGGTTGTGGTCCAAACCCTTCCCCTTCTGTTCTCCTTCTCTGGATGTGCCCCTCAGCATCCTCATAGTGAGGGGCCCACAAGTGAATACAGTATTCAAGATGTGACTCTACCGGCACTGAGTACAGGGTGCTAGGAATAGTTTTGCCATTAAAAGAATGGTGATATGACACATTATGCAAAAGGAATCCAGTTACAAGGAAGTAAGTAATAAGTAGTTCTAAATAAAGTACCATTTTTTCTTTCCCCCTTCCTGCCCTAGTTACTCAGCATGCTTATGAGTGACTATTATCTACACCTTCTGTCCAGAAAATAATTCTATGACAGCAGAGGAAATTGTAGGAAGAATTATGGGCAAGGGAGTGCATGCAGTCTGTTAAATGAGCCCAGAATAATATTATAAGAGGTGATGGGGAAGAATGAGGTGGTATTAAAATTTGTATATATTGCAGCTTGATGGAGAGAACACAGGAGACTTTTTTGACACATATACAGCTGCATTTATACCCGAGACAGAAACACACCGGACAGTGTATATATCTGTTTGTGATGATGATCTTCCAGAGGCTGATGAGACATTCACATTTCACCTGACATTACCAGTAAGTCTCAGTTATTCAACTTATCCATTCCCTGAAAAACAGTGGATCATCTGATGTAAGTGAGTGGTATTCCGTGGATTTCAGCGTAGTCATACTGTGTGAGAGTCTGAATCCTTGTAGGGAGGAACAAAAAGAGTTTCCAGGATGCTGCTTTACTACTTCTGTGTTTTGCCACTTCTGAGCGTGTCTCTGTGTGATGTTGCTGTGCAGTACAGTCATAGTCTGAAGCTTCAGCAGACAGTGCATTCAGCTGTGGACATGGAAGGGGTACTGGAGCCCCAAAGAGTTGGATTGTGAAGGGTCTTTCAGCTTTACCTGTTTTCCCACATAGACCATATCTAGAAGAGAGGGTGGACTTAGCCAAAGAAAGCTGATGACTTCCAGTTGTCCAGAAACAGAGGGTAAACAAAATCTATGCAAAACCAATTAGTATATGTATTAGTACATATCTTCACATTGCTATGTCTCATGGGAGCCATGCTACAAGACGGAGCTCACATTCACTTTTTCTTTTCAGGTAACAGTTCATGACTGAGTTTGATATTCAGTAAAGAAATTTTATGTTTTATTGCCAATTATTGCACATCTCAGTGAAGGAAATGTTCATATTTTCCCATCTTTCTTTAATTTGTAAATGTAGCGGCTCACTTTTACAACATTGTAAAGATTTGTAGAATCATAGAATCATAGAACAACCAGGTTGGAAGAGACCCACTGGATTATTGAGTCTAATCATTCCCATCAAACACTAAACCATGACCCTAAGGACCTCATCCACCCATGCCTTAAACACCTCCAGGAAAGGTGAATCAACCACCTCCTTGGGCAGCCTGTTCCAATGCCCAATGACCCTTTCTGTGAAAAACTTCCTCCTGATGTCCAGCCTATGATCAAAGAAGCCAAAGCCCCTTTCCTCACACCAGGCTTGGAGCCAGGCATTAATCGAGTTCTTCTTCCTGACTTCCAGCTCCTCTCTATTTAGCCTTGGGATGGAGCAGAATACTATCTGTGCCCCAGAGCCCTCTATCATTTTCCTAATGGCCCTGAAGTCTTTCTTGATGACTTTGGTCTTTCTTTTTACTAAGTCATCATTACCAGTTTGGACTACAATCAGAGGACAGCAGTCTGTCTCATGGACGAAGGAAGTAAGTTTTCTAGCTACCTCCTTCATTGATGCCCCTGGTAAGCAGCAGACATCTCTGTGGAGTGGGTTTGGTCTACAAATAGGTCCCTCTGTTCCCTTTAGGTGGGAGTCCCCTACAACAATCACCCTCCTTAATGGAGGATGTTTTTATCTTTTTCTGAGGATGGTGTGGCCAAGGGAAAGATTCTAGGCTATGGGAGCCATCATCCTCAGGATTAGATTCCACCTGCAGCAGCTGGTACTTGTTCATCAGGGTGATCTTGGGTTTTGCTCTCTGGTTGAGGGGAGCAGGCTTCCTTCGTCTGGAAGGAACTTGCTGCCATTCCCCATCTCTTGCAACCCCAACCTTGCAGTTTGCAGGTGGATGGTGTTTGGGCATACCAGGTGCAGCAGGCTGCTGAGTTAGTGAGAGGACACTGCTCCACTGGTCTGTCTCCCTCTCACACTCCCTTATGGTCCTCAGCCTCTTTACCTCCTCCCTTAACTCCTCCACCATACAATGGAGTTCCTCCACTCAAGTGCAGCTTTTACAAGTGGAGCCAGTAACAGAGGCATGAGCTGGTTTGGGAGGGGGGCACTGCCGGCAGCCCAGGGTCTGAGTAGCTGCATGCACCCACTGTGGCACTGTCTGGGTGGCAGCATCCATCCTGCCTGCTGCATCACTCGGAGCAGTTTTAATCTTCTGTCGGATAGCCACCATGGTCTTCGCTGTCTTCTGTCTAGTCTTTGGGTCCTCTCTGCGCCCTGCCTGCTCGCCCTGCCCGCTTGAACTGCCACTCAAACTGCCCCACACCTCTTTGCCATGCTCCTCTTTGCAGTACTCCCAGGAGGCCATTTAAATCTCCCTCGGGAGCTGCTGGGACCCACCCCCTCCCGTCAGACACCGGGCACGATCCTAGTGTCTGCGCAGGCTGTCAGAAGCCCCTCCCCCACCTGGGATTTTCAGGGATTTCCTGGCTCAGGGAATCTCCCACCGCCTCAAAATGTCCGTCTGCACCACAGAACTCACCATCCTGCTACTGGGTGCTACCAAAGAAGCAAGATTGTTTTCCCTTAGCTGATATCTCAGTATAAGAGCTTCAAAGTTTCAGTTTTATACAGATGTTAGGGAAAAAGGAACAACTTCGGATTTGTTGGCAAAGCTATATGCTTCATTCCTGATTCCCTCTTGCTGTGGTTGCATTAAAGGTTGCCAAACTATGATTAATCATTACAAAGTTATTTTAAGCAATTTGTTGTTGATTATATAGGCTGTATTTCCTCAATATTGAAGTATTATTTTGGTGCATTCTATTGCTTTAAATAATTTCCATTGTAGTAAAAAGATGTGCAATTGTCATAGGCTAATATTTACTCTTGAAAGACAGTAAAATCAAGATGTATATTTTTTGCCAACCATCATATGTAATATCTTATTTTTTTTGTTAATTCTAGAAACCATCGGCAAGGATAAAGCTTGGCTCACCCAAATCTGTCACTGTAACAATCTTATCAAATGACAATGCCTTTGGAATAATTTCTTTTAACATGGTATGGCTTTTTATGTGGTTTATGTGAAAATTCTAGAAAGCATAAAAGTGAAATTTTCATAGATGCTGGTTAGTTGTTCAAATGAATCCCTTAAAAATGAATTAAGAGTTACATCTTTAGGGGTACGTACATATGTGTTTCATATGTAGATAGAGGTTTTAGTACTTCTGTGTACTTTTAGTTTTTGATGTAGCCTGGAACTCTCAAGCTTGCATTAATATCCATGTTGCTCATCTTATGAATAAAACTCCTGCCCCACATTTGTAAGTCAAGATACTAACAGAGTAAGGAAAAGGTGAGGAGTGATTCCATAGTAAAGTTAAATCTTGACGGTATATGCATTTTTCCATCTTTAGTGAGCAATTTTCTACATAACTCTTCAGTAGAGAGAACACTATCATGATGTACCCTTTGTGTAATTCCTCTGCAATAAGGCTCTAGTGCAGCTCTAGCAGTCTGGAGGGTGTTTGCAATGGCACAAGAGTTGTGTGAGTAGAAAGAGAAGCTGTACCTTGTTGCTAGCATTATGGCAGTATACTTTTTATTGAGGATTTCCCTGAATAAGCACAAGAATATGTGAAATTTTTAGCACCGCAGCAGTAAACGTTGCTGAATTACTGTAATTCCTTGAAATCTTTCACCTACAGGTTTGATAGGTAGAGTCCATTTATAGCTACTTATTTAATAAATGACTTCTTTTCAAAAGGATAGAAGATATTTCTAATGGGATTAGGAGCTCCTAAAAGTACTGGTGCTAATATGCCACTGCTTTGCATGTATTGAATCATAGAACGATTTTGGTTGGAAGGGACTTACTTGAAAGCCCATCCAGTTCCAGCCCCTTGCCATAGACAAGGACACCTCCCACTGGGTCAGGTTGCCTAAAACCCCATCCAACCTGGTCTTGAACACCTTCAGGGATGGGGCAGCCACAACTTCTCTGTGCAACCTAGACCAGGGCCTCATCACACTCATTGTGAAGAATTTCCCCCTAATGTCTTTCCCCTTCCAATTAAAGCCTTTCCCCCTTGTCCTGTTACTAAATGCCCTTGAAAAAAGTCTTTCCTCAGCTTTCCTGTAGCCCTTTCAGTCCTGGAAGCTGCTCTAAGGTCTCCCCGGAGCCTTATCTTCTCCAGTCTGAACAACCCTAACTCTCTAAGCCTGTCCTTGTAGCAGAGGTGCTCCAACCCTTTAATTGTCCTTGTGGCCTCCTCTGGACTCATTTCAACAGTTCTGTCTCCTTCTTCTGTTGCAGATTCCAGAATTGGACATAGGACTGCAAGTAGGGTCTCATAAGAGAGCAATAGAGGGGCAGAATCACCTCCAGTGACCTCCTTGCCACGCTATGTTTGATTCAGTACAGGATACAGTAGACCTTCTGGCTTGTGAGCTCACATTGCTGGCTCATGTCAAGCTTCTCATCAGTCAGCAACCCCAAGTCCTTCTCCACAGTTTTGTTAAAGCAACCCCCACCCTACTTGCATAGCTTTTGATAGTTTTTTTTTTTTTTTTTTTTAATCTGAAATCCTTCAAGCTTTTTATTAGCTGAACTAATTGGTTGCTAGGAAATGTGTGCCATCAGTGGACTGGTTCACAGATTGGATTAACTTGTCTGTGGGAGTTTTGTATTTCTATGGTAACAGTTTCTTCCTTCTGCTGTGATATTTGATTTGTGCCTGATTGCGTCTCCCTTTTCTTCCTCATTAGTCTGCCTTAATCACAGTGAATGAGCCCAGAGGCAGAAATGAATCTGTGCCTCTTACTCTAATTAGGGAGAGGGGAACCTATGGGACTGTCATCGTAACTTTTGAGGTGAGTTTATCAAAAAGGCTTCATACTTTAGTCTGTTGGATGAAACCATAATCTTAAGTTATCAAAGAGAGTATAGACATAAATGAAGGGAAAAGTGCCTATGTCTACATTTTTTAAATCTGTTTCATTAAATGGAAGGATATTACCTGTCAAATGGAAAAGATTGCAACTATGTGGCTTTAATTTGAGGAAAACTTAAGGAAAGGAATTTAGGAAAATATTTGAGGCAGCACTACTTTATATTCCTAGTAAATGATGTGTTTTAAGAAATGTTTTATTTAATATTTACCCAAATTCTATCTCCATCTTACAAATAAATGTCTAAATGAGTCTTAATGCTTGTGCCAGCTGGGAACATGTAAGTATGAGAGGTCAATATTTGTTGAAATTCTGTGACTGCAAGAAAGCAGTTTGAATTCCTAGAAGCTAAACTACTCATGCTGAATATTTAAATATTTAATCTGGGTTTTTTTGTACTTGATTTGATTGAAATACCATTATTGCCTTTATCATTGGGTTGTTTTTTTTAATGGTTTTAAGTCCATCTCTGATTCTATTACATACTGTAAAATTATACATAAATTATTTCATATGGATATTTCTTTATAAGTTGTCTGGTCTTGCATTTCATCAAAGGTTGAAAATCTGTCAAAATCTGAAGAGATTTGTTCTGGATTTTATTGTGTACTAAAGAAAGCGTATATGATTAAGTTACCAAATGAGATTCTTCATGTAGTTTATTACAGATCTATTTCTATTAAGATCCAATAGATTTTTCTATCTGCATAATTAGTCAGATCCATCTCACAGTGTAGTTTATAGAAGATTAAAATCACCATAGTGCTTCTAGGAGGCTTCACTTTTAAATGTAATATCTTGAATATACCAAGTCAAGATAGAAAGGACACAAAATCAGTAGCTGCTGTTATTTTGCTTTGGATCTTGTTATGAAATACCAGCAATTTAAATTAAATTAGAATTAATATCCTTTCTGTTATGTACAAGCATCAATGATGCGTCAGTGTATAACAAACAGTCCTCACTGGCCTATGTAGACAGTTTCTTCCTCTCTTTTTGGTGACAGATAATTTCTTCAGAATGCTTTCTCTGACTTCCTTCATCTCCAGAAGAGCAGATTTTCACAAATGAACTGCATGTGCAAGAGAGCAGGAGATGACTGAATGGATAGATGTGTGTTATGCGTGTCACACATTGTATATTGACTATTGTAGTAGAGTTGTTTTGCAGTTTTATGCATTTCTTATTGTAAAGATCAATTCCTTGCAGATAGAAGATGGACCAAATGCAGCTGAAGAAGATTTAAGTCCAGCTAGGGGAAATGTTACATTTACCCCTGGAAGATCAATGTTGATATATAATTTAACAGTGCTTGATGACCAGGTAAGAACAAGCTGACAAGTTTTTGATTTGGAGTCATAGGAGGCTAACTGCTGTTCTGGAGAGACTTGTGGTAATAAGTTACAAAAATGTTTTAAAAATCTTTCTAATTAACATAACAAGGTTAAATTTTGGCTCTATTTTTACGCCATCTGTTGCTACATCTGTAATTGCTGACAGTGAATATTTTTAGTTTCTGGACACAGAATTATAGAATTTTTTGGTCGGGAAAGATCTTTGAGGTCTTTGAGTACAACCATTCCTGTCCACTACTAAACCATATCCCTGAGCACTTAATCTACCTGTCTTTTAAATACCTCCAGGGATGGTGACTCCACCACCTCCCCGGGGAGCCTCTGCCAGTGCCTGAGAAATCTTTCAGTGAAGAAATTTTTCCTGATGTCCAATCTGAATCTCCCCTGGCACAACCTGAGGCCATTTCCTCTCATCCTATCCCTTGTCATTTGGGAGAAGAGACCAACTCCCACCTCACTGCAACCTCCTTTCAGGGAACTATAGAGAGTGATGAGGTCTCCCCTCAGCCTCTATTTCTCCGAGCTTCTGTTGGTTATAAATACCATTATGCCACATATAGGCTGTGCCAGACTGGAGCACAGAAACAGCTCTTTCAGGTTAGATGTAATATTTCTCTGACTTATACACAGAAGGAAATTGTTGGGTGTTTTGGAAGGGTGTAATTTTTTCTCTTCTGAGGTATGCTGTCAAAGTTCCGTTTCTCAAACTTTGATCTGTGCAGGTGTGGCTCGTTGACAGGTATACATAAGGCATACATAGATTAATCTTGCATAAAAAACTTTATTGATGATGGAATTCACAAGAACCCAGTGTTACTTTCAGATCTTAGTTTGAGCTTTTGCAATCTGAAGTTAAGAAAAATGACAAAACAACTGGTTTACTGAATCGGGTAGTGCTTTTACTGCAGAAATTGGGGGACTGCAGTCCACAGCGCAACAGTTGCAATAATGTTATTGTCTACTTTTACTTCTTTAGCGAGGAATAATGGAAACTTTGCTAGAGAAAATGAAAGAGGCAGCATTGGAAATCCTTTATGCTGTTGTTTTGGAAGTTTGATGGGTTTTTAAATGGTTAATCATAATGCCTTTAAGAACTCTGGAATGTCTCATTTATATGAGATATTAATATGCAAATGACAACTGCAGTTGTGATCCATTTTGACTGTCTCTTAAGTGTTTATTTTTATGGTGAAAGGTGCCATGTTAATTAGTGATCTAAGTGAAATGTATGTTAGCATCTATTCTGATAAGGTGAAATAACTGTGTTGTATCTCAGTATAGAAGGGAGGTTACTAAGAGCTTTCAGATCTCACATTGACAAGAAAACCCCTGCATCAGTTGACAATATTTGCAAGTTTAAGTGCCACAAGCCAAACAGGGGATGGAATTTGCATCAGCTGCAAAGGCAGTTGCATGCCCACTCTCTTAGTCCTAGAAAAGGATCTGAGAGTGGCCAATTAACAAATGAGTGTGAAAGAGAAGAAATATTGGATAGCAGGGTTTTTCAGTACTTTTTGAGCTTGGTAAATAAAAGTGCATGAAAAGGATCCATCAACTTTATACCAGCATACTACTATTAGCAAAAAAAAAGCGCATTATCCTGGAATTCCCCTCAGAAGCAATTATTGCTGGTTTCCAGGAGTCCACAGCAAGGATGAGATGCAGAGATCATAAATGATTTTTGAAGATTTACTTTTGTCCATGTGTACTAATAAAAAACCCAGTATTTTTCAGTTAAATAAGTTTAGCTAATCACAATTTGGGAAATGTAATGGAGTAAGACTTTCACCGTTAAGTTCTGTAATTTGATGTTTGTAAGGCATTCTTTATTATCTGCTGCATCAGATATTGGAGAAGAAACTAAAATATAGATTTAAAAAGTCATTTTATAGAAATGCTAGAGCCTAATTAATTAATAAGCACCAGAAAACATTTTCATGGATCTAGCAGAAATTTTCTATGGGGATTTGACTCTGTCTGAACATAGGAAGTGTTTCTTTTCCTGTTGTGCAGGAATGGATGGGCCAAGGTTCATTGGATCCACAAGTTATTCCTGTATTCTCTCAGTCATGCATTGAGGTAAACCAGTATAGGCATCTGAGAATCAAGTTGTAAAATAAAAAACCTGGAAGGAACATTTGTTTCTGAATAGTAATGGCTTGCAAAAGTAGAGTTTGTGTCGCTTTATAATGCCAAGTTGGAAAGAGTCAGCTTTTTCTAATTCTTATGTAGTTTTTTGTTTGCTTTTTTTTAGCTTTTGAGGGTTTTCCATGTTGCCGGAGTATAGAGTGTGTTTTGTAAAATGGAAACACTCAATTTTGATGAGGGTTTTTCAGCCAAGGCTAAAAGCAAGACCTCTCTCCTTTTTTTTCTCCTTTTTTTTTTGTTTGATTTTGCTTTTAATAAAAAATGAGTTGTCAAGTTTGTGTTATTTCCGTTTTCTGCAAAATGTACAAATTTCAATTTTCAGTAAGAGTGCTTTGCATGTGTTTGAAATGTGACTTACACTCAGTTGCTGATATGCTTTTTCCAGGTACCTGAAAATGATGAATTGTTTGTTGTTCATCTGAGGAGTGTGGAGGGAGGAGCTGAAATCAACAGCTCGAAAAATTCTGTTTGGATTAATATTAAGAGAAACGACGGCCCTGTGCGTTTTGTTCAGAGTGCTTATATGGTGCCTGAGGAAGCTCATGTGGTAACAATTCCAGTGCTACGTGGTAAGGATGTCAGTGGAAAATTAATTGGACCTGATGAAGATGAAGTCTCTGTCAGTTACGCCATCATTACTGGGGATTCAACAGCACATGCACAACTTAATGTAGACTTCCTAGATCTACAGCCAAACACAACTCTTGTTTTTCCACCTCTAGTTCATGAAGTGTATATGAAATTTGAGGTCCTTGATGATGCCATACCAGAGATTGCTGAGACCTTTCAGGTTATGCTTCTTAAGAATACTCTGCAGGGAGATGCTGTTTTAGTTAATCCATTCATCGTTCATGTCACCATCCAACCAAACGATAAACCGTATGGAGTACTGTCAATCAACAGCATCCTGTTTGCTCAGACCATCATTATTGATGAAGACCAAGTTTCAAGGTACCACAGATCTTTTTTGCCTTTTAAAGCATCCTTAGGATTTCATTGGAAGTGATGGTAAAGTCACTACTGAAAATGTAATGTTGACATATATCACTTAGTGTGTTATTCTTCACAACTATATCTGCAGAAACTTCAAGGAAGTGTATATGTTCAATTATACAGGAAGTATTTCAATATTTATGTAAAAACTAAATATTTAATTACATTATAAGAAAACTGAAAGAAATCTTAATAAAAAGGCAGGATCAGTAAAGTCATACTACTACCACACACTGGTTTGTACAAGTGGGAAATAGATTTCTGGTTTCCTTCACTCATGAGCAAAGGGCAATGAAGATGGTGAAGGGTCTGCAAAACAGGTCTTATAAGGAACAGCTGGGAAACTGGAATTGTTAAGCCTGGATAAGAGCAGGCTGAGGGGTGACCTTATTACTCTCCACAGCTCCCTGAAAGGAGGTTGTAGCAAGGTAGGTGCTGATCTGTTTTCCCAAGTAACAAGGAGTAGGGCATGAAGAAATGACCTCAAGTTGTTCCAGATTGGGGGAATTTAGATTGGGTGCTAGAAATAATTTCTTCACCAAAAGAGTGGCAAAGTGCTGGTGAAGTGCTGTCCAGGGAAGTAGTGGAATCACCGTCACTGGAGGGGTTTAGAAAAACTTGTAGATGTGGTACTTTAGGACCTGGTTTAGTAGGCACAGTGGTGTTGGGCTGATGGTTGAACTGGATGATGTTAGAGGTCTTTTACAACTCTAGTGATTCTATAATTCTAAATGCTTGTATTTACTATATTAAAAAAAATCAATCTCTAGTTAACAAAACAGGTTAAATACTTACTGTAAAATTTAAAATAAGTTAAATATTTGTAATTTTACAGAGAGATTAAAATCAAAGCTCTGTACAAATGTTACATGCAGAACTGATACACAATATTGACTGTCTCTGTAAAAATGTCCCTGCTAGCTACTGATGGTAGTTCATCCCTAGAGAATCAGATGTGTGAAGCTATCATACTATGAACAATTTCAGAATGATATTTTGTAGTATGGAGAATATTTTGAAGAAATACCTAATAGTAATTGATGTTTTAAAGTCATGATTGCCAGACTTCTTGCTGTAGTGATGTGCTTGTCAGATGCAGGAAACATGATGTTTCCAGTACCATAAATATTGATACCTTAATATTTCAATACACAGGCAAGTAGTTGATTCAGAATCATTATTATAATGTTCATGCCTGACCACAGTACTTTGGTATAGTACATAATAAAGGAGTAAAAAGGTAATAGAGAAAAAGGTTGCTGAAATTTGACATGTATTTCTTGAGAAAAATCTAAAAGATTCCAAGAGTCTTCACTTGTGAGTTTCTCACTGAAAGACAGAATCATGGAACGGTTTTAGTTGGAAGGGACCTTAAAGCCCATCCAGTTCCACCACCTGCCACAGGCTGGGACACCTCCCACTGGATCAGGGACTCAAAGCCACATCCAGCCCTGCCTTGAACAATTCCAGCGATGGGGCAGCCATGACTTCCCTTGGCAACCTGAGCCAGTGTCTCACCAGCCTTAGCGGAAAACATTTTTCCCTAAGATCTCATCTAAATTTCCCTGCTTTCATATCTTTAGAGATATTACAGAGAACCCATGTATGAGTATTCTAAGAAAATTCCTACATATGTATTACAGCTTCACAAACTTTAAGCTTCACTCAAGTGTCAGTTTCCACAACTAATATTTCTTCCACTTAAGTCAATATAAGTCTTCCAGGAAAACAATAAAAAGAGAACCAATATTAATTATAATTTTATATTGTGAGTTTTCATTTTCATTCAAAACTGTAGGTTTGAAGGGATCACGATTGTAAGAAATGGTGGAACACACGGACATGTTTCTGTTTCATGGGTTATAAGCCGAAATAGCAGTGATTCCTCACCTGTGAGTGCAGACCTCACTCCAGAGACTGGAGAGATATGTTTTGAGCAAGGAGAGATGCTGGTGACACTTCCTCTGAACATCATTAACGATAATATACCTGAAGAGGCAGAGTCCTACCTTCTGAAACTCCTTGCTCACACCATACAGGGAGGTGCAGAAGTCAGTGAACCATCTGAGGTAAGTTTGCTTTTAGAACTCTTTTGGAAGAGGTAATAATAAGTCTTAATTAGGGACTCTACTTAATTAGAAATCTACTATCTAGAATTGATAATATTGACTGATTGGCTAAACTGGATAAATGGTTTGCATTTGAACATAATTCAGACAGATTAATCCTTAATGTAGTCTTAGTATTCAGAGCTATATCAAAAGTATTTTTCTTAGCATAGTATGCAAAGCCAGACCATTTTAATGTGGTAGCATTCAGCTTAGATTATTCCCACTATAGAAAGCATTGTATATATGCTGTCTTGAGTGACTGTGTGCCAAGAGAAGGCAAAAAAGTTATTTTCACTTGCTCATTTGCTGTCTTAATGATTATTGGAATGTTTTACACAGAATAACAGCTTCAAAAGGAGGGGTTGGTGATTAAGACTCTGAACTGATAAATGAAGAGTGGCCAGTGCTGCTGATTGGTTTGTGACTCAAGTCCTCACTTCAATTGTCTCAAAAATATTTGGAAAGAATTTGGTGAATGAAAATGAAGTTTTTCAGTCAGAAGCATTTTAAAATTATTCACTGCAGTTGCTGAACCAAAAAACCCCTAGTTATTCAGGGCTCATTTTGGCATACAGATAATGTATAGTGGGAAAGTTGCCACTGCCAGTGTTGTGCTCCTTGTCTACAAAGAATACTTTGGGGCCGTCAATCTGATTTCTTTCTTGAGGGCCAATTCACTGAGCAGAAAAATGTATGGTGACAGTCAGGACATGCTTTCACGAAAGCATGAAAGCTGTGGTATCTGATAACTGCAGTATGGAGTGAGTGATTCTGTTTTCTGTTTTGCAGCTTCTGTTTTACATTCAGGACAGCGATGATGTCTACGGCCTAATAAATTTTTTTCCTTTGGAGTATCAGAAAATTGAAAGTAATCCAGCAGGACGCTTTTTATCTTTGAGTTTTGCAAGGGAGAGAGGAACCGTTGGAGATGTGCAGTTGATTTATACTGTGGTGTATATTCCAGCTGGAGCTCTGGATCCTGAAAGAGCGAAAGATGACATTCTAAATATGTCTAGAAGAAGCACTCTCCTTTTTCCAGAAGGAAAATCACAAGATACTTTAAACATACCAATAAGAAATGATGCATTTCTTCAAAATGGTGCTCATTTCCTCGTACAGGTATCCTAGTTCTGTTTTGAGATGTGCTTTAAGGTTATGTAATCTACAAGATGTGATTTAGTAGTGACTCCTTTCTTTTTAATTTAATTAAAATTATCCTACTTGTTAAAAAGAAAAAGAACAAAAGTTATTAGCTCAGTAGAAAATTTTCTTATTCAGAGACATCTTCCATATATATGCTATAAAGCCCATCCTGGTAATTCTCCTACTAATTTTTTAGAAAATATACCCTTCTAACAGGATCTAGGTCTTAACCATGGAATTTAACAAGATGAGATCAGTGTTACAGAAGCTAGCTACCTTTTGACATATGATTTTCTGTCAACTTAAAAAAATTAAGGTTCTTAAATAACAAAAGCATAACAATTTTTAGAATCTGCAAGCAAGAAATTTCAACTAAAAATAGCCAAACATATTTTAAATTTCTTTTATGTACAAATTCAGTGAGAGAACTCAAAATACTTTCTCCATTTTTTGCTGTATATACGCTTTTGGGTTTATTTTCCTGGTTTTTGTTGGGTTGGGGTTTTTTTTCTGTTTGGTTTTTTTAATGTGAATCTATAAGAAGAGAACTTTTGCCATTGCTAATTAAAATTGTGTGGGAAAGATCAGTAAAGCTATGTTTTTTGTCTGAAAACTGGATTTTCAGCAAAAATATTTGAAGCAAGTCCTTCCCCTTTCCAATGAAGGTTTTCATTTTTCATGGGGGAAAGCCAAATTTGTATATATTTTAGCAAGGTATTGCTCAGAAATACTGTTGTGGAAGATCCTAAGCATTGTCATTGGTATACGTTATGACTATTTTATCATCTGATTTTAATATTACTCCATAATCTCTGCTTCCTGTGACCGACTACTCTGGTCATCTGGGATGAACAAAGCAGGTAGTGATCTTGACGCACAAAGGAGTACCTTGGCACATCCAAAGTACAAATCACACAGACATGTCTTAGTTCCTTTTAATCTTTTAATTTTAAGCCAAGTGTCTTCACAGTTTTTAAACAAAGGTAGTGATGTTAAATCCATATATCAAAAATTTGTCAGGTTTTGCATTTAACTTATGGTCTACTGACTATGTTTTAATTGCTTCTGGCACCTTGAGAAGTTTTAATATCTTCACCTCCTTTTCAACACATTCCCTTAAAAAAAAGGGAAAAAAAGAAGTTATTTGTACCAGAATTACATTATTTTTTACTAGTACACAATATTTCACATTCACAGTGAAATAGGGAATTGCTTTCTGGAATGCTAGAGTAGTAAAATTATTATGTTTTACATCTATACATGATGTGAAAGATCTGCAGAAGAATTAAAATACTTAATACATACCTCTTTTAAGTGGAACATTAAAACAACATTGCAGTGTAGACTGCGGACAAGACATACATGTGATCAGTATTTCAGAATGCAGGCACTTTGCCCAGCTTTTCAAACTCCAGATTCCAGAGAGGCAGAGGGGGTGGGGTGTGAATGTTCTCTTCTCTCTCCATGAACCATAAAAATCTTTTTGTTTGAATAAACAAAATCAGAGGGGCTTCCCAGCTCAGACAATTCATTTAGAAACTATAAAGAAGGATGAAAAATAGCCCTATTTATCACTATGACAATCCTTCTACATTGTGAATGAATGATAATCTCGGTGAACATGTTTAGAATGAGAAGATTACAGAGTTTGTAGTAGGCACAACAGAGGATCAGCCCGGGAATCAGGGGAGGAGGAGTGGAGGAGGAAATGAAGCTTAAACACAACTGGAGAATGGGCAGAGGAACTGGAAAAGTAAGATTAACATTCTTCAGTGACATCTTCAATTAAATAACCTAGTGGAGTCTAAGGTATAGCTTTGGGTATTGACAAGAAGATTAATTTAATAAACTACTTATCATTATTACTCAATTTACAATGCACCCTTTTTTCTTTTTCTCCTCATGAACTGATATGTTTTGTGAGGAAACACTAGAGGAAGAAAAAATAAATCTTTGTTCCTTATTAATTATTAAAGTTACCATCCAAGATCAGAACTGCTTTACAAAGTGAATTGTTTTGGCTGTGTACTGTTTCAGAAACTTTACTGAGCTAGCAACCACACAATAATCCACCTGCATGCTGATAATTGCAGGACCAGAATCTACTCTAAAAGAAAGCTTGGAAAACAAGCAGTCTTGTCATCTGTTCTACAGCTTTTCAGCAATTAACTGGTATGGTTGAGAATCAGTTACTGAATATGATATTTATAAAACGATTCTATCCTTTACCAAATAAAACAGGCATGAATATTTTTGTGTGTTACTCAAACAGTAGTGGGGAAAAAAGTATAATATGGTCCAAGTAATTTCTGTGAATTGTTTTTAAGAACTGAAAAACAGGTCCTGCCAAACCAACCTGATTGCCTTCTATGACAAAGTCACTTGGCTGCTAGATGAGGGAAAGGCTGTGGATGTGGTCTTTCTGGACTTCAGTAAAGCCTTTGACACAGTTTCTCACAGCATTCTGCTACAGAAACTGTCAGCCTCTGGCCTGGACAGATGCACACTCTCCTGGGTAGAAAACTGGCTGTATGGCCTGGCCCAGAGAGTGGTGGGAAATGGTGATAAGTCCAGCTGGAGGCCAGTGACAAGTGGTGTTCCCCAGGGCTCAGTGCTAGGTCCAGTCCTGTTCAATGTCTTCATCAATGACCTGGATGAAGGCATTGAGGGTACCCTTAGCAAGTTTGCAGATGACACAAAGCTGTGTGGAAGTGTGGATCAGCTGGAGGGTAGGGAGGCTCTGCAAAGGGACCTAAACAGGCTGGACCGCTGGGCAGAGTCCAATGGCATGAGGTTTAACACGGCCAAATGCTGGGTCATGCACTTGGGGCACAACAACCCTATGCAGAACTGCAGACTGGGAGAAGCCTGACTGGAAAACTGCCAGGAGGAGAGGGACTTGGGAGTGTTGGTCAACAGCCGACTGAACATGAGCCAGCAGTGTGCCCAGGTGGCCAAGAAGGCCAATGGCATCCTGGCTTGTATCAGAAATGGTGTGACCAGCAGGTCCAGGGAGGTGATTCTCCCTCTGTATTCAGCAGTGGTGAGGCCGCTCCTTGAATATTGTGTCCAGTTGTGGGCCCCTCACCACAAGAAGGATGTTGAGGCTCTGGAGTAAGTCCAGAGAAGAGCAACGAGGCTGGTGAAGGGGCTGGAGAACAGACCCTCTGAGGAGTGGCTGAGAGAGCTGGGGTTGTTTAGTCTGGAGAAGAGGAGGCTGAGAGGAGACCTCATTACTCTCTACAAGTACCTGAAAGGAGGTTGTAGAGAGGAGGGAGCTGGCCTCTTCTCCCAAGTGACAGGGGACAGGACAAGAGGGAATGGCCTCAAGCTCCACCAGGGGAGATTTAGGCTAGAGATTAGGAGGAAGTTTTTCACAGAAAGGGTCATTGGTCATTGGAATAGGCTGCCCAGGGAGGTGGTTGAGTCACCTTCCCTGGAGGTGTTTAAGGCACGGGTGGATGAATTCTTGAGGGACTTGGTTTAGCACTAGATAGGAATGGTTGGACTAGAAGATCTGATGGGTCCCTTCCAACCTGGTTGTTCTGTGATTCTGTGATTCTGTGAAAAATCCTTGATTGAAATGTTGATTCATGACTACAACATGGTTTTAAGTAAGGCCATTGACTTGCTGCATGATACCATCTGATAGCTCCAAGCTAAAAACATCCTTGTGGGAGTTAAAAGGTGATTCATGTGCCAGTGAAATGTTTGCAGAAGTATTCGCAGTTCAGTTAGGAAAACATTATTATAATGATAGAGGTAGAGTCACATGGAATAAATTATATTTTAAAGAAATATTTAAATGGTCCAGTTTTGCCTTTTTTTACTATGTCAGTCCTTCTGCTGGGTTTAGCAAGTGACAGGTTATGTTCACAGAAAATGGAAACATTTTTCTGTTTCTTTTTGGTGTCAATAAGCCATGAGAAATATGGGAACAAGAGGAGGCTGCAGTTTTGAAATACTGCAGTGATTTTCAATTATGGATGGAATTCTAATGGATGGAACACTAATGTGTTAGTTATCAGAAACAGAGAAGTCCTTAAAGCTGTATGAGGGAGGAAAGGAGATTGGATCATTTTCTGGCTTCATCAAAGACTCTAAATTATTGAGATTTCAGTGATTTCAGCTGATTTTCATCAATACATGGCACAAAAAAGGCCAGGTTGAATGGGGCTTTGAGCAATTTGATGCAATTGAAGGTGTCCCTGCCCATAGCAAAGGCGATGGAACTGGATGGGGTTTAAGGTCCCTTCCAACCCAAACTATTCCACTATTCTATGAAATAAATGAAGTTAGGTCAATAGCTTGGACCACTTGCCAAATCATTGCTGTTATTCATACCTCTAGTTGTGAATTGATTGATATCAAAAGTTCATTCACCTTCTGAATACACAAAGTTGTGTACATGAACATGATTTCTCTGAGAGATATACCATTCTGCTGACTAAGTTCAACAACGTCCTCTTAATGTCTTTGAAAATATCTAATTATACATTTTTGTAATAGCAAAGTTGCCAGTAAGAAAAATTTATTCTGGAGATGTTTTTCTCCCTGCAAAGGAAACTCACTCTGAAATGTCAGAATTGTTCCAACTTGGTGCTAAAGGCTTCTTGTTTCTCAGTGTTTTCTTACTTTTTCCTACAGCTGGAGAAAGTTGATCTGGTGAACAGAATTCCTCTGGTCCCACCTGTGAGTCCTAGGTTAGGTGAGATTCGAAATATTTCTCTGAGGATTACTCCTGATATTGCAAATGGAGAAATCGGTTTTATTAGCAATCTTCCAATTATTCTTTCTGAACCAGAAGATTCCCCTGCTACAGTGGTAAGTAGACCTTTCATTTTTTTTGTAGAAAGCAAAGTTTGCTATATTCAATGCAACATTTGAAAGTTAATGTGAGGAAAATCCTTCCTCTAAGTTCTGCCTGGTCCCAGATATTCCATTTAAAAAAAAAAAACAAAAAAAAAACAACAAACAAGGAGTCAAAAAAGTGCTTGTAGAACTAAGATCTGAAATAATGTATTAGTTGTTATCAGAAAATTGATTTTGATCTTTGCTTTCTCTGTAATCATCTAAAACTAGTGAGGTCTTGATGCTAACATGCAACAGAAGATAATGCAGAGTTTTATTCTCCCTGATCAGCTGCAAAGGCAGTAAAGTGGGACTGATATTGCTCCTGAATTTCATCAAATGTCTGTGTATCTTAGAGATTATTTGCTTAATGTGCAAGCATATAATTTAGCTATCTGGGTGTCTTTTCCAACAGCTATGCTTTTTAGGTTTATGAGAACCCAAAGAAGTGTTTTCAAAAGCATTGTCATTTGTCCATTTCTTTCGTCCCAGGTGAATTTTTAAAATGTTTACTATTTTTTTAATACATTTTCCCGTTTTCCCCTAGGTGTCTTCACTGAAATCTTCTCACAAATCCTGATTTGAATTATTTATTTCTTTTTCTCAGATTAAAACTTCTAGTTTCTTTAAACTTGGCACTGTACTATAACAACTGGAGTAAAACTATAGTAGTTAGATTAAAACTTAAGTTGTGTCTTGATAAGGTGGGCGTTGATTCAGTCAGTTATGCGAGGTTTTTTCTGTTTATGGTTGCTTAGTGATTTGTGGTCTTAAATAATCTGTCATCTCGACTGTCTACATATAGAAGTGTTAAATGGTTAAAGAACGAGATTCGGTATTTATTTTTCTTGGTATACCATCTTTGATTTTTTTGTCTTACACATAGATTTGAGTCAAAAAAAAGCTGAACACTTTGAGGATCATATTCAAATAATAATTTGTGAAAGCTAATTGGTTTTGCATTGAGTTTTACAAATCACAACAGACTTCTGTGTTTCTTAGGTTTCCATTGCATTGCATCGAGATGGGACTGATGGTCAAGCTATAGTGTTTTGGAGTTTGAAACCCTCTGGCCCCAATCAAAGGGCAGTAACACATGATGATATAAGTCCTTTTAATGGCTCTGTTGTTTTCTTATCTGGACAAAGTGATACTACAATCAACATCACAATTAAAGCTGATGATATACCTGAAATGAATGAAACTGTGTTATTAACTTTGGACAGGTATTGTACACTAATCTCTATTTATATGTATCTATTGAAATACTTAATTTAAATATAACAAATTAGCACACTGTTAATTAGGAGGTATTGCCAGTGTTGGGTTGAAAAGTGCCTGAAGGAATATTAGGCCCTTGATTCTGACTGTGTATGGATTCTTCTTTTACTGCAGATCAATGGGGGAAACTGTGTTGTGTTTATTATCTAATGACTCAATTTTGTTTAGATTTTTGTGAAAATTATATATGCTATTTGGAAAGTTCTTTCAGTTTTGATCTTTTAATTATGGGGTTTGATTCTAATATATCTTTTCAGAAAAGTAATATTTAGTGAGATAATGAGGAAAACTACAACAAAGAGTAGAAAGCAACAAAAGACTTTCGCCGTCAGAGAAATATTTATAGCTAGGTTATCATTACAGAATTAGATCATCTTTATATTTGTTTGATCTATGCATTCAGTATTTCTCACTTTTGATAACTAGGTACTTCCATCTTAACTCCTGTCTTCCAAATCAGCCTAATGTGACCACTATTACACATTTCGACTACAAAGGGAACAGTGGTCCTTCTGAAGCTCTGTGTTCAAGTCTCCATTCTACACAAAATCACGATTATAGGATAATTAAAACTGGAAGGGACCTCAGGAGATTTTATTATCTGCATGTAAATACTATTCAGAATACTTAAACAGTCTTGAATCGAGAAGCATATTCCCTCTCTGATTTACTAACAGGAAAATCTTAGCAATGTCTTCTATACTGCTTTCAACAATTCAGTTGTATGTGTAGTTGGAAATACCACTACTTCTACTAACTCCTGCTAAAGTACATTTTTCCACTTTTTCTGAAAACACAATGATAAGGGTATGCCAGCTTCAATGTCTATATTGAAAATCTACTGCTGATGCAGTCCTTACCTTATGCTGGAGTATTCTTGTCCAGTATAGGAAGTGCAAACTAGCTCGTGGGAGCTTCAGCACTGGATACCCATCCGTGATCACAGCATACCAGCAAACCAGCAACCAGCTCCTCAAGCTGTTGCTGATTCTGTTTTAGAATGCCTGTGTTTTGAACATCATCCTATTATGTAGGAAAGATGTTCTTCCATTGAAGGATTGGCCTACATCTGGTGGGTGAATCTAAGTGCAGAATAATAGAATCACAGAGTAGTTAGGGTTGGTAGGGACCTTAAAGCCCATCCAGTTCCAGGCCCCATGCCACAGGCAGGGACACCTCCCACTGGATCAGGGTTCTCAAAGCCACATCCAACCTTGAACACTTCTAGGGATGGGGCATCTGTGACTTCTCTGGGCAGCCTGGACCACTGCTTCACCACACTCACCAGAAAAAAATTTATTCCTCAGATCTCATCTCAATCTCCCTTCTTTCAGTTTAAAATCATTCCCCCTCATCCTATTCCTGTACTCCCCAATCAAGAGCCCCTCTGCAGCTTTCCTGTAGCCTTTTCAAGCATTAGAAGCTGCTTTAAGATATCCCCAGAGACTTCTCTTTTCTAGGCTGAACAACCCAGACTCTCAGTCTGTTCTCATATGGGAGAATGAGTTATTTCATTCTACCTTGGCTATGCACTGTACTGAAAAGACAATCCAGTTCAAGACAAAAATGAACGAGGAATGTTGCAAGCATTCCTCTGCTTGCTTTCTTGAAAATGAAACTGCTTTGTGTCAAGGAATTCATTAGAGTATTTGCAACAAAGAGGGAAAATAAGATTAGAAATGATGATTGAATTTGTAAAGAAGTTGTGTGAAGTGACCAAAAGACTGAAGTAGGAAAAGTAGGAAACAAATAATTAGATAGATAAAGTGCATAAAAGGTTAACTTTTTATGTTCTGACAACTCTACAGATTGCAGAATCATAGAATCACCAGGTTCAAAAAGACCTCTTGGATCATTGAGTCCAACCATTCCTCTCTGCTACTAAACCATGTCCCTGAGCACCTTATCTATGCATCTTTTAGACACCTCCAGGGATGGTGACTCAACCACCTACCTGGGCAGCCTCTGCCAGTGCCCGATGACCCTTTCTGTGAAAAAAACTCTTTCTTATATCTAATCTGAACCTCCCTTGGTGTAGCTTGAGGCCATTCCCCCTTGTTCTGTCCCCTGTCACTTGGGAGAAGAGGCCAGGGCCTTCCTCTCTATAGCCTCCTCTCTGGTAGTCGTTGAGAGCAACAAAGTCCTCATGCCTTGTCACAGTTGTACCCTTTGCATCCAGTAAAGACTGAATATTCTCCTTGGTCCTCCTTTTACTACTGATGTATTTATAGAACAATTTTTTATTATCTTTCAGCAAATTGGCCAGTCTAAGCTCTCGTTGGGCTTTAGCCGTCTTGATTTTCCTTCTGCATGATCTCACTTCCTCTGTTTAGTCCACCTAAGATGCCTGTCCCTTCTGCTAAAGTTGGCTGATTTTTCTTGCTCTCTCTCTCTTCATTCCTTGTTGTTGGAATGGTGGAGGTAAATGCTACTTGTGCCCCAGAACCCTTCACCATTCCCCTCAGAGCCGTGAATTATAATTGCCCTTATTATCCTCCTTTGGATATCGTTATTGCCTACTTGGAACACTAACAGATGTTAGGGAGCTGGCCTCTTCTCCCAAGTGACAGGGGACAGGACAAGAGGAAATGTCCTCAAGCTCCGCCAGGGTAGATTTAGGCTGGAGATTAGGAGGAGGTTTTTCACGCAGAGGGTCATTGGGCATTGGAATAGGCTGCCCAGGGAGGTGGTTGAGTCACGGGAGGATGTTTAAGGCACGGGTGTTTAACACCTTCCCTGGAGGTGTTTAAGGCACGGGTGGATGAGGTCTTGAGGGACTTGGTTTAGTGTTAGATAGGAATGGTTGGACTAGAAGATCCGATGGGTCCCTTCCAACCTGGTTGTTCTGTGATTCTGTGATTCTGTGATTCTGTAATAATCTGTAAACTTTACCAGGAAAGGAAGCTTTCTTATGAAGTCTTTCACTGAGGCCCCAGGCAGGCAGCCCACCTCCCTGTGCAGTGGGTCTGGTCTGCAGATTGGACCCTCTGTTCCCTTTGGAAGGAAATCCCCCAACACTTCTTTTTCTCAGAGGTTGTTTTGATGGTCATTTGAGGATAGTGCAGCCTAAGGAATGTCTCTAGGCTGCAGGAGTCATCCTCCTGCATCCAGATATGTATTAACTGCAGCTTTCTGCCACATATTCTGAGTAGTGTCCCTAGGTTATGCGTTGAAAATGGTGGCTGAAATGAGCATTGAACTGGCAGCTGAACAAACGTAACTGCTGTTCTGCTTTTAATGTGCATGATGGGAGCAGCAGGTCCTGCTGATCTTGAAGCATTTAGTAAGAAGTGTGCCAGCAGTAAACAATTTCCCCACACTTGGCAAGGTCAGAGAGGGAAGCAAGGAACAGGTGGTCCGGCCTGGATAAAGAGTGAAACAGACAGGAGATAAAATCTGAACTCTTCTCTAGACCTAGATGGTGTCCCCCAGGGCTGTGAGTGAAATTTGGCAACTTCAGCGTTAGCAGTAGCCAAGAATGAAATGACTACAAAGATTATCCTTTCAGCACTGGAGATGACTCCTCAGATCAGGGCTGAAGGATACTGGCAGGGTTCTGTGTGTAAGCTTGTGGTGTTGCTTTCTGCATGGTTTGTGATTGCTGGATGAACAGAAGATGTCAGTTTCTGAGGCTGGCAGCCAACACCTCGCAGCAGTGGTGAATTAGCATGAAAACAAACATGCACTGTGCTGTGGATGTGCCTGTACTGTTCTATAAATTGTAGCATAAGTCAGTAGGAAAATAGAGCATGTAAGAACTTTAATAAAACTATAGACATAGAAATAAGCATTCTATTTATTGCAATTAGTAATAGCATGAAATAAAATAATAAAAGTAATTAGTTCTAACAAGGATGTATTATTTTCAACTCAGCGGTGTCGTTAAGGCAGTTTACATTTAAACAAGCTTTGATAGCATCCATAAATACAGAAGAAACTTTCCATTGTATTTTCCTTCCTTGCCCTATAGACTCTATCTGTAGGCTGCAGCTATTAAGAATAATTCTGAATTATATCAACAAAAAGGAGGTAAATGTATGTCATGAAGAATATGTTTCCAATGAAGACAGATGAGTAATAAACAAGTAAGGTAAACTGGTACCTGCTGAAGCTTCTGCATGTATTCTTCAGGTTGATTGCTGCTTATGTCTGAATAGGCCTGAATTGAGACCGAACATAAAAAAAGAGAGATGTCTGTAGGGAAATCTGTATGAGAAAAGACAGGCCTTGGTGTTCTTGATGAATATAGGTGGAACAGGCCATGGAAATTTTGTGTATGCTTTGTGAAACTGTGTATACATACTAGAGCTGTTCATTGTAGACGGCAAGCATAGATAGAATTCAGTTTTTTAAAAGTCCTATTGTTGTTTCCTGTCTGCACAGCATATTCTCCTACCAGCAGCTGCCATCCTCTCAGTAAGGTGCAGATACACAGCTGTTGCAATTGGCCATAGGTACAAGCAGAACTCCAATTCTTGGTCCTTTTTCTAATCAAATTTGACCACACTGCATCTCTTAATAATTATTATTTTATTTGGTTTATAATAATGTTACTTTAAACTCAGTCAAAAATCTTATTTATGCTATTGTGTAGTACCACATGTTTAAAAAGTGCAAGAAACATTTTGTGGCTTCTGTTGGTGCTCCTAATTAACTGCAGTTCTTGCTAAATAATAATTAAAGATTTTTAAAGGAAGAATTTCCTTACTAATGAGTCATTTAACAAGATTTGTCATACAGAAACTGGGTTTTTTTACAGCTCTTTAATCACGTAAAACACAATTGTGCAGTTGTATTTCTTGCATTAGCATCATAAACATTGCTAGGGCTTATTCTTCATAATAAAATACAACTTCCTGCCCACAGACAGACATTTCACTGAGAAAAAGTTAAGCTGAGGAGAAAAAAGGCACATAAGTGCCTTTCCCTGTGAGAGGGATCTCCTTACTCCTGACCAGCTGCTCTCTCTGGCAGCTGAAGCAACTTGGTAAGGCTAAATAACCATATATGAGGAGGTGTTTTAACTCTTTATATAACTTCTGAATGTCTCCATCAGGGAAAACCATGAATTTTGGAACTGAATAGCCACTTTTGTTCCATTTCCATGCCACTGATATAGGAGTGCCTAAAGAGATGGTTTCCCATGCTGTGAAGAGTGAAATTAGGACTAAACTGATCTTCTACACCCAGTTTCAGTTTGGACTTCATAGAATCACAGAATCTTAGAATGGTTTAAGTTGGAAGGGACATTAAAGTTCATCGTGTTCCAACCCCTCTGCCATGGACAGGGACACCTCCCACTGGATCAGGCTGCTCAAAACCCCATCCAACCTGAACTTGAACACCTCTAGAGACAGGGCAGCCACAGCTTCCCTGGACAACTTGGGTCAGAACCTTACAAGAAAACATTTCTTCCTAAAATCTCATCTAAATCTCCTCTGTGTAGGGACTGTTCATGAACACCACTTTGTTCCTGGCTGTTATCAGCGCATGTAGCAAGGGCTGATGGCTGGTGGCCTGGGAGCTGCATGGTGAGGTAGAGCCAATAACATGGTTGGTTGGCCAGGGACCTCTCCTGAGGTCAGGGAGAGCAGCCTGGAGCAGGTAACTGGGGGCAACTTGGATCCCAGGATATCAGGCAAAGTCATGGCAGTGAGGTTGTAAAGCTGGGTAAACACATCATGTTTAGGCTACATTATGGTTATTGTGGTCAGAAACGATACAGAGATTACCAGGCAGGTCCACAGTGAGAAGACAATTCCAAAGAGGGGCGAGGAGGTCATCCAGTGAGCCCTGGATGATGTCTAATGATGTTATGAGAATTTACATTTACCTGAGAATGTAGGCACGAGGGGACGTATTGTGTATGCTGTTTATTGCTTATGTAACAGCAGCTCTGTGTTGGAAACCTAAACTCGAACACTTCTATTCCATTTTTGCACATGTTCTTTGGTGCCTTTTTTGAGTAGTCACCAACATTTACTGTGTCAGAACAGTGACAGCAAGTCATGCAAAGGAAAGCACGGTCAGATTGGCCAATCCATCAATGAATTAATCCTAGTATTGAAAGTTGCACCTGGAAGGTGGAACCTCCTCCCAAAGAATGGTTTGTTTCCTTTCACAATGGATGGGCTGAAACTGATTCTGACCTGTTTCTTATCTGACATACACCTTAGCTGTTTTAAAGTATTAAGGTATTGCCAGCCTTCTCAGTCCTTTCAGAGAACACATCAAGACGTTCAAGATGAACACCTCGTGGTACCTTGAGGTCATTTCATATCAGCTATGCTTTCCAGATGTCTGTAGCACTGCCGTTGTGCATTACAACACAATCATAGATTCTAGCACTACTGAACAAGCTTTTTTTTGTCTAAGCTGTGTTTCGCTTCATGCAATGCAACTCCATGAAACTGGAAGAGATTTTATTTCTGCCATAGCCTTTCACTTTCTGATGTTTTATTATATGTTAACTACTTAAGTTTGTACATACATATCAAAAACTCACCTGGCATAATGGTTTGTTTGTATTGTCAGTTTTAAATTATATTACAAGCAGCTTAGTGATATAATTAATTTTTAACATTATCAACTCTGGGATTTTCTCCTTGATCCTTTCATTGTTTGAATACTTTGATGGTTTGGGAATGCTGTTGCTTCTGTTTCTGTTTCTGAAGGAAAGGAGAATGTGTCAGTGTACATTGTTTAAAATCTAGCCTCACTTGGAAATCAATGATTCATTTCTATTAATTCAGATCTCCCATTTGAAAGAATGTACTTTTCATTTCTCAGAATTTTAAGTGAGCTCTTATGTCCATTGACTTCTGAATCTGAGTTCTCTTTGAGACTGGAAAAGTCAGAAGTTCACTTTATAAATTTTATGGTACTCTGTTTACTGTGTTTTGGTAGAAGATGTGGGGTTTGTATTTAACATATTTCAATTTTAGATTAAGAAAGATAAAAGGCATGCGTCCCATTGCAGACTAATACTGTCCTGTCATCAGACTTGAGGTGGTAGTTTTGTTGTAAGTGATTAGCTAAACTTGAACCAATTAAAGAGATTAGCAAGTAGAGTTTTCTTTCCTTATTTTTGTAAATTTGTTCATTATAATTTTGTATTTATGATTTCACTTTGGTAAAATGATTAATTGAAAAATTGATACAGATAAAGTTTGATGTGATTTTGTGCCAAAAAAAGGCTGTGGATGTGGTCTTCCTGGACTTCAGTAAAGACTTTGACACAGTTTCTCACAGCATTATGCTATGGAAACTGTCACCCTCTGGCCTGGACAGACACACACACTCCTGGGTAGAAAACTAGTTGGCTGGCCAGGCCCAGAGAGTGGTGGGAAATGGTATTAAATCCAACTGGAGGCCAGTTACAAGAGGGGTTCCCCAGGGCTCAGTGCTGGGTCCAGCCCTGTTCAATGTCTTCATCAATGACCTGGATGAAGGCATTGAGTGTACCCTTAGCAAGTTTGCAGATGACACTAATCTGGGTGGAAGTGTCAGTCTGCTGGATGGTGGGGAGGCTCTACAAAGGGATCTGAACAGGCTGGACCGCTGGGCAGAGTCCAATGGCATGAGGTTTAACACAGCCAAACGCTGGGTCCTGCAACTGGGGCACAACAACCCTATGCAGAGCTAGACTAGGAGAAGTCTGTCCAGAAAGCTGCCTGGAGGTGAAGGACCTGAGGGTGTTGGTTGACAGTCGACTGAACATGAGCCAGCAGTGTGCCCAGGTGGCCAAGAAGGCCAATGGCATCCTGGCTTGTATCAGAAACAGTGTGACCAGCAGGTCCAGGTAGGTTATTCTCCCTCTGTACTCTCCTTGAATCCAGTGTTCAGTTGTGGGCCCCTCGCCACAAGAAGGATGTTGAGGCTCTCGAGCGAGTCTAGAGAAGAGCAATAAAGCTGGTGAAGGGGCTGGAGAACAGGCCTTATGAGGAATGGCTGAGAGAGCTGGGGTTGTTTAGCAAGAAGAAGAGAAGACTGAGAGGAGACCTTATTGCTCTCTATAACTACCTGAAAGGAGGTTGTAGAGAGGAGGGTGCTGGCCTCTTCTCCCAAGTGACAGAGAACAGGACAAGAGGGAATGACCTCAAGCTCTGTCAGGGGAGATTTAGGCTGGACATCAGGAGGAATTTTTTCATGGAAAGGGTCATTGGGCATTGGAACAGGGTGCCCAAGGAGGTGGTTGATTCACCTTTCCTGGAGGTGTTTAAGGCATGGGTGGACGAGGTCCTTAGGGCCATGGTTTAGTGTTTGATAGGAATGATTGGACTTGATAATCCAGTGAGTCTCTTCCAAACTGGTTGTTCCATGATTCTATGATTCCAAAATAGTTTTTGATAACTAACTATACAACTCCCACTGTGCTTACCTGTTTCTATCATTACTTTGGCTGATGGGTGATATAACATCATAGAAGCATGTAGATTTTTTTTCCTTAATTACATAACTAGTAATAAATGCGGGCAGCTGATGCACTGGTAAGCAGGTGTAGAGGCTGGTGGTAATCGAGGAAGACTTGGTAAGGTCTACCGTGAATGAATCTCAACGTACTAAACTGGTCATGGGGTCATTTCTTTAAAGTGAGAACTGCCCACTTACAAGGATTTTTCAACAGGAAAATGCCAAGCAAGTAGTGTCCCCGTAAAATGGACATTACAAGCTTTTGGAAAGGAAAAAAAGAGCTTCAAGGTTTGTTTTTTAATTATTATTATAATCTTCTAAGATTGGTACTATTGAAATTTTAGCAAGCAGCACTTTCATTCCTTCCCCCACCCCCTTTATTTATTTATTTCTATATTGACAGGGTAGAGACAGAAAGGTTTGTCGTGTACTTTGGGTAAGTGCAGTGAACTGTGGTTTGTCTTCAGTGAATCAATGCTTTGTTTTACAAGTGGTTGGTTTGGACAGAATCTGTCTTTATCACTTCTTTTCCTCCTGGGAATCATGTCTTCTATGTTTCTCAGACAAAGCACGTTTTGCTCTTTGGTGTTTCATTTGATGGCATGAGGTTCTGGCTTGAAGGCATTTCTTTATTGAAGATCTGTGAATGATAAGAGTTTTGAGTGCATGCCTCAGGGTTTGATACTTGAGCGTTTTATGCAGTAATGGGTTGGTTGTTTTAAATTAATATGATTTGCCCCAACTAAATGACTGAACTGACGAGAGCTATAGAGAAGGCGTTTTCTGCAGTGAAAGATGAGTGGTTATCTTGTTTGTGAATAACCTACATTTAGTTCATAGTAACAGAAGTTATTGTGTCCACTGACATGGTTTTTTTTAAATGTGCAATAAATGTGACTTGTTACTCTAGTAAATAGGTATTTCCTGCTTAGTGTCTTCTGTTCTGTCTGTAGACGTTGCTACAAGGTGCATAGCTTTTTTTTTATTATTTGTGTGTGGGTATTTTTAATTAATTATCAGTTTCAGAACTGATTTCAAATATCAGGTACGATAGATTCCATTTCTTTCTACAAGAAATAGTATTTGATGAATTCTGGATATGGTGAAGCCATGGAATATGTTGAACTAGGATTTCATTGACATTTTCTTCCAGAAAACACAGAAAATGCATATGAATCTAAATGCATAGATCACCATTTTATAAGCCACATCCAATCTGTCAGACTGAGGGTGCATTCTTGATGGCTTCTTCAGCAGAACATTTTCCACCATTTCTAATATAATGAACTTATACTAATGTTATTGAAAATTACCCCATCTGAGGAAATTATTACAAGAAATGTACAAGGTTACAGTTCCTTGTCAGATTTGGTTCATTCACATCCATGAATAAGAACAAGATGCTCTAGCAGTGGCTGAGGGATGGAAGTCCTCCACTGAGAGGAGTGCTGCTTATCTGTGTGCTTTTAGGCTTTTTCTTCAATGGAGAAGAAAGAGAATAAGCCTGAGACTCTGAGAGTAGGTCCAGCATTTACTGGAGCTACAATAAGATCCCGTAGGTATTGTACACATCTTGCAGAAGGCAAGTTAGCACACGAGTGGGGATGAAATCCACAATTTCAAGGGGCAAGTCTTTTCCTATTTGTATCAATAGTAAGCTTTGGAGAAGAGGGTAAGAATGTGTAGCTTTCAACGGAATCATTAGTTGCTTAAGTGATTTTGAATTATCTTTTATGTTTTGGTCCAAACACGAAACAATAATAAACGTAAGTCTTAAGTTCTTACTTGTGTAATTCTGATTCTTTTTGCGTGTTGTGTTATGTGTGAATGGAAAAAAAGCCAGGAGTCACCGACTATAAAAACTGATCAGAAAACAGTTACTTCCGAAGTGAAGGTTTTTCTACAAGTGGATAAAACACACTGATAAGTCTTATTTGCACATAATTGGTTGTTTTCATAGTTTAGTCACAGAATTCATTAATATTCTGTTGTTCTTTGCACAGTATTAGATCTACTTGCCAAACACCATTGTGACTCAAAAACCCCTCTTATCTTCCTTTCTCAGGGTCAGTGTTGAAAACCAAATACTAAAATATGGCTTTACAACTTGTGAAATTATTATTTTGGAAAATGATGATCCTGGAGGAGTGTTTGAATTTTCTCCCTCTTCCAGAGGTCCCTACAGTATCAAGGTAGCTATCTGAGTAATTTCTCTAGATCACTATGGACAATTTTTTGTTAAGCAGTGTACTGCAAAAAAGGCTGGGCTGGACTTTCTTATTTTACAGGAAGGAGAGTCTGTGGAACTGCAGATTGTCCGCAGCAGAGGAAGTCTCCTCAGGCAGTTTCTACGCTACACTGTAGAACCAAGAGACAATAACGAGTTTTATGGAAGCACAGGGATTTTGGAGTTTAAGCCTGGTGAAAAAGAGATCATAATTACTCTTCTGACAAGGATGGATGGAATTCCAGAGGTAAAAATAGATATTTTTCTCTCTTCAAGTTATCTTTGCATATTTTTGTCACCTAGGCAAACATATAGGAGGAGAACAAGTATGTAATAGCATTCAAATTTATATTTTTTTCTGCCTGGCTAAGGACTGTAAATGTTTGCCTGGTTATTTTGGATGCAAATTCTGAGTATGTATTTTTTATTTCTGACTGAGTTTCCTCCTTCTAGTTGGATGAAGTATATTCTGTAGTACTCAGTGGCTACAGTGAAATGCCAGGCAAATTGGGGAATGCCACGATGGTCAATATAACCATTCTGAAGAATGATGATCCACATGGTGTCATTCAGTTTCTACCTGATGAACTATCAGTAAAAATAAAGGAAAGTAAAGGAGAAATCATCTACACTGGTAATTATTTTTTTATCAGAGTTACTGCTTTGTCTTCTGCTTGCCCCTGCAAGGCCTCTTTTCCACATTTTACCTTTCTACAATGTCTGACTTACATCTCCACTAAAGAGTTTCCAGAGTGGTACAGAGACAGCAAGGTAGGCAGTGGAAACTGAACTGGAGAAGGATGGGCCTGGAAAAGTAGCAAGATCAATGCAATAAAAAAGCAGCAAGCAGATATGCCAGAGAGGAGGGACTGATGTATGTGCAAAGTCCAGCTTGGAAGTAGCTCTCTTTGAGGAGCATGGAGAGTAGAGTGCTATGTGAGAGAAGAGTAGAACTAAATCTTCACATGAGTGACTTCAATTTACTTGTTTCTATTCAATTATTGAGCAAAAAATAACAGCCACTTCAAACTGGTTGAGCAGTTTTTTGTATATCCTTTCACTTTTACTTATTATTAGTATGTATTATATGTATTATATATTATTAGTCTTGCTTATTCTTTCCTTTTTTTCATCTTTTCAGCTTTGCTGATCTTTTTCTTTGTGTTTTGTGTTGTTCTGAAGATGCACACTGACTGTATATGTTCGCATTTTTTAGCTGCTTACACAATTGTAAGAAACCAAGGAAACTATGGCAATGTCAGTGTGTCTTGGGTGGTTGACCCAACATGTACCAATGATATCTATCCAGAACAAGGGACGGTTTTCTTTGATAATCTGGAATTCTCAAAAAATATCACCATTTACTCACTGCCAGATGAGGTAAACAATTTTACAGTGCTTTTGTGTAAGTATATGGAATAGAGAATAAGTACTAAAACATTACAAAGCTGGTGAAGGGGCTGGAGAACAAGTCTTACAAGGAGCGACTGAGAGAGCTGGGGTTGTTTAGCCTGGAGAAGAGGAGGCTGATGGGAGACCTTATAGCTCCCTACAACTACCTGAAGGGAAGTTGTGGAGAGGAGGGAGCTGGCCTCCTCTCCCAAGTGACAGGGAACAGGGCAAGAGGGAACGGCTTCAAGCTCCACCAGGGGAGGTTCAGGCTCAACATAAGGAAAAAATTCTTCACTGAAAGGGTCATTAGGCAATGGAGCGGTCTCCCCAGGGAGGTGGTTGACTTGTCTTCCCTGGAGGTGTTTAAGGTGCAGGTGAATGTGGTACTGAGGGGCATGGTTTAGAGACTGGTGGGAGTGGTTGGACTCAATGATCCAGTGAGTCTCTTCCAACCTGGTGATTCTATGATTGTATGATTATAATGTCTTATTTTTTAAAGGCTTGATAAACCTTTGCTGGAAAAATCAAAATAGTTCGGTAAAACAGGGATTACTTCAACAAGTCATAAAAGAATTTGAGAAGCTGTGCATACCACTAAACAAAAGTTAGAAGCTGAGAGTAGTTGAATGTGATAAAATTATAGAAAAATTCATTTGAAGAAACTCTTATTTTGATGTCAGGAATCTTATTTTTTATTTTTTAATACTAATATACTTGTAGTAATTTTATAAAGAAGAAATAGCTAATGATAAACAAAGCTGTAAAAATAACTTATATGTATCAGAAGCAGGAAGCTACGAGATAACTTTTGTGTCATCTGTACAACAGTGAAGATGAGAGGGGACTTACTCTAAAAGGATTTTAGATTGACCATGATTTCTGTGTGAGAGTATGAACTGTCATCCCTCTTGACACAGTTAAGGGTCCATAAATAAAAACCATGATTCAGAAAGCTCTGTTAACCCCCTCAACAGTTCATTTTAGTTTCTTTGTTGTTTTGCATGCAACAAATTAATTTCATAATGATTTCTCTTTCAGGTACCTGAAGAGATGGAAACATTCATCATCAGCTTATTCAATGCCACTGGTGGAGCCAGGTTGGGCAATATAACTACTGCAGTCTTACAAATTACAAGGAATGATGATCCCATTTATTTTGCAGGTTAAATATTGTTTCTTATAAGTAGAATACGTATACTGCCCCAAACAAATTTTATTCACAGGCCAGATCATAGAGAAGCCCTAGTCCAAAAGGATCTAATGTGAAACACCCTTGTTTTTATTGTGCTGAATTTGTGCTTATTTCTTTTGGAACCTTCCCTTATTTCATTATTCTCTTTCCTGATTATGGATTTATTTAGGTGGCTAAGTGCAACAGTACTCCTTTCTCTCTGCAAGCGTTTCCATGCTTTTACCGTTTTGCTTTTCCATTTGCCTTCCGTTCTGCTGGGGAGGAGGATTCTCTTGGGGAGGATTAAGAAAACAGGTCACATGCAAGGAGCTCAGGCTTGAACTCAGGTGGATTTGTTGCTTGTGCCTTTTCAGAACCTCTGACAGTGAGTGTTGAGGAAGGAAGTGTCGCAAACTTTACAGTCATAAGGAATGGATCTACTGATGTTGCTGTTGCTGTCCAGTATGTTACTGTTAATGGAGGGGCCACAGCTGAAGAAGGAGACTTTATTCCCAGTGGGAAGAGCAGTGCCATTTCCTTCAATGTTGGAGAAGGAAAGCAGAATTTAGCTGTATATATTAATGATGATGATATTCCTGAAACTGATGAAGTATTTTATATATTCCTTTTGAATTCTACAGGTAAAAGTAATGAGTTTATGTTTGCTTAGTAAGATTCCCTTCTTTTTGTTGCAATTTTCTATCATTTTTTCCTCATCAAGAGGATAGTGAGTGTCATAGCACTGATTACAGTTTCTAATGCTCTGCACAGTCATTGAGGCTGAGAAAGTACTTCAGGTTGCACAGATGTGGACACCCCGTGGCTGGTCTATGAATTGCTGACATGGATTTGTTCATCTCAAACTGCTTCTGCCTTAGACAATGGTAACAGGCAGCCAGAGAATTATAGGGGATTTTTTAGCAATTATTTCAGCATAAAATAGCTTCAGTGTTTACTGAGATCAGGCTCTCTAGCATCACTAAGAATACAGAATATTCCTGTATACATTCCTGAAAGAAAAAAAGTGTATTTTCTTTCTTTGATCTTTTACATATTTTGGCCGTGATTGTTACATCTCCTTTGAAAGTTAAGCTGGACCATTGCACCTCAGAGACAATATAAGTAGAGGCATATGAAGTGAAAGCAGTAAACACGTTTACTTTGGAACAAAAGCTAGTCTACTACTCTTAAATAAGGTGAAAAATGGGATAGGAGTGGAAATATAATGTAAATCTGTGAACATAGGAAGCATGTTAGTGTCATAGAATCATAGAATCACCAGATTGGAAGAGACTCACCAGATCATGAAGTCCAGCCATTTCTATCAAACACTAAATCATGCCTCTCAACACCTTGTCCACCCGTGCCTTAAACACCTTAAGGAAATGTGATTCAACCACGCCCTGGGAAGCCTGTTCCAGTGCCCAGTGATCCCCTCTGTGAAAAACGTCCTCCCAATGTCCAGCCCAAACTTCCCCCAGCAGAGCTTGCAGCCATTCCCTCTTGTCCTGTCCCCTATCACTTGGGAGAAGAGGCCATCACCCTCCTCTCCATGACCTCCTTTCAGGTAGTTATAGAGAGTAATGAGGTCTTCCCTCAGCCTCTTCTTCTGCAGGTTGAACACCCCCAGCTCTCTCAGCTGTTCTTTATAAGGCCCTGCAGTGTCCCTGTGATGCTAATATGCACACACAAATCCTATGATTTTTCATTCTATTTCACGAGTATCTTTCCTTTCCGGTAGGCTGTGGTATTGATATGATTAAATTCTTAAACATTCTTAGCTTGTATTTAGCTTAAGTGCAATATTTCTATTCTAGACCTAAAGGAGACCTGGGATCTCTGAACACGTATCTTTTCCTTTTAACTTGACCAACTGACCAAACATTAAGTACTACCTCATGCAATACTTTCTGCTCAGAATCACATCTTCTCTAGTCATGTCACATATT
Organism: Coccyzus lansbergi; assembly: GCA_033558105.1. Taxonomy (NCBI): domain Eukaryota; kingdom Metazoa; phylum Chordata; class Aves; order Cuculiformes; family Coccyzidae; genus Coccyzus; species Coccyzus lansbergi. The sequence continues at coordinate 63,033 of JAUMJK010000709.1, forward strand.
TTTTTTCCTGCAAATCTTGCTCTCTGCATGAGATGCTACCTAAGTATTTTTACTCAGGTTTTCCTGTTACTGATTGTCTTGAATATTGATTTTCAATCATTGTTTTCTTATGTTTAAAAGGATTGAGTGAACCTTCAGTAAGCTTGTGGGTGACACTAAGCTGGGCAGAAGTGTCGATCTGCTTAAAGGACAGGGAGGGTATACGGAGAGACCTGGGCAGGCTGGATCAAGGAGCTGAGGCTACCAGGGTGAGGTTCAACAAGGCCAAGCAGTGGGTCTTGCACTTGGGACATAGTGACTCTGTGCAACACTACAGGCTTGGGGAAGATTTGCTGGAAACCTGCCTGGCAAAGATAGACTTGAGAGTGTTGGTTGACAATGGCTGAAAATGAGCCAGCACTGGGCCAGGTGGCAAAGAAGACCAATAGCATCCTGGCTTGGATCAGGTACAGTGTGGTCAGCAGGACCAGGGCAGTGATTCTCCTCCTTGGCATTAGTGAGGCTGCACTTTGTATACTGCATTCAGTTTTGGGCCTCTCACCACAAGAACATTGAGGGACTGGAGCATGTCCAGAGAAGGGGAACAAAGCCTGTGAAGGTGCTGGAGAATGAGTGTTGTAAGGAGCAACGGAGGGTCCTGGGGTTGTTTGACCTGAAGAAAAGGAGGCTGAGAGGAGACCCTATCACTGTTTACAGCTCCCTGTAGGGAATTTGTAGCAAGGTGGATGTTAGTCCCTTCTTCCAAGTAACAAGTAATAGAATGACAGGAAATGGTCCCAAGTTGCACCAGAGGAGGTTTAGATTAGATATCAGAAAGATTTCCTCATCAAACAGATTCTCAGGCACTGGCAGAGGCTGCCTAGGGAGGCAGTGGAGTCACCATCCCTGGAGGTGTTTAGAAGATGGGCAGATGAGGTACCTGGGGATATGGTTTAGTAGTGGACAGGTATGGTTGGACTTGATGATCTCAAAGGTCTTTTTCAACCTAGCAATTCTGTGATTCTATGGTCATTGTTCATTTCATTATTTCCATAAAACTGTTGGTATAGTAAAGAAAAGCCTTCAGTTTTAGAGTTTTCTCCATTTCTGTTCCTAGTTTTGATAAAATTAATCACTCTCTCAATCTCTTTTTAGGGGATACTGTTATCTTTAAGGCTGGAGTGGCTACAGTTATTATTGAAGCAAATGATGATCCTAATGGAATTTTCTCCTTGGAACCTTTAGACAAGCCAGTAGAAGAAGGCAAAAGTAATGATTTTTTGTAAGTAAACTTTGAATAGTAGTTTCAGATTTTTCTGAACTGATGTTTGTGGCATTTTATGGGTAGTAATTAATCTAATCTTGTACAAGTTTGTATTGATAAAAATTGTATCAAAGAAAAATATCTTTACCAAATTTTTGTTTAAATGATTTGTAAATGTATGGAAGACATCAGCTGTTTTATTACCAGTTATAGTGTGCATATTAAAATGTATACAGAAGTTAATGTCAAAATGTATATTATTAATTTGTTAATTTTTTCATTATTAGTTGTTCATTATTAGTTGTTCATTTTTGTTGTTCATTTGTTATATTCTCAGTAGTCTTTGTACACATAATAATCTAGACAACCGAGCAGAATATAACCGGGACTAACAGAGAAGTAAAAAATCTCTTCAAAATACAGCTAAATAGGACTAGCTGGTTGGTTGTTTCTTTTTGCATGTTACTTTGAATCCTTCCCCTACAAACAACAAATATTAATGTATCCTTTTTCATACTGCGTTTTCCTTCTATCTGTTGGTCACAGACTGAGTCTGCCCTCAAAATCCAAATGTGACTGTCTTCTAGACTGAAAGTACTCTTCTCTAGTTTGATCTCTGAAAGTATTTTCCTTCCAGTCATTGGGGTGTATTCAAGATGGGAAGGGTTAAGGCATTAATCTGCTTGCCATCTTATATTGTTATGTTCCATGAAGTCAGGTTGGGGTTATAGTTTGACAACAATAATGATTTTTTTTTTTTTCATTAAGAAACATATGGATGTGATATAAAAAGAACTTAGGTCACAGTCAATGTGACAGTGTGAACATCAGGAAAAAAAATCTCTTTACAAATTTATTTAGTTATATTTTATATAATTGTATTTGATTTTTCTGTTTTCTTTAAGGCAGGTGCCTGTGGTTGTGAATCAGGTTTCTATTCTTGTGTTATAAATCTAAAGAATGAAATTTCTTGAGAAGAGATGATTTTCAGTATTTTGAATGTTTGTTTTTGTCATGCTTCTCTTAGGGTTTTGATGGTTTGGATTTTTTTGTCCTTTATAGTCTCATTTGCAGGATAACTTTTTTTGATTTGATGAAATCAAGAATCATTGAAAGGGTTTTCAGGCACTGGCAGAGTCTGACCAGGGAGGTGGTGGAGTGACTATCCCTGAAGGTGATTAAAAGATATGTAGACAAGGTGCTCAAGAGATATGGTTTAGTAGTGGACAGGCGTGCTTGGCCTTGATGATCTCAAAAGTCTTTTCCAAAGAAGTTATTCTATGATCCTATGAATGACAATTAGAACTAAATATCTCTATATCCAGGTGCTTTATGGAAGCATGTGATACTGAGATCAATCACATTTGAGGACCTTGCTCAGTCCTCACTGGTGAAATACATGTACTAGAGAGCCCTCTCTTCCATACCTTCACATTTTTGGTTACTGCATAGGTTATAACAAAAGAGTGAGCAGCTAAAGTAACACTGAGCTATAAAGGGAGTAATTTGAGCAACTGTAACAGCACTACGCAGCTGGGATAGAGCGCCCTGATTAATGGCAAATTAAGAAAAGCCTTTGGAAGCAGAAACAGTGGGAATGTGTTTCAGTGCCTAGACTATTTTTTTCTGAACTAATTTTTCAGCCTCATATAATCTCTTTGTTTAGCATTTTGGTTTACTGCGCAGAGAAGCATAGCTTTTGCATGTAAAGTGCACTTTGTCAATAAATGCACTATATGCATCAGTTTTTATGTATAATAACTTTTGGAAAGTGGTGGAATTAAAGTCACCAGATAGCTATACAAAAAAATAACATCTTTATGAGTGCCTATTTATTTATTTATTCACTATTTATTCACCTATTCCTAATCTGGAGTAACCATGGATTCCTGAGGGGTGAAGAACATGATCCAGATTTAATACTAATGTAAGAAAAAGCTTAAGGAGGCTCAGTGGTTAAAATGAGAAATGTCTGTGGTTAACAGTAGATGATTCTCTTTCTTGTCTTAGTGTGACCAGGCATAAAAACTTCTAAAGATAACTTAATGAACTACTATACATTTGCATTTATTATAAACATAATAGATGTGCAAGAAAATATGATGTTTAGCATAACAGTACTGCTTTGCATGGACCTGCACTGGTCACTTTCTTCCTAAGGTATCTGTGGTATAACAGGAGTTGAATTATACCATGAAATTGCAAGCCTCCAAACAAGATTCAATTACTGTTCATGGTTATATTTACTGGCTATTTAGAATGTTGTATGTTATTTTTCATAGTAAGGAAGATTAGTGCAATCGTGTTTTCCTTTGCTAAGGAATGCTGATGCATACCTGCCAGGCTGTTCACTCTTTCTGTATTGCTGAACAGGGTTTTGAGACACAGAGGACACTTCGGCAATGTCTCATTGATCTGGCAGCTGTTTGATAATGGCTCTGCATTGAGGCCAGGAGAAGAGTTCTCCGAAACTCAGGGGACTGTGTGCTTCATGGATGGTGAAGGATCAAAGCCAATAACACTCCATGCTATTTCAGATGGAATTCCTGAATTCAATGAATTTTACCTTCTAAAGTTGGTGAATGCCTCAGGTATTGTCTTCCATATCACCATTCCCTTCATATCTGGTAGGAAACAATTCTGTTTAATCAATGAAAAAGAAACCAGCCCTGGAGAAAGCTTTGCCTTAAATCATGTCTTGATAACCTATACTTTTCCGGTAAGGTTTTTAGGCTTTATTTTTCATTTAATCTTAATTTACAAGTATGAATGCACTCAGTGCCTCAATTACTTTTACACAAGTTTTGGTGATCTGACCTTTAAAAAGGATGCCTCTTCATGTTTCAGGCATGTAGGTCTTCATGTAGCTAAAGACAAAATAAACCTATTAAAGGCTATGCATGTCTATCATAATGCAGGTTGGTTGGTTTGTTTGCCTTTTTCTAGAGGAGGCAAAACACTAACAATCACTACTTCATATGACTTCAATTACAACTGCTACAGGTCTTCTACTGAACAGAATTCCATATCTGCTGGACTTGCTCCACTTCAGGACTATTTATAATCTATGCCCAGATACAACTGAAAATATGCATTCACCTTTCCTGCATGTGAAATCTGTATGTGTGTACAGAAGATCTCCTACTCATCATAGGTAGATCACTGCACACTTTGAACATGAAGGCTCTACATTCAAATCATGACTGTTGTGTCATGAATTCCTGGTGTGCAGAAATAGATGACTAATGGGAGTACTTGGCAACAGATTTAATATACAATTTTTTACTGATTTTCCAAGGTATCTCTGCTTCTGTTTCAGAGGCACTGGGGACTAATTTTACCATTCTAAGATCTTTGTAGGTCTTGGAGTAGTATGAAAACTGGGTCATTCAGAAAAGTTAGAGCAAGCCTGTTTTAGATGAAAGAGAAATGTGGGCTTTACAGTTGAAAAGTAACATATTGCTTTGTCTTATGTGAAAATCATCACTTCAGTGTTTCAAAAACAAGCCAGTTAAATCACATTATTCTTAAATCAGAACATTTTCTAGGAGTTCAGAGGCTTATTTTTAGACAATTTATGTTTTAAATATATTTTATTGGAAAAAATTTAAGAACTTAGTAACTTTATTCAGACTACGTTGTTTGAAATCAGCTTTTAACTTTCACTCTTTTATTGTCTAGGTGGGACTCCTGGTCCTGGAGGTCAGTTATCCAAAACAAACCTTGCTGTAACTGTGATTATCCCATTCAATGATGACCCTTTTGGAGTCTTTGTCATAGACCCAGAGAGCCAGGACAGAGAAATAGTGGAAGATGTTCTTTCTGAAGATGATCTTTCCTATATTACAGACTTCACCATTTGGAGACAACAAGGCAACTTTGGTGTTGTCCGTTTAGGCTGGGAAATACTGTCTAGTACATTCCAAGATGGACTACCAGCGATGGTAGACTTATTGTTGTTGGGATCATTTCCAAGTTCAGTACAATCCCAGCCTCACATGAGACGTCATCATAGTGGAACAGATGCTTTGTATTTCAGTGGAAAAAAGGATGCCTTTGGAATTATTGGTCCAGAATACCCATACAATGGAAATACCACAATAACCAATTTTACATTTTCAGCTTGGTTAATTCCGAACATCAGTACTGATGGTTATATAATTGAAAAGGATGATGACAATGAGACCTTATATTACGGCATGAAAATCCAAACAAATGAGTCCCATGTTTCTGCAGTGCTTCACTATACAGCATTTGGATCCAATATGACATACATAGCTAAAGCAACGGTCCTGAAATATCTAGATGAAAATACTTGGGTTCACCTCTTGATTACTCTGGATGAAGGTATAATTGAATTTTACATGGATGGAATTCCACTTGTTGGAGGAATGAAGAGCCTTAAAGGAGAAGCGATTGCTGATGGTGAGCCAATAACCTGCATGTTTTTTCCTTATATATAGTTATGTAGAGAAATGTAGAGTTTCTCCTTATGTAGAAGAACATGCAAAATACTGAAATTCTATCTGAAAAGTTAATTGAAAAGAGCAAGTAGACAATTCTGAAGGCTATCCAAAAGCATGTGTAAATAAGAACTGTGAAGGTTCCAACCCACTCAGAATTGTAACAAAGCTTGGATTGCAATAATTTGAAAATAAATGAACAATTTATAATTGCATTTATAGATGTATGCTTATCATGTATACATTCAGTTGTATATGTTTGCATTTAATAACTTCAGTGAGATTTATAGCACTGTTGCTGAGGAAGGACTGTTTTCCTCTCAGTTTCTGAAACAAAATTTCCCTCAATATCTTGCAAGCAATAGAATTTTTCAGGCTATATATTTGCTTAAATATGTATTTGCTTGGTATATTAAAATTATAGCCCTGAGTTTAGTAGTATCCAAAGAACATTAGCAATTGTTTCTTAGTTTCTCTAACTGAATAGTCTCAGTTGTGATTTTAGTCCTAGGTAATGGGCATTCACTCTGAACAAGCACAGCACTGACCAGAGAAGTAACAGAACATCTCTTTATTATAAAGTAGGATATTATGTGGTTGGAATACATTTACATTTACTCTTCCTTCTGATGTTTCCCACTATTCCTCGTACATTTTTTTTTTTGTCTTCTACATCTTCTCCATCCTATTTCCTTTCTTCTTCTCACCATCAGTTTCACATGCTCTCTTTGTTGGGGCTAGGCAGTGAATGATTGTAAAATTCTTGAATTGTAGTGTCCTTTCTGTAGCTGCAGAAGGACAATTAAGAAAGATACGATGGTGTTAAATGCATATACATCTACATCCAGACATATGTACACAAACACAGAGTGAGAACAGAAAGGAGATGTCATTAATTGCATAGAATAATGAAATGTTTTATGTTGGAAGGTGTCTTAGATCATCCAGTTCCAAATGCCCTGCCGTGGGTAGGAACACATTCTATCAGACCAGGTGGCTCAAGGCCCCATGCAGACTGGTCCTGAACACCTCCAGGCATGGGGCAGTCACAGGTTCCCTGGGCAACCTGTGCCAGCGCCTCACCATCCTCTTTGTGAAGAATTTCTTCCCAATGTCTAATCTGAATCTTCCCCCTTCCAATTTAAAGCTGTTCCCCCTCATGAGTCTCTTCCAACCTGTTTATTCTATGATTCTATGATCCTGTTGCTCCATGCCCTTGTAAAAAGGTCCCTCCCAAGCTTTCCTGGAGCCCCTTTCAGTACTGGAAGGCTGTTATAAGATCTACCCAGATCCTCCTCTCACAGTCTAACCTCATAGCAGAGGTGCTTCTGCTCTCGTATCATCTTCATAGCCTCCTTTGGACCCATTCCAATAGTTCCATATCCTTATGCTGGAGGTTCTAGAATGGGGCACAGGACTCCAGGTGGGCATCATGAGAGTGGAGTAGAGGAGGAGAATCACATCCATCACCCTGCTGATCGTGCTTCTTTGAATGCAGCCTGGCATATGGTTGGCCTTCTGGGTTGTGAGAACAAATTACTGGCTCATGTCAAGCTCTTTATTTCTCCCTGTAAATTTCAGTGGTTAAAGTCTGGAACAAAGTAGTGCTTCTGCAGGTAATAATTTCTGTTTGACTTGTGGTGCTTTAGTTATGAAAGGATTTCCCCCTCCCTCAGTTTCTAAAACAAAGTTGTATGAAATGCAATAATGCTTTTGTTGCAAGAAGGGGGTGTGTGTGTTATAAATTTTCTGTATTAGCAGAGACGGCATTTATTCTATCTGGAGATATAAGTACAAGGTAAGCATTTCCTCTCTGTTCAATGCTGTGCTCATACAATAGTGAGCCTGTTTTTTCTCACCATCCTGCGCCTCATGCTCTGGGACTGTTATCCACTGCTGTTGTTGTTCACCTCTAGCACTGATTCTCAGTGTCATATATATGACAGTACATTCAAAATCAGAGTTCCTTTCAATAACAGAAAACAGCTGTAAGGAAGAGAGATCTATGTGTTTTAGCTCAATAAGAGTGTGAACTACCAGATTGATGTATTTGTGAAAAAAAACAGCTGCAATACCATGATTTGCTGAGTAGGATAATTGTTTGGAGGCAAAGAAATATTAATGATTTTGTAAAAAAAGTTTGCACTTTAGTGTACATTTCTGAACTCAATATTTCTAGTGCATTAGGGGAAAAGCAAGTCCAGAGGGGTTAATGCAGTGATGGTGAATATCATCAGAATGGGTCAACTGGCTTAACAGAGAAAGATGAAATGGGGTCTGCTTAGCAAAAAAAATGCTGAGAGGGGTTGGGAAGATCTTTCTGAAGGAAAGAGAGAGGTTTCCCAGTCTCACAAATATCAGGAATGGTGAGAATATGCTGGTAGAATTAGTACCATGAAAAATCTTGTCTGGGATGGAATTGTTTGGCCTGTCACAATCTGCCTTTAGCTCTGAAGTGAGGCTTGAGGAACGTCCTGAGTTTGCATTTCAACTTCAACATGATTTCTAATTCAGAGGTAATAAACACTTTAAAGTAGATTCTTAACAAGTACAGCTATTCAGTTGCAGGTTTATTGCTCTAAAGAATTTTAATAACATGAAGAATACTATTATTTCCTTCTCAGGTCCAGGTATAGTGAGAATCGGAGCAGGAATCAATGGCAGCAGTAGGTACACAGGGTTAATGCAGGATGTAAGGCTTTATGAGCGCAAATTGACCCGAGCAGAGATCTATGAACTCCATGCAACTCCTGCAAAAAACGATGTTCACCCTGTCTCTGGGTATTTGGAGTATCGACAAGGAGAGACCAATAAATCATTCATTGTATCTGCAAAGGATGACAAAGAGGAAGAAGGAGAGGAGTTATTCATCCTAAAACTCATCTCTGTGTGTGGTGGAGCTCGGATTTCACAAGAAAACACCACAGCAAGATTAAGAATACAAAAAAGTGATAATGCTAATGGTTTATTTGGTTTCACTGGATCATGTATTCCTGAGGTAAGGTGGGGAAATTATGAACACAACAAAATTGATGGTAATACCAATTGACCTGGAAAGGGCCTTGACTTTACAGTTACTTTTTGTAGTTAAACAAAGATTTCTAGAATTTGGGAATATGTAAATTCTGTTAATACACCCCCAATCTCACTGGCATTTGCAATATAATCTTTAAAAGTCATCCCAAAGTATTTTTTTGATAAGAAAATAGATTTTATTACATAAACTGAAGACTGAGATTTAGTTATTACAGAAAAAATATTTTTTCCTCTACTTCTCTTACATCTGAGACAAGGTTATCAACTGAAGTATATGATTTAAATTTCTTGTTTTGGGATTGCCTTCTTACAAAGATTTTTATTTTATTTTTGTCACAGAATTGACAGAATTTTACTGACGGTAACATGACCACAAGGTGTGGTGCATTCTTCATAGAATCATAGAACTATAGAGTGATTAGGGTTGGAAGGAAACTAAAAACAGGAAAAAAAACCCAGAAAAAAAGCCAGCAGGGACAAAAACTAGCTTGGTTGAGCAGAGAGATCTTAAGTGACATTAAGAAGAAGAGGAATGTTTATAGGCTCTGGAAGAGGGGACAGGCCTCTTGGGTGGACTACAGGAGGGAAGTGAGGTTGTCTAGACAAAAAATCAGAGGGGCTAAGTCTCAACTAGAAATAAGGTTGGCGAAGTTTGTGAAAGATAACAAAAAATCTTTCTATAAATATATAAATAAGAAAAGGAGAACTAGGGAGACCATACAGTCCCTTTTGGACACAGAAGGAACAGCAGTGACAGGGGATGAGGAGAAGGCTGAGGCACTTAATACCTTCTTTGCCTCAGTCTTTAATTGTAAAGAAACTTGTTCCCTCTGTGTACAAACCCAGAACTAGAGGAGCAATACGCGGCTCCCATGGTCCAAGAGGAAGTGGTCAGAGCCTTGCTTAGCCAACTAGACACCCACAAGTCTATGGGGCCAGACGGGATTCACCCAAGGGTATTGAGGGAGCTGGTGGATGTGCTGGCCAAGCTCCTTGTTCTAGGTGAAGTGAAGAGGGTGGTAAGAAGGCCAATGGCATCCTGGCTTATATCAGAGTGGTGTGACCAACAGGTCCAGGGAGGTTATTCTCCCTCTGTGCTCTGCATTGGTGAGACCACTCCTTGAATCCTGTGTTCAGTTCTGGGTCCTTCATCATAAGAAGGATGTTGAAGCTCTGGAGCGAGTCTAGATAAGAACAACAAGGCTGGTGAAGGGGCTGGAGAACAGGCCTTATGAGGAATGGCTGAGAGAGCTGGGGTTGTTTAGCCTGGAGAAGAGGAGGCTGAGAGGAGACCTCATTGCTCTCTACAACTACCTGAAAGTAGGTTGTAGAGAGGAGGGTGCTGGCCTCTTCTCCCAAGTGACAGGGGACAGGACAAGAGGAAATGGCCTCAAGCTCTGCCAGGGGAGATTTAGGTTAGACATTAGGAGGAAGTTTTTCACAGAAAGGGTCATTGGGCATTGGAATAGGCTGCCCAGGGAGGTGGTTGATTCATCTTTCCTGGAGGTGTTTAAGGCATGAGTAGACAAGGTCCTGAGGGGCATGGTTTAGTGTTTGATAGGAATTGTTGGACTCAATGATCAGATGGATCTCTTCCAACTTGGTGATTCTATGATTCTATGATTCTAGAGCCCATCCAGTTTCAACCCTTGTCCATGGGCAAGAACACCTCCTACTGGATCAGGTTGCTCAAAGCCCCATCCAACCTCGCCTTAGAATCATGGAATCCCTAGGCTGGAAAATGACCTTTGAGATCATCAAGTCCAACTCTACCTGTCCACTACTAAATCGTATCCTTGAGAACTTTGTCTACCCATCCTTTAAATACCTCCATGGATGATGACTCAGTCACCTTGCTGGGCAGCCTCTGCCAGTGAACAACTCCTGAGATGGGGAAGCCACAGCTTCTCTGGGCAGCCTGTGCCAGTGTGTTGCAAAAAATTTCTTTGTTATATGTAATCTAAAGCTCCTTTTTTTCAGCTTAAATTTATCCCCCTCTTGTGCTGTCCTTGAACTCCATGATAAAGAGCCCCTCCCCAGCTTTTCTGTAGGTGTATTTCACAATGATTTTCTCTCATAAGTTATTGGGCATAAATTCCACTTTAATTCAGTTGATATTAACTGTGCATTTTCTCTTTTTTCAACCCTTAAATTATTCTTTTTTTGGCAGTCACCATATGTGCAATGTATAAACTTACTGCTTGTTTGTGGAAGATTGAAATAAACATAATTAATTTTTACTTCTAACATCAATGATGACGGACCAAGACAGGATATCTCCTCCTATTAGTACTGGAATATTATGGAAAACAAGTTTCAGAATAGTTTCCCATTTTGCAGCTCTTATGACTTTTTAATTACATTCTTACTAACGGAAGTGCTTATGATGTGTTCGAAAGTGTCCGTCTTGCCTGAGTGATACTGGTTTTCAATTGGGTTCAGCTTGCTCTCTGTGTGCCTGCCATATGCTGTGATAACAGATTCCCTCAGTTTCAAATGCCACTGATAATACTGCAATGACACAGATCATCAGCCAACCATGAATCAAAATTAAACATTTATATGCCACGTTAATTGTTTTGCGTTTTTCTTACGTCCTTTTCAGCAGGAAAATATTAGAGCCCCCAGTGAAGGTGCAGTTATACAGCATTGTTTTATTAGTGGTTTCATTGCTTTATGTGGATGCCTGTCTATGAGGCAGCTGAAAGCATATGCAGTAGCTGCAGTGCATTATCCAGCAGATCTGAAATTTATCCAACATATAAGATAGAATTTCTGGCAGTTTTCAAACAAAACTCTTTTCTATTTTAGTTCTAAGATCATAATTTTCTCAAATATATGGTCAGTATCAATGCCTAATTTGTTCCAAATACGTGAAACTGTTGCTGCTGAAGTAATATTCGTTGTAAAAATTGTAAAGAGAGATGTTTCAGAATTTCTGCAGTGATGATAGTTTAATTCTGTAGGTACATATAACTTAATTTTAATGTATCTGTTTTTTTTTCCCCCGGAGTGTTTCTAATTATGGAAAAGTGGAAACCAAATCTTTCTTTAAATTATTGTAATGAAAATTTAAAAAATTACATTATTACAAAACCATCATTTCAGTTATGTATGACAATATATTGATTCTGTCTTTGACATGTTGTTTGGGGGAAGAGATGATGTCTAAAATAAACCACAGTGTCTAGTTATTGACTTCTCTTCATATTCCTCAAAGTGGTACTAGAAACTGTTGCAAATTCCACTAAGACTGTTCTGACCACCACCACTTCATAAGTGCTGAAAGTAACATAACAGCACTTTTTTTCCCTGTACAGTTGCCTACCATTAGAGAATTACGTGGTTTACATTTATTGCTTTCATTTCCTTTGAACATTTCAATTTCTTGCTTCCTTCCAGACTGCTGATGAGGGTTCCACTATATCCTGTGTTGTGGAGCGTACAAGGGGAGCCCTGGACTATGTGTATATAAATTACATTATCTCACAGGTTGATTCCACTGGCATGAGTTACCCTGTTACCGATTTTTCTAACAGCAGTGGCACTATCACATTCCTTCCTTGGCAGAGATCAGAGGTAAACCCTACCTTCCTATTAATTATTCATCCCATCCTTTGCAAACCTGCTGGAAAATACCTTTTGAGGATGCTTGGTTGCTTTGCATATGAGAGAGTGTTTCCTTCATGTGCTTTTGTCACATTTTGCAGAGGTTTTTTGCATCCATGACAACTATCAAGTGATATAGTAGATGCTTATAGTTCTGCGTCTTGGTACAGGGGTCACCCTTTCTGCTTGTATGTTTGAATGACATGTGTTTACTTATATTAGTAAGTGTGATTTGTGTATATCTCTATATATACTTGAATCATAGATAGTCCTGGGTTGAAATAATGCACCCAGCTACTTTTGAAATTGGTGAACGATCAGGTTTTGATCTGAGTTTTGGAACTTAAGATTGATGTCCACAGCAATTAAGTAGACAGCAGTAAAGTTCACTCTATCTTGCAACAGTACATTCCACCCCTGTTGCTTAATCTGTTTCTATGAGTTCAATCCTGATGCACAACACAGGAATTTCATATTTGTTTGAAGAAGAGGAATGGGACCACAATACCGTAGAAATTAATGAGTGTTTTCTATTAGTGCTTGTAAAACAGAAAAGGTCATTTTTTTTTTTAGAAAATGCTGTCCTCAGTTTCACTCTGCTGAAGTCTGTATGGACAGGGTGAGATCCACAATACCATTTGAAAGGATCCCAGTGGCTCCACTAGAACTGTGGGTTAAACAATCTAAGTGATTAGAGCCTGGTGAAAGCTTGTGATATCTGAAAACAGTTTGTTGTTGTTCATGTAGCTTTAATTGAATCATATCACTGGTTGCATTCAATCATGTCAAGCAAAAATTTCCAAAGCTTTTCTGGTCTGGCATCATGGACAAGGCCTGCCTAGTAGAAAAAAAGATTGGTCTATCTTTTTCACCAGTGTTATGTTGCCCAATTAATTGTCTGCACAGAGGATTTAATGGGCATGGCCATAAGGAACAGACTGGGAACAGTTATTCTTCAGGTGAGATATCCTAAGAAACTTCCCATTGACGTTTGTAAGCTACTCATTCCCATACCTCTAAATACAATTGGCTACTTAGACCTTTTCTTCTACCTGTTTGTCCAATCATATCACAATGTACAGAAAGCTTGAGTTATCTGAGATGAATATGTTAGCCTCTGCAGAGCAGGTAATGCTAATTAATTGTGTGATCTGCACTGTCAAGTGTCAGGTGGCACAAAACTCTTGGGTTTTCTTGCTCTTTTTATTGGATTAATTGCTGTAATATCTCTTCAAGAGCTCAATTTCTTCACAATTTTGAAATCTATCAGAGATTCCAGTATTAATACACACAAGTTAAACTATGCTCACATAGATAATAAATACTAGGTAGATATTAAATAGGCAGATAATAAATCCTTGCTTGGTTATATGTTTGTCTAATTTGAAGCACTTAAGAAAATATACTTTCCATCTCTTTCAGCTTGGTAAAGCTATTTTTGGAATGCAAATTCTAAGCATAAAATATTATCCTAGAAGTTAGATTAAATTATGCAGAAAGCAAAAAATGTTGTCTACATTACTTACATAACTACACAGCAACTGACTGGATAATGAAATAATTTTATGAGTTAAGCAGGGTCATAAAACTCATAAGTGATGTATGTTGCATAGTTTGATTTCTCCATGATCTGGTCCTTCTCTAGGTCTTAAATTTGCATGTAATTGATGATGACATTCCGGAGCTAAACGAATATTTCCGTGTGACATTAGTCTCTGCAGTGTCTGGAGATGGAAAACTAGGTTCAACTCCTACCAGTGGAGCAAGTATAGATCCAGAAAAGGAAACTACTGATATCAGCATCAAAGCCAGTGACCACCCATATGGTAACAAGGATGGAGATAATGTAGTCTTGTTGCAGATTCTTGGATAGTTACCATGAATAAAAACTTTGTTTAGGTTTCATAGTTGAGGAAGAAATGCCAAGTGTTCCACTTTATCTATGTTAAGATTAACTCATAATTTTATACAACAGTGAAAGCTAGTGCCCTGACAGACAAGAGGACCAACCACGTCCTGGGTTGCATCTGCTCCCAGGTCTGCATTCCTGTCTAGTTGAGGGAAGGGATTGTCTCAATTTTCTCTGCACTGGTGTGGCCCCACCTTGAGTACTGGATGCAGTTTTGGGCTCCACAGTGTGAAAAGGATCTAAAGCTGCTAGAGAGTGTGCAGAGGAGGGCACAGAGTTGGTAGGGGGTTTAGAGGAGTAGCTGAAGTCATTTGATCTGTTCATATTGAAGAGGACACTGAGGGGAGACATCATCACAGTTCACAGGTTCCTCACAAGGGGAGGAGGAGGAGGAGCTAATCTCCTCTCTGGTGACCAATGATAGGACCGAGGAAATAGCAGGACGATGTGCCAGGGGAGGGTAAGGTTGGACATCAGGAAAAGGTTCTTCACCCAGAGGGTGGTGGAGCACTGGAACAGCTCTATCGGCATGCAGTCATGGCACCAAGCCTGCCAATATTCCAGAAGCATTTGGCCAGTGCCCTCTGACACACAGTGTGAATGTTGGGGTTGTCCTGTGCAGGGATAGGAGCTGGACTCCATGAACCTTGTGGGTCCCTACCAACTCAGGACATTCTATGATTCTATTCTTGAGAATATGACAGAGAGTCACCAAAGCTGCCCTTACCAAACAGGCAATGATTGCCTTCTGAGAGCAAATAAAAGTGACATGTAGTTCATCCTCCACAGATGAAAATTCTTGACAAAGAGGGACATTTATGCATGCTTATTATACCAACAAGGGCCCAATACTATGACATATTAAAGCTTTTTTAGGAATAGCTGAATTAGTTGTTCTGTTGTGGCTTTATCAAGTCTGACAGGGATATCAGTGAGAGAGGGGAAGGTGCACAGCATATTGTTCAAAATATCATGATTGAGACATAAGGATGGGTCAGTAATTGATTTTTTATTTCATAGTTGCTGAATGTAATTATTAACAATATGGTTTGATTTATTATCATAATTAAAATTTAATGTGAGAAGCTATGTAAATAGGACTTCCTGTCTGCTAGGTCTACTGCAATTCTCGATGGGGCCACCTCCTCAGCCAGGTGATGAAATGATTCTGCCAGCCTCTACTGTACCCCATTTAACTGTTAAAGAAGAAGTTGGACATATCAGGTTACTGGTAGTTCGTGCACAAGGCCTTCTTGGAACAGTTCTGGTAGAATATAGAACAGTGCCACTTACAGCTTTCAGTGCTAAAGATTATCAGGTATGACCCTTGCCAAGGTGTGTAATCAATTTAGAATCTAATTAGAATTATTTGTCCTGGAGGTAGACTTCAGTTGGAGTCTTTTAGCCCAGTTATGATTATTTTCACAGAAACACTTCGATTTATCTGGTGATGTGATACATGAATGTGTAATATTTACTTTAAAATTATATATCACTGTGTGACTTTCACTTCCTTTCTGTGCAGCATGTTGTATTTCCTGGAAAAGCCTCTGGTTTTGATTTTCATTTATTCTTAAGAGAATAGTCAGTACAACAAGAAGGGATATCTGCTATTTTTACAGAGTATATCAAACTTTATATGAGCATGCACCTTCCTGTAAAGATTAAAAATATATTTTCATGTACCAGCACTTGTATGTGTTCAATAAAATAACCTGGACATAGCTGTATCTGCTTGTCTAACTGATATATGTGCAGAAAAACCTAGATAGATGCAGATGGTCGTAGTTCTGTGAGTTAAGATGCCTTTTTCTCATAACAAATATCCAGCAGAACTTATAAAAGCTTAAGTGAAAATGAGTAGACATTTTGACACAGACAAAAAAAAATCAAGGTCTTGTTTGTTTTTTCTTATAAAAATGAAAGTATGATGAAATCATTACACTTGGACAGAAATGTGAAGATCTTTCGTATTTCAGGCTGTTGCAGGGACATTAGAATTCCAGCCAGGAGAAAGATTCAAGTACATTACCATTAACATCACTGATAATTCTGTTCCTGAATTAGAAAAGACATTTAAAGTGGAGCTGTTGAACCCAGAGGGAGGAGGTAAGGCATGTATATCAATAAATTTGCTGTATTTTCATGATCTCTACTCATCCATTGAAATCTTAAACTTTCCTAGGAGTGCTCTTTCTATGTTGTTTCCAAAGATAAGCAAACACACTCACATCCCTTAGAAAGATGTAATTTTTATTAGGATAGAACTGTTCTTCAGATGTTTTTAATCATTGCTGGAAACTATGAAATCCTGAAGAAAATGCATTATCATGCTTTTAAGTCATTTAAGGGCATTTTCTGCTTTTCACATTACATAATTTCATGGTGTGTAATGAAAATCAAAATAATGTAAAAAATGTATCAATGTAAGGGTTTTTTAAGTTAAATAGTCAATATTCATAAAGTATTTAGGGCTAAACAGCCAAAGTGGGGTTTTTTTATCTGCTACTTTAGTGAAATCAGAGAAATTGCAACTTCAGTCCATTCATGTATGTGGACTTTTTGATCAAATAGTTGTATTGTTAATGAAACTTTTCTCTTTACACTTTCTCTTTTCTTTTATCAGAAAACTTACAGTTAACTTCTGTAACTCAATAGGCAGACACTCTCTTAACACAAACCCTCTTTTGTTTTTTACAACACTCTTGCAAACACAAAACTTAAGGTAAAGTCTCTATTAGGTAAACTTTCTGCAGATTTTTCCAACTTCCCGAAATGTTTTCCATTTGTAAGAAAATATTAGAATAAGAGAGTTTGGAGGGATTTATCCCCTGCTTTTTTGATTCACATTTCCAGTTTCTCCGTAACAGACCTCATTCAAGAATGAGAAAGGAGAAATAAAAAGAGGGCACAGAAAGAGGGAAGGGAAGAAAATCCCAAGACTTTGTGTTTTCTTTTTTTCAGACTCCCCTTGCTATTTCCGGTGTCATATATTAAATAATTGCATATTTATTATATAATAAAATATGCAATATGTTTTCTGGCTTTTATCAGAAATCGTCTATACTTCCATATCCAAAATTGATGGCTTCCTATAATACTTTTCTCTCATTTTCTGTTGTCCAGAAATGTTTAAATTACTTTCTGCTTTCTCTTTATTTATAAATGTATGTATGTGTGTATATATCTGTATGTCTGTCATCTTAAAGTTGCTGAGCTCTTTAGAAATGATGACAGTGGTAGTGGTGATGGGAACATGGATTTCTTCCTTCCAACTGTCCATCAACATGGTAAGCATTTTCTATTAATCCTTTTTTTTATTGCTAGCTGTAATAGCCCTCATAGATTACTGTATTGGCACAACTTGTCATAGTTACACTGAATGTAATTTAAAAACCACCTGATTGTATGCTTTGAAAAGTGTTTTGTGTTACTTGAGTTTTCTGCATGTCAAAAATACTTCTAAGGAAAAGTAAGCTGTGTTGGAGTTTTTAAATTAATGTTTTGATTGTTTTTCATTTTATCTCTTTAAGCTTGTATTTTTGTACTGACATACAGAAAACAAAGATAATTTAATTCTGAGAAAATTTGAGTAATTCTAGCAAATTAAACTCTACAGACCTGAAAATGTTATATGAGTACACATCATCCAAACTGAGTAATTTATTCACCTGTTATAGCCTGATTTTCAACTTTCAGTTTGGATCTGAGAAAAAGCCAGTAGTTTAGCTACATTTTTTGAGCTTTCTGTGTTCTTTTAGAAGTGTTGTTTCACTTTTCCTTATTTCCAGAAATGGTTTTCCCAAATGCCAGACTCTTTTTCTACCTGAGCAAGAAGTTCTCTCACCCAAGACAGTCTTTTTAGTAAAAAGATTTACCAGACCTGTTTTTACTTCTTTGCTTTTTGTTCAATTTTATGTGCAGATGAGACCTGCATGCATCTGGGCTATCTTCTTACACTGTGGTTTACCACATAATTCCTCACCATCCTAAATTCTGCTCCATTTTAAGTCATTAAACTTGTAACGTTATTTTTTTTCCTTCCTTAAAATATTCTTATTTTTTATGTTTTTATTGTGCAGTTCCATAGAAAGGCTTCCAAGATTGCATTATTGAAAGTCAGTTTCTTATCCATGTCAATAGTTATTCATTTCCAAACACCAAAGACAAAACAACATGAATACTCCAGTCATTCTCTCCTGTGTGCTTTTTGTAACATATTACTTTGGCTTTTTTTTTCATGTAAGAAAAGATGCAAAAAAAAAAAATAACCCTTTTTGAAATTTGCACTTAACAGCCAGCTTGGGAATTGCATCCCACATCCTTGTGACTATAGAGGCTTCTGATGATGCTCACGGTGTATTTGAGTTCAGTGCTGAGTCACTCTTGGTAAATGGAACTGAGCCGGAGGATGGAGACAGCAATATTGTGCTGCAGGTTGGAAGGATTTGATTCTCATATTCTTGTGAAGTAGTCTTCTGTCTCTGTTTTTAGTGGATGTTCTGCAATGATTTTACTTAAGTCGGAAAGGCTGATGACTTTATTATGCATGTTTTGCCATTTCATAATGACTTTTCTAATATGCATCATTCATCTTGAAGGTCAAATGATATAAAATTAACATCTACAAGTTTAAAATTACTTCTACTTATTTACATGTGAGACAACACTATTTTAAAATAACAGTTTTTATAAAACAAACACAGCAAAGCTGAGATAACAGAGATCATGCTGCTTTTTTAATCATTAATTCATTTTTAACCCATCAGTGTCTTTGCTTTATTCTGTCCTGTATTTGTATGTTTTGTCTTTCTCATAGCACAAAAATATGTGAGTCTTTGCATTTCACACTTAGGTTTTGAGAACTCATGGAGCTTTATCTCAGGTGATGTTACACTGGATCTTAGTCTGTGACTTAACTGAAGACCTGGTCTCTACATATGGGAATGTAACATTTGATGTTGACCAAGTGCGAGCAAATATTACGGTACAGGTTTCTCCTGATGAAGTTCCTGAATTGGATAAGGTGTTTTCAGTTTTGATCGTCAATGTCTCGAGCGGCCGTCTTGGAAATCATACCAATGCAACATTAACTATTCTAGCTAATGATGATCCATATGGAGTCTTCATCTTTTCTGAGCAAAACAGACCAATAAAAGTTGAGGAAGAAAGAAAAAATATTTCCCTGACCATAGTGAGGCGTGGTGGTCTCCTTGGGACAGTGATGGTGACTTACAGAACTATTGGCGATGATGAAAAGCCACCTTTTCTTCCACCTGATGTTGTCAGAGCAATAGAGGGAAAGGACTATGTACCCATTATGGGCTATGTGATCTTCACAGCCAATGCAAGTGAGGCCACAATTTCTTTACCTATTTTGGATGATGATGATCCCGAGAGGTCTGAATCTGTTTTTGTGGAGCTAAACAGTATTGCTTTGATTGAGAAAGCACAGGATCGGCCAAGTAAGTATCTTACAAATGTAAAAACCTATAATTTAAATTGTGAGGGCTAGTATTTCTGTTTCATAGGCTAAAATGGAACAAGTTAAATGATAATAAACTTCTACCTCTGCCAAACCCCGCATGGCTAAGAAATCTTTGAGTTACCTGCCTTGTGTGCTGTTGGCATGGATTTCCTCTAGCACAGCATTTTGTCAGGGATAAATGAACATTTCTTTATCACTTTTCAGTCACCTAATTCAAGGTCTTTCATGCCTAATATGTTACAGCATTGATTTTGTTTATTGACATACTGTCATCTAATATTTTTTCTGCATAGTATTAAGAAATAACTAAGCTTGTTTTGCTTACTGAAAATCAAAAAAGTCTTTTGAAACCAAAGTGGTATAGAGTTACAGTCACAGCCACATTGCATTAGTTTACGTAGAATGTTTGCTTCACCTGTCATTCAGATACAATCAGGTTGGTACAGCCTGATTTGTGCTTCAAAGATTCTTCATGTCTTTAACTGCTGCCCTCCTCCTGACCCTCCCCCTGTTTAATCTTCATATTAAAGGAAGCTTCAAATATAATTCTGCTGAGAGACTGAAATGTAATTTATGTTTCATCATAGCAAGTGTAAGAATGAAGTTGTCCTGAACCTGTAGTGATCTTATTGCTGGCTTGCAGACAAACAAGCAAACAAGTAAATAAATTCTTTCACAGTACCTCACCTCTTAAAAATAATTATGGCTTGTGTGATCCACAGCACAGCAGAATAGTGAGATTTAAAAAAAAAAAAAATTGGTGGTTTTTTTGCCATAATCTATTTCAGTCTTCAAAAGTATGTCAATGAAATTTATAGCTACACCTTGTCCATTCTAAAAAGGATAAGTTGTTTGAAAGCTAGCAGCAACTAACAACTGAACTCATTTGTATGCCTACGAACTCCATATCTGTAGATAGCAAGCATTGCAGGCACCCCTCCTCACTATGTTGTCTTTGTGTTGCAGTTGTAAATTCTCCTCGCCTTGGATCAGTGAGTGAGACAATAGCTCATGTAATTATCAATGCCAATGATGATGCTTTTGGAACACTTCAGCTTTCGGCTTCAACTGTGCGAGTTGCTGAAAATTATGTTGGACCAATCATTAATGTTACCAGAACTGGGGGGATTTTTGCAGATGTTTCTGTGAAATTTAAAGCTCTGGGAATAACTGCAACAGCTGGTAAGATGTCAGAACAGCAGAATAATGCAATGTTAAAGGGGAAAGACCGTACTTTGAGCAGTCAAAGTCCGTTGAATGCAGTATTGTAAAACAAGTGAAAAAAACAGTGGTGACACATTTACTGACTGTGCTTAGCAAAGAGGAATGATAGAACCATAGGATCACAGAATGATTTGGGTTGGAAAGGATCTTAAAACCCATCCAGTCCCAACTACTGGACCATGGGGAGGGACACCTTCCACTGGATCAGGGGCTCAAAGCCCCATCCAACCTAAGAAGGAAGACTAAGTGAAGGAATTTTGTTGATTGTTTGCCTTCTAGCCCACCATATCTTCAAAAAAAGAAATTAAATATAAATAACATAGTAGTATATGTAGTTCCTATTTAGTTCTGGTACACATTTAAACCTGGCATGTTGTTTAGGTGAATTTATTTGAGAGGAAGTGAGAGTTGAGGACTCAGCTGTAAAACAAACAAACAAACAAAATCAAATCAAATCCCTAAGAAGACTGGAACTTGCAGAAGGGAGAGATTAAGTCCTCCAGTTGGTCCCTGCTGTACAGAAGGTATATAAATAAAAATGCAGTCTTATGCAACATGCAGGGTCAAAACTACTTAGACAGTTATGAATCAAACCCACTGTATTTCCTCTATGTCCAAGGTTGAATAGGTGGGTGTTGCAAATTCTGAGAACTATTATTTCAGTTTCTTTTTATCTAACAGACTATTCTAAATGAATGTGTAGGGAGATTGATGTCAAAGAATGCTTTCAACCACTTTCTGAAGCAAAGCCATTATCCGCATATCATAGTTGTTCATCCGTAAATTCTTAGAGACAAGTTCAGCTAAAGTGAGATCAACACATAAAATGTGCCCTTCACTAAAATCTGCTTTGACAAAGGTGCTTTTGTTCACTTTTATGACTTGGAAGAAGCCAGAGAGCAATCAGAAGTAAAAGACAGAAACATCTCTGTAGCATGACTTTATCAACTGAAGGCAATAGTGAACCTTTTCTAACCGCCTCTTGATCTAACAGTGCAATCTGTGTTTTGTCCAAGCCAAGTTTTGTTTTCATAGACTCATAGAATCATAGAATCACCAGGTTGGAAGAGATCCATCTGATCATTGAGTCCAACCATTCCTATCAAACACTAAACCATGCCCCTCAGGACCTCATCTACCCATGCCTTAAACACCTCCAGGAAAGGTGAATCAACCACCTCCCTGGGCAGCCTGTACCAATGCCCAATGACCCTTTCCATGAAAAACTTCCTCCTAATCTCCAGCCTAAATCTACCCTGGCAGAGCTTGAGGCCATTCCCTCTTGTCCTGTCCCCTCCCACTTGGGAGAAGAGGCCAGCTCCCTCCTCTCTACAACCTCTTTCAGGTAGTGGTAGAGAGCAATGAGGTCTCCTCTCAGCCTCCTCTTCTCCAGGCTAAACAACCCCAGCTCTCTCAGCCATTCCTCATAAGGCCTGTTCTCCAGCCCCTTTTAATCCGTCCTGATATCTAAAAGGCAATGGGAAATAAAAAAGACTATGTTGTCTCGGTTTGAAGATAAAGAAAAGAACCATAAAAACATGAAACAAAACATGTGTAAGCAAAAAGAGAAATATTACTGATTAACCCACAATGTATTAATATTTTTTATTGTTTGTTTGTTTGTGTTTTTTTAATCTACAAATCTAGGCGAGGACTACAGTGTAGCCTCATCGGATGTTGTATTACTAGAAGGGGAAACAAGTAAAGCTGTGCCAATTTATATAATTAATGATATAAATCCAGAAGTTGAGGAGTCATTTTATGTTCAGCTGCTGAATCAAACAACAGGAGGAGCCTTGCTTGGTTCTTTGACAAGAGCGATTATAACCATTGAGGCTTCTGATGATCCATTTGGATCATTTGGTAAATGAGTTTCGTGTATTTATTCTCTTATCTTCTAATTTGTATTGCAGATTTGTGGGTGAGTTGTTACTGAGCAATTGAATAAAACTTTCAGAAAACTAAGAGGTAACCTAGATGAAGACGGAAGAGCAAGAGATCATATAAACTCAATTAAAACACACTTTAATATAATAAAAAGTATTAGTTGATACAAACAGATTGTGACCTATCTGAAGGAGATAAATAAATTTTAATTTATTTGGTTTTTTGTTTATTCTATTCTAAGTGCTACCTTTCTGCAATAAATTTCAGCTAAAATCTGCAGTCTAATATTCATTGCTTGAATATTTCAATATTTTTGTTTTCGTAGATAATCAGCCAAAGCATATTTAAAATCTGGAGAAACTGAGAAATATAAACAGAAAGTAAATGACCTCTTGTTTTCTGTCAAGTACTTTAGTTTTTCTTCTGCCCATTATTTTCAATAAATTTGATTGTATATACTTTCTAAAATTAGTTTCATCGTCCAGAGTTTGAGAAGGGATTTGGCATTTTCAAAAATGTATTGATGTTTTAGAAACCTGTAATTTTTTTTTGTTTGTGGTTTTTTTGGGTGTATTTTCCCCTACTTTTTATTTGACTTACCATTTTCTTCCTTCACTGTCCCTCTTTATTACTTCAATTCTCATTTCCCATCCTTCATGTTTCATTTTTGCATTAGAAGGTAGTAGAGGAAAGACAAAAAAATATGAAAAAAAATCCAGACGGGTAATTAATTAAATTAATTCTTAAAATCTAGAATTTTTATACAAAGACAATTTTTACTTGAAATAATTTAGATGGAGTATGTTGACTTACTTTTCAGTAGGTTTCTGTGCTGGAAATAATTATCTATATGTCTTCAAAGAACTTTGATCTCATATCTCATGGTTAGCCTCAAACAATGAGTTTGCTGGAATAAACTTTTGGATGATGGCTTAATTTTCATGCTAATTTTCTCAATAGATGAAAATATTAATATTGGAAGTTTGCTTTTCATTTTAAATCTTATTAAAAGTGATTTACCCATGCAAGTAAAAGCAATCAAATTAAATAAAAGAGTTTACTTCAGGAGTTGATATATTTACTTTCACAGTTGGTGCTAATCAAACACATCTCTCTGTTCTGCCCTGCAGTTTTTCAGTTTACCGAATTCACTGTGGAGGAACCTGAATTGGGAGCAGTAACCATAAATCTGCCAATAATCCGCAATGCAGGAACACTGGGTAATGTTACTGTTCAGTGGGCTGCGACCATTAATGGATTTCTTGCTGAGGATGACTTGCACCCTGCCTCGGGTAATGTAACTTTTGCCCCTGGTGAAGCCATTCATATGTTGCTGTTGGAAGTCCTGGCTGATGATGTTCCAGAAATAGAAGAAGTAAGTAAAGCGGTTATGTCTTTCTGGAATACTGTTAAGAGTTTTATCTTGTTGCACAAATACGTGCAAAGAAACCCGAGGAATGTTCTAGTAGGAAAATGCAAGAAGTTCAGATTTTATTTGGCTTTTGTTTATTGTTAGAAATATCAAAAATTATTTAGCTGCAAGATTTCTTTATATTATTTTTTTTTTCTTTTTGAGATCGTCTGTGTAGAATTAACTCAGGCCTCCAATGGTGGTGCTATTGGATCAGATGGTGTGGCAAATATTATAATACCTGCCAACGATAATCCATATGGCACAGTTTTCTTTCATCAACCCTTGTATCGAATTCAGGAACCACTAGAAAGAAATTTACTTGCAAATATAACAACCAGGAGAAGGTTTGTATAATGTTTGCTTTATTTACATCTATTACTTTTTCTTTTTTCTCGTCTGGACTATGATTTCAGACATCATGCTCCTCTTGTACAAGTATTTGCATGATTTTCTTGATATGTCAGCTCAATTCATTTTTATTTCATATATGTTGTTTTTGAACTACATGTGTCCTTATTAGAAATTACATAAAGTACTTAAATGTAAATATACATTGTAATGTGCAATGCAGACCCACCATACACAGTGCACTTCAAGTTTCACTTTGCCTATTTAATTATCAAATCATGTAAAGCTGCACAACAGCCTGTTCCTGTGATTTAAACTGGAGGACAATATGGATCAACCCTTGTGGGGTGGAAAGAAACAAGAAAAGGCAGGCATGTATTATGCATGTGATGTGTCATCCAGAGGACATCTAGGAGAAAAGATGACAAGCTTGGGCGGCACAGGCTTTTACTTCTGTGCCAGCCCTAAAAAAATAAATAAATTCCTAGAAATTGCAGGCTGGGGAGTCCTTGGCTCCAGGGTGCCCTGAGTAGTGGTGGCTGTTTCATCTCTGAAGATGTTCAAAGCCAGGTTGGATGTGGCTTTGAGCAACCTGATCCAGCAGGAGCAGTCCCTGCCCAGGAGAGTTGGAATTGGGTGGTCTTTAAGATCCCTTCCAGCCCAAAACATGCTATGATTCTATGAAACAGATGTTTGCACACATGCGTTCTTAGCAGACTGCTATTTAGGTTATAAACAATCCAATTTAAAATTCACAGAAAATGGCAACTCACTTATTCTGGTACTAGTTTGAAGGGAATGCACTTTAAATAACAATTTGGAAATTCTTGTCAGTTCAGAAAGGGCCAGTCAATTTTGTTCACTTTTATGCTTAACTCAGAAGCATACAGGATATTACACATCCTCCACTAACATTACTCTCTTTTTTATTTTGATGGCTTTTAGCGGGGGAAGATTTGGTCAACTGCAGATATTTTACAGTACTTCTGAGACTGATGTTGTGACTCTTGCCATGGAGCAAGGTCAGGATATCCTGGCCTTTTATGAGTCTCCTGCACAAGGAATTCCTGACCAGCCATCCAAGACCAGAGTGAATGTGTCAGCAGCAAGCGACCCACTGTATGCCTGTGCAACTCTGTGCCTAAAAGAACAAGCATGTTCAGCCTTTGTATTTTCCAGTGCCTCTGAGATTCCTCTCTGCCTTTGGCTGACATCAGAGATCAGCCTGATAACAAACACTTTGGGATTCTGGACCTACAAGAAAAACATCACCAGTGCATCTGCACTCTTTAGCACACAAGCCATTGCTGGTAGTGATTATGAACCTGTCACAAGACAGTGGGCCATAATGCAAGAAGGGGAAGAGTTTGCAAATCTCACTGTTACCATACTCCCTGACAACCTGCCAGAGCTGGATGAGAAATTCACTGTATCTCTTTTAAAAGTTGAACTAATGAACATTTCAGCCAGCTTAAAAAACCAACCAACTATAGGACAGCCAAATACTTCCACAGTTATCATAATGATGAATGGAGATGCATTTGGAGTATTCAAAATCTACAGTGTAAGTCCCAACGCAACAGAGAATGGTCTGTATATTGAAGTAGAGGAACGTCCTCAGACCAACGTGCAACTGATGATACATAGGACAGAAGGTAGCCTGGGGCAGGTGACAGTGGAATGGCATGTGGTCGGTGGAACTGCAACCCCAAACTTGGATTTTGTAGGTGTTGGTGAGATTCTGGTGTTCACTGAAGGTAAGGCAAAGTTTTGCAGTAGGTTCTGTTTTATAGTAAGAAGAGAAGACTCCAGGGATGCAAATGAGCAGCCTTCCATTACCTGAAGTGGGCCTACAGGAAAGCTGGGAAGGGACTTTTTACAAGGGCATGTAGTGATAGGATGAGGGAGAATGGCGTTAATTGGAAGGGGGAAAATTTAGATTACACATTAGGAAGAAATTCTTCATTATGAAGGTAGTGAGGCACTGGTGCAAGTTGCTCAGGGAGGTCATGGCTGCTCCATCCCTGGAGATGTTCAAGGCCAGGTTAGATGGGGCTTTGAGCCCCTGATCCAGTGGGAGGTTTCCCTGCCCATAGCAGTGGGTAGGAACTGGATGGGCTTTAGGGCCCCTTCCGACCCAAACCATTCTATGATTCTGTGAGAATTAATGAAAAGCAAAAGGAACATAACACACACTCAGTCTTCTTAGTGTTCTGAAAAGTGATATTTTATTCTTAGACTAAGTCTCCTTGAATAAGTTTTCTAAGAATATGGTTCATCAGCATATGACACTAAGCTGCAGAACACACTTGGTGGTAGTAAAAAAGAAAAGGTGAAAAGCATATATATATATTCTAACAAATATTGCAGTGTGCATTTTAATGATTACCTTTTTAACAAATATATGAGGAATAGTAATGCTGAAGATAGTTGTTATATCAAACATAATAAAAATCAGGCCTAACTGGTCTTTTGTTAACTTTCAATCAGTACAGTTCTAATTTTTCATATTGTCTCTTTAAAGATTCTGAGATTGTATTTCTAACATAACATAACATAATATAAACTAACATGACATAACATAACATTACATAACATTAAAAAAAAATTGCAAAGACATTAAATAAGTCAATGACAGAGAGTTCCGTAAGTACCACACAGCACAACAGATAGTCTGAAATGATTGAACAGTTATTTTGAAAGCAATTTCTGCGAGCATGCTAAAGATTCTAGCATACTTTAGCTTTCTGAATCATCTGAACTCAAAGGAATGTTTGCCAGCAGTGATTCTGAGGTCAGCATGTAATTACATTAGTGGTAATAAATTTAGCAAAATCTGTTTTCAGAGTATTTTGAAAACCAATACAGCAAGAAATTTGCGGATTTTGTAAACTGATATTCTCACAGGTCACAAACACACTTTGAGCTACAGGATTGTGTTACAAATTATAATACTTACAGAAACTGGTAATCACACTATCATCCTTTGATAGTCCAGAAGACGAGTAGCTAACACAATGATAGCCCATTTTAATGCATCTAATGGCCTAGTAGATTTATTTTATTATTATTTATTATTTATATGTTTCATCAGAGAACTTATGCCTTTGGTAATTATTTTTATAAGATTGATATTCCCCATTTCTAAGTTAAATTTAAAAGTGAGAGAACTTATAATGCTAATAAAGAATTCTAAACATTCAGAAATTGTGCCTACATTGTTAATTCCTACATAGTATATTAAATAATTTTAGAATTACAATGCCCTAATGTAGCTTTTGAAAAGTAATTCAATAAAACTTTATAATGACATTCAGTAACTGGTAGATAAATTAATATGCTTCATATCCTTTCAAATTTTTTTAAAGTATTTCCTACAGTGGGAGATTATTATGTCTTTTTGAAGTATGATTTCCCTGTGCACACAGAAGTATGTGTTCTTCTCCTTTTAGGGGAAACAAAAAAGATGGTCACTCTGACCATTCTAGATGATCCAGAGCCAGAGGATAATGAAAGTATCATAATCAGCCTGGTCCGTACTGAAGGAGGGAGTCGAATTCTGCCCAGTTTTGACACTGTCACAGTGATTATTCTGGCGAACGATAATGTGGCAGGAATTATCAGTTTCCAGACAGCCTCAAGATCTGTTATTGGCCATGAAGGTGGGTTCTTTGTGTTGACCATACTCAGTTTGTTTAATGTTAGCTTCCATCTCCATGCTTTCTATTGATAATGACTTGCAGGGAGTGTTCATATTACTGTTCGCAGAGTGCTGACAAGCAGAGAATAACCATGTACTTGGCATATGTATATTTAAACTTTTAACTCTTCCAAGTACAGCACTTAATGAAATCTATGGAAAGGATGAGTGTAACATTTCCAAAACCATTTTATGTATCTTCAGCTGTCCCTAACTTTTTTTTCTGAAGATCATACCTTGCTTCTACTAGTATTGTGTTTCAATGCTCATTTTATCTTTTCTGGTCTTTTAAGTTTATACTGTATCCAAGAATGGCACATAACTCCCATTGTACACACCAATTAGTAGCCATAGGCAGATGTCATGTATCAGTCACTTAAAATTCACTTTAAATCTTCTAGAAAATACTCACAGACTAAGATCACATCTTCCCTCTTCCTGACTCCAAAACATAATGTTTTAACATCTTCCCCTAATGTGTTTTTTTTTTTTTTATGGTAGCCGATTTAGGAATGTAGCGATCTTGTTGCTGTTACTCGATTGTGGTATTTGAAAAAGAAAAATAAGAATTTGATGTGGATCAAGAGTTTCTGCTAGTGCTTTAAAAGAGTATGTTGCCTGTTTTGTCTAAGGTTTGAGGCACTTTTGCATAGGACAAGAACAGTACCAGTGGTGTTTGCTTTGGGCAGGCTTTGCTGGAATCTCAATGTGTTGCAATACCCCGTTTCTCTGACATGTAAACTGGTGGGCAGAAAAAGTTAGCAAAATGGAAATTTTTGTCAAGGAATGTGTGCATTGCAATTTCTATTTGAAGATAATAGTCTTTCTCAGACAAATACATTCTGTTGTTTCGGTTTGGTTTTTTTTTCCCAGATGTAAAAGGACATCACAACCTTTTGGGTTTTACTTAGATACGGTTAGTCTTAGTTCCATGATAGTGTATGCCCGGTTTTCATCCTTTATTCCTCACATTAACAGTTCTGAGCTGCCTGCTAAGCCAGCTGCAATTGGGCTGGCTAAGAAGTGCTGTTAATGAGCACAAGGAATTAATACAAATTTTCTCATTCCCAGAGATCATGATGACCCTGAATATTTTCCACTGGTTAAATATTATCCATAGCACGCTAGCAAACAGTTTGGAAAATACTTGATTTCACTCCCTTCAGCTTGTGAAAAACAGTACATTCTCTTACAGTGAGAAAAAGCAACAAAACTAATTCTATTTGATAAAAAAAACCAACAAGGAATGAGCCAAGGCCCTGAGGTAATTTCAGTGTTTGCATATCATTTTCAGGATCAAGGTTTTTGTTCCAAAACCAAAATTTATCAGTCATAGATTTGTTGGTAAAACTTTTGACACCATTTTCCACAGCATTTTTCTAGCAAAGCTGGTGGCTCACAGCTTGGGCAGGACTATTCTTTGCTATGTAAAAACCTGGCTGGATGGTTGGGCCCAGAGAATTGCGTTTAATATCTTTATCAGTGATCTGGATGAGGGGATCGAGGGCTTCCTTAGTCAGTTTGCAGATGACACGAGACTGGGCAGAAGTTTCAAACTGCTTGAGGATAGGAAGGCTCTGCAGAGGGATCTGAACAGGTTGGATTGATGGGCTGAGGCCAGCTGTGTGAGGTTCAGCAAGGCTCAGTGTTGACTCCTGCACTTGGGCCATAACAGTGCTCCAGGCTTCGGGATGAATGGGTGAAACACTGCCTGGCAGAAAAGGACCTGGTGTGCTGGCTAACAGTAGCTGAACATGAGCCAGCAGTAGCCCAGGTAGCTAAGAAGGTCAACTGCGTTCTGGACTGGATCAGCTATACTATGACCAGCATGAGTAGAAGAGGAATCGTACCCCTGGTCTCGGTGCTGGTGAGGTCACACCTTGAATCCTGGGTTCAGTTTTGGGTCACTCAGTACAAGAAAGACATTGAAGGGCTGGATATGGGGAAGGATCTGGATCATAGAGATTATAAGGAAGCTCACTATTAAAAATACTCATGTCTTTCAGAAAAATTATGTTAACTGTGGTGATTCTTTTTGGCTTCTCATTTTTATC
Organism: Coccyzus lansbergi; assembly: GCA_033558105.1. Taxonomy (NCBI): domain Eukaryota; kingdom Metazoa; phylum Chordata; class Aves; order Cuculiformes; family Coccyzidae; genus Coccyzus; species Coccyzus lansbergi. The sequence continues at coordinate 93,408 of JAUMJK010000709.1, forward strand.
GTCCATTTGTAGAAGAGGAAATCTCAAAATGTTGCATCCTATCCTTTGTTCCTAGGAGAAAAACTGCAGTTCCATGTTGTTAGAACTGCCCCAGGACTGGGAAATGTTACTGTTGAATGGAAGATAGTCGGGCATAATGTAAAATACAACTTTGAAATCTATTCTGGAATACTCTTTTTTCCTGAGGTAAGTCTGTAAGCAAAGCTGATGCCTACAGGAGAATATTGAAATCATAACTAAGCTGAGAAAACAAGTCTGCTTTTGTAGCATTCCCTGTTTCTTCATCTGATTATTTACTTTGTCCTTTGTTTTTGGAGTTCTAAACTGGAGGGGGTTTATGGTTTTTTTGTATTCTAACTTTATGTTTCTTAAAGGTGTTTTGCAATACGCCTATGACACAGCGGTATTACTAGTATTTTATACAATAATGACTAATCAGTTTATCAATAAAATAAATAGGAGACATTGAATGCAACATTGTATGTTCACTTGCTGGATGACCATATTCCTGAAGAAAAGGAAGAATACCAGATCATTCTATTCAACGTCAAAACAGAAGGTAATGCAGAACTATGCTGCTGTATTTTAAATCTACTGTTTTGTACTGTAATATTTCTTTATGTTTTAAACCATTTGGGAACTGTAGGACTAAATGTACTGCAACTGGTGTAAACCATGTAAAGGCCATTCATGTTTTATTGAAACAGGCTTCATCTTTATATAAGTGTAAGTAAACAGACAGATAGATAGAAATATAGATTTAGATCTATAGATCTGCATCATAGATACCTGTATTCCAGTTCTGAAATCCCTAACGTAAGACGAAGATGTAACTGAGGAGGCCACAAAGATGATTCAAGGTCCGGAGGCTCTCTCCTATGAGGACCAGGCTGAGAGAGTTGGGCTTGTTCAGCCTGGAGAAGAGAAGGCTCATAGGAAACCTTAGAGCAGTTTCCAGTACCTGAAAGGGTTCCAGGAAAGCTGGGGAGGAACTTTTTACAAGGGCCTGTAGTGATAGCATGAAGGGGAATGGCTTTAAATTGCAAGGGTGAAGATTTAGATTAGACATTAGGAAGAAATTATTCATGATGAGGATGTTGAGAAACTGGCACAGGTTGCCTAGAGATGTTGTGGATGCCCCATTCCTGGAGGTGTTCGAGGCTGAGCTGGATGAGGCTGTGAGAAACCTGATCCAGTGGAAGGTATCCCCCATGGCAGGGGAATGAAACTAAATGAATTTTAAGATCTCTTCCAACCCAAACCATTTTGTGATTCTGTGATGCAGATAGAGATACAGATGTAGATACAGATACATACTTCACAACATCTTTACTGTTTTCCTTTATTGTTTTAAAACCTGATTTTGCTCTGTCTGTTTAATTTAGTAGTTATTTTCTTTCCTTTAATTAAATACAAGCTTGAGCTTACTAATGCCTTCTGGATACAGTTGCCATGAAATAAGGAGACATTTTTATCTCTTTAAGCAATCTTGTCATGCTGCAAGGTGACTTTCTGATCTGTCTCTGAATTCTAGGAGGTCAGAATATTTTAATCTTGCTGTTCAAATTATAATGAGAAATAAGCATGAAACTGCATCCCTCCTGAAATACCCTTTGTTAAACTGAAATTAATGTCTAAACACCAAACTAACTTGACCTGGATTTTGTTGCTGCTAGATGCCTTAACAACTTGCCAGGATCACTTGTTGACTCATGTAATCCATCAGGATAAGTGTAAAATTAAAACACCAACGATTATTCCTCAAAGAAACTCTCAGAAAAGGGAGTAGTTTCTTAATGGAATGATTGAGGAGTTGGATATAATCTTAACTTCTGGAATTAATTCCTGGGAGAACTTTCCCTTTTCTTTTACAGTAGAGGAAATTCGGGGAAGTTGATATTTGGTACTGGCCTGTTAAATTTCCTCATTTCTTAATATGTTTTCATGACTCTATACTTAGTATGCATACAATTTCTGTTGTGATTAAATGCTCCTGTCTTTGTAATAGCATGTTAATGCATATACATTCCATACCATGCATGAACTTCAGTGAACACATCATGCATTTGGTTTAATTTCATTTGTACTGTGACTGACTGTCATTTGAATGTAATAAAAGCAGTAATGTAAGAAAAAATGTATTAATACTATATTCACTGTAGTTCATTGATTCTTTTGCAGGGGTTGCTTCTTCAGGGGCTGCTGTTTTGGATAGTCAAGGATATGAAGCTGTTCTGACAGTAGAAGCTAGTGATGAACCACACGGAGTCTTGAACTTTGCTTCCCCATCCAGGGTAGTTTTAACTCCAGAGGAAAACAAAACGGTTCAGCTTTTTATTAACAGAGAATTTGGATCTCTAGGTTTGTATAATAGCTCCAAGAGAAGGGAACATTCTGTTTTGGTAATCATTAGGCAAATGAAAACCATGAAGGGGAGGCTGGAGATTTTGAAATATCTTGGATATAGTTGATACTTTTAGAACTTCTAGGATATTTACTTCAGACTTGGAAACTAAGTTTCAGTTAAAACTGGAGCCATTACCCTTGTTTCCACAGCAAGGACTCTGGAAGTTGTGACATACTACTTTCATGTTTAATGATCCTGTTTCAAAACATAACTCTCTCCAGGATAAACAGAAAACATATGAGAAAAGGATCCCCTGTATTTCCTCTCTAAGTTTCCAGGAGTCGGCAGCTTAGGGTGTTCTCATGGAAAAATTTTATTCAGACTATTGAATTCAATTTTAAGATTAAAAGGAAGAACAAGTCCTCAGAGAAGACATAAACTGAATACAGTGGCTCTTAGTTCCAGAATTCAGTAATGTGTTGTGTGCAAAAATAGTTTTTCAGGCTTTTCAGACTATATTTTGACCTCAGTGATATTCCCTCTTAGTTACTTTTGTCATACCTATTCTGAAAAGAAGTGAAGAGTTGCAATGGGTCTTCAGATCTGGACTCACCACAGATTTGTAGAGGCATTTTAATCCCATTTCTATGCTTTCCAATTTCTTTTTTAATATCAATCACTACATAATTTACTTGTGGAAGACTACTCAGAAAACTAATACACAGTAAATGTGACATCTCTTAAACTCCAACATTATTTATTAAAACTAAGATTCTTTTGTAACTTATATTTTATTTCATGTAGACTAGCTTTGAATTTCATCTGTCATTTTATCTCCAGGATCACTCTCTTCAAATCTGCAACCTTATTCTGGCAGATTAGTGACACATGACTTCATTATAGAAAAAAATTAGGTCTAACTTTTTCCCTTGGTAATATTTATCAGTGTCTCCCCTAATTTTTAGTCTTTACTAAAGTCTGTATCAATCTGCCTGGGAGGGAACTATATTTATTAAGCTGTATTTCCTAGCACTGTTCTTAGAGCCTTAGATATCAATTGTTCCTGAAACATTCCACTTCCCTTGGCACGGAACCTGATATTAATAATACATTAGATGGCCCAGATTGTACTTCAACAATGTAATATTTGTGGTCTCAGCACATCAAGTATCTGAATGAATTTGGTCCTAATGCATTTTGAGTCCTGTGAAGTTGGACAAATCACCAAAGGCTGGACTGAAAGCACCTTAAAAACAAAAACAAAAACAAAGTTACATTGGCTTCAAATTTATCTTTTAATCCTTCTGTTTTGCAAGTAAGGCTTTTCATTGTGTGGATGCACATTTGATGTCTTTTCTTGGTATGTTCCACGACCATTACATATGAACTGAAATTATCACTTTTTTTTTTTTGTCACAAATTGCACAGGGGATATCAATGTTACTTACGCCACAGTTCCAGGATCGCTTACGTTAAGTAATCAGACAGAAGGGACCTTGGCTGAACCGGGAACCGATTACGTAGCTGTTTCTGGCTCGCTGACTTTGGAAGAAGGAGAAACTTCGGCTGCCATAAATATCACTATTTTAGAGGTAAACTCTAAACCCTTTTGTCTATACTTGTCTGTGCAACAACAGAAGAGGAACATTTTGGAACCTAAAGCTTGCAACCTGTATATTGATTGGAGCTGTGTATTTCATTGCCATTTAAAAAGATGTTTTTTTGTCTTAGTGTTTAAATTACAGCAGAGCAAATAATAACAGGAAGCAACTCTACTTGTGTATAAATGAAATTTAAGTCTCTCATTAATACTATATTGTCTGATATTCAGAGCAGTGTAATTCATGGCTTGCTACAGTCTCTTACTTTCTCAGTGGTTGAGGCTTATGCCTTGAAAATTGGGCAGAAATTTATTCACAAGGATAGTTTAATGTCACTGGAGTCTTTTTTGCGAAACATAATATCTTACTTCCTACGTTATTCAAGTTAATACATTTTATACTAATAAAAGTGCTTCAGGGAAAAGAAATTAATTCTAGTGTTACTATGATATTACAGATTTCTAGTGAGTTGCCTTTCAGTGACTTCTGTGACTATTTCTTAAAGGAAAAAGAATGTACTGAATTAATGTTTTGCAGGATGATGTACCAGAAGTGAAAGAATTCTTCTTGGTTAATTTAACTTCAGTGGAACTCATCATGAACCATTCAACTTCTTCCCCACCCAGGCTAGGTAAAACAACTTCTACTGAATTATCGTTGGGTTTCCTTTTATACAAGTTGCATCTCCTCCTCTGGCATATTGTTGTTTCACTTACTTGCCAGGTTTGCCAATGAGATTCTGAAAGAATCATTGTAGAATAGCAGGCGTCATTATTATACTTGCTCCCTATTTTATTTAAAGCTCTGTAAAAATTATAAGGCAGTTTTCATAGAGAACTTTGTAATTAACAATTGGGGAGCACAATTATCTGAAAAGTTTTATTGGCAGTATGCTAATCTGATTTTCCTTTTTAAGTACATAATGGAAAAAAATAAAAAGAAATTATGTGATTGCTGTGTTTACTCTCTTAAAAGTCAAAATTTTTATCAGATTTGCTTTTGAGTCATATCCTATGGTTTTCCTGCTTTTCCAGTGAACTTCATTTATCATTTACTTACTTAGCTCCTCATTCTCCTGAATTCAGTATTGCAGCTGCTGTTGACTGTAAGGAAAGTTGGATGACACTGTGGCACTAGAGACTAGTTATAGCAATTCTTTCTAACATCATCTACTCTTTTCCCTTTTCTTTGCATGCCTATAGAAGTGACACAGTTAATTCGATACAGACTAAAAGGTAACTTGCAAGACTCATTACTGATTTGTAGAGACTGAGCTGTGATTAGTCAAGACTGAAATCTAAACCATGAAAAGTTACACATAAGGGGTTTTTGTGAACTAAATTGTACTGAGTGTTTTATAGTCTCGTCTCCTGTTGTCAGCAGATGACAGTCTCTTTGAATTGTAGCCATTCAGCCCTGCTGTGATATCTGCATTGCATTAAATTCACTTAGGATAAACAGATAACATTTTTCATAGAATCATAGAATGGTTTGTTTTAGAAGAAATCTCAAAGACGACCCAGCTCTAACCCCCTGCCACAGGCAGGGGACCTCTCACTGGATCAGATTTCTCAAGGACTCATTCAACCTGGCCACAAATACATCCAAGGAGGGGGCAGCCACAGTTTACCTGGGCAACCTGGGCCAGTGTCTTACCACCCTCATAGTACATAATGTCTTCTTCATATCCAGTCTGAATCTATCTTTCAGCTGAAAACTGGTCCCCTTCATCCTATCCCTGCATTCCCTGATCAAGAGCACCTCCCTAGCTTTCCTGTAGACGCTTTAACACTGGAATTCTGCTCTAAGGTCTCTTCGCAGACCTCTCCTTTCAGGAACTCTAAGGTTACTGTAAGATCTTCTTGGAGCCTTCTCTTCTCCAGGCTGAATATCCCCAACTCTCTCAGCCTGTCCTCATATGGGAGGTGCTCTAGCCCTTGGATCATCTTCAGGACGTCCTCTGGACTTGCTCCAACAGATCCATGTTTTTCCTGAGTTTTAACCCAAGAAGCAAAACCTTGTCCCTATTGTAAATGTTGCTACAAAGTTGGTTACCAGAATTATTGATATTACTAATTATTACTGTTTTCTAATTTTGTTTTCCCTGTTACTATATTTTGATTCGTTATAAGTGACAAATTAACTCCTTATTGGTGCAATGTATTTTTTAGTGTTTATAGCAATCCTATAATCTGTACAAGATACTTGAAGTATTTCTAAGAGGTCACACCATACAGGCATTTGCAGTCAATCCACATCTGGAATGTATCGCATGTGCTATTCCTGTCATGGCCATGTGCATGCAATATGTGGACTAAGTCTGGTGTGTCTATGAAGTACAGCGGAACACATTTAACTTATATGACCTTAATTTGTGATCTGAGGCTTTGCTGACAAGGAGCAGAAACAGCAAGTATTAAGACAATTCTGTTGTTTTCTACACACTCCTCTCTCCCGTCTTCTAGAAAGGGTGGAAGAAAGAACCTGACTCAAATACAAAAGTGCAAGGAATTAAAAAAAATAAAAAGGGAGGGGAAAATAATCAAGAGCTCCAAATGATTAAAGAAAAGGACTAAACTTAATGGACACAAGAAAGAGCTAAGCTTCAGGAAAGGGGCAGAGGGGTAGTCAGGGGAGGGGTGGAATGCCAGACATAAGATAAAAGGTCTGATGTTGAAAGCAAAGTATTAGAGATCCCAGTTGAACAGATCTGACTGTGATGTGACAAGGGAAAATGCAGGCTAGGAGTGAAGCTGAAAGTTCTGTAATTGCCAGCACTCCCTCTGGATTTTTAAGCTTCAATAAAATTTCTGCTGTCTGTCTAGAGGTTTTGCAACTACCGCTGATCCTCATTACTGCCTCATAGTGACAGGTTTGGATTCATGGCAATGATGTTTTACGTCTATTCAGTTTATCTGAATTAAAAGGGATTTTTCCTGTAGATCTGAATATACTGTACTAACTATATGTTCAGTGGAGTCAGTTTAGCTGTAGAAACTGTCCATCTTTTCCTTATTTCCAATCATATCAAAGTAAGTTGATTTAAATTAAGGGAGTCATGTGGTGTTGTTGTCTGAGCAAGTTAAGGTGTGATTTTCTTAGAGGAATCAAGGTCTGACCGTCAAGCTCTGATCCCTGAAATTAGTGGCTATTTCTAGTATTTGCCTATTTCCACTCTGCAATGCACACAATAATCTTTTGTAGTTATTGTGAAGGCATGCATGTCTTTATGGAGCAATATAATGCTACCTTACATAAACAACCTACAAGAAGTTCTGTGTTTGTAGCAGAATCTGAGGTGTGTCCCAATAATGTTCATGATCAGGCCCTGAAACATTAAGTAGATCATTAAGTAGATCATTATTATTCTTTCTTACTCGTTTCTTCTTCCGTATTCAGAATGACAGAATCTGGATAATATTCAATGTCATCATAATGAACAGATAGCTAAAGATAAATTAAAATTGCATAAAAAAATCTTGCTTTTCGTATTTCTTAATTTTTCTGTGCTGTGTTTTGCTTTCTAATTTTTCTTTAATCATTTTTCTACGCATTAGAAAGTGATCCGTGTTAGCAGTGGTAATTCAAAGCACAATGTTGAGTTCTAATAAGGCAGTAAAGACAGATTTTCTTCAAGTCTTTCCGATTATCTTTCCCATTACCATTTTGTCCTCCACATTTTGGAAATATAAAATTACAAATTTATTTACAGAATTAGTAGAGATGTAAGAATTGATTCTATTATACTTAAAAATAATGAAAATGGAATTTTCTTTAAAATTTGGTCCTTCTGTTTTCATTTTTAGATGTGGAAGGTTTAGCTTCTCAAATTATTATTGATGCTAATGATGGAGTAAGCGGAGTAATTGAATGGGAAAGTACCAAGTAAGTATTGTTTTCCTCAAAGTACTTACTGTGCCAGTTAGTGATTGAAGTTTTCTGGTTATTTTCATTTGCAGTTAAGAGTAAACCTATTAAAAATAGGGCAAGTTCTTTGAGGTGTGAAAGCATCATTCAGTTTGATAGAACTGGAAACTGCAAGGTGATTCCTACATGTACAGTATATTTACTGAGTAATATTTTGCTACCACGTACTTACTTTCACCACTGTCCTTCTGTATTGTGAACTTGCATCGCTGTTCCAGTGTTTCAGCTATTCCATCTATGTAAGCATACACACTGGCATCTCCCAGGTCCTTTCCTCTGAATCCATGAACATAGAGAGTCTTAATCTGCCTCCAATAATCAGGAAAACTCCACAACCTCCTATACATTAATTCTGTCTAGATAAGAAACAAAGGTAAAATGGCTGTATTAGGCATTTGTAATGATGTTGATACTGTAATGGTGCCTTTTTCTTATAGAGCAAAAGGAGTGATTTGTAGTGAAAATATAGCAGCTGTACACTATCTTATTCAAAACAAAATTCATAGTGGGTACTGAGAATTTTTCTTGCTTTTTGTTTTAGCTTTGAAGTTAATGAAACTCATGGGACTCTGACAGTCATGGCATATCGAAACAGGGGATCGTATGGCAACGTGTCTGTGTTCTTTTATGCCCAAAATTTGGAGGCACAGCTCGGTTTGGATTTTAATGTGACCTCAAAGGTAAGAAGCAAATTCTAAATCTAGTACTTTTTATTCCTTTGGTATGTCTTCTTGTTTATTCTGTAGAGTAACCAGTGGTCCTGCTAAATTCTTCAACTTGCTTCAGTTGCTTTAGTCGTCTAAATACAATGAAATAAAATTAGTCACCTTATTTTACTGGTTTATATCTTTCTTTTAAAATACTGAGGTATTTTTAAATACAAGACACATTTTAAGTTTTCAAATGTCTATCTATCTCAATGCAATGTTGTTTATACAAGAGCATAGAAGATTTCATATGAAGTTTCATATAGTTTACAACAGAACTTGCAAAGTAAATTCTCTTTTTTTGTCCTTATTCTGCAATATGCTGAACATCTGTGCTTCCATTTCAATCAATTTATAAGAGACTCTTCTAGCCTCCTCCTCCTTCCTATTTAAGACTATTCTTTGTACCTTAATTGAAAAAGCTGTGTGTAGTAACAGCTGTTAAGTATTTGATGCTTTCTCTGTTTCAATGCTAGAGTCTTTTTTTTGCTGATGGAGAAAGGAATAAATCTGTTGTTGTTACAATTTTTGATGATGACATTCCTGAAGGTGATGAGAAGTTCCAGTTAATTTTAACAAATCCTTCTCTGGGACTGGAATTAGGGGAGAACACCACAGGTAAAACTTAGTTTTGATGTTTGAATTCTTTGGAATTGTGGCAGTCATTTTAATTTCATTCTTCTGAATAATAGGAATTTGGAAAACACCATTGCCCTGCTATAGTAGATGTTTATAGACCCCTATGAAATATATGCACTTAACAAGATGATATATATAATAAGGAATCAGAAAGTGTGAAAGCGAGCTTTTTAATAAGACAGTCTAGATTCTTCCTGTCTAGAAATCTTTCATAAAGTAAAATATTTACATATTCTCTTCAAGTAATATCATGGATAAAAAATCATTATATATACACTAAAGGAACAACAGATTTGAGTTTATATGTATTTCGTTGTATATATATGTATACTTATATTTTACTATGTTAATTAAATAACATTTCTATTATTTATTTCTCAAAAGCCACAATTACTATACTTGCCAATGATGATGGCCATGGAGTTTTGTCATTCAATAACAGTGATCACTTCTTCCTAAGAGAGCAAACAGCTCTCCATTTGATGGAAAGTGTTGCAGTATTAAATATTATTAGAGAACCTCCTCAGGGGATATTTGGCACCGTGACCATTCAATATCTTGTAAGCGAAATTAATTCCTCAGAGCCATCAGTGGATTTGACCCCTTCTCAAGGATATATTGTACTGGAAGAGGGAGTCAGATTCAAGGTAACGTGATAGTTACTACCAAAGAAATAAAGAAAGCTTTTCTAGGATTGGTGGAAAGAGTTCAGAAATGCCTGTATTTTTCTTCTTATATTTCTTTTTTCTTATTTTTTAATCTTAGAGCAAATTGAAGTAATGGGAGTGAGAGCGCAAAAGAATTTAAATGTACTCTTTTATAAATATTTTTCTCTTTGTAACAGTTGAGGTAAACTATAAAACTATGAGTATATAATGTTTATGTGTGCATAGAAATATTTCTTTGTATATATTCAGCATCAGATGAAACACAAAATTTGAAATGAAATGATGATTTACAAGTGTAGATCGTTAAAGCTGAAGTAAAAATCCCAATCTGAGATGTGATATTTCAGCTAGTCTGTACTGAATGGAGTACGCTGCAAAAAAAATGCAAAAGTGAACAACTTCCAGAGTCTTAGGAGTAGATAATAACTTGTTCTTCCAGGAGCATTAAGCTCATTGTCTCTGTATTGTCCCTGCAAGAATGTCAGTTAGAAAATGAGCTAGATGAGGTTTATGAAATAGTAACCCTGCTGAAGTTTAAAGGATGTTAAGTTATGTTATGTTATGTTATGTGTTATGTGTTATATTATGTTTTACGTTATGTTACATAACATTACACTTATTTTTTTTGTCAATGAGGTTAGAGTCCGTTCCAAGTTAGGACATTTTGGCTAGTGGGTTAGAATCTGAAATAAACCTTTCTAGAAATATCATTTTTCAGTTTCTGATCCTTAAATGCAATTGGAACTGTAGGACTGACCAGTGTAGCAGACCTGTGGAACATCAGAGACTCTTTTAAAGAGTCTCCAATTAAGGTTTATTGCAGAAGTAAACAGGGATCCAAAAAGTTCTAGGCTTCAGTTTAGTTCCAGATCCATCATACATACCTTTAGTTGCTTAGGGAATGGGAAGGATGATACTGAGCCCCAAATGATAGTGAAAACACCTCTTTCTAGATAATTCTCATCTAATTTAATATCACCGTGAGAGGATCCTGTTCTCATCCTCAGCAGTGCAGTAAAGAAGCATCAAGAAGACAGAAAATATTTTAGATAGCCATCTATTCATGACTTTTTTCCTTCTTTCTTCCCAGCCCTAGTAGTGGAATTACCTCTTGTCCTCGAGTTAGTTTAGTTACTGGCTGAAGGAAATCACAATCAGCTTGACTGAGCTATGTTAGGGGATCAGGTAGCTGTGCAGGGGCTGTGAATTACCAAGAAATGTATAGAACAAAGGTATGAAAAAGTGATCAAAACCTTTTACATTTCAGAGGGTCTTAGGATGAGAAGACAAAAATGGAGAAGGAAAATAAAAGGATAAAGGTTATGCATATATTAGTGTTTCAGCAATGAAGGTTGCCAGATGCATTACTTTAGAACTGCAGCCTGAACCAGCATTGTTGTGACAGGGCAAGGAGAAATTATTTTAAACTCAGGGAAAGTAGATTTGGACTGGATATAAGGAAGAAATTTTTTACAATGAGGCACAGACACAGGTTTCCCAGGGACGTAGTGGAGGCCTTGACCTTGGAAACAGTCAAAATCTGGCTGAGTGGAGCTCTGAGCAACCTGCTGAAGTGGGGAGTGTCCCTGCCTATGGCAGGAGGGTTGGAACTGGATAGGCTCTAAGTTCCCTTCCCACCTAAGCCATTCTGTGATTTTCTAGTTCTGTGATTCACTTCCATCCTCTCCAGTTCCAAGAGCTGCCATTCTCCCATGGTGTATCCATGCCCGTACAATGAAAGAACAGAAGCAGTAGTGTGCTCTGCTAGAGTTGTGTCATCATTAGCTGGCATACCTCAACATCTTTCTGTGTATGTTTTCATGTCAGACACTGCATATTTCTGCAATACTGGATGAAGAGCCAGAAATGGATGAGCACTTTGTCGTCACCCTGTTCAATCCAACTGGAGGAGCCAGACTAGGCACAAAAGTGCAAACGATGATTACAGTACTACAGAACCAAGCTCCACTGGGGCTTTTCAGCATCTATCCAGTTACAAATAGGTACTAAACACTGATCCAGGATATTTTTCATATTCAATGGAGATTGTACTTCTGTACAATTTCATTTTTCATTAATCTTAAAAAATTCAGCAACATAATTGTAAAACATTTATGATTTTGCAAAGTACATTATCTGTCAAGTACTACTGCTGCTATAAAAAGAAGAGCAGAAATCCACTTAAAATCAACTATTAATCATTAGAGATGTCAGTGTCTCTATGGATTTTTCACAAAGCAGTGTTTCATTAGTCCCTAAGCATTGCATTAATAGTAATCCATGTTAAGAGTTCCAAACCTCAGATCAGCACCCAGAGTGTTATAAGTTTTATAATTAATTTTTGTTTTTAAGATTGTGTAAAATTCACTTTCATTCAGGGCTGTATTTCAGAATCAAATTTACAATTGGTGTGTTAAATTTCAGGCTGGTTTTGTTAAATTTCCTAGATAATGTGGAAAGAATCATTTGCTAAACATCAGTTAATGTTGTCATCAGTCTGACTGATAGCACAGGCATTTACTAATATTTTCTTTTTATTTCTGTTGTATGTTCTACTCTGGATTTGTACTGGAAGAATCTCACTCAGTTACTATAAAAATAATACGTTTTTCTTTATTTTCAAAATTCTCACTTTTAGGACAAATTACATTGTGATAGAAGAAGCCAACACTGTAATTTACTTGAAGGTTTCACGGAGCAATGGGCTCAACATGTCTGTGAGTGTTGAGTGGGAGACATTGTCGGATACTGCGTTTGGCATCAGTACGTTCGCTTCATCAGGTGTCCACTGTCTTTGTCAAAGTGGAAATAGCAAAGAATATCCAAATATATAGGAGAACTTTGAATGTAAATTACTTTGAATGTTAAGTCACGTGTTCAGACTTGATCATGCTAATTAGTATTTTTGAGTGTGTCAAAACTAATTAGGTAAAAGAGCTAGGCTGCTTAGCAGTCACCTTGTCATCAGCCACTTCTGCCAGAGTTTCAACAATCTGTGTTATTCTCCTTGTTGTTTATTTTAATGTTATTGTCACTAGGCTTTTATTTAAGACAATCTGTTCTTTATTACTTGTGATTTGGATTCTTTTAACACAGTTTAAGAGACATAGTTTACGTAATGGCCTTAGTATGAAAAAATACCTTCACTGTTATTTTATCATATCTCCCAGTGTGCATACTTAGGTGCATCTCTGGGAGTTTGGGCTGTAATTGTATGAACAGTTTAATCTGGTCCAAATTAGCACTGCTAGTGAAGGAAACCATCCTTCCATGTCTGCCTGCTTGTTCCCATTTGAACATTAAGTTTTTTGTTCTGGTGCTGGTATCATAGAGTCATAGGATAGTTTGTATTGGAAGGAACCTTAAAGCCCATCCCCTGTCATAGGCAGGGACACCTCTCACTCTACCAGGCTACTAAAAAAATCGATACAGCCTGACCTTGAAACCTCCAGGCATGGGGCAGCCACCACTTCTCTCTGCAACCTGGGCCAAGGCTTGACCACCCGCCCTGTATGTACACAACTGCTCAATAATCCAAACTGAAACTAGCGGGCAAAACCAGAAATGCTTGATTTCAAGGGTGGATGAATGTCCTGTCTGGCTCAGTGCTAGTCTAACCAGTGTGTGGGATATGGAGTTTAGATCTGGGTGCTACTCTATTCTCCTAAGTAACGAGTGATAGGATGAGAGGAAATGGCCTTAAGACGTGCCAGGAAAAGTTCAGATTGAATAAAAGAAAAAGAATTGCTTTACCAAAAGAGTGGCAAAGCCCTGGCAGAGGCTGCCCAGGACAGTGGTGGAGTCACCATCCGTGGAGGGGTTCAAAAAATGTGTAGACGTAGAATTTTGGGGCATAGTTTACTAGGCACAGTGGTGTTGGACTGATGGTTGAACTTAAAGGTAGTTTTCCAACCTTAGTGATTCTATGAGTCTGTGATTAGTTCTGGCAACACAGAGCTTTTTCTCTAAGACTGTCAAACATCTTAGGCAGTTTAAGAGTCTTAGTGCCATGACTGCCTGTTGTGATGTGGGGGAGGAGGAGGACAAACACAGTTTGTATTTCTTTGTCATCTTATTCACTACCTGCTAACTAGCTAATTTTCACAGTAGATAAATTCTGTAGCGAATCATTCTGAATTAGACCCAAATTTCCTATGATTCTTCTGCAATTATAACATGCAAAGAATAAACTTATTACTTAACTTTCATTAGTCATGGAACAGGTGATCTTGAGTGCTATCGTGAAGCACATGCAAGAGAACTGGGTGATCAGGCCCAGTCAACATGGGTTCACAAAAGGCAGGTCTTGCCAAACTAACCTGATCATCTTCTATGACAAAGTGACTTGACTGCTGGATGAGGGAAAGGCTGTGGCTGTGGTCTTTATGGACTCCAGTAAAGACTTTGACACAGTTTCTCACAGCATTCTGCTATGGAAACTGACAGCCTTTGGCCTGGACAGGCGCACACTCTCCTGGGTGGAAAACTAGTTGGCTGGCCAGACCCAGAGAGTGGTGGGAAATGGTGTTAAATCCAACTGGAGACCAGTTAAAAGAGGGGTTCCCCAGGGCTCAGTGCTGGGTCCAGACCTGTTCAACGTCTTCATCAATGACCTGGATGAAGGCATCGAGTGTACCCTTAGCAAGTTTGCAGACAACACTAAGCTGGGGGCAAGTGTCAGTCCACTGGAGGTCAGGGAGGCTCTGCAAAGGGATCTAAACAGGCTGGACCGCTGGGCTGAGTCCAATGGCATGAGGTTTAACATGGCCAAATGCTGGGTCATGCACTTGGGGCACAACAACCCTGTGCAGTGCTATAGACTAGGAGAGGTCTGTTTAGAAAGCTGCCAGGATGAGAGGGATCTGGGGGTGTTGGTTGACAGCTGACTGAACATGAGCCAGCAGTGTGCCCAGGTGGCCAAGAAGGCCAATGGCGTCCTGGCTTGGATCAGAAACAGTGTGACCAGCAGGTCCAGGGATGTTATTTTCCCTCTGTATTTGGCCCTGGTGAGGCTGCTCCTTGAATAGCACTTTCAGTTTTGGGCCCCTCACCACAAGAAGGATGTTGAGGTTGTGGAGCGAGTCCAGAGAAGAACAACGAAGCTGGTGAAGGGACTGGAGAACAGGCCCTGTAAGGAACGGCTGAGAGAGCTGGGGTTGTTTAGCCTGGAGAAGGGAAGGTTGAGAGGAGACCTCATTGCTCTCTACAACTACCTGAAAGAGGTTGTAGAGAGGAGGGTGCTGGCCTCTTCTCCCAAGTGACAGGGGACAGGACAAGAGGGAATGACCTCAAGCTCTGCCAGGGGAGATTTAAGCTAGACATTAGGAAAAATTTTTTCACAGAAACGATCATTGGGCATTGGAATAGGCTGCCCAGGGAGGTAGTTGATTCACCTTCCCTGGAGGTGTTTAAGGCTTGGGTGGACGAGGTCCTGAGGGTCATGGTTTACTGTTTGATAGGAATGATTGGACTCGATGATCCAGTGGGTCTCTTCCAACCTGGTTGTTCTATGATTCTATGATTGTATCCTCAGTACTATTACCATGCATTTACCTACACTTATACAAACTTCCCAGAGACATCTTCAGTATTTCTAATACTAGAACTGGTTTCAGCAAGGAAATAATGAAAATGGTGTTAAAAAAGAAACCTAAGAATAATTAAAATTTTGGTTTTTTTACTGTGTTGCAGAAGGTGGTATCAGTGTCTTGTCTGTCTTCCAAAGTTTTGAGGATGAGTCAGCAACTGGCTGGTGTTTCTTTACATCAGGAGAACTCCTGTATGGTGTTCTGCTGCGTAAGCCTCCAGCTATATTTTCTACCATTTACCAGTGGAAAGGAGTTTTTGTTCCTGTTGAGGTAAATGTTTGCTTACAAACACCAAAGATGTGATTTAATATGGAAGGTAAGTATCAATCTTACTTTCTTATTCCTGTCTAAGAATTTCAGTATGTGGAATCCCAAGAGCTGTATGTCTTTCTGCATCCATACTTCTCCCTATCTTGTGATTACTCATGGAGGAGCCAGGCAGGGAGCTTCCAACAATAGTGTGTATGCATTCATGCCTGGACACAGACTCTTAAAGGTAAATCTGTTTTACTTGCAAAATCATAAAATAATGGGGTGGAAAAGGACCTTGGGGCCCCTCCAGTCTAGCTGTGTTTAAAAACAATGCAGTCTGTACTTGACTAGTTTGGGGCCCTGACACTCTGCATGACTTAAATGATATAAGATTTTATAACTGGTAGTCTACTGTGTTTTTAATATCTGTATTTTGAGGGTGGAAGAAAATGATTGGGAAGCAAGGAAAGAATTTGTGGAGTTATGGAGTCATTGAAATTTTTCTGAAAAATGGATTATGAGTTACATTATTTTTGTAAATTAACCTCATGTATAGAAATGTATTTTATAACTGTAAAATTAAATATACCTGATTTTGTATGTTTTATATGTATTTTTGCAATTTAAAAAAATATGTGTATGCAGCTATAAATTCCTCACCAAAAATGACTTCCAAAAGTAATTTTTGTCATATTCCCCTTACAGGTACAGACTGTCTCTATTCTGGATACCAGACATGTTAAACACTTTGTTGTGGATGGAGAAGACTATTTGATTTTTGTGAGTTACACAACCAGTTCCAGCTCCATCCAGGTTAGAATACACTAGTCTTCCCTGCCTTTGATATGCATAATTTGGTTAATTTTGAGTTTGAAATACGAAGGGGTAATAACAAAAACCCTCTAAGTTATTTCTGAAAAAACAACTTAAGATTCTATTATGGATTTATAAGCGTTAGAATTCTAGGCTTGTTCAAATGTGTTAATATCTCTACAGTAACATGTAATTTACATTTGGATTGATTTTACTGTTAGTGTTACTTCTGTTTTGAGGTCTAGTGTGTTGAAGACTTATAAGAACAGAAATTGCTTTTGTTCATATACTTATTCATCCAAAGAGCAGATGATGCTGCCTTCAATAAGGCAGTTACCTACCAGTGTGCTTCTGTCTTGATTTTGGGTCCACCATAGGAATAAGGAATTCAGTTTGCTACAAGTCTTCCCTGTTTTTCTACATGACACTTAATTTTGCTCATCTTGGTGCTAATTATCAATATATAAAAAACATACTTCATATTTCCACAGATTTTCCAGTGGAATAAGGAGATATTTGTTCTGCATCATCAGCTTCCACTTTACAGAGCCCTGAACATAGCCTTATTTCCCAGAGGAGGCATTACATACCTATTAGTTTCTTTGTCAAACACCAGCCAGAATATACTCTTGTACCAGTGGTTGAATAATGAGTTTAGGAGTCTTCATCAAGTACCAGCAGCAGAAGTAGCACATATGGAGGCCTGGATTTCTGGATCAGATATCTATTTAATAACTGCGAAAGGTAATTAGCAGAAGGCAATGGCTGAGTTTGCTAAATGTATCCTGGCTTATTTGGTAGTGAAGGTATTGGGGGTAAAGGAACTTAGGTGGGGATTGGAGTGTTACTGACGAGTGACAAGTATTTGGATAAGCATTTTATTGAATCAATCTTTTCTTTGTCCCTCAGAAAATAAAAACATTGCAGTTATTCTTAAATATTTATAAAATTAATGATATATTTTCCCAAGACCAATAAAAGCGAATAACTCTATTCATCAGGCTGTTTATTGCACACTTCCTAAACTTTTATGAACTTTGTGATATGCAAAGATCATGGGTCAGCAATGTGTTTTTTATTACAGGGATTGACATTCGAAGCTTATGACTCCATCTCTATGCTTGCTGAAAAGTTTTTGTTACAGTCTTTGCAGCTGACTGTTGCCTTCTTGCAATTTTAGTGTATGTGTGCAGAAAAGCCCTTAAATCATAGAATCGTAGAATTGTTATTGTTGGAAGGGACCTTAAAACCTTAAAGATCGTCTTGTTCCATCCCCCTGCTATGGGCAGAGACACCTCTGACTTGATCATGGTGCTCAAAGCCTCATCCAAGCTGGCCTTGAAAACTTCCAGAGATGGAGCAGCCACAACTTTCCAACCTGCGCCAGAGCCTCAGCATGCATATAATGAAGAATTTATTGCTAATGTCTAATCTAAATCTTACCTCTTTCAATATAAATTATGTCAGTCAGTGGATCTTCCAGTGAAAATCAGTCATACTATCTGGTTATACACCAAGTAAAAAGGAAAATATGATTTCACTTCATAGTTAAAGCTACACAAATCTGCCTTTTCAATGACCAACAGTCTTAAACTATCAGGAGGCAAAATAATGTAATTTTGGTTAATTTGCTCCTTCGTAGAATCTGGAAACTCTACTGACATTTTCATCTGGGAGACAGGACAGTCTACCTTCAGACACTTTCAGTCCATTCCAGTTTCCACTGTAAGAGACATACATGTTTTCATGCCTCCTTCAGGTTTAGGTAAGACTTAACAATATTGTGCAACCCCTAGTTTATAATGCAAGAATTGCAGAAATATACATACTAATTTTTTGTATTATTTATCAGACTTTAGAAGTTACTGTGATCAATGTGCTGCCAAATTTCTAGCATTGCAAGGGAATTTTTAAATATATCACTTACTATTTTTTTTTCTCCTTTGTATTCAATGTAGTTCACATCCTCCTATCCAGTAGTGACACAACAACACTGTATTCTTGGAACTCAGAAGGGAACCATTTCTCTCTAATGCTCGAAGCCCCATTTGCGGATCATTTAACCTCAGCTACGGTGGGGTCTCTGAACTCCAGCAAAACTTTGATTGCTCTGTCTGCAGAGTCCAGCTCACAGATTTATGAGCTGACTACCATCTCCAACCAGTCAGATTTTATACCTAGGTAGGATTTTCTTCTTGATATGAATTTGCTCCAGCTCTTGTATTCCTTTTCCTGTGATTTAGTGGCTTTCTTACAATGGAGAGTGTTATGTGCTTTTTTGTTTTATTATATGCTATTTATTCTAAAGAGAATTTTTCACAAACAGGTTTAAAATAACCTGAAGTCAAACAGCTTCACAACTGGCTTTAAAACATGGTAAGAAAGGACTTACAGTCATGACTTAATTCTTTTAAGGATTTTATTGAGGATAAATGAAATTACTTGCATGATTAATTTCAGTTACTCTGTGATCTACTGTAATTAAAAAAAACAAAATCACAAACCCAACAACCTTTAAACTTCAATTACTTATTCAGGAATATAAACAATAATTTCAGCTCCAAAAATGCTTGTTAAATTTACAGCAGTGCTTTCAAAGTTCATTAATCAGCTATTCACAGTATATAATTATTTGGTGTCTGTTCTTGTGCTAGTTCAGGTGAATTGATATTTGAGCCTGGGGATGTGGAAGCTGTGATAGCAGTCAATATCCTGGATGATGTCATCCCAGAAGAGGAAGAATTCTTCAAAGTGTGGTTGAAAAACCCCAAAGGAGGTGCAGAGATTGGTGCTCATGGCTTTGTTAATGTGATTATTCCCTCCAATGACAATGCCTATGGAGTCATTGCATTTGCTCAGGTAAAACTTCTGAGGTAAATCATTAAAAAACATATTTATAATTTCTGAAAATGGAATACAAACATACTAAAACTTTAAAATAGAGCATATGACTGAGTTGTTTTACTAAAGTTTTGTGGCATCTTTGGAAGCTTTTTAGATACATTTCGCATGGCTATATGATTATATACAACACAGCACAATAGAAAATGTTTTTTGTCTGATTTTCTGTTGCTGTTGTGAGTTTTATGTAATACCCTTACCTTTAGATTGACATGTTAGTTTATCAACTTGGTTTTACAACAATCTGAAAACTAGTTTTCAGATGGCACATATGATTGTTAATAAAGGAAGTTCATAATTCTGAAGTTCCTTTTCTCCTGAAAAATAGACTAATTGGGTTATGTCACTAGATGACCCAGTCTGCAAGAAGCAAATACTCTGGCAAAGTTATCAGACTGAAGTTGTTATTTGAAGTGGCAAGTTCTTAAATCATTAACACTGTAGAAGTCATCCAGACAGATATAAGCAAGTGCATCCCAAAGATATAAAACACAAAAGATTAATTAGTGATACAAAACATTGCATCTGGAATTGCATGAAGGAGGCGAACAACAGTGAAGTAATGGCAATAAAAATATGCCTCTCTTCAAGGTCCGCTTATTTATTATCTATTTAATATTATTTGGATCTAAAATACTGTGCTAAAACAAAGAAAACCTGAAAAAGCCCAAACAAAAATCATAGAATCATAAAATAATCAGGCTGGAAAAGACCCACCGGATGATCTAGTCCAACCATTCCTATTAAACACTGAAGATCATCAGAGTTTGCTTTGGGATAAAGAAGCCTGATGTTTTAAATTCTTATATCCAGGAAACCTGTGAGTACTGACTATCTCTGAAAATTAAGGCATGTACATTTTATCATGTTATATATATTTGATTGCTCAATGGTAGATTAACTTATTAATGCTCAATGTCACTGTCCCTCATTGAATACTCAGGTACATAAATAAGCTTTATTATAAAATAATGCTATGTTTCTGCTACTTTATGTTTTCCAGAGTTCTTTATTTAAGCAAGTTGAAGAAATGGAACAGGACAGCTTAATCACTTTGAATATTGAACGTTTAATTGGAACATATGGACGAGTGACAGTAGAGTGGATTGCAAATGGGAGCATAAGCGATATATTTCCAGCTTCAGGGTTGGTATGTAGTAATGTCACTGGTGTCGGGGAAGTGCTGACTGTATTGTCTCAGACAATAAATGCAGGAGTACCAAGGAAGAAGGGTAATAGATGTTAGATTGTCCTTTTCTGTTAATTACTGCTTTCTGGGTCTTTAGTGTGATTCTGTCAGTCTCCACTTCTGGCTGGCACATAATACTGCAGCACCACTCTTGCTCCTCTAGAGCCAGATATTGCACTGCTTTCTCTTGTCCAGGCTCTAGAATTGTCTGTTCATAGTATCCTGTTCCCAGAATTCTAATCCCAGCACAAGAATTGTCTATCTGTTTCCTGTTCCCATCTTCCTTTCTTCCTAATGTGTAAAATCAAAGGTAGGAATCTGGCAGGGTTTGCTATTCGTCCTCATCTTATCAATACAAGTGAAAGCTTCAGTGACCCAGGAGAATTCCACAAATTCCTATTTTCCCTACTTTTGAGACTGTTTAATATTCCAACCACATTAAAATCGCGTGTTTTTTGCTAGCACAGCTCTTGGTATGCCTCTAGGACCAGGATAAGCCAGGTTCTTTAAACCAAGGCCTCCACCTGTTCTCCATTGAGGGAAGACACAAAGCCCCATGGGCCTTGAGGCTGGAGAGCTGTAGATCTCCAGGGGCCCCTTTCAACATCAACTATTGATTCTATGATGGTGAGGGTATATGATCACTTTGAAATTACTGAACTGATTTGCTTAAACTTGGAATGTGCTGTCAGAACAAAGTCTCAGGAAGAAAACCTGTTAATAATGGAGATACTTACAGTTAGGTAGCTTCCATCAGAATCACTCTCAACTGGGAATTTCATCTCTCTGATTGTCATGCTTCCAATTGAGAATCTATTTCTTGCTTTGTCACATGGTTCAATTTTTTTAACCTGTAGTTTGCTACATTGTATTTATTTTTCTCAGTATGACTCTAATGCCTCTTTCTCTGGGGTTTGTGTTTAGTTTTCATACACTTCCTTGGGGTGTTTTGGGGTGCTGGTGGTTGTGTTAGGGTTTTAAATTAATTGGTATAATAGCATGGAGAGGAAGTTTGACTTAGGGTTTTTTTTCCCCCTCCCCTTAAAACTTTAGATTACATTTTCAGAAGGTCAAGCCCTGTCCACAATCACCCTGACAGTTCTCGCGGACGGTGTTGCAGAGCTTTCTGAGACCGTAGAAATCACACTCACCCACATTACCACGGTGGGTGTTCAGGATCCCACAAAAGGAGCTGTCATTGATCCAAAAAGAGCAAAAGCTGTCCTTACCATTTTACCAAGTGACTCTCCACATGGCGTCGTTGGGTGGCATATGGAGTCTCTCTTTGCTAAAATAACAGAGCCAGAAGGTAAGTGTATTTCTTGATTCTTAGGAAAAAACACAGTTTTTTTAAAATCAGTCAAAGGTATAAAATTGTTTATATATATATATAAATGTATTATATCCATATTTTTTGGTTTTAGCTATATCAGCATTTTTTCTACAACGTATATTCTTTAAAATATGTAGCTATGCTATTCCCTTGCATACAGTTTATGCTGTATTTCATATTGTCCGTATCAACATTATCAGGTCATTTTTGATTTGGGGTGAGTTATTAAAATCTTGGCATCTTCTGTAACAAATCATTAGTAGATAAAGTAATTCAATTTAGATAAAAAGCCAAACCTGCCCATTTAGTCTGGTTAATATTTTGTTTAAAATACTTTACATAGGACTGGGTCAAGAAGGGAAGAGTTTTGTCCTGTGGGGTAGGGGAAGGAAGGAAGCAGAACATGAGTGAATTACATTTCAAGAGAACTGTAAACGGGGTTTTTCTGCTTCCCAGCTGTGTATTTAACTGGACCGTGTTGGTTTTCCTTCCAGGCACCAAGTGAATTTGTAAAGGATGCTGCTTTGGTGCTCAGGCTCCTGCCCAGGAAGCTAGGCAGCTGATTGCTGGCATTCCCTGCTGACTGCTGGGTTTTCAGCAGCTGCCTAATGGGTTATTCATAATCCAAGACCCCAGTTGAAATTTCCTGGCAATTTAATGTACTGTCTATATTAACAAATAAAATTTATGAAGAATACATTTTATATCAAAATATAGTTGCAGATAAACCCTTCTCACCAGTTAAAGTGAATTAGTGTTGCCCCTTTTTTAGTACCTGAAAGTATTATGAGGGGACTTTGTTGGCTCCCTACATTCACGTGCATGCACTTTATAAATATTTAGATTTTGAAGTTAGGATTCAGAGCATGTTCTTTGGTTTCATTTGTTGCTTAGTTTCTTTTCTAATCTTTATATATTGTAATTTAATGTAACTGCATACATGTGCTGGCTGTGAAGAAGTATCAAGTTAACATAAGAAACAAACTCATCTGAAGCACAAATCCTATTGCTTTTTATGTTTCTATTTCTCCCATCATAAACCCAGCACTTTTAACCAAATGCTATGTTAGGTGTTTTATTGGGGAAAAAGGTTTCAAATCTGGTTTCCCAAAAGGGATCTGAGCCTGACTAATACCAGTGTATCTCATTTTCTTCAAAATTTAATTTAAGGAAATGTGCAGCTAGAATTACTGCCCCCTAAATGGCTGTCTTTATCAGCATCAGTAGTAACATCCTAGGCACTTAAAGGCTAGGCAAAAGGGTGAGAAGGAAGTTTTGAAGAAAAACTGAATAAAAACATCAGTGTTGAAGTAACAGTTTATGCAGCAAACATTTAAACCTGAAAATATTCCATATTTTATGCATTACAGATCCAGTTTAAAAATGCTTACCAGATGTATGCACTGTGTGCTGTGTGCTCACACCACTTGTTATGTGCTCATTTCCTTAAGTCATTAAATTATCCAAGGTTTGTTATGTTGCTAAGCAGAAGAGGGCTGTGTCAAGCTGCTCCAGTACAATTAGGTAAGCTGAATATTAGGCCAAGCAGAGGTTGAAACAATCATTTAATGACTTTTTTTCCTCTTCTTCTTTACAGGAGAAGTGAATTCAACTACTCTTACTTTACAAATTGTTCGAGAGCAAGGGTTTGTTGGAGAAATTGCAGTTCAGTTGAGCACCGCACCTAACCTTGAACTCCCCCGCTCCAACCAAGCAACAGAGAATGAGGATTATGTATTGGAAAAGAAGACAATCATTATGGCAGAGAACATAACAGTAGCTCCTGTTGTAGTCACTATTTTGCCTGTGAGTAGTCAGTCTACCTATAATTTTGACTAATAATGTTGTTTGACGAAAAGGGAAATGGTGTTACAAAATGGTGCTATATACCAGAAAGACTTAGCGTCCTAGAAATGGCTAAAGTAGGATTTTTGCTGTGCCAGATGGTTGTGTCTTAGAAAGAATTCCTCAAAAGAACTGAAGAACTCATCACCAGGAATGAACCAAAATTAGAATAGAATAGAATAATGACAAATGAGGAAAAAAAACTCTTTTACTTTGAAAAGTGTTTTTTTTTTTACTCTAAAAATTAACAGACTTGTTCTGTAGTTTAGGAATGTTATTTTTTTCACTATATATATATATATATATATTCTTTGAATATATTCAGAATGGAAGCACTGCTTTACAAGTTCCTGCTTAGTTTCTGAAATTTGGTCAGCTTTCTTACAGAAATGAGAAACAAGTGGCAGCCAAGAGTACTTTCCACCATTCCTGCAGATCTTGAATCTGACTGGCAACATCTGTTTCTAAAACTCAGTGAAGTTTTCTGTTTCCCTTTTCACAGGACGTGAAGCAAGGGGTTGTTTATGTGTTACCGGATGTTGAGAGTAGTCAGCAGCTTACAAGTGGTCATCTTTCTGACTGTATTACTGTGTTTTATTTAAACATAATTTAAAAATTAAATATATACTTGCAGGACAATGTTCCGGAATTACAGGAAGGATTCATAATCAATATTACTGATGTGCAGCTGGTTAATTCTGCCACTGGAGGTCAGCCAAGTGTGAAGAGGCTTGGCTTAGAAATAGCTGAAATAACAATCGAAGAAAATGATGATGCCAGAGGAGTATTTAATTTCAATGTTACAAAGGTAGGTCAGTCTGAATGAGAAATGTCTGAATGAAGCAGCAGTCAAGCAGGAGAGTCTGTATTTCAGCTATTTTGATAGTGTTCTGATAGGCTTTATGAGAGTTAATTGTTCTGGATAAAATGTCAGGTACTGGACAAACCTTCATAAAGCTTCTTCACAATTAATTTTTGGAATTAAATACGCTTCATGAGGTCTTCCAATCCTGAGTTTTGCTCAAGCAGGGTCAATGGTAAATACAGAAAAATTTTCAATGATTATGTATTTCTTTTTTTATTTTTACCTGAAACACAATATGAAAACAAACAAGTTACTGTGACATTCAACAGTTTCTTGTTGAATTTACAGGATATAACTGGAACTGTTACTGGTTATGAGCTACCACCACCCCAGAATATACTGAAACTTCCCATTGTTCGGCATGCTGGGAGGTTTGGGTCAGCAACCCTGTACTGGGAAGCCATTCATTTAACTGCTGGCTTTGAAGACTTCACACCGTCATTTGGAAACCTTACTTTTGCAGATGGACAGGTACATGCTTGATGAAAGTTTAACTGTCTCTGGGTCACCAACTGAAGTGGTTTCTCCTAGAAAAAATTGTACCTTTCCATTGAAAACATTTCATTTATGGCCTTATGCATGTGAATGATGCTCCTGACTTGAGATTTTTACACGGAAATGCAGAATGTTCATAAGTGTTGACCAAATATCATTGTACATCTTTGGTACTTCCACAAGTGAAGACATAATTTCTAATAAAAGTTATTTGTACACTGAAAATTCATGACATTTTCTGTCTTCTCTACATTCTTAGAATAAATGTGTATATTTTCTTAGCTCTGTTTGAAATAGTTTTAAATCTCATGCTTCCTCTGGCAATACTTTGTGTACATAAGAAGATTTGATTTCAAATGAACAGAACTGATCTTTGGCAAGTGGAAGGACGCATTCTGTGAGCAGAACTTTGACTTAAGTACAATATTGTCTACCCGTACTTTCTACTGAGTACCAATGCAGAGCTGTCTGCTGGTTTTTACATGCAAGATTTACATTGGTGGTATAAAAACTACTTATAAAATTTTGGTATCTTATTCCAAATAAATGAGTAAGGTATGAAATAAGCACAACTGAACAATGTTCAAGGAGAACTCGAGGATGGTCTGAGGGCTGGAGCACCTCCCATGGTAGGACAGGATGAGAGAGCTGCGGTTTTTCAGCCTGGAGAAGAGAAGGCTGTGGGGAGACCTTAGAGCAGCTCCAGGAAAGCTTGCAAGGGGGTCTTCATCAGGGAGTACAGGGATAGCATGAGAGGGAATGGTTTTCAACTGAAAGAGGGGAGATTAAGATGAGATAATAGTTTACTGTAAGAGTGATGAGGTATTGGCCCAGGTTGCCCAGAGAAGGCGTGGATGCCCCATCCCTGGAGGTATTCAAGGACAGGCTGGATAAGGGCTTTGAGCAAAGTGATCCAGTGGGACATGTCTCTGCCCATGACAGGGGGGTTGGAACTAGATGATATTTAAGATCCCTTCCAACCTAAACCATTCTATGATTCTATGTGTGTTTACCTATTGTTAGATTAATTTTACCTTCTTTAAATATCTTTTTTTTCAAACAATTCACAGAATATTATTAATGAAGACTTGTTGCTCTTTTTTTAAACTATTTCTACAGGCTACAGGAGAAATAGAAATTACAATCATAGATGACAGTGAAGTTGAGTTCCTTGAGATATTCAGGATTGCTCTGGTGAGGGCTACAGGTGGTGCAAGACTTGGGGATGACAACCTCGTAACTGTTGCTATTCCACCAAATGATTCTCCTGTTGGAGTATTTGGGTTTGAAGAAAAGAATGTGAGTTTTATTTGGATTGCACCCTTTACTGTTCTACCTGAATAGTGGGTTCACGTTGCTAATACATAGCTGATTTTGGTAAACATTCACTGCAGTGAAAAACATTACTTCACTGAAAGGCATAGTAGTGCTTGTCTTCATCTAGCTGTATAGGACGGTGATAACAGTGAAAGTTCTTCTGTATAGATCAGATTTCTGCATGACTAAATCAATTGAATTCACTATACTAATAACTGAGACATCTCAAGTAGGATTTTTTTTTTGTAGTCTACTGAATATTAAATAGGTTTTGTAATAATCTGTATTACCATAAGTAAAGCTTGGAAAGAAATTACGAAACGTGTCTCATCTTAGTTCCTGTCAGTGAATGATTCTCCTGCTTCCTATTTTGCTGGTGCTGTGCTCCTGTGTGACTCATTCCCAGTAATTGTTCTGAATCATAGGGCACACAGAAACAACATATTTGACTAACCTTTGGTAGCAGATTTCAACATAACACTTACATCTATTCTCTTCCCGTTGATTTTCACTCTTGTCATTATTTGTCATCAATGATGTTTTGTGTGGTTTATCTTAATTTATGTCTTTTGCTACAGCATTTCTAACTTCTCTCTTTCTTCATCAGGTAACAGTGAAGGAACCTCAGACACCTGGTGACTCTGCAGCAGTTGTATTGCTCACTGTGAGTCGAAGTCAAGGAGGACAGGGAGCAGTTAAAGTGCTATGGATTCTTGAGGAAGCAGCTAGATATGATCTGACCCCTCTGAATGGCACCCTTCATTTCAATGAGGTATTTCTGATACTACAATTTACTGTTATGCTTATAAACAGTTTCTTCTGCTTGTATGTATTTGCATGGTTGTCATGTGTTTACAGAAGCAGTGGTTTATGAAGTATTACAGTACTAGAAAAAGGACATTTTGAACTGGTGGTGTTAGCAGTATGCAGTTTTTTTCATACAGAAAAGCAAGGCTGACATGCCCTTTTTAGGGAAGCATACTGTAATCATCAGGAAGATGGACTCTTCAATTCTGAATTGGTTTTATAATCAAGGAAGAACAACAAAACTCTACTGATTGTGAAGAATGATTATAGAAACATTTATGCCACTGCAGTATCAGAAAACTGAAAGAGAATATTGGTATTGAAAGGGTGAGAAGGATAAATGAATGACCAAAATCTGCATATTTCAAAAAAAGAAACAAACCAAAACCACCCTAGTGACTTTCAGACTGGGTGGTGTTGTTTTTTTTTCATCTCAGTTTAAAACTCTGAAGTAGGAGCAAAAATATTGGATGTTGTCAAGCATTGTTTTTATCTTTATATTATTCCTTTTTGTTTTACTCAAAATATTTAATGAAATCTTTTAACATAAAACATAATCTATTCTGTCTGTGCAAGGCTATTTTGCATTAAATAAATAAATATACTTTTTTCTTTTTGCATTAGTCAGCTGTGAAATAACCTTTTTTGTAAGACCACCGATATTTGGCTAAGTTTTGCTATAATTTTGCTATCCTTTCTCTGGTAGTGGACCTGGAAATTGTTTTTAATTGCTGAAGTTCCCATATATGCATATTTAAGAATACAAGTATGTATATGTGATGTACTAAAGCTAGAAGATATGTGCTGACCTTTTTCTTTTATTCTTAATTTAAGCATTTGATACAGTCAGCAAAAACATGGATTAGACAGGAATTTGTTATGACCTAACATAACTAATCTTAATAATATTAATCCTTAGAATGTATGTATTCTATTGAATATGCACTATTCTGATGGAAAATATTTTTTATTAGAAGTTTACTCTAAGTTGAAAACTTCTATGTGAATAAAATTTTAAACTAATTTCAGCTACTATTCAGTTGAAAATAGCCAGGGTGTTTTGGGGAGAGGCAATATGGAGAGACAATTTTTACTGCCTATCAATGCTTGAGAAAACATTTCAGGTGGATCAGAAATGTGATATTTAAAGAAATTATCACTAAATATATCAAGCATATACAGGCTTAACAGTTCATCCTTTTTTATAATAACATAATTTGTTTAGTTTCACTCAATGTGTGTGTATCTTATGGTCTTTATGTGATGCAGACTGAGTTCCAGAAGCTGATTGTTTTACATGCAGTACAAGATGACCTTCTAGAAGGGAACGAAACATTTACCATTCAGCTGATCTCTACTGGTGATGCAGAGATATCCCCTGTAAATGGTAAAGAATAAATTAATTAAAGTATATTTTGAGACATATCATATAATAAATCTTCTAAGTCTGTTTGTATTATTTTAGTCCACAGTGTTTATACTGCTAGTCAGTTTTGACTGTCCATCTTTTTCTCTAAGTTGTTTCCTTGTCTGAAAAAATAAAACAGAATTTTAAGTGATAATTTTTCATTCTAAATTAATTGTTGGTGTAGACTTCTGTGTTCCGATAGATAACACTGTCCAAAAAGAATTCTTTGACTAAAAGAAACAAAACTCAAAAGCAGGTTCAGACCTGTAAGAATCATAGAATTATTTCATTTTTATGGGACCGCTTTGGGGAGTCATCTAGTTGAAAACCTTGCTCAAGGAACAGAAAGCTTCACAATTATTTCAAGCTGCTGAATGAATGCCTTGTCCAATCAAATTCTGAATAACTTCAAGGATAGTGTTCTGTGGGCTTTCTGGGAAACCAATGTTTAATCACTCATGTCACAAAATTTACAAAAGTTAGCTCTTTAGTAAGTTTTCATTTACCATTAGAAAACTTTGTTGCCTTCATAGGTGTTGCAACTATCGTTATTTTGGGTGATGAAGGAGCTTTCGGGGTGGTTGGAATAGCTGATTCATCCAAGCATGTTCTGATTGGAGAACCTTCAGGAAACTATAATGGTACTGCTCTTATTAGGTGGGTACTTTACTAATTTTTCCAAATGAAGGACATCAGCTCATTTTCAAAAGCTATGAGGACCTACATTTTGCAAGAACTTCTTATGTGCTGCTTTTAGTTATCTCTTCTAAAATGAGAACTGTTTTTAAAATTAGATGCTTGTTTTCCAAGGAGAGCAGAATGTACAATGTGTGTGCCTTTTCAGCATTACTGGGGAGTATTCCTCTCAGTCTTAAAATTATTTACAATGTTGATGCATTGAAGGAAAAAGGATTCTAAGGGGAGTGGGAATAGGTGACATCTGAAGATGCTTTGTGCTTGTCAGGATTCAGTTCAGGGCTGATGCCTGAACTGTATTTCATCCCATATTGCTATGATGGCTGGGAACTGTTTTTTTAGTTCAAAAAAAGATGCAATTATTTCACTGCATTCAATCAGTTGAAAACAGGATGAAGGAGTGAAGATATTGCCATACATTCTAGAAGTATTGGAAGAACTGATTATGACCCTTTTCCTTGGTGAATTATAAAATATAAGCAAGATAACAGCTTCTCATGCTGTCCTGAGATGCCCAAAAGACAAAGTGATACTTTATGCAGCATGAGTTGTAGATCATGTTGCAGATCATGCTAGATATAGACAAATCGGTCACCAAGGCTGATGCTGTGAGTAGGATTAAACTCTAGATTTTTAGCAGACTGAACATTTCTAAAGCAGTCATACAGTAGTATCCAGTGTTCTTCTGCCTTAAAAATGAAATTCCCTCTGCATGTTACCCTCAAGTCCCATTTCGTAACTGTTTTGCATATCTATCTCCAGCAAAACAGCATGGAATTGAGAACTCAAGTTTCAGTCCCCACCTGTTGGGGTATATGTGCAAAGAAACATTAAAGACCTCTCAGTAAAAATAAAGCTTAAGATGCCTCCCAATGCAGAGAAATAAAACAGAACTGCAGCTATCTTACTGGTCTAAAGAGGCAATTATAAAGATCTTAATAGCATCTTAGTACATTAAAATTCAAGCTTCAGTGTGATGATAAAATTTCTTTCATGCCCAAAGGCTGTCTGGCTCTTGACTGGATTTTAAATAATAAAGCTAGAAAATAATATCCATGCCTATGTTCCTACCTGCAGCCTGGTGCGTGGCCCAGGGATTTTTGGTGAGATCGTAATATATTGGAATATAACACCTCCTCTTCACATGGAATTTGTTGAGACATCGGGGAACTTGATGATGCGAGACAGGCAGTCTGCAGCAGTTGTTCTAATACAGGTATATGAGAGATCTTACACCAATAGCTGTCTCAGCTACTTCCTTTTAGTTAGTATTATGGTTTGAAATTAGTTATACCTCTCTCCCTGGAAATGTATTGAAATCTTTTATATTTTATGGGTTCTTCTCCATAGGCCATAGATGACAACCTTCCTGAGGAGAAGTATTACTACCAGTTTGAACTAACCAGAATCAGTGGTGGAGGACTCATCAATGAATCTAGCAGCACAGCAAATATTACCATGGCTGCAAGTGATTTTCCATATGGAGAGTTTGCATTTTCACAGGAACTTTTTCAAACAACAGAAGAAGAAAAATGGGTATTAGGTTAAAATTCTTGTTAGGAAAAATATTGATAGATATAGATATTGTTGCTAGTTTTGACTTCATCTCTAGAAAAAGAGTAACTCAAGGTTTTATTCTACATTTATCATGGTACAGTCTTCAGAATGACTGTTGGAGACTTTTAGGAGTTTTTATAATACCCCAAAAAATGTCAGCTTTTTGCTAAGTTATGTATGCTTTGTACTTACTAAAGCAATATGTTGTTACCTCACAGAACCATTGAAAAGATGCCTTTAGAACAGTCTCCTAAAGGCAACCGTAACAGAAAAACAAAACCATTTTTTAAAAAAAATATCCTTTTCCCCTCAGGTTAACATCACTATTGTGCGTTCCAGGGGATCCTATGGCAAAGTGCGTCTTTACTTTCAGATAATAAATGGGACCGCAGAGGAGGGAGTTGATTTCACTTCCACAGTAAGGGAACTGTTTTTTGAACTACATGAGGAGAGTAAAATGATTATGGTGGAAATTCATGACGATGACATTCCTGAAGGTCCTGAAGACTTTTCAATGAAGCTTACAAAAGTGGAACTCCAAGGAAGGTAAACACGGATTTCTCAGGAGATTGACTGCAAGTAGGAGAACAAACTTCTGAGTCTGATCTGCCTGCATAAAGTCGACTCTGAATTTTAAAGTTTTGCTGTAAAATTTCACAAGGCAGTTATGATAAACATCAGAAATTTGATGTATAGGTAATGCAATTCTCTAAGCATATGTATAAAGATTTTGCTGATTAAGATTTATTAAAGCTAGAGGTCTATACATTGCATACAAGTTGTCAGGTAGCATTAAATTCAAATAATAAATAAAAAATACAAGATACACATTTCTGTGTATAAACCGGGATTTTTGCATACATAAAGTCTGAAAAAGTGTGACTACGTAGTCTTCGATGGTAACTGTCAGAAAACCAAAGTCATGGTGATTGACAAAATGTCATACCTGCATCTCAATACTTGCACAAGAATATTTTGTGTAATTTTCTTTTTTATGTTTTTGCAAGTGGATTTGATTTTGCTGTAAAAGAAGATGGTCTACAAGTGGATCAGCCTCCAATAATAGGAAATATCTCCACAGTACGAGTCACTATAGCAAAAAGTGATAATGCAGAAGGCATCATAGAATTTGATCCACAGTATATCCTCCTACAGGGTAAGTTTACCTTAGAAGGTGAGATTATCCAGCTGGCAGACAGTCACAAGCAATCTACCCCAGGGCTCAATATTGGGGCTGGTTCAGTTTATCTTTATCTGTGATCTAGATGAAGGGATCAAGTGCTCCTTCAGTCAATTTGCAGATGACACCATGCTGGGTAGGAGTGTTCATCTGCAGGAGGGAAGGAACACTCTGCAGAGGCATCTGAACAGACTGGAATGATAGACTGAGGCCAATTGTGTGATATTCAACAAGGTTCACTGTTGGGTCGTACACTTGGTTCATAATAACCCTGTATAGTGCTCCAAGTCTGGGGAAGAGTGGATTCAAACCTGCAAGGTGGGAAAGGACCTGGGTTTGTTGGTTGATAGCGGCTGAACATGAGCCACCAGTGTGTCCAGGTGGCCAACAGCATCCTGGCTCATATCAGAAACAGTGTGGCCAGCAGGACTGGGGAAGGGATTGTCCCCATGTACTCAGCTCTGGCAAGGCCATACCTTGAATAATGTATTTGGGTTTTGGCCCCTCATTGAAGGGGTGGAGTGTGGATAAATGCAACAAGAGAGACCAGTGTCTAGGTACAGGGGTTATTAGGAGTAACTGAGGGAAATGAGGCTGTTTAGTATGGAGACTAGGATTCTAAGGGAACACATCATTGCTCTCTACAACTACCTGAAAAAAGGCTATAGTGCTGTGGGCATTGGTCTCTTCTCACAAGTGACAAGGGATAGGACATGACCTCAAACTGTGCCATTAAAGTTTAGTGGATATTAGGAAAAAATTCTTACTGAATTTTACTGACTGTGTTCAGTCCTGGGCCCCTTACTACAAGGAGGATGTTGAGGCTGTGAAGCGAGTCCAGAGAAGAGCAACAAGGCTGGTGAAGGAGCTGGAGAACAGGCCTTATGAGGAATGGCTGAGAAAGCTGGAGTTGTTTAGCCTGGAGAAGAGGAGGCTGAGAGGAGACCTCATTGCTCTCTACCACTACCTGAAAGGAGGTTTTAGAGAGGAGGGTGCTGGCCTCTTCTCCCAAGTGGGAGGGGACAGGACAAGAGGGAATGACCTCAAACTCCACCAGGGGAGATTTAGGCTAGACATCAGGAGGAAGTTTTTCACAGAAAAGGTCATTGAGCATTGGAACAGGCTGCCCAAGGAGGTGATTGATTCACCTTCCCTGGAGCTGTTTAAGGTACGGGTAGGCAAGGTGCTGAGGGCCATGGTTTAGTGTTTGATAGGAATGGTTGGACTCAATGATTTGATTGATCTCTTCCAACCTGGTGATTCTGTGATTCCATGGAAGAGTGGTGACGCACTGGCAGAGGCTGCCCAGGGCAATGATGGAGACTACATCCCTAGAGGCATTAAAAAAATGGCCCTTTGGGACATGATTTAGCAGGCACTATGGTGCTGGGCTGATGGTTGGACTGGATGACCTTAGAGATACCTCAAAGGTGTATAAATGTGGTGCTTAGTGACATGGCTTAGTGATGGGTTTGGCAGCATTGAGCTTATGGTCAGACCCAGGTGAAATATTTTTATGATTCCATGATTGTATATCTTTTCACTGTGGCTTAGAAGATAAATCCGTGTCTATGGCATAAATTTTGAAAAAAACCCAAACCTTTTCCTGATTTAATCTTCCAGTGGAAGAAGATGCTGGATTGATCATGATTCCTGTTGTGAGAAAGCGTGGAACTTATGGCTATGTAACAGCTGATTTACTTTCTCGAAGTATTTCTGCACTTCCTGATGGTGTTGACTATATCATACATAATAATTCTGTCAATTTTCATCATGGTCAGAACCAGACTTTTATTTATATCTCCATTGTAGATGATGAAGAAAGGTATATTTTTTATATATATTTATTCACTAGTTTACTTCTGCAAAATACTTTTTTAGCATTTTTGGTATGCCTGTGTGTAGAACTGGAATTGAAAACCAAATTTCTGTAATGCTGAAAAATCACCTACATTGAAAAAGGGGAAAAAGAAACTATTATTAGAGTTTTAAAGTACCTGTTAAATTTTATGCAAAAAAAATGGTTGTTGTGGGTTTTTTTAAAGAGTTTATCGCAGATTTTTGGTGTTAATAGTACTGCTATGAATCATAAAATATTTTAATGTACTTTTTTAAAATTTAACATGGGTAGAAAATAGAATATTAATTTTGTTGCAGATATCACCTTTCTAAGCAAACAGGAGGAATCTTCTGCTTTATGCTTAAATACTTCTGTATAACTACCTCTAAACAGTTCCAATTGGATGCCTGATTGAATTATTGCATATAGTTTTAATTTTACTTCTTTTCTCAGATATCTCAGAACTCTTTCTTTTTCCATGCAGCGAATTTGCAGAGCAATTTGAAATCCATCTGACGGGAGCCACTGGTGGAGCGGTCCTGGGACTCCACCTAGTGAGCCAGATCACTATTGCTAAGAGTGACTCCCCCCAGGGCGTTGTCCGGTTCCTCAACCAAAGTCGAATTTTAATTCCCAATCCTGATACACTTACTTTCGTGTCCCTGGTACTGGAAAGAACTGGAAGGTTGTCGGGGGAGACACAGGTGGGCCCTGGCTGTCAAGAGACTGAAAACCTTCTATTGTTTAGGTCAAAAAGCTCCAGAATCTTTCTTCGGGAGCTTTGTGACTGATGTATAATAGGATAATTGCAGCCTTTTATTAAACAGGAATTCCCTATAGTTGCAGTATCACAGAAAATGTTGTTACACCTTCACTCTTCTCTTGCTGCTCCTTTTTTTCTTTCTCTTATTATTGTCTTTTGTACTTTGTTTTGATCTAGCTTGTAATTCCATTGAAAATATGGTTAATTTCATGCATCACTGGTAATTTAATTTAATTCAGTTGAATTATTTCCTAAAACTAGCCAAACTCTTATCAGTAATTTTTTTCTAAGAGTTCTCTAGATTCTTCTCTTTACTCTGTACAGACCACTGATAAAATGATGGTGTAAATATAAACCAAGGTAAGCCTTTCACAGTCTTGGCGAGTGACTGGAAGACTGTCAGGAAAGACCATCATCTCCTCCTCTGCCCATATAAAAATTGCCTTTGTCTTCTTTGACTATTTCTGGAAGTCATTTGAGAAAACTATGAAACATTAAAATGGTCAAAATAATAACTTTCAAGGGCTGAATATGATCCACTCAAAAGCAGTCTAATTTCTGGGAAATTTTGAGGATATTTTAACTTTCCATCAGGCTGAAGAAGCGTGAATCATAATTTGAGGGATTAAAAACTTCTACTGCAGGTGCTTAAGAAAATATTTGTCATTTTCTGTTGTGGTATCAAGCCTGTACAGTGAATATTTTTGGTCACATGTACTGATCCGGAGAGCTCTGCTAAACAAATCATTAAAGGAAGAGAAATAGAAACTGCCCTATGTATTTCCTGTTATGTGCTAAAGAAATCTCAGTTTGTCTTCTTTTGTATTACTAATATACAGAATTTCATGAACTGTCTTTATGGCTAACTGATACTTCAACATTTTAATTTGTAACTCATCATGTCTTCTCACATAGAATTAATTATGAGTAGTTTGTATTCACTTTTAAATGCAAGTATTTAAACATAGGTAGTCACCAGATAGATACAATAATTTTTATGTCATTCATATTACTCCGTTACGTCTGCCCTTGGAGGGCTCTTGTAATATGTCTCCACTCTAAATCTGAAATTGCCGTCTTTCACAGATCAGCTGGGACATCTTGGGACCCAATTCAGAAGAGGTTTTATCTCCCATGAATAGTGACATTGGTGAACCTGTGAATGGATCATTCTATTTTGGAGAAGGAGAAGGAGGTCTAAGAACTATTAATCTACAAATCTATCCTCATGAAGAAGCTGAAGTTCAAGAGATCTTCATTATTAGACTGAGCCTTGTCAAGGGTGAAACTGAAATAGATCCGAAAGCAAACAAGATTACCCTAACTGTAAGTCATTGTGGGATTTCTTTCTTCAAAGATCTGTGTTGGTATTGGTATTTATTCTGCAAAGCTTTTTAAAATTTATAATTATTTCATAATTTGGTTATTTTGTCCATTGTATGAGTTAGGAGCAGTTTTACTTTTTAAAAAGCAAGATAAAGAATCTGTCAGTAAAACCTGGTTTATAAACCCCAGGCTGGCTCTCTTATTTGCACATTTCTGTTCTCTTTGGAGAAAACAGTGATTGAGTCCTCATTTCTAGATGTCAGTTTGTTGTTCATCCCTTCTTGACCTCTAGGTATCATACATAAAATAAAGGAGAAAATCTGACCATTGCAAAACAAGAAGAATGCAGAAATCTCTGTGAGAAGGCAGAGAGAAATCATTAACATGTAGAAATCATTGCTCTGGGGATACTGCAACTACAATTATTATCAAAAGCTTGCAAAAAAACATTCCTAGAAACTGCATTTTTTTCCCCTGATCTGTAGAGTGTTGATGAAACTATCTCCTATTTCCAGAAACTCCTCAATTTCTCCTTCAGGGAGAGAGATGAGGAATAAGCCTATATGTTTATTTATGCATACCAATGAATTGGCTTCTAAGGAGGCACTATTATTACAGCTCAATTTTAAGTCAGTTCCCCAGGAATTCTTACTGCAGCTAGCAATTCATGCAGATGGATTTGGATGAGTTCTACCCCAGAGGGCCAAGTTTGCCAAATGGTACTGTTAGAACATTTTCTGTACACATGTGCAAGGTGCAGGAGCATTTCCTGTTATAGCAGAATCTTTGGCTAGAATCATAGAATGGTTTAGGTTGGGAGGGACCTTAAAGATCATCCAGTTCCAACCTACCAATAATGGGCAAGAACACCTCCCGCTGGATCAGGTTGCTTAATGCCACTTCCAACCTGGCCTTGAATACTTCCAGGAATGGGGTAACCATGGCTTTCCAGGGAAACCTGTGCCAGTGCATCAGCAACTTCATAGGGAAGAACATCTTCCTGATGACTAATCTACATCTTTCCCCTTCCAATTTAAAGACATTTCACTTCATTGTATCACTCTGTGTCTTCATAAAAACTCCCTCCTCAGCTTTTCTCTAGACCCATCAGGTACTGGAAGGCTGCTATATGATCTCCCCAGAGCCTTCTCTTCCCCAGGCTGAACAACCCACCTCTATTAGCTTGTCTTCATAGCAGAGGTATTCTGGCCCTTGGATAATCTTCATGGCTTCCCCTGGACCCATTCCTACAGTTCTGTATTTTTATTCTGCTGGGGATTCTAGACAGAGCATTTGGATTAAAACTGTCCTTTTTCTTCCTTGGATAGTGCTTAAAATCTGAAAAGGGGACATTCACAGTTTCTTTACTGCTTCTCAATATCTTGTACCCATGGGATATGTTTTCTGAATGTTTTCAAGATTACTTTACTCTCTGAAATGTGTTTAGAACATTTATAATTTGCAAGTTATTTAAAGCTGAGTGAGGCTTGACTCAGTGGACTGAATCATTATCATTCCTTGACTTTGATATAGTGCTTTTATCAATTCAAACCTGAAAAGTTTCTGTATTTATTGTCAACATCACATTTTGACTCCAGTTTGATTTATATCCTGCTTAAGCTTCTCCGTGTGTCATTGTATGATTTTCTCACAAAAGAGCAGAATGTGTGTGTGCATGAGCACATGGGCTGATAACACTCCTTTTTCATACCTCGATGGTCCTGTCTGATGGGCTGGGTTTTTTTATTCACTCAAGTCACAGTTTTTACTACCAATGTGCTGTTGAATCTTCTTAGGAGGAGAAGATTTTGTAGGCAGAGCTAATAGATGTGTGCCCTGTAGCATCCAGCAATGAAAATCTTGATGGTTTGAACAAGAATGCGGCTTACTCCACATTTTGATATTTTGTTTGTTTGTTTACTTTTTTGCAGATAGAGAAGTTTGGTGATCCCAATGGAATTGTACAGTTTGCTCCTCAATCATTAACTGAACATAACTATACAGAACCCTCTGCAGTGGAAGGGCCACAAAGTATTACGCTGTTCATCAGACGGATTCTGGGCACTATGGGAAATATAACGGTATTCTCACTATTTTCCTAATTGTGCAATCAGAAATCATCCTCAGTAGCAATGTATGAAGGAATATTTTCTTCTCTGCCTTTCAATTGTTTGTTTCTCAAATTAATTTTTGAAATGTTAGCTTTTAGACTGATTTTAGCAAGGGCTCAGCCCTAGTACTTCTGAGTCTAAAGTCAGATTCAGTCTACTCTGGTCATGAAGAAAAAGAAAAAAAAACAGTAATGCAAAGCTTCTCTCTCTTTTTCTTTGCTTCTTCTATATACATAGTGAGCTTTCTTTGAGATGATCATAGCTTGTTTTTTTCTTACTTAAAAGTAAGAATTAGAATATTTTGAACCATCACTTACATTGTTTTTACCAAAAGTTGTTCAGAAGTCAGAACTTGAGCAGTTATTCATTGAATTGAAAAAAAAGTAATAAAAGCATCTGCTATGTTTAATGAGAGCTCCTCACCCCTTCCAGGTAAACCAGCAAGTATGTCTTGGTTTAAATATATATATACACACACACACACATATATATTTTCAAATGCTCCAGGGATTCCAAGTAGTTTTAAATAAAACTTCTGAAGATAAGAAATTTTTACATTTTTGCACATTTTGTGAATGTGTTTCAGGTACACTGGGAAATGCACAGTGAATCTGACATTGCAGGTGATTTCCTTAGGACAGAAGGATCAGTTGTCATTGCTGACCAGCAGAGTACAGCTGAGATAATTATCTACCTGTTACCTGATGATGTTCCAGAACTGGATGAAAACTATGTGGTGCAGCTGATTTCAGTAGAAGGAGGTGCGGATTTAGACCAAGAGAAAAGAGTTTCAAGAATCCTTGTTTTTGCAAATGATGATCCTTATGGAGTGTTTGCCCTGTACTCCAGTCAACAGTCAATATCAATAGAGAGAAACCTGGACCGGTACATTCAGATCAATGTAACTCGGCATGCTGGGGCATTTGGAGATGTGATCATTGAGTACCGGATCTTATCTGATTATGAAGAAGAGTTAATTGCACCTGAGAATGAGGCAGGATACCTCGCAGTAAGAGGTGGTGCCAGCTTTGGAGTGAAAAGAGTGCCAATAAGCAGCCAGGTCTGTAATGCCCTTTAAATTCCTATAATATCTGTTTTTTTCTGTTAGTGTTTATCACAATACGAATGTGCCACAGTGAGATACTAAACTCTCAAAAGTATCCTCTCTGAAGAAGTATCCACAGAAAGCAGGGGTTTAACATTATAAGTTTCCTATTTAATAGAATAGAAATGGGTAAAAACATAACATTACAATTGTAAAATCACTGCTGTGCATGTGTTCAGATATTCATTTTCCTTCCATTGTTTTTTGTCACTAACAGTTCAATTCCTAATTATTATATGTACGGAAATATTTTCTCCAGCTTCCCTTTTAGATTGTTAGTGCTGACTCATGAAGCAGTAGATAAATTTGCCTTCAGTTCTCTGTGTTCTCTGGTTTATTATTACTACAGTCTTTCATCTATACATACATCCTTTTACATCCATCTTACATCCTTCTAATCCTAAGAATTCAAGTCAAGCTGAGGCTCTCTGTGTTAGAAACAGTTTGATAAAATGGCAATAGTTGTTTTTCAAGTGTGGATTCCAACAAACTGCTGGTAAATCACATTCACAATATTGAAGTTTTAGTTTTATTTCTTTTGAGATATATAATCAACAAAACACTTGTCTTGAAAACACTGCTTTTTGTATGCAAGTAGAACAAGCTCTGCTTGTTATTCTGGTGGATATAATGCTTTTAGTGGAATTAAATTGCTACCTTGTTATTTAAATTCTCTTTCTCAAAGGCATTTCTTTTAGTGGGCTTGAATTTTACTCTGGAACTTATTAATGTAAGCCTGGTTGGTGGAAGTGCCAAGGATGTGCCTAGAATACTAGAAGAAGCAAAGTCAGCTATTCTGTTTGTCCCTGAGGAAGCTGCCAATTCACAGGTCAGTAGACGGGCTGCAGTATAATGTTTCTACCATAGAAGGAAGGTACACTTCATCACAACGGGTAGCTGCTATAGGAATTCAGATGGTGCCTTGACATTTTCGTCATTGCAATCAATTTAATGATTGACTAGATTTTGCAGTTATTAATTGTACTGTATATTATCTTAGATCTGTAAATATATTTGCTAACTGTATCCTGGGCTGTTTCAGAAGAAGCATTGCCAGCAGAGTGATGGAGGGGATTCTGCCCCCTCTAGTCTGGTCTCATGAGACCCCACCTGGAGTCCTGTGTCCAGTTCTGGAATCCTCAACATGAGAAGGATATGGTACTATTGGAATGGGACCAGAGTGGGTCTACAAAGGTGATCTGAGGGCTGGAGCACCTCTGCTGTGAGGATAGGCTGTGAGATTTAGGGTTGTTCAGCTTGGAGAAGAGAAGGTTCTGAGGAGACTTTATAGTGGCCCTCCAATACCTGAAGGGACTACAGGAAAGCTGAGGAGGGACTTGTTAAAGGACAAGGAGTCATGGGACAAAAGGAAATGTCTTCAAACTGGAAGGGAGGAGATTTAGATTAGACATTAGGAAGAAATCCCTCATGATGAGGGTGGTCAGGTTCTGGCACAGGTTGCCCAGGGAAAGTCGTGGATACCCCTCCCTGGTGGTGTTAAAAGTCAGGTTGGATGGGACTTTGACTGGGTAATTTATACTTTTATTTACAGGAAATGTAAGTTCTGAGACTTAAAGGAGAAGAACTAATTCTGTACAATGTTTTTTTTTTAATATAGAGCGGGCCCAAAGTAGGCAATAACATGCGTGCACTAGTATGTGCAAACAGAGATGGAGGTTATGCTGGTTTTCAGTGCAGTTGATTTTTGGCTGATCACTGAATGGGAAATTTTCTATTTGTCTGCTTCATATGACAGTGGTAAAAGAGAATTTGCCTGTTCTGAAGCATGCTACCATTCCCTTTCTATATGTCAAGCAAAGACAAGAAGGTCCTGTTTTTTATCTGTTAAATTTTATTGAAATTATATTCAATGATTTTAATTGCCTTGACGCACTGTTCTGTCTTTTAATTTGTAGTTGAACTTAATTCAAGATGTCTTTCTGTAAACTTTATTTACTGCCTTATATCCATTTATCATTACATTTAGGATGTACAAATTATCCTTTCGGCCCACATGCTGCTCAAAGGAAAAGAAAAGTAGATCAAACTAGGAGGAATAATTTTATGAACAATGTCACATGGCTAAGACTTCAATTACATACAATTAATACCTTATTTTAGAGAAATTTGAGAGTTAAGAGAATTAAAGACAGGCTGGTTCATTGTTCTTTTGAACTACAGACACAGAATGTTTTCAATACTGAAATGTCAGTCATGCTGAATCTCTTTATCTAAGATGTACTTAGAAATCTCAGATTGGAAAGTTATTGTTGAAGAGTTGTGAAGGAAAAAGTTATGTGTATATACTCAAGCATATGTACATACATTCATAGATATGCAAGCATAATTTTTTGTAAAATGTCTGTTTTACAAAATACAGTACATCTTCATATATACTATTGTCCATTTATATTTCATTTTCTGTTACAAAATCTATTACGTTTCCACAGGTTGGCTTTGAATCTGTGATTTTACGACTTACAGACATTGTAGCAGGGACAGGCCAAGCTATTGTAACCAGAGAAGGAATTTATGGCTCTGTAACCGTTACCTGGATTTCAGGATATCCACCAGGACAAATTGCTAACTTTGCTCAGCCAGGCAATATTACTCCTCCGTTTGGTAAGTACTTGTATTAGGAAACAACTAAGAAAGCTGCATACATGATGATACCACCTTTTATCTTTTTGTACCTCTGCACACTTTCTTTATTGATGAAGAGTCATTGCAGTGAAATTTTATGGTCTGATTTTTTAATCTGTTAGAGGTATATTGATTTTATGAGGTTAAAAAATTAATGAATGCAGGCACAATGCTGTGTTTCTGAAGGTCAGCTTTCAGTAATAAAGACCTTTATCATGCAGATTTCTTCTTCCTAATTGGAAGACTAAAACTCCTATCTCAGCATGTCCCCAGGTAAGAAGAGGGTTTCTGTTCACTGATTTTGACTTGTGCTCTCTCCCACTTTCTCTCTTTTCCTTCAGGTACACTTGTATTTTCCTCTGGTGAGCGAATTAAAGTGATTACATTTTGGGCTACTCCAAGCCTAAATAAATATGAGTCATTTGCCATCAGTTTAACAGCAGTGCACAGCAACTTGTCTGGTGGAGCTCGCCTGAGGTAAGGATACTACTTATACTTTTAAGTCACACAGATTCTGTAAGAATTAAGACCTCTGTACAGGCATAAAACTTACAGTAACCCCTATAAAATTATAGGTAGGTGACAAGTTGTGGCACCTTTGATAAATTATTGTACGTT
The DNA here is from genome assembly GCA_033558105.1 of Coccyzus lansbergi. Taxonomy (NCBI): domain Eukaryota; kingdom Metazoa; phylum Chordata; class Aves; order Cuculiformes; family Coccyzidae; genus Coccyzus; species Coccyzus lansbergi. The sequence continues at coordinate 135,949 of JAUMJK010000709.1, forward strand.
ATCTCAGGAAGAAACAAGTGTCAGTACTGCCTGAATAGAGCTGAACCTTTTCTCCAGTTCCAGTCTGTTTCAAATCACTGGGATCCAGGATGCCTGTAATGTGTCTACAATGATGGAGACAGCCACAAAAATGAAGAACCAAGATCAATAGTTTCACTTTGCTTAAAAATGAAAGCAACTGTAGTCATTAATGTCTTTAATAATCCATATTTGGAAGATCTTAGAAAACAAACATAATTTAAAATAAATAAAACGAAACAAGAAATTCGCCAAAACTACGTAATTTGTAAGAAAACACCTTTTATTCATTAAACCAAAATTATTACATTTAATGTAGTTTTCCATCTCAGTTAAATTATTTACTATTTTCAAACTATTTTCCTTAATTCTTCCTTACCTATTGGTAGCTAAAAGTGATATAAAAAGACTGGACACAGCATTGCACTGTGTGTGAATGGTATGGTATTGACTTCATAAATTGAACTGGAAAATCTGAAAGAAGTAAGGAATGAACTAGATGGCTAAAGTCTGGAGACTGACTCCTTCTCCTAGACTGGTCTGTCCCGTGGACTGGTGTCCTCAGAACACCTCTCTACTCTGTGAGTCAAATATCTTGTCTGTACAAGAATGACCTTTCCTAGGCAAGTTAGTATTACATCCCACTGGAGTTAAAGGTGACAATTACTTTGAAGACTTTTTTACTCCTTTAGGGGTAGAAAAGATCTGGTTTGCCAACCAAAATCACTCACTTTAGTTGCACTGCCATTTGATAGCCTCTGGCATTAAATAATGAGTCAGTTCTAGAGGTCAGCATGACACCCAAAGTTTAGTGAAGAGTCTTACTTTCTAAAAAATAAGGGAATATATTTAACATGAACAAAGTAGAGCTTGTTTTGATGCTGATAATAGGTTTCCAATCTGGAAAAAAGTGCTATGAGCAATGGTGCAAGGGGGCAGCTGGTATTTCAAAGCCCCTCTTTGAGTATTAAAATACCTTGCCTTCCTTCTCCAGCTTCCTGTCTCAACCTGTAGACCTGCCAACACCCACCATTTTCCATTGGTACAGGTAGTTGGTTCTGCAGTTCAAACTGGTATTACTCAGAGTGGCTGTGTTATAATATATCACAGAATCACAGAATCATTCAGTTGGAAAAGACCCCCAGGATCATCAAGATCAACCATTCCTATCAATCACTAAACCATGCTCCCCAGCACCTCATCCCCACCACCTCCAGGACAGGTGACTCACCCACCTTCCTGGGCAGCCTCTGCCAGTGCCCAGTGACCGTGCCCATGAAAATTTTTTTTCTGATGTCCAGCCTGAACCTCCCCTGGTGCAACTTGAGGTCATTCCTTCTTGTCCGGTCCCCTGTCACTAGGGAGGAGAGGCCAGCTCCCTTCTCTCCACAACCTCCTTTCAGGTAGTTATAGAGAGCAATAAAGTCTCCTCTCAGCCTCCTCTTCTCCAGGCAAAACACCCCTAGTTCCCTGAGCTGCTCCTTGTAAGACTTGTTCTCCAGCCCCTTCACTAGCTTTGTCACTCTCCTCTGGACTCACTCCAGAGCCTCAACATCCTTCTTGTGGTGAGGGGTCCAGAACTGAACACAGCATTCAAGGAGCGACCTCACCAGGGCTGAGTCCAGAAGGCGAATAACCTCCCTGGACCTGCTGGCCACACCATCTCTGATACAAACCAGGATGCCATTGGCCTTCTTGGCCACCTCGGCCACTGGTGGCTTATGTTCAGTCACTGTCAACTGGCACCCCCAGACCCTCCTCCTCCAGGCAACTTCTCCTAGTCTGTAGCTGCACAGGGTTGTTGTGCCTCAAGTGCAGGACCCAGCATTTGGCCGTGTTAAACCTCATGCCACTGGTGTCAGCCCAACAATCCGGCTTGTTTAGGTCCCTTTGTAGAACCTCCCTACTCTCCAGCAGATCAACATGTCCACTCAGCTTAATGTCATCCATATCTCTATATTTTGTCCATAACAGAAAGATATCACACTTCTCTTTACCTCTGTGTTTTCTTGGGAAAACTTTAATTCATTTACCATAGAATCATAGAATCGTTTGCGTTAGGAGACACCTTAAAGCCCATCCAGTTCCAACCCCCTGCCATGGACAGGGACACCATCCACTGGATCAGGTTGCTTAAAGCACCATGGGGCATCCACAAATTTGTTGGCCAGTCTCTGCCAATGCCTCACCGCCCTCACAGGAAAACATTTCTTCCGAATATCTAATCCCTACCTGCCCTCTTTCAGCCTGACTTTCACTCTGTATCACTTGTTGACTCTGGATGCACTAAGCCTGTGGAGGGCTATTCAACCCAACCACTGCAAAAATATTTTTAGGCAAAACTCTTCATAACTTGCTTTGTACAGTCGACATTTCTTTCCTTTACCATGAGACTTTTTTTTTGAATCCACTTTATTACAGTTATCATTGATTGCTCACTGGAATTTAATCTGCTTAGGTGTTTTGCTTTTTGTACTTAATATTTCCTCTCTTAACTTTTATATCTTTTCTGTTTCAGATCAGGATTTACGGTAGCTGAAATTGAGCCAATGGGGATCTTCCAGTTTGCTGTTAACTCCAGATCTGTTTCAGTTGAAGAAGAAGTTCAGGCAGTCACACTCCATGTGCAAAGACTGTTTGGTTTTCAAAGTAATCTCACTAAATTGACGTATCAGACCATCCCAGGAAGTGCCAAACCACTAGAGGACTTTTTACCCATCTACAGTGGAGAGCTTATGTTTTTACATTTCCAGACGAATGCTGTGATTGAAATATCAATAATTGATGACACTGTGTCTGAAATTGAGGAATTTTTTTTTGTAAATTTGACTGCTGTGGAGATTTTGGATGTTCAACCTATGAATCTTGACTATAGTCCACGTCTGAATCCAGCTTTCAGTGTTGCAACAATTACTATACTGGCAAACGATGTCCTTCATGGAATGCTAAGTTTGGGGCCAGAGGTTGTTTATATTGAAGAAGATGCAAAAAATGGTACCCTCAACACAGTAGTGCTTCATGTCAGAAGGACCAAGGGTTTTACTGGGGATATTGAAGTAACTGTTAAAACCTTTGGAGGAGTGAGTGCACATAGTGGAGTAGATTTGTATCCCTTTGCAAACATTTATGGAAAATTAAACTTCACATTGGCAATGGAAGGAGAAGACTTTGAGGCACAGTCAGTCTCTCTGACTTTGCTGAATGGAGAAAGAGAAAGCAAGGTGTCCATAAACATTTTTGATGATGATGAGCCTGAAGGACAGGAATTGTTTTATGTTTTCCTCTCAGATCCTAAATATGGGGCACAGATTGTGGATGGAAAGGACGAGTTTGGATTTTCTGCTTTTGCAACAGTAATTATTGCAGGTAATACTTTTTTCTTCCAAAAAATTAATGCACCTAATTTATATAACAATAAATAACTGTGTATTCTTACAGCAACTTTCCTGTAAACACTGGAATTCTGTGGTAGCTAAAAATACTGCTTGTCTCTGTTCTTGTCTTGTTTTATTTCATGAAGGGAAAGGCTAAGCTTGAGTGCTTTTCTTCATGTGTAGAAGCATTTGCATTTCTTTGCCATTTTTTCAGTTTTACATTTTATGGGGTTGTACACAGTATAAAACAGTTTCTGTTCTGTTCTTTGATACCATGCAGTTGATACCTGCAGTGCAGTTATCCTTTGCTTCTCAGGATGGAGTATAGGCTTGGGTTTATGTAGATGTCAGGGAAGAATCTTTCTTGCAGTCACTGCAGACCACTGTGAGAAAGTGATGTCAGAGGACCAATTTCCCTTATTTTTTAATATGTATCAGACATCAGTTGAACATAAACCAAGCTTAATTGCAATATAGATTAAGTTTTAGAAATAAATTGGGAATTGGAGCAGTTTAGGCTAATCAAGATAATTCGCTATAACGTCCAACATTTACTGGATGTTTTGTGTATTGAGATAATAGTCTTAAGTAAACCAAGTAGATATTAAGAATCAAGATTAAACTGCTATTGGGCGAGTGTATGCAGCAACCAAAATTATGTTTGTAAGTACCAGTTGGATAAAACATATGGAATCATAGAATCATTAAGGTTGGGAAACGCCTCTAAGTGTTCAGTCCAGCTGTCACCCAAGCCCACTGTGCCTACTAAGCAATGTCCTGAAGTGCCACATCTACACATTTTTTTAAACACCTCTAGGGACAAAGACTCCATCGCTTCTCTGGGCAGCCTCTTCCAATGCTTCACGTGTTGCTTTCAAGTGCAACATCTCTAGAATTCACTGTGCCAGTAACTATTTGCCTGTATGTTCAAGTTAGTTGAAGAAGTTTGTGCATAGACACAGGCTGGAATTTGAACTTGTGGTGGTTCCCACAGAACTGTGTTAACATGCTCTAGAGTTACACCCTGAGTACAATGAGTACATAAAGTAAGAGTAGGAAACAACTTGTGTTGAGGAGAAGAGTCGAAGTATCAACCTTCACTTAACTGTATAGATAGAGAGATACGACATGTTAAATATTTGCTCATACACATAAGCAAAATGCAGTTTCTGTTAATCTTCACTATATATATATATTGACATTTAATAAAGAATGTGTCAGAAATAAATTGCCTTATCAACTGCAGAGTAAAGCCATCACTACCTGTAAGGAGAATTCCCTCAGAAGCAAGATTTAAAGGGACATTGTGGAGTCACTGGTTTCCCTCATTAAGCCCAATTAAGCAGCTCTACTGCTGTTTTACTGAACTTATTTACCTTACTATGAGAACAATGCACTATTTTACACTTCCCTAGTTCCACACACTGAATCAAAGATGCAGGAGAACAACTGATGCAATGATGTGTAGATGACAGGTTAAGAGAGCTAGGGTTGTTCATTCTGGAGAAGAGATGGCTGAAGGGAGATCTTAGAGCAGCTTCCAGTACTGAAACAGGCTACAGGAAAGCTGAGGAGGGACTTTTTTCTCAAGGAGCTCAGGGACAGGATGAGGGGAAGCAGTTTTTAGCTGAACAAGGAGAGATTTAGATGAGATCTTAGGAAGAAACATTTTCTGTTGAAGGAGGTGAGACCTTGGCCCAGGTTGCCCAGAGAAGTGGTGGCTGCTCCATCCCTGGAGATAGTCTAAGCTGGGTTGGATGGGACTTTGAACAATTTGGTACAATGTTCCTGCCATGGCAGGGGGATTGGGACTATATGGGTGTCAAGGAGGATCTATGATTCTGTGATTTGTGAAAATGGATGGGCTCAAGAACATTATATGTGGGATCAATAAGGCAGTTAAAGTTGTGTCTGTGGAAGGCTGTCGTTATCCAATAATGTAGTGTGGCAATGCTGCCCATCTAGGAGCACACTGAGGTGCATTTTTGTTTAGAAAGAATGTGTTTAAGGGTTATGGTGAATATAAACTAATACAGCTGAACTGATATCTCCTAAGGGCAAGTTTTTGAGGCTGTTCTGGACTACAGTACCACCTGTTCTTTTGAAGTCCAGGGACACAGAATTCAGTCAATTTTCTGAATGCTGCTGAAAATACAAGATTGTGTTCACAGGGGGCGCCAGGATTCTCATGAGGAATTTTCTTTAAAAAATACTTATGCTACTGGTTAAAATAAAAATTAGAAATGCCAGCATTTGAAGTTCTAGATAAATTTGGATTGTAATTGAGAACAGAAACTCTTAAAGGGGTACTTTGCAGTGTACATTTGATACTTTACTTTTTTTTTATTTAGCTATCTACATTAAAATTACAATTTAATTTCAGCTTAACTTTCTCGCTAATTTCTTTCATGGACTGTTTCCTATGTAGGAAGTGATCTCCACAATGGCATCTTAGGTTTCATTCCAGAAGTGCAAAGTGGTCTTGTGCTTGATGAAGACTCAGAAAAGAGAGAGGTTCTACTCACTGTCACAAGGCAACCAAACAGGTGCAGGCAACAGCTGATTCCCGGTGTCTTTCCCACAGTGTGATGTGCTGTGTTAAATCACAGAATCTGCCCTCGATGAAGGAGGTTATCAAAGGGGTTTATAATAAATCTTTGCCTTCCTGCAACTTTAATATCTTGGCAAACAGGCTTTTAAGTTGTCAGTGTGATTCAGTTTGTCACTGTTATAAAGCAGTAATGGAAAAAAATATTTTCCATCTTATATTATAAGGCATCCAGTGTGAAAGTTTTGCCCTAGATAAAGTATTTACACTGCTAAAGGTGCAATTCAAAGTCCCATTTCTTTTTATAATATAAGATGAGCAGTTAAGAAGTTAACTATCAGTATATGCTTGTCTTTCCTCATGCAGACACTATGTTTTTCCTAATGAACACATGTATATGCATCACGTTTATGTGTACTTTAAACAAATATGTCCTAGCACTTGAAGTTCCATAAACTTAATGGAAAGCCATATTCTGCCTGGCATTTGAGGTCACTGTTTATTACAGAATGCCCTCAGTTGGAAGGGACACACAAGGATCATTGAGTCCAACTCCTGTCCCTGCACAGGACAACCCTAACATTCACACCATGAGTCTGAGGGCATTGGCCAAATGCCTCTGTAATACTGTCAGACTTGGTGCAGGGAACTGTTCCAGTGCTCCACGACCTTCTTGGGGAAGAACCTTTTGTAATGTCCAACCTAACCCTCCCCTGGCACATCTTTCTGCCATTCTCTTGTGTCCCATCACTGGCAACCAGATAGAAGAGCTCAGCGTCCACTTCTCCACCACCTCCTTGTAAGGAAGGTGCAGAACATGACGAGGTCCCCACTCCAGCCCCCTACTCCAGACTGAGGAGACCAAGTGACCCCAGGCTCCCTTCATATGGCTTCCTCTCTAAACACTTTTCTAAGCAACTTTTACTCCAGTTACAACAGTTAATTACTGTAATGTTGTACTGGCTAATATTCTGTATTGAAAACAACTATGACATTTTGGGGCAAAGAAAAATATCATCTTATTTTATTTAACTAGATTCTCAGGAAAGGTTCTATAGGAAGGAATCAGAATAAAACATAAAATTTTTCATCTTAAAGCTGCTTGTTCCCTAGTGATAAGTTTTGAATGATAGCATAAAAGGTATTTCCTCCTCTGCAGTTTATGTTTCTTAAAGCAATAATGCCCTCCTTCAGTATATGTATGCTCTTTTGATTTGTTTATAGGGCTTTTGAAGATGTGAAGATATTTTGGCGTGTGACCTTTAATAAAACAGCTGTTGTCCTTCTGAAGGATGGTGTGAACTTGGAGAAAGAGCTTGTATCTGTGATGGGAGCCACCACCTGTGTGGCACATCAAACCCTGTGCAATATCTCCATTGAAATAAAACCTGATAATGTAAGTAATGCTCATGCATGTGCAGTGCTATGATGTTGAATTGCATTTTATACAGGTGAAAAATAACCTTTCATCTGAAGGGACTCTTGTGCAGCTTGAATGCATGCTGGTAACTTGACATCTACTGTCCTCTGCAAACACAGAACAACAGAAGCATTTTGTTTTGAAAAGACCCCCCAGATAACTGAGTTCCACCATCAACCTCACACTACCACGTCTGCCACTGAACCATGTCTCCAAGCACCACATCCACACATCTTTTAAATTCTTTCAGGGATGGTGACTCCACCACTTCCTTGGGCAGCCTATTCCAGTGCTTTACCACTTTTTCAGGGAAGGAATATTTCCTAATGTCCAGTCTAAATCTCCCCTGGTGCAGCCAGAGGACATTTCTTCTCATCCTATCACATGTTACTTCAGAGAAAAGACCAGCACCCACCTTACTACAAACTCCTTTCAGGGAACTGCAGAGGGCAATGAGGTGGCCTCTCAACCTTCTTTTACCTAGGCTAAACAATCCAAGGTCTCTCAGCTGCTTTCCATACCCCACTGTGCTTCAGCCTCTGCCTCAGCTCCACTCCCCTTCTCTGGATGTGCTCCAGCCTGTCAGTGTCTGTCTTGTATCAGCGTGCCCAAAACTACATGCAAGATTCAAGGCCTAGCCTCACCGGTACCAAGTACTGTGACTGTTAAAAATTTGGGAAGGAGATGAGTATTTAGTTTAAATAGTAAGTTGTTGTAGATCCTAGATTTTCATAAACAATAAGAAAAAGAGCATGGAGTTATTTTGGTGAGATGCATATTAATATACTGGACTCTTATACTTCACAGAGTAAAGTTTATATCCATCTAAGCACTCCTTAGGATGGTTTATGGAACTAATATCTTGTAAGTAACAATATCTCATTCAACCAAAAACCTTTTACTGCAATTTGTGCATAGTTTTACATGCTTAAATCTAGCACAATACTCTATGAAAACCCTACTCAGCCATAAAACCACAGAGGAAAATGAGTGTCTAAAAATCTGCTGCTGTGCGCACCAAGCTTTTGTGCATCAGAGTTCAGTTTAGCTGCTGTCCTCCCCTAGAACTTTTTGGTGTTTGTCAGTCGGGTCTGCCAAAGCCTAAGTGCCTTGAGCTGGTTCTCTGAAATGCAGGTGACGTTGAATTAATAAAAAGCACAACATTTAGTTATTTTTAATGAAAAGAGAAGGAAAACAGAGTTTTGTGTGAACAACTAGTGGATAGAGCAGGAAAAATTGATGAAAGGAAGAATCAATGTTTGTCATTCTTTCAGAGTAGAGAGTTTTAAACTTTCCAGGCTATTGTGCTAGCAGCCAGGCTAGTGGCAAAACTGAGGTCTGAGGGATGGAAAGGGATAAGAGGGTTTCCATGGTTTTTCTGCTTACATTCTAGGAAGCAATGCAAGATATGGGATGTGGGCAACTGTGATTTCCCACTAGGGAATGAAGTTCATTCCCTTAGTTCTGTAAGAGGGCTCTTTTTCTTCTTTGTCTTCAGATGTTATTTTTAGATTACAGATCCAGTGAATGAGACATATAAGTGAATGGGGCAGTTGCTACCTCACTGAGTACATTGGGATATTGAACCTGTTTAGCCCACAGTGTTGATATCGTTAATTAATGACAGCAGTGCAGCAGCTGCAGAGACACACAGTTGTACCACATCAGGCACAGACAGGTTCCAGTGGAAGAATTAACTTTCCTATGGCATTCCTGAAAATTTGTGCCCATCATCAATTCATCAAAATCATTCCGCCTGAATAATAACTGAACAACAACTCAGTTAAAAATACATGCTGTTCAACCCCACAAATCTTTCCTAATTCTTTCAATTTTTCCATGAGATAGCTTATCAATTAGGAGCAAATACATTACAAAATGATGAAATAATAAATACATTCAATAAATACTTTATATTTTAATAGCATATGTCATATTCTAGCTTTTGAGTGACTTTACTTAGTCAGCTGTACTTACTTCCTTAGACAAAGAGACAAATCCTGCTTTCCTGTAATTGAAGCAGGGTTTCCCAAAATCCAGAGCTGAAATAAAAAATTGTGTTTACTAACAAAAAATTGACTGTGGTGATCATTGCTTTTTTTTACCATATTGTTTTAAAAAAAGCTAGTTTTTGCAAGTATACTGCTTCATGACTGCATCTAGTAGGTGAAAATAATATATTACCAATGATTTCTAGAATCTTAGAAGTCTTCTTGTAAACATATTATGTTCATATTGTAGATAAAAAAATCAAACATGAGGCAGCATGTCATATTTAATAATTTCATATTGTAACATTTTGAGTTAATATTACTACCTTACTGTGAATAAACAAACTTTAAGAATGTAGCAGTGATTAGACTAATTCTTTGTCACAGGAACAGTAAAATTCAATACCCTGTATTTCCATAGTTATAGAAGATTCCTCTGCATCTTAAACCTCACAAAACAAGTTATATCCCTAAGCTTTGGGATTTCTGATAAATTTAGTTAAGTGTTCAAGCTTATTGAGATTTACTTGCAAAGACTTGCATAAACTTGTTAGTGTTTAAGCACTAGGGCTGTATGTAAAATGTTTTTCAAAATTTTACTCGAGTTCAACACTTGAATTCAGTCAAGTTAATTAACTGCAGTTTCAGAACTATGCACTTAAGACTTCTATGCAGGTTTTTTTCCAGTAGGTGTCTACATGCCTTTTTGTAAGACAAAGAGAAAACAAAAAAGCAAATCCCTCACAGGATATATATCTATGTAAATACAAAATCTGGCTCATGATGCTGTTGGAGAGTTTACTGTCATGTATTATGAAAAATTTATAACCACAATACCTGTGATATTTAGCCACTTTATTACAATAAGTTCCATGTGAAAATCCGAACCTTTTGTTATTGTATGTGGCAGAGTGGTGCCTGTTGTAATATTATCTTCAGGGTATACTACATTGTTTTTATTACACATCCTAGGAAGTGTGCTTGTGGTGAGTGTAACTACAAGTAAGCTGTCACATGTACCAAATAATATATACATTTTTTAAAGCTGAAGCTAATTAGTAGATCTTGTAATGATACAAAATTCATCCCTCATTTACAGGTACCTGAATTTGAAACACAATTTTTTGTGGAGCTATATGCTGTTAGCACAGGAGCAGCATTGAACAGCAGTGCCAGATTTGCTGTTGTAACTGTCCTTGAAAGTGATTCTCCTCGTGGCTTAGTATATTTTGCTGTGGGATCTCGTTTTGCTGTGGCTCATAGGAAGACAACATTAATCAGTTTGCAAGTGCTTAGAGATTCTAGTACATCAGTAACCACAATGGTTAGCTACAGTGTGCAGGTAAGATTACTTCTTCCTCCTCTTCCTTTTCTTCTTCTTCCTCCTCTTCTTCCTTTTCTTCTTCTTCCTCTTCTTCTTCTTGTCCTCCTTCTTCTCCTCCTCTTCCTTCTTCTTCTCCTTCTGTTTCTTCTCAGACTCTAGTTTTTGAGGTTTCTTTCTCTGAAATCAAGATTTTATCATGATGGGTATGGCTCTAAGATTCGGATGCCAATAAACTTGCATTAAGTCACAAATTTATTAAGACACTTAGGAAAAAAAGAGAGAGAATTTCCATTAGATTTTATTCCATGTTCTTGAAATACTAAATCTGAACTGCAAATCTTGAGCTGAAGTCAATTTTATCATCCCTGTTAATTTCTCTTATGTTTACAGCTGTAACACCAGGCTCTTCTAAGTTTTGACCATTTTATCTCTAAATGAATACCTTGTCATTATTGATGGGTGATGGAGATTCTCCTTTAGCAGAGGTAACACAGGTGCTAAAATACGATTACTTTCAATTTCTTGAAGTTGTGACTCAAACATCAGGGCTGCAAGAGGGATTCCTTCTAAGTTTGCCGTCACATCAGAATCACAGAAAAGAATCATAGAATGGTTTAGGTTAGAAAAGACTTTTAAGATCATCAAGTCCAATGATCATTCCAGCCCTGCTAATTCTGCTGCCAGACCGTGTCTAGTATGACATCTCTTCATCTTTTAAAGACCTCCAGGGATGATGACTCTACCATGTCCCTAGGCAAGCTCTTCCAATGCCTGACAACCCTTCCAGTAAAGAAATTCCTCATAACATCCCACCTGGTGCATCTTGAGGCCATTTCATAGAATCAAAGAATCACCAGGTTGGAAGAAACCCACTGGATCATCGAGTCCAACCATTCCTATCAATCAATAAACCATGTCTCTCAGCATCTCATCCACCCATCCTTTAAACATCTCCAGGGATTGTGACTCAACCACCTCCCTGGGCAGCCTGTTCCAGTGCCCAATGACGCTTCCTGTGAAAATTTTTTTTCTGGTATCAAGCCTGATCCTCCCCTGGTGGAGCTCAAGGCCATTTCCTCTTGTCCTGTCCCCTGTCACTTGGGAGAAGAACCCAGCTCTCTCCTCTGTACAACCTCCTTTCAGGCAGTTGTAGAGAGCATTAAGATCTCCCCTTGTCATGTCACTGTCTTCCAAGGAGAAGACACCAACCCCCACCTCACTGCAACCTCCTTTTAGGTAGTTGTAGAGAGTTCCCCAGAGCAATACAGCATCCCCCAACAGCATTAGGATACTATTTAATGTCATCTGCTTTAAATATATGGGATTTTATACCTAAAATAATTATTTTTCTGAGGTTTGTAACAAAGTATTGTGCATCCATTGTACTTCTGTCACTCTTCATAATAAAGGCTTTGCACTCTATAGTTACATTGCATGCATATCTAATTTAAGTGCATAGGATCACATGCTGTTTCTATGCATTTATTGTACGGTAGCTGACCAGTGTTTCAGTTAGATTGTGTGGTAAACAAATATTCACTTTCTTTCCAGCCCAGAGTTCATGATAATTTAGCAGTTAAATAGGGAAGAAATTGCTACTGTCTAGGGTATATTTGAGCTGAAATACAGGGAACAATTTCCTATCTGCTTGTAATTTTTGTAGAAGAACACCTCTTTGGACAATTTTACGTTTTGAGGATATATGACCAAGTACCAAAGTATTCAGTAAATTAAGAGATCACAGCAGACAGAAAGGGTGAAGCACTAACTGGAAACAGATGTTTATCTCATTCCTAAAAAGCATTTTTATTACCACTTATTTCCCTGTTTTGTAATTCTCTGTTGGAAAGGATAAACAAAAAGAAGCTTCTCATTGGAGATCACATGTGATTTTTGAACAGATACACACTGCATTGGTTTACCATATTCTTCTTTGAACTCAAAAAATATCAGATTTACTCCATGAGTAAACTCTGCTAATTAAAACTAAATCTTTTCCAAACAAATCTAATTTTCACAAGTAGAAATCATTGGTTTTTACAGTAGGAGACCTTTACAGAAGAGTCAACTGTAGCTATTAAATAAATAAAACTGTTAAAAAAAATATATATATGAAAAATAGCCCAGAATGTTAGCTTCCACTTAAGGAAAGTTTATTATGTTACCAATGTAATATCAAGATTAGGGGAACTGACAGAAAGAACAAGAATGCGAAGAATGAAACAGTATTTTCAAATCTCATGGAAGGTAATAATAGTGCTACTTCACAGGAAAATGAGGCCATATAACATTCCTAGATAAGGTCATCTCTGTGCCTTGCATTGTATTCTGTAGTGTTTTCTTTGCCTTTGGATGTAAATTGATTATCTTGTTTTAAGTTTTTAAACTGGGACTGAAAATATCATAAATTGATATTAGTTTGAGCATAGATTTCCCAGATGTTTTCACTGCTTTTGTTTAGTTTTTATGTCTCTAATGCCTGTCCATACCCTGAACTGAAGGACACAATGCTGCAGACATAAACCTATATCAGTGCCTTTGGAATTCACCTTATGTATGTGCAGACATTTCAGTGATATCATTTCACCCAAAAAAAGCTTCATGATTTTTATTCTGGAACAGAAAGACCAGGATGCTGTTTACTACTGATAATTTACATAAATATTCTAGATTATTGCCACTTACTTCAAGTGACAGGCTGCTATTTCAGGAAGATATTTCGTTTAATATGGTTCTTATAACGTTCTTAAATTAATTTTGAAAGAGGCTTTCTTTTTTACACTTTTAAATTATGGTATCCTACAGCAGCTGGCTTTGAACAGCTGTATCTATTATAATAATACCTAAAAATCTTTTGGTTTGTTTCAAGGAGCTACAAAAACCTGAACCAATTGGTCGGACCATCATCTCTCCAGCTGTGGCAGGACAAGATTTTGCCAGATCTGAAGGTTTATTGACTTTTGAACCTGGACAGAGAAATACATTTCTGGATGTAACTCTGACTCCAAAGACAGGATCTTTAAACCCATTTCCTAAAGGTTTCCAGGTTGTGCTTTCTAATCCCACAGGCGGTGGGAGAGTAGATGACATGTATGGAATTGCTAACGTCACCATTGTCTCAGATTTGGACTCCTTGCCAGTTTGGGGGATGATTGATCAACTGCATCAGCCTCTCGATGACACCATTTTACACAGAGTCCTCCAAAACCTGAATGTCAAAGTGGCTACAGAAACTACAGAAGAGCAGCTTGCTGCTGTGATGCATATACTAGATAAGGTGAACCTTTCCTGTTCTTTCTTGAGTGACCAATGACTTTAATAATAGTGTAATAACACATAGGGCTGCGAAAAGATCTAGGTTAGCATCCTCAGCAGTGACCCAGGGTCTCAGGCTGCATAAGTAAAAACAGAAATTGTGAAGTCCAACAGCAAATAAAGACATTTGTCTGCCACTAATTAGCATGGTGGCAGAAAATGAAATATAAAATCATTTGAAAAGAGCAACCAGTATTCATTTTGCATGTGTACATATAGCTCAAGATGTTCTGTGGTGAAAATTTTTCACTTTCATAGAGCTATTATTTTTCTTGATCCTCAGGTTACATCTTTGTTGATATTAGCTATGGCTTAAGACAGTGAGGCCCAAAGTTTGGTCATATCTGGTCTGCTGACTGCAGTCAACACACGAGCAAACTCTACCGGGGCTAGGTGGAGTCTGTTGTGCTCCTAAGCTGGTATGCAGCTTGTCTTTTTAACTGCAGTAGTGTTGGGAGTCGGGATGGCAGTGTAGCCAAACACCTCAGTGCTGTACTAAGTTCTGTGAAAACTCTGGAATGAGGTTTATGGCTATCTGGCTATTCTGGATTTGTGGAATAATGCATAGGACCTGGGAAAACATTAGCATACCTATACACAAAGCAAGAAAAGGATACTCATGAACCATCGTTCATTTCTCACTGTACCTTTTTGATACAGAAAACAGAGAAAATAGTGTAAAAATATTCTCAGGAATCAACAAATTTTGACTTGCGAAAGAATGAAAAATTCCATGCTGTTTCTTTAATAATCAAATCACTACCCAGAAGGCCAGTCATATTCTGGGCTGCATAAGAAGTGAGGACAGCAGAGTAAGGGAGGGGATTCTGCCCCTCTATTCTGTGCTCCTGAGACCCTACCTGAAGTCCTGTGTCCAGATCTGGAATCCCCAACAGAAGAAGGAGATGGAACTGTTGGAGCAGGTCCAGAGGAGACCATGAAGGTGATCCAAGGGCTGAAGTTCCTCTGCTATGAGGACAGGCTCAGAGACTTGGGGTGGTTCAGCCTGGAGAAGAGGAGGCTTCAGGGCGACCTTATAGCGACCATCCAGTTCCTTCAATGGACCTACAAGAAATCTGGGGAGGGACATTTTCCAAGGCCCTGGAGTGATAGGACAAGGGGAAATGTCTTTAAATTGGAAGGAGGAGGATTTAGTTTAGTCATTAGGAAGAAATTCTTCAAGATAAAGTGGTGAGGCCCTGGCTCCAGTTGCTCAGGGATTTTGTGGTTGCCCCATTCCTGGAGATGTTGAAGACCATGTTGGATGGGGCCTTGAACAACCTGATCCAGTGGATGGTCTCCCTGCCCTTGGTGTGGGAATGGAAGAGGATAATCTTTAGGGTCCCTTCCTACACAAACCATTCAATGATTCTATGGTTAGTAATTATACCTTCATGTAGTTTTGACATAAACTGCACTTTGTACCTTGGTAGCAGTGATGGGAAAGTGAAAAAAATATCCTGAACTTTCAGAATGAACCTTTACATAGTATGTTCATTTAATAAGGAAAAGTTACAAGCAGACTTCTGTGCATAACATGTTTGATTTCTCCTCCTTTCATCAGGTTACAGATGTAGGTGAAAAACAGTTACTCACAGTAAAAATTAGAAGTCTTCTCTATGAGATACTCTGTGCTCTGGCTAGCCCAAAACGCGAGGACACACGAGGATATAGCTTGCTTGCTGAGGTGACTGAGAAGTTTGCTTTTTCCCTGTTGACTGGCATAATGTGTGGATCACCGGGAGAAAGGTGAGTAAATATGAATACATATGTTACGTATACATAATACACTGTGGGGCAGATGTGGGAGCAGGAGTCAGGAGGTCTGGGATGTATTAATTCAATTCTAGCTCAATTATTGCCTGGAAAAGTATTCATGCATTTTATTAAGAAAATAATATATAATTGTATGATGGAGAGCTGTGTTCTAAGGCTTAGATCAGAGTCAGTAACCCAAAATTTCTACTGGCATTTTGTAATGTCTTTGTACTTGGTTTTGATTACTTGAACATTATTTATAATTATTCAAAACCTCCTTATACTTCTTACATTAACAAAAACTTGTTGTTTTTCAACTTCTGTACAAGATGGACATTGAAGGGCTGGGGGTGCATCCAGAGAAGGGCAATAAATCTAGAGAATGGTCTGGAGCAAAAATATTAGGGGGAGTGGCTGAGGGAACTGCAGTTGTTTAGTCTGGAGAAGAGCAGGCTGAGGGGACATCTCATCACTCTCTGCAGCTACCTGATAAAAGGTTATGGTGAAGTGGGTGCTGGTTTCTTCCCCCAAGTGACAAGCAGTAGGACAAGAGGAAATGACCTTAAGTTGTGCCAGGAGAGGTTTAGATCGGATATTAGGAAAAAATTATTTATGGAAATGGTAGTCAAGATGCTACCCTGGGCAGTGGTGGAGTCTCCATCCCTGGAGGTGTTCAAAAAGTAAGTAGACATGGCATTTCAGGACATAGTCCTGTAGAAACAGTGGTATTGGCCTGATAGTTGGACTGGATGATCTTCAAAGTCTTTTCCAGCCGTGATGATTCTATGATTCCTACATGTAGTTTCAAACTGATGATTTTGTGTGCAAGCACATATTGCGCTGTGGTCAGGCTAATGAGCAGGGGAAATAGGTGTCTTCAGAAATCAATGGCACTCTCTCATGAGACATATACTTTTAGACAGTGTATTTATTCCACTGTGAATCTATAAAAAAATAGTAGTTGAATTCAGAAAATTTTTGTTTTCCCTCAGAAAATCACCATAGATTTCTTTGATCAATTTATTTTTGGGATGTAACTTTTCTTGCCTTTTCCTAAGTTGTAGGGGATATGAGGCCATTCTCAGACAAAAGACAGTAAGTAGAATAAATATCAACACTATCTTAAACAGTGTCCAGAACTTAAAAATTCAGATTCTTTATTCCAAGATTTTTGGATCATCTGTTGGGAAAAAGAGGAAAAAACAGATCATCCATTCTAATACTTCTCATTCATGTAGATTCACCTCTACATCAAGTTATGAAAGTAAGCATTATGATAAATTAGTTTGCCACAGGGGTGGGAGGTTTAGTTACAGATCATGGTGATTAAAACCAAAAGAGGAAATGGAGAAGCTGAGATACATAATAGTTTAGAAGACTAGTTTGCATATTAAGAAAAAATTCTTCACCAAAAGGGTTCTCAAGCACTGGCAGAGGCTACCCAGGGAGGTGGTGTAGTCATCATCCCTGGAGGGATTTAAAAGGGGGTAGATGGAGTGCTTAGTAGTAAATTTAGTAGTGGACAGGTATGGCTGTAGTTGATGATCTCAAAAGTCTTTACCAAGCTTATGATTCTATGGCTACAATTCCTCTTTTTTCAGGGAAACTGAAACTTTCTATCAATGATACATCATGTACCCAAAATATGATGGGGAAATAAAGAGTTAATTACAAATACACTTTGGGGTTATTCTGTGAAGAATAGTGAAGCTCAGTTCCACTTACCAGTGTTATTGTTCTTCCATTTCAACAGAGGTAAAAATGTCTTGGACAGTTGCCCGTACATTGCAATAATGGCTCACAACTGGTTTCCTCAGCAAATCAATGGACATAGATTTGATGGGAAAGATGGGGATTCAATTCAAGTACCTGAACATTTACTAGAGGTCTCTGTTGCATTATCGCCTCCTCAAGAAGAGCACTGTGAATCTGTACAGTTCACAGAATACAGCAGTCAGCAGTGGTTCCTTACTGGAGACAAAAATCTTGCCCTGAAAAACAAGGTTTGAAGACAATGCAATTTCTTTTTTTCCTATAAATTAATTTAGATATTGCTCAAAACATTTTAAGTGTGTTTTAAATAACGTGAACGTATTTGTGTGTGCTATTGAAATGAGGACTGACTGTTGAACTTTAGGGTTAAATTTGTATTTATTTTTTACATTTTTTATCAGGTGTTTTCTATGAGTCTGAAGGGTCAGAGTTCACTCCCTTTGAAAGATAACAATGAAGTAATTTATCGGATTTATGCTACAGGAAGTCGGATTGTTCCACAGAAGTCTCAGTGTCTCCTGTGGAATCAAGCTGCTGAAAGGTTGTTTTATTGCTTTATTATTCTGTTTATCTTTCCAGTTTCTACCATCAACCTGTGTATTTGCCTAAGATGTGATAATGCAGATTAGATCATTTGCAAATATAAAAAGAATCCATTTCCTATCCGTCTCTTTTCCGTATTTTCCGTAATTTTTCTGGCCTTTGTACCAGCATAGAAAACTTCCAGTTAATAAAATGAGTAGCTATTCTAGGTCAGACATTTCTCATATTTCTACTCCTGATTTTTTTCACTACAATACCATTTAGATTACGTAGTGACGTGTTAAGCAAAACTGACAGGACATAAATGCCAGAATAACATTGCTTCATTGATATTAATGAAGTATTCTTTACAATTTTTATTAGACAACACTTTAAGTCCATTCCTTTAAGAAGGAATTAAACCTGCATCTTTGGTTTTCCATCAAGTCACTGGTTTGGAATACTCCTAATTTCCTAATTCCTATTCCTAATCCACTCTTTTCTTGAGGTCTGTGAAAGACACAGCGTAAGTGAACCAGAAAAACCTGTTAAGGGGTAGACTAGGGATATCATCTAGACTAGTATCTTTTCTGGCTAAAAGTAAATGTACAGTGAAGAGTAACATCTGTTAAATTCTGTAGTGG
Organism: Coccyzus lansbergi; assembly: GCA_033558105.1. NCBI lineage: Eukaryota > Metazoa > Chordata > Aves > Cuculiformes > Coccyzidae > Coccyzus > Coccyzus lansbergi. Next base: position 154,636 of record JAUMJK010000709.1, read on the forward strand.
AAGCAAAATGTGCATTATCACTTATTTACATTTTTTTTTAATCACAAAAGCAAAAAAAAAACCAAAAACCAAACAACCTATAACCAGTATTTGATTTTTATGTAAATGTGCCATTCTGAGAACTGCACTGGAAAGATTACACAATAGTAGTTTAGAAATGCTGATATTAGCCTGCTTACAGTATAAATTACATAATTCCATTTCCAACTTTGTGAATATTCTGTTTTGCAGCTGGCTGTCTGACAGTGAGTTCTGCAAAGTGGTTGATGACACATCAGACTATGTGGAATGCTCTTGTTCTCATATGTCCATTTATGCAGTTTATGCCCAAACTGATAACTTGTCTTCCTACAATGAGGCTTTTTTCTCTTCTGGCTTCATCTGCATTTCAGGTCAGTAGATTTAAGACACTTTTCTCACTTATAACAACTGGCAGACAATAAGACTGTTTGATTTTTAGTGATTTCAGTAACTGGTGATAATCTTTTTATTTGGAGGGTTATTGGAAGAAATTTAACTAACTTTATGGTATTAAAGTTTCCATTTGGTTACATATTCGCACAATGGCAAATTTTGCAACTGAAAAAGAGTCCAGCAAAGAAGTATGTTTCCTTATGATGTTTTATTGAACCATACAAAGGGTAAATACATCATTCAATTGGGGGAAGAAACTTAAAAATCCTAGATTCACCTGTGTCCACAGCAGCACTAGAGTTGTCATCTTTGACATATCTTTCAAACACTTTTCTACCCAACTTGAAAGCTCTTTGACGATGCAGTTTACATGCAGATGTGATATGCTGAGGGAAATAGATTCCGTATAAAATGTATTGAGAACTGTTACACTGCTACCTAACTGCTACTACACATCTTGGGAGAGGACCAAGAGTTTAATCTGTGAGGATTACAGTTCACTTCATGGCTATGACAATGTTTGCAGAAATCCCACAATGACAGATGGGAAGAAGGAGATCTATGTTTTAAACTCCACTTGGCTTCTGAGAGAGATCTAAGTTACAAGTTTCACATTGCAGTCAGTTCACTATTATGTTGCCAGCGATCCCAGATGAAAGTAAATTTTGCTCCTGTTGTTGATAAGCACCATGCAAGTAGGAACCTGGGAGTATCGGGGTCACTAAGAAAGCAGGTTAGAGGGGTTCTTGGTGTAACCTTGAGGCAATCTCCAATGGTATTCTGGATCTGCTTATTGTAAGGGTTATGACTTCTAAACTCCATGATCACTGGATAAGTAAGAAAAACATTGCAAGGAGCTAAACCCCCTATTTGTCCTCTCCCAGCAAACTGTCCTAACAGACAAAAGCTAGGCTCCATAATTATTTTAAAAGCTTAAATATAAAAAGATGACAAATAAAGACAAACTTTATTGTTTTCACCAGCTTCATACAAATTGATTATTTTACTTACCAATAATGAAAGATTTTTGTAGCAGATAAGCAGATTTTAAAACACAGTTAAGCTTCTAAGTTAGATTGCATAAGTGAAAGCAGTGGGGAAGAGAAGGCAAACTCTAATAAACAAACGTAATTGCAAGTTGACAGAAAAAAAATAAATTGATGAGACAAATATGCCATAGAATGCAGAAAACTATAGAAACTGAAGAAAAAAAATCAATACAATGTAAGCCAAAAATGTATAAAAGTGAAGCTAAGAGAAATACTTTGCTTAACTGGAAGCAGTAAAGACATAAAGATCCTTATTCTGTACCAGCGTTTACAGTAGTCATGTGTCATTAGAATGTATTTTAAAAATTAGAACAGTTTAGTCTAGCTAAGGGTTTGCTTTGAATATAACTGCGATGCCTTTCAGTGTCTTTGGCTGGTTGACAGTATTTCCTCATGTGATTAAATATATATATATATCTATATAAATCTTGTGATTAGCAAGTGATTTAGATTTAAGTGCTATAAGGATATTATTTATTTCTCTAACACCTCCACCTAGGTGTGGAGATTAAAAGAAAAAGTAAGAACAAAAGAAAAAATAGCACAGTAGAGTGAAATAGAGTATTATTAATTTTTTCTTATAACAATAGTTGTATTAATATCACCAGCTAACTTTTGAAAGGTTTAGAAAAAATTCATTCGTGTCTTACAAATACTTGTAGTTGAGCAACCAGTTTGTCTCAAGAGAGAATAAAAGATCTGCCTTAAGTATCCAAATTCCTGCCCTTCCTAGGGTGTGGAAGCACAAAACAAATAACTCTACATGAGGTTTAGCACTGTTTTCATTAGTGGCTCAGCTTTCCCAGGGTTCTTCTTCCAAGAGCTTCTTTCCGGTAGGTGAGGGGCCCTTCCCATTTCTGTTCTGTTCACATTCACAATGAATCAGTGACGTTAAAATTAGTGTTATTCTTTCCATGTGCTGCTATAATAGTTTTCTACACTGAATACGGAAGGAATGGGAAGTTGGCATTTAGAAGTTTATATCTATTAACTAAAGCAATGCTACCAAGCTGGAGGCAATTTTTTATTGATTTGTTCCTAAAACCATTTTTGGATATGATAATACTAAGAGTTACCTTTGGTGTATATTTAACTGTTATGACAATCATCCTTATAATTCAGAAATTAATTTTTAAAATGTAACACCCCCCCCAAGCTTATTTGCATTATTTTTTTGGTTCCCAAGCCTATGAAAAGGGAAATAGAAGTTAGTATTCCAGTAATAAATTGAGAAGTGATGACAGCGTGAACCAAATTGAACATATTCTTCCTGTAAAGTTTGGGAAGTTGGGTTGTTATTTTTTCAATGATCCACACTTATAGGAGATCCAGTATTACCTAGCACAATTTATTAGGTTAAGCTTTAAATTTTCATTTCTTTGTTGTTTGTTCCTGTGTAGGTTTCACCTTGGCTATTATCTCCCACCTTTTCTGCACCAGGTGTGCAATGTTTGCAGCTAAACTTCTCACTCACATGATGGTTGCTTGTTTGGGTACTCAGGTAAGAAAAAAGGCTGAATCCTCTAAGTGTAATTTAAGGACATATATACTTTTCTTTTCCTTCTTTCTGTGGCCATGTCTGAACAGACCTCCTTTTCATCTCCACAGCATCGATATTTTTGGAAAATGTAAAATTTCAACATATGAAATGCCACAGTAATTCAACGTTTAGATCCTGTGTTGGGAATACATTTGAAATTGTCCAGTTTCTGAAAACATTTAGGAAAAACTCAAGGGTGGTATCGTATCACCAAATAACAAAATAATTCTGTATGTGGAATAACAAATATTTTGATAAGGAACATAATTGAGATGAAAGAGTTCCACCATTAACATTAATGTTTATTAAGTAGTTTAATGTCACTAATCATAAATTCTATGGGAAAGGTTTATCTTGAGTAGATGATGAAAGCTCTTTTGCACTCTAGTATTTATAGGAAGTTGTAGTTATGAAAAAATTAAATAATAAACTGTAGAAAGTGTTCCTAATTCTGTCATACTGATTCAAATATCAGGTGATAAGATGTCATCAAAGTGAGCATAAGAAAGGAGAATATGTCTCTGTATCCTATAAAATATATCTTCCTCAGCTTTGGTACATCTGTTGAAATGCAAATCTATGAATAACCTCAGGGATCTTAAAATTACTTCATAGAGGGATTCTTTAGGAAGGATATTTTATGTGTATTTTTAATGCTGGAAAGATGATTTATAACAAATTCAAATATATGCTGAGGGAATAGATGCTGAGAGAATTTAATCATATTAGTAGGCAGGTAATTAGAGGAATATGTCACAGCAGAGAAATACTTTATAGATAAGTGAAACAGCTCCATGCTACCTGTGAAAATTTAGCAACTGGCATATCTTTCAGAAAAGATTTTTTTGTACTGCTGTGATTAGTGTATAATTTTATTCATGTTACCTCATGACATCATTCTGTATTGTACAATGGGATGCATCGATAGTGTTTGTCACACAACCAGACTTAAGGTGGGCAGGAAAGTTTCTCACAGTGCTTCTATAGGTGATAGGATACCAGCAGGTTTTGTTCATCTTGGTGTGTAGAAGTATTTTGACATCTCAGTTCTTGATTTTTGCAATACATACTTATTTTCTTTTAATAGTTCTGTGTAGTTACAAGGACAGCTGTTTTGTCCCAAGGATCTGTAATGGTTACTAGAGTACAAATATGCAGATTTAATTTAGGACACATCTCATAACACAGGTAAGGAGCCATCAAGATTATACAAAACCAGACTAATGAGGGTTTTGCAGCATATTTACAGTCCAATGATTTGATTTTGCAGAGGCTTCTTCAAATTTTCCTTTGCCGCAAATGTTGTTCTGTGTTTCCAGAATTCTTTGATAGTTTGCATGTAATGGAACTATCCACATCAATGTTGTGTTCTTTTTATGTCCAATACTTTAACATTTCTTTTTCAATATGTTGCATTTTCAGTACAATGAACCTTGTTTAGTTTTACATTTAGTTTCTTTTTCATGGAAGTCTTGATTTTTTTCTGTAATGACTCCATACCAGGTCATTCAGACCTATTAAAACATCTTAATGTGTAAAAGAAATATCTTTAAACATTAGATTAAAGGGTCATTTTCATAATTATCTCTACCTTAGGTGCAGAGTTAAAGCCCAAATATGTTTTCAAAGTTCTGATGCCCGCAAATAAAACTATTAAATAGTATCCCAAATCAGAAATTGCTGCACCTTAAGGTATTATTTGTGTGATATGCTTTGGTTCTTAATTTCTGTAGACTTATTTTGTAGAATACCTTTATTATCCTTGGGAGTTACTTAGCTGCAGTAGTAGTTAGTGAATTTACTTATTTCTGAAGATAACATGAACGTGATTTCCCTGGTGTACTGATAGAATTTTAATTCTGGGTCTTAATAAGCTGCTAAACTCATGTGCCTCCATTGTCAGGCAGATACTGCAATCACTGTGCTGTAAAATGAACATGATACCAGTGCACACATGCTTGCTAAAGCATGTTTAGTCAGAGCAGGTACAGATATGGGAAATACTTAACTTGTCATGTTCAACTGAAATTCAATTTTAATGAAATTAGTCTAAGTCAACATCTCTACAAAATCTTAGAATCATAGCACGGTTTGTGTTGGCAGTGACTTCAAATGTCATCCAGTTCCAACCCCCTGCCATAGGCAGGATACCTCTGACTGGATTTGGTTGCTCAAAACCCTATCCAACCTGAACACCTCCAGGGTTGGGTCAACCACCACTTCTCTGGGCAACCTAGAAGATCTGTGTGGATGAAATATGTATTGAAGAACATAAACAAAGGCATTTTTAAAGCTTTGCTTAAACGGGAACTAAAGTTAAAAGTTCTTGCATTTCCTGTTAAATGCATCATTATTTAAACATTATAAAGGTATCGCTTTTAAATGTTCATATACTGATATACAAACATATTGTCAGTAGTATGCCTAGCAGTTCTTACCTGTGGACATATCCATGTTTAAACAGTAATTAATCCATGTTTCAAACAGTAATTATTGTAATCTTTTAGGTTTCTTCTCAAAATTGGCAGGACCATGGGCATAGCTGGAGACAAGCTCAGTGAGAGACTAATGGTCCAGGGCTGAGTTTAAATAGAGCTGCTGGGCGTTGGAGCAGATGGTATCAGGAAGAAGACTCCAGTTGGGACTGATGAGGATCACTAAGAGTTATTAGTGCACTTCATGACCTGACATAAATGCAGCTCCTCTCACTTTTATGTTGCTCTCTAGTATTTTAAGCATGAAGGGAGGGTTTGAATGCCTTTGTTTTTTGGTAATCCTTCTTGTAAGTACAATATATTTTGAGAATTAGCAGAACTAGATGTAAAGAAAAGCTATGTGAAAGACTTGTAATTAATGGGTGGATAAAAGTGGAAATTACTGCAGGAAAGGATTACAGAAGGTAACAGATTATAATAGAAAGGATTTTTGAGTAAGAGTATAAAAATGCCATTATTGTCTTTCCTGCTTCACATACAGAAGTATTACTTGGAAGTCAGATATCTCTGGTACTTGAATAATATAGAATCATAGAATCATAGAATCACTAGGTTGGAAGAGACCCATTGGATCATCGAGTCCAACAATTCCCATCAAACACTACACCATGTCCCTCAGGACCCCATCCAACCGTGCCTTAAACACGTCCAGGGAAGCCTATTCCAATGCCTGGGCAGCCCATTCCAATGCCCAATGACCCTTTCCGTGAAAAACTTTCTCCTAATTTCTAGCCTAAATCTCCCTTGGTGGAGCTTGAGGCCATACCCTCTTGTCCTGTCCCCTGTCACTTGGGAGAAGAACCCAGCTCCCTCCTCTCCACAATCTCCTTTCAGGTAGTTGTAGAGAGCAATGAGGTCTCCTCTCAGCCTTCTCTTCTCCAGGCTAAACAACCCCATCTCTCTCAGACATTCCTCATAAGGCCTGTTCTCCAGTCCCTTCACCAGCCTTGTTACTCTTCTCTGGACTCACTGCAGAGCCTCAACATCCTTCTTGTGGTGAGGAGCCCAGAACTGAACATGTTATTCAAGGAGCAGCCTCACCATTGCTGAGTACAGAGGGACAATAACAGAATCACAGAATCACAGAACAACCAGGTTCGAAGGGACCCATCGGATCTTCTAGTCCAACCATTCCTATCTAACACTAAACCAAGTCCCTTAAGACCTCATCCACCTGTCCCTTAAACACCTCCAGGGAAGGTGACTCAACCACCTCCCTGGGCAGCCTATTCCAATGCCCAATGACCCATTCTGTGAAAAACTTCCTCCTAATCTCTAGCCTAAATCTCCCCTGGTGGAGCTTGAGGCCATTCCCTCTTGTCCTGTCCCCTGTCACTTGGGAGAAGAGGCCAACTCCCTCCTCTCCACAACCACCTTTCAGGTACTTGTAGAGAGTAATGAGGTCTCCTCTCAGCCTCCTCTTCTCCAGGCTAAACAACCCCAGCTCTCTCAGCCACTCCTCATAGGATCTGTTCTCTAGCCCCTTCACCAGCCTCGTTGCTCTTCTCTGGACTTGCTCCAGAACCTCAATATCCTTGTGGTAAGGGACCCAGAACTGGACACAATATTCAAGGAGCGGCCTCACCAGTGCTGAATACAGAGGGAGAATCACCTCCCTGGACCTGCTGGTCACACCATTTCTGATCCAAGCCAGGATGCCATTTGCCTTCTTGGCCACCTGGGCACACTGCTGGCTCATGTTCAGTCGGCTGTCGACCAACACCCCCAGGTCCCTCTCCTCCTGGCAGTTTTCCAGCCAGGCTTCTCCCAGTCTGTAGCTCTGCATAGGGTTGTTGTGCCCCAAGTGGGTCACATAACCTCCCTGGACCTGCTGGTCACACCATTTCTGATACAAGCCAGGATGCCATTGGCATTCTTGGCCACCTGGGCACACTGCTGACTCATGTTCAGTCGGCTGTAAACCAACACCCCCAGGTCCCTCTCCTCCAGGCAGCTTTCTAGACAGACTTCTCCAAGTCTGTAGCTCTGCATAGGGTTGTTGTGCCCCAAGTGCAGGACCCGGCATTTGGCCATGTTAAACCACATGCCATTAGGCTCAGCCCAGCGGTGCAGCCTGTTTAGATCCCTTTGCAGAGCCTTCCTACCCTCCAGCAGATCGACACTTCCACCCAGATTAGTGTCATCTGCAAACTTGCTAAGTGTACACTCAATGCCTTCATCCAGGTCATTGATGAAGACATTGAACAGGTCTGGACCCAGCACTGAGCCCTGGGGAACCCCTCTTGTAAATGGCCTCCAGATGAATTTAACACCATTTTCCACCACTCTCTGGGCCTGGCCATCCAACCAGTTTTCTACCCAGGAGAGTGTGCGCCTGTCCAGGTCAGAGGCTGACAGTTTCTGTAGCAGAATGCTGTGAGAAACTGTGTCAAAGGCTTTACTGGAGTCCAGGAAGACCACATTCACAGCCTTTCCCTCATCCAGCAGCTGAGTCACTTTGTCATAGAAGGTGATCAGGTTAGTTTGGCAAGACCTGCCTTTTGTAAACCCGTGTTGACTGGACCTGATCACCCAGTTCTTTTGCATGTGCTTCATGATAGCACTCAAGATCACCTGTTCCATGAGTTTCCCTGGCACTGAGGCCAGACTGACTGACCTGTAGTTCCCTGGATCCTCCCTGCAACCTTCTTGTCGATGGGCACAACATCAGCCTCCAGTCCAGTGGAACCTCTACAGTCTTCCAGGACTGCTGGAAGATGATGGAAAGAGGTTTGGCCAGTACATCCGCCAGCATCTTCAATACCCTAGGGTGAATCCTGTCTGGCCCCATAGACTTGTGGGTGTCTAGTTGGGCAAGCAAGGTTCTTAGCACCTCCTCTTATTTCTTGTATTGCCTCGTGTTGCTCCTCTAGTTCAGGGGTTTGTACACAGAGGGATCAACTTTCTTTAGAATTAAAGACTGAGGCAAAGAAGACATTAAGTACATTAGGCATTATGCTGAGTTGTAGCTGCTGAAGGACTTTGAAAGTGAGAAAATTAACTTCAACTTGGGCCCACAAGCTTGTCTGTTTTTTGTTTAAATGCACTACATTTGAACTTTTATGTGAAATAATTGTCTGTGCAGAATAATTACTGAGAAGTTTTCCATGTGGTGTGTAAATACAGTAAATTATTTTAATTGTAGAGACACTATTTAGAACAGTTCTAAGTTTTTGTTATTCATCTTCAGCTGGTACTATCTATGTCTCTCCTGATCTCTTTCCCTTTTGCCATATGATTATTCTGCAAGTTTAAAACCAAAACTTTTGAAAGAGGATTTGAGCAGTGTAACAGCTTAGCTAGTTAGCTGGCATGGAGAGGAAGGAAAGACAGTTTCTTAGCAGCTGTTGCTGAACAGAAAGTGGCTCTAAGGCAGAGAGAAAAGAGAAAGGTAGTGTTTGATATGAATGAATAGAACTACTGTCTTAGCTGTCCTGAACACCTGAGACAAAATCTTTGTACAGTTACTCGTGTTGTGATATATTGGCATATGTTCTGCCTAGAGAGAACTAGCCTGATAAGGAAGCCTAAGTTCAACAGAAAACAGTAAATAGAAGATGTTTGTACAGCTACAAACATTCAGAGAGTATACATAGGATTAGACATTTACAGTCCAATTATGTATTATGTGTTTTTGCTAACCAGTGACTCTGCGTGGTTGGAGTCATTCAAGACAGTTTTAATTGAGAACTTATTACATGAAAATCAGGACTTAATTATTCCTAGTTTAAAACCAAGGAAAATAATAGTGATTTACAGTTTCATCTAATAATATTTAGGCAGTAGCAGACAATAAATTTGTACCTAAGAGATCTCAACCTGCTCTAGAGAATCAAAGAACCTGGTGTTTCTGAGTGGAGTTATATGTTTACCAGAAAGAAAACATAACCTTTTCAGGACAGCTCAAGTGTTCTATATATATGTGAATAATTAGTTTTCCTCTATCTGCACTGGATGTTTATTAGGCATGTAGCTTTTTTTTTTTTTTTTTTTAAATTTGCAGGCAGTGCATTACTTACTATTATCTGTAGGTGGCAGTCAAGCCTTTGCAGCACACTGCTGAGAAATTTGCAATTCGAAGACAATGCCTGCTTTGTGGTTGCTCACAGTAAGTCGTTACTCTGCCAGCGAGGGGGAATGGGGATTCACAGTATTCGACCTTCATTTCATTCTTGGTGTCTAGAGCTTCTGGTGTTAATGGAGCATTTGTAAAGCATTCAAGACTGGATGTTTTGCCAGGTGTTTGGTGAAATTCATTGGAAAAGGAAAAAAAGAAAGCAAGATACTTAAAAAGGGGTTTGTTCCCTTTCCAGTCTGACATTAACTCAAAGAATCACAATGTCTTCAAGAAATGTTATTTCTTGAATCTTTAGTTAGTCATATAGTTTTGTTTGTTTGAGTAATCAGCAAACTTCATGCAAAAATACCTTAAATGTATAAGGAAAAAAAAATATTGGGCTGAGATTTTGACTTTTGGAGTATATGTAGGTGAAGATCTATTTATTTGAAAAATTAAAGTATAATGAAAATATACTTCTCAATGTCTCAATACAGCCATACTAATCAATAAATTTCTCCTTTACAAAAACCTATAAACCTAGGTTATAATCTTTAATAGCAACCATTGCTTCAGGCTCCCATACTTTTTCCTGGAAATACCTAGGCAGAAATAGATGAATAAGCAATTTTACATGCTTTTTACATACTTGATGCATCTTGTTCATGCTGTATTTTTGTGTGGATGCATAGGAGATGTCCACGGTACACGGTGAGTATCACAAATGAGGCAGATGTGTGCTAAGTTCTCAGTTTAGAATTCTTCTGTGTGCAGCACTGAGCTATTTATGTACAGTAGTTAGTCCTCTGGAATATCAGAACATTTCCAATCTGTTTACAGCAATATTTGTGTACAAATGGCCTGCTATTCTCCTGGTCAGTAATGCAAAATTAAGATCCAACAGTCAAATAGTAAAAAAAGCCATATTGGGAACTGTGTCATTCTGTTTTTGTCAAACAATAAGTGCACATTTTCTGGTTGAACCAGTCCTCAAGGTACAGCGGCACTTAGCAGTATCATCCAACACTGTAATAACTGCAGTAATTACCAATCTGGCAAGCCAAATTCATCCTACTCTTGACTTTAATAGAAGTGCACAATGAAGAATTATACTTACTGTTTAACTGTTTGAAAGCAGTATGTTATTCAAACTGCGTAGAAATACAAGCATGAATGTCACTTATTTTTCTTAGTAGAAACTGTGTGAACAATCCTAGTTAAAAAAATTGTTAAATATGTACTTAAAAGCTATAAACAACAGCCTTGGTGGAATTACTGGAGTTACTCAAATTTGGAGTGAGATAGAAGACACAGTTTTGCCAGAACTAAGATGGATTCTAAATATATGATGAAGTCTCTAGGAGATGATGCAGGAGAAGAGCATGAATGATCATAGACCCTGCCTGCCATTGTATAGAAGTGAAACTCCTGCTTTCTTGTCCTTCTTTTCCAAACAAGGAGAATTCTTACTTTCTCTCACACACAACTGAAATCCTAAAGGTATTGTCATATATGCCCAGATAAGGGGAGTTTGCAAAGAATCTTCCATAGAATCATGGAATGGTTTGAGTTGGGAGGGACCTTAAAGATCATCCAGTTCCAACCCTCTTGCCATGGGCAGGGACACCTCCCACTGGATCAGGGGCTCCAAACCCCATCCAACCTGGCCTTGAACTCCTCCATGTCTGGGGCAGCCACAACTTCTCTGGGCAAGTATAATGGGAAGAGATCCTCTTCCATCCATCCACTATACGGGCAGCTCATGCTAGCAAGTAGTTGAGTGCCTGCCTCTCTCCTGAGAGAGAAGCCTCAGTCTCAGTTCAGTCCTCCCTTACGGTAAGCCTGTACTTTTTAGTCATCGGTTGGGAAATACTAATTAAAGGGCTGTTTCTGCAGAAGCCTGATGCAGAACTTCACTGAACAACATGTTCATGTGAAATGTGAAACTCATGGAACTGGAAACAACAAACATTTCTAAGTATGACTGTACAGCTAGGACCCAGTTGCCAAGGGTGAAGGAATTTGCTTTATAAAACATAGTTGTCTTTTAAGACAAGTAGGCCTGAGATTTCCTTGCTCTGATTTCTTTGTTGTAACCTGACAGCAGTAAATAACGCTGAACATGATACTTCTGTCTGTTCATGAAGTTGATAAATCCGTAATGTTTGACAGGTCATAGAGGAAACAAAAGACAACTAGACCCAGTGATCCAGAATTGGTGCCTACTCTAGAAATTCAGCTCAATGTTTGTGTTTTATTCTGTTATTTTCGGTTCAAAATATTTCAGTAAGAGCAAAGAGTAGTAGGTAGTCTTCCACCTTTAATGTCAGTGTTCCTGCTATTGAGATAATAACATCTAAAAGTTCTCATTTAGAAAAGGAGATGTTATACAGGTGTTATTTGCAATGCAAAGTGGAAAAAATTTCCATTACTGTTAGAGGAATATTGTAAATCCTTTGTATTTTGGAGAATTTGATGTTACTGAAGTGATCAGAACCTCCCTCAAATGGATCCTTAGCTATTAAATCACTCAGCAGGCTATAATAATGGCTAGATTTCTTATGACATTTTGCAATCTTTCTGTCCTTGCCAAACTTGTGTTATGAAATTAATGGAATATTTCATCCATCCTTGGATCACTGAAGTTTCTATAGGATGCGCAGATTTTCCTGCTACACCTTTTGATGTTTTATTTCTTAATGAAGGATGGTAGCTATTCTGGTAATCATTTAGCCTCACAGGAAAAAATAAGTAAAAGTTCTTGGAAATCTTACTTACATTACTTCCACAGAAGCTGGGGCTGTGCTACAGTGTTAGTCTTCAGTTGATATCACTTGATTCACTTAGTTGATCAAATAAAAGAATGATAAATATGTTTTCTATCAACCTTGTCAATATTTAAAGTTAATTTTCATTTTGGAGTAGAAGAGTAGTGAAATTACTTTAATTTACTGCAGTTCTGTTAAAGAGTCCTGTTCAGCATAGCTAGCTGGTAGCACAGCTAGTGTAGTTGGTGATGTCAAAAAGGAAACATGCATCAATAAGACTTTATGTGGGCAGGCTGCTTTTACCAGTTCCTTGCATGACACTCGTGTGATCATACTAAATAAATGGTAGTTGCTTTTCAACAGCCATCATGCTGTTCCAGGGCATGTGTTATATATTCCCTAGTCCTACTGATGACGTGTTCCAGTATAATGTAACATGTAGTGATTTTTGGAGTCATACCTTTTTTCTTTGTTAACTTTGCAAGAATTAGTGCCTAAAGCTTTCCTCCTAGTGACTGTGTTAGTGAAGTTTCATACTAAGTTAGTTGTTAGCTGATTGCAGTTATTTCCAGAAAGTCAGAGCACGGTGTTAAGTTCATGCAGCTTTTTTCAGAAGCAGTTTCAACCTAGTAATAAGTAGGACTATTAAGGGATTAATTTACATAAAAGACAATTTCATAGTAGAGTAATCTGAATTGAATGCTTTTACAGCACAACTATACAGTTTTATGATCAGTAAGGCTCTGAGGGCCCATCTTTATTACATTATATTACTAGTTGTGAGTCTGCCATATCCAAGAAGAATCGGACAGTTGAAACTGGTGCTAATCAGGGAGTTGTAGTAGAAGAAATTATAATTTAACTCAAGATGTCAGTGAATTTATAAACTGTATTGATCATACATGTCACAGAATCATAGACTGGTCTTGGTTGGAAGGGGCCTTAAAGCCCATTCAGTTCCAAAACCCTGCCATGGACAGGGACACTTCCCACTAGACAAGGCAGCTCAAAGCCCCATCTAAGCTGACCATGAACACCTCCAGGGAAGAATCATCCAAAATTTCCCTGGGCAAGCTAGGCCAGTGCCTCACCACCCTCATCAAGAAAAATTACTTCCTCATGTCTAATTTAAATCCCCCTCCTTCCAATTTAAAGCCATTCCCCCTCATCCTATAGGCCCTTGGGAAACTTCCTCCCTAACTTTACTTCAGCCCCTTCAGCTACTGGAAAGCTGCTATAAAGTTTCCCTGAAGCTTTTTCTTCTCCTGGCTGAACAAGCCCAACTCTATCAACCCGTTCTCTTAGCAGAGGTGCTCCAGCCCTTGCATCATCTTAGCCTTACTCTGGACCTGTTCCAACAGTTCCATATGCTTCTTTTATTCAGGATTCCAGAATGGGACAAAGAACTCCAAGTAAGGTCTCACAAGAATGGAGTAGATGAGGAGAATCCCCTCCCTCGACCTGCTGGTCGCTCTTCTTTTGATACCTCCCAGGATATGGTTGGCCTTCTGGGCTGCAAGCATACGTTGCTGGCTCATAGAATCACAGAATCACTAGGTTAGAAAAGACCCTCAGAATCATTGAGTCCAACCATTCCTATCAGCCACTAAACATTGCCCCTCAGCACCTCATCCACTCATCTTTTAAATACCTCCAGGAATGGTGACTCAATCACCCCCTTGGGCAGCCTGTTCCAGTGGCCAGTGACCCTTTCCATGAATTTTTTTTTTCTGATATCCAATCTGAACCTCCTCTGTTGGAGCTTGAGGCCATTCCCTCTTGTCCTGTCCCCTGTTACTTGGGAGAAGAGGCCAGCTCTCTCCTCTCTGCAACCTCCTTTCAGGTAGTGGTAGAGAGCAATGAGGTCTCCTCTCAGCCTTCTCTTCTCTAGACTAAACAACCCCAGTTCCCTCAGCTGCTCCTCGTAAGACTTGTTCTCCAGCCCCTTCACCAGCTTCATTGCTCTTCTCTGGACATGCTTCAGAGCCTAATTGAGCTTCTCATCAACAAAAAACCTAAGTCCTTCTCTGTGGGACTATTCTCAATTGCATCACCCCCATCCTATATTGAAACTGTGGATTGCCCTGACCCAAATGTAGGACCTTGCACTTGTCCTTGTTGAACTGCATGAAGTTCACAAAGTCCCACTTCTCCAACTTGTCCAGGTCCCTCTGGATGACATCTCATCCTTCTGGCATGACAACTGTACCATTCAGCTTTGTGTCATTTGCAAACTTGCAGAGGTGCCCTCAATCTCTCTGTTGGTATCACCAGTGAAAAAAATTAAACAACACCAGTCCCAGTACAGACCCCTGAGGGACACCACTTATCATGAATTTCCCTCTGGACATTGAGCCATTGACTACCACTCTCTGAAGGTGACAATGCACCCAATTCCTTATCCACCAAACAGTCCGCCCATCAAATCCGTATCTTTCCAGTTTCCATATCTTTCCATATCTTCCAGAGAGAAGGATGTTGTAGGGGACCATGTCAAAGACCCTACAGAAGTTCAGATAGGTCACATCCATAGATATATATACAGGTCTTTTAAATAGACATTACGTTGTGAATATGGTTCTTTAGAATCTATGAATCAAGAAATCTTTTTCCCAGGCTGTAGGGCATCCAATCATCGAAAGACATTTTATACATAATATAACAGTGAAGAAGGACTGTTACCATAAAAACCCAAGCAGTTCATTACCCTAAATATCACCTGAGGAAGTAGAAGAGTATGGCTTACCCACAGGAACCTGATTGCAGCATCTTTCTCTGTTTCCTGGTAGAGGCAGTAATTTTGTCTATGGAGTTCCTGGCCAGAGTGTGCAAAGTGGGGAGAACATCAGATGTGAAATTGCTGTGGCTCTGAGAGTCTCGATGCAAACAGGTGGCCATCAGCAGTAGTTAAAGCTAAAGCTCTGGCAAAAGCAAAAGGCAATGCAGATGATTTACACATAGATCTTTAAGGTCTCAGTTGAGGGCATGTGGACATATAGAGTAGCTAAAATCTCTCTATCCCATGGAAAAAGAATAAATGCTTTAGTAGTTGTGGTCAGGTGATGGTGCATGTAAGAATTAAATCTGAGATATTCATATAATTTCAATTTTAAGTTAACTTTTTTTTCATTATCCAACACATGATGTTCACCTCTCACTGATATCTTAGTGCTCAGTAGTACCAACATATTTTTGCTTTTGCTGTTCACAGGGATAATTTCTCTTACCAGCTTTGTAGCCTTTTCTGATGATGATTCCCCATGTGGTGTTAATGTACAGGCTGTTAGTATCTCCTTATAGATTATCTCCTAGTGTTTGCCAAAACTCAGATATATGAGCAATACTATAACATATGTTAGAATGCTGCTACATTATCTCACACCTCCTGTCCTCATTGCAAACAGTTGAATGTTCTGTTTATCACTTTAAAGTATGAGATTTCTATCAGCTAATGCCTTCCAGCTCTTTTTTTTCATTATACCCCATTTTTTTCCCAACATCACAAACAGTTGGGGACCACACATGGAGAGGAATACATATAACATTCCCAAGTCATCTATTCATTGCTTTACTCTCTATCTTACTGTGAAGCAGATTGTACTGCTGCCTGTCTCTTCTTCATGCTTTTCACTGTAATTTCTCAACTGTTATTCCTATTTTTGTCTCCTTTCTTCCTTTCCCTTCTGTCCACTCATGTGTGCCATTGTGCTTTAATAAAAAAGATAGATATTGGTTACTTCTAATTAGCAAATTTCACACTGCTCATTTCCCTTCTATAGGGTTTCCTTAACCCTGTCTTGATGGGGAGTGGAACCTTAGCAGTTCATGTTGACCAAGGCGCTGGCAACAGCTGTACAGTGTTAATCTGAAGTTTCCAAAACAGTCTTAACTGAGATTATCTTTTGGAGGAAAAAAAAATCCACAGGCTTTTATGAACAATAGCTCTCCAATGGTTTTATTTTACAGCCAATTAAAATTATGCTATCTACTCAACATTTAATTTCTGCTTCTTTCTCCACCACTACCACCTAGTTTGCTTACTTCTATGTGCAAGAATATGTGCAAAAATATTTTAAAAGAGTCTTTTTAGTTTCCATTTTTGGCATTTTTCTCATGGCCTACTTCTTCATATCTTCCAGGCTGCTAATGTTCCATACACAGTAGATTAAAAAGTCCTTTTCAAGACTTAATTGGATTAATCATTGGTATACATGAAACCAGAGCCTGACCTTGCCTGATTCATATGGCAAATGTAGTTTTAAGCGTATTTGGTTTCTGATTGCATTTGAAAATAACTGAATAAGATTTTCATAAATACCAGCTTACTAATGATTATCATTAACTGTGATTAAGTACACTTGTATAATTTTTGACAGTTTAATCAACCACTATATTAGAATTTTATACATTGGTGTATGTTCTTTTGTTCACCAATAAAAACATGGTGACGTTTTTCTACTGTTGTGTACAAAAAGTGCCTTTTGAAAATGACATTATGTAGATTTATAAGTAGATTTATAAGTATCAAGCAAACATATCAAAGGCAAGGCAGATTGTGCATTTTGGTTATTCTTTTATTGTCCCATGTGGGTCATGTCAATATTTTGGGCTAGATAAAGTATGATTTGAAACAAAGACACTAAGGTAAATGTAGGTGTCTATAGACTCTGAAGAATGGTCATGAAAGCTATAATTGTTGACAATGACAGTGAATGGTCAGTAAAACAGTTAAGAGCTTGGGCTGTATATTGACCAGAGGGAGAAACCAGGAGCATAGAAAATATATGTTCATGTGAAGAAAAAAACCAAACTAATTGTGTTCAGTCACAAAAAAAAGCCTGAAAGCCTATGATGATTTACCATAGACCATGCCATATTTCCATATTTCCACTTTATTGTGAGTCTCTGTTTGTATTAACCGATTTGGAAATCAAGCAATCTAGAAGACTGTTTGCATACGAGGGGCTCACATAACAAAACTGCAAAGTGTATGATCAGATCAGCAGCTGGTGGACAGCCATTCATTCAAAGAAACTGAAGGAATCAGAAAAGCTCTTTTTAGAAAAGATAGATGAAATAATAACAGAAACCAACTTTAAAGCAAGAAGAAATTAATTTGTCTGGCTGGAACATTTACTGAGGATGAGAGAATTTTATGTGTCTGTAGGAAAGAAGGATAGGGGAACAAGCACAAATGAGATAATTTACTAACTATGTTATTTTACTTCACAGCTGAAATGGGAAAGGTATCTACCCTTAGTCAACAATTATGAGTCAGCTGGTAAGAAGTAACTTGGAAAGCATAGGAATTCAAAATCTTAAGACTAACTGTCTGTGAGTAATCAAGCAAAATTGAGCCGAATGGACACCCAGCCATCTCATAATTTACCCAGGAATATTAATTGTCTGTTCCACCCAAAGGATCAATTTTTGGATGAAAACTGTCAGCTGCCCTCCCTGCTCCTTGTACAGTGTTAATGCTTACAGCATTTTATTGTGCACTGCGACAGTTATAGACAAGTACTGCTCTAGTCAATGGTCCAGACGGTCCAAACATAGGTATTTCACCATTGTCTAGGAGCAGGTGGCAAGCAGGGAGCATACAAACATTTTCACTGTTATGTGAGGTCAGGCTGATCCTTCTCATGTGTGCTTTTAGGGTGCTTATGTTTTACAGTGTACTGGGTCAAAATCAGGAAAACTCAGCCTTGAAAGTAAGTTAGGAAATAATTTCTCTTTTTTGAGACAAAAAAAAAATTCTAAAGCCACAGTTTATGATAGGTAACCTTTTGTTTTAATATGTTCTCAAAATGAGAACAAAGTTGGGAAGGGAGAGATCAAGGAGTCATACAATATGTCCAGTGAAGATACATCAGCTCTTTAAATCTAACTCATGGAGGTATTTTATCTTCCAACCACGTCTTTTGTAGGTGTGCATAATTCAGCACAAAATATTTGAGGGGCAGATAGAGAAGTAGATAGGTGACAAGTGTAGATACAGAACTGTCCTATGTAAGTGGCTCATAGTGAGTGGCCATTTGTTAGGCTTTTTAAAATATTGCAAGTAGTCCTTGAGTATAATCTGTGTAGTGTAGGCAGTAGTGTACTTCAATTAGAAACAATTATGTAAATATTTTCAAAATCTTTCCAATTGGAGATAAAAGACTCAGATATGTAACAAAATCTATCTTCACATTAATTCATGTTCTTCAACTGCTGCAGATCCTTGCAGTTCTTACCCTAGAGCAGAGTTTTGGGTAGATGGGTGGTTAATGTGTTCCTAAACCCTCATCTCAGTGATTGCCAAGTCAATAATTCATTGTGATGCAGAGTCCTACCCTTGACCTGGCACAGGTTAAAGTGATGTTCATATATTAATCTTTCTATTTGGTACAAACATGTACCTTGCCTTCTACTTCATACAGGCCAATATATGGCATTAATACTTTACAGCTTATTACTTACTTTTAGTTGACATCAGACATGATGGCAAGTAATCACTTCAGCTTGGGTGTATCAGCCTCGCAACCTCGAAGAACAAAAACTTTCAGGGTATGTTTTATAGTAAATACTATCTATTGTTAAAATATGTTTTGTTAACATCAAAGGGGTTTCTTAACTTCGCCTTGTGTAACTGCAGTTTCACTGGAAAAGAAATGGGGTAAAAGCAAATTAAAAAGTTGGATTGGATGAAATGGTGTTCACCATGTGATTAGTAAGTTTAAAGCACTACCTTTTCAGTCACCTTCTGTGTTATAAAATCTTACAACTTAGTGAGGGAAGGTTCACATTTACCTTCATAAACCTATATGATATTTTTTCCTCCATAATGTGTTCTTGATTGTGTTAATGTAATAGTTTTAAATGAATTTAGCTTTGACACATAGACTGCAAACCCTCTTTGTTCTGTGCCTCTATGCTTGGCACTACTAAAAGTATAAAATCAAACATGGATTTTGACTGTACCTGTTGTACTAACAGGTCATTCCTGACACAGGAAGCAAACATGAAGCTATGTTGATCTTCTGTTTAGTAGCATGAATTGAAAATGGGTCTTTTTATCACAAGCACAAATAAGAAGTAACTGCTTTGAAATCCGATGATAGCTGTAGAGCAAGCCTGTAGCTGAGATTGCCTTGCTCTGGCTGGGAGGAGAAGTCACTGGGAATTTCCCACCAAACACTCCCTTGTTGCCTTGAAGATTTTCCTATGGATTTATAACAAACTTATGCTAAGATCAGCCTAGTTCAGAGGACAAGAAAGTATGCATTAAAAAATATTATCATAGAATCATAGGCAGGTTTAGGTTGGAAGGGACCTTAAAGATCATGCAGTTCTAACCCCCATGCCATGGGCAGGGACACCTCCCACTGGATCAGGTTGCTGCCTCCAACCTGGCCTTGAACACCTTCAGGGATGAGACACACTCAACTTCTCTGGGCAACCTGGGCCAGGGCCTTACACCTTCACAGGAAAAAATTTCTTCCTAATATCTCAATCTCCCCTCTTTCAGCTTGAACCCATTCCCCCTTGTCCTATCCCTGCGCTCCCTGATCAAGAGCCCCTTCCCAGCTTTCCCACAGGTTGCCTTTAAGTACTGCAAGGTTGCTATAAAGTCTCCTTTGAGACTTCTCTTATAACACAACAGTCATCCCCTTTTTAAAATTAACTACCTAAGTAGTTAATATAGTTTTACAAAAGTGGAAGTATTTTTTATAAAGAAAAACCAAATTAACTTGAGGATTCATTTTTCAGTAGTTCCTTGCCCTCTAAATTAGTCCAACAAGAGAGGATGCTCACTTGTAGCTTCAAAAGTTTATGAAGTGCTGCTCTATCTGTGATGCTTACAATATGCTAAACATTATAAACAAAAATTTGAGTGAAAGAACTCACCTGAGCAATTTTTAGAATCCATTTTGCCTTTAGCTATAGGAGATGCCTTTCATGCTTGAACTCTCTTCTGAGTAATGCATCACCTTCCCATTTCAGAATAATTTAAGCTGCTCAAGGTTGTTCAATACGTAGCAGATGAATACAACATTGGATGTTGTTACTTGCCATCAGTGATGAAAATGGAAGCATTGTAGCTTCACTTGGCTTATTTAGTATTCATCTACCATTTATTCTTAAATCAACCACAAGAATTATAGCACTGCTGTCCTGATGTGCTCTAAATGTTCTTGGATGCTGGATAATCCTAGTGGGCCCAGTTACTTAGGCAATCTGTTATATCATACAGTCATAGTCAAACATTGAGGGAACTTCAAACAACAGAAAAGATATGCTTTGCAAGACTTCATTTGGCACTATCCTAATTTTTGGGCTATTATAAAGATAAGGACTTGAAGAAGTTTTAGTTATAGTAGTTAGCTTCCAACCCAAGTCCATCATTATGCTTCCAAATGAATTTACTTGATCTGTTCCAGAAGAATTTGCTGGATTTATTTAAGGGGAGAGAACATGCTTTTAAACAGAATTGCAGTTCTGTAAGGTAAAAGAAATGGTTAGTCTTATTTAATATTCACCATTTCTTTTCTCAAACAGGGGGAGTAGGGATGTATTCTCAACTCAAGCTTGGCATTCTGCTTTCTAATATTGTTCCATGCCTGCTTGTCAAGACTTTCAGCTAAGCATTGTACATTATTTTCATCAAATGAAAGAAACAAATTCATGAAGTTGGGAATAGGCTCTCCTTGATAATTACAAGCTAACATGCTTTCAGTCATCTAGCAAATCATGAGCTGACATTCACTCACTAATAAAGTGGATTTTCTTAAAAGAGAGTGAGGTAGATGGATTAATTGTGGGAAGTGCCCAAAAATAAATTATTTTCTAGGTCACAGTGTTGAACACATTGTTGTCACAATGTATTGTGTCTTCGTAGAACAGACAGTGCTGTTCAGAAAAG
Source organism: Coccyzus lansbergi (assembly GCA_033558105.1). Taxonomy (NCBI): domain Eukaryota; kingdom Metazoa; phylum Chordata; class Aves; order Cuculiformes; family Coccyzidae; genus Coccyzus; species Coccyzus lansbergi. Next base: position 175,867 of record JAUMJK010000709.1, read on the forward strand.
TCAAGTATCATTAATAAATTAGGAACATGTATTAGTCTCAGGCTGTAAATTCTCTTTCCTTTCCCCATCCTACCAAGAATTCCCTGCACATCAGGTGGAAATCTAGAAATAAATATTTTCCTTATAGCTTGCTTTTAGACTCAGTCCAGCTGTTTGATTGGTTTAATAGCAAAATTACCCTCTCTTTTTTTATCTTGACCCAGCAGAATAACAACAGTTTCTACACTCTCAAGTGATGCAGGATTTCTTAAACTAATCTGTTTTGAAGTTGTATGCTCGTATTTATTTTTACGTATTTATTTCTTAACTTCCCTTTTAGGATTATTGTCCTGCTTAAGACAATGTAAATTTTAAAATGCATCATAATTTGCTTTATGTAGTGCAATTCCAGGATGTGTTTTATGTTGGCATATACATAGAATTCAGTTCCTAGCTTCATCCCACTAGCTAAACTCTGGCTGCTTTTAGTCAGGTAGCCCTATGTTACAATGGTAACCTAAGGGGTAGGCCCTGCACTTTAATATTTGGTCTTTAAAACAGTTTCTGAATGATGAAGTTGAAAATATACTTAACAAATGGAGAGACAAATTTACTGTCTCAATGAACAATTCAGCAGTACAAGAAAAAGCAAATGGATTTTATCCAAAGCCTATTTCATCCTGTAGGTGGTGATGCTTTTGTATTGCAATTGTTTGTCTTTTTTTTTTTTCCTACTTGAAGTAGACATATTAACCCTCTAGCCATGTAGACTGTAGATATTGTAAAACTATCCATGTTTCACTAAAATACCTACCCATCAGTGTTGATAACTTAGCTATATCCTAGATCAGATTATGGAGCTTTGCTGGTCTGTGTGGAATTTTTGATTTCTAGAAGATTTTTTTTTTTTTTTTAATTTAAAACCTGTATGGTCAGAGAAATACTGTGACAATATATTATCGCACTTGTCTATATTTTTACTTTTGCTGCTAAAACATCCCTCCTAACTTTAACAGGTATGGAGCAAAACATATGGAGTAGATTAAAGAATAAGAGTACTTTTGGTATATCTTTCTGCTTTCACTGGAGTTTAAACAGTTGTGGAAGACTTAAAACTAAGAAAAGGTTCTGTAAATCCAGTTTGTAGTTTGACGAATATATTTATGTTCTCTGTTTTCACAGGCAACTGTCCTTTCCTCAAGGCACTAAGGTTTCTTTCTCTCTAAACCCAAGGAAAAGGCATATAATTTATTTATTTTGGGGCTTTGAGGTGGGTTTGTTTTTTTTTTTTGCTTTGGCAGACTTATGTTAGCATAGGTTATCAGTGTAGAAAATAGTGACGCTAATCCACTGTGGAAATGGTGAGCTTTTTTCCTTGTGTGATAATATTCTCATCAATTTGACCTTGTCTTTTTTTTTATAATTGTTTTCACAATTCTGTCTAAAATAATGAAGGCTATGACTCCATATGGTTTTTTGCCAGTGGGACACTTCCCTTTTTGTGTTTTTGCTGGTATTTGTTCCAACAACAAATTTCTCCATGGAAGTTTGTTCTCTCCTATAGTTCTTTGATCTAATGCTCAGCAACATTTGAGATGACTTAAACACAGCTATGAACACAGAATGAATTTGACCCAAATACAGCTGCTGAGTAGGTGTGCATCTTGGTAGAAATTAACTGGTCATTACTGGACAAATCATAGGACAGAATCACAGCATAATTAGGATTGGGGAACCTTTGGAGATCATACAGTCCAACTTCTTGCTCAAAGTTCCCCATGCAAATGAGAGAACACACAGAGAACTATGTAGTTGATATTTTATTCTGATTACAGAAGATTGTATTTAGAAGTGGCTTTCTTCTTGCTCTCCTAGTGTTTCTGGATGCATTTATAATTCAAAGTGGGAATTAGAGAGGAGGGTTTTTTTATATAACTCATTGTCCCAAATTATAAATCAAAAGCTTCCCATTGAAATGGGTTGTAATTAAACAATAGTCAAAATGCACTAAGGGGTCAAAATAATTCCAACTACCATTTTAGTTTTCAAAATGCTACATTTACAGATTATACTTGGAGGCACTTCTGATGGTTTAGCTCTGCAGATGATTTGTTGCATGCTGAATACCAGAAAATATTTTTTTTTTGTTAATTTCAAGGTTTCTGGTGCAGGTATTTTATTGCATAATGTGTTTCTCTGTTATGTGAAGAGAAGATTCAGTCTTCAACACGTTTGTTTCATATGTGTAATTTTAGCTTAAGAGTCTTATACAATTCAAATTCTGAAGCAATTCAAGTGAAACAACCAAACCAGACTCTTTCACACTCTAATGAGCTGCCCAGAATAACTGTGTAGGTGTATCTGAGATACATACTGTCACCATTTCCTGCTGAAGACTGAAATGCTGAAATGCTGTGCTAGAGGTTCTACTTGTAGATCAAGTTTGACCAAAAGAAAGACTACTGCATATCACTCACAGATTCCTTTAGAAGACTAATCTCAACCTTAATTTAATTTTCCTATCTGTGGTCTCTATTGATGCAATTACTTGCTTCTCTCAAATTTAACTTTGATTTGGAATATGAATTGAAATCAAACAGTGCTGTGTAAGGTTAGTTCCTGGAAATGGTGTTCTGCTTCATGTGAAATGAAGGTATGTTTGATAGTTAGGTAGTTAGTTAATCTATATCATGGAGTCATAGAATGGATTTGGTTGGAAAAGACTTTTAAGGTCATTGTGTTCACCTATCAGTCCAGCATTGCCAAGTCCACCACCAGACCATGTCCACAAGTACAATGTCTCCTTATCTTTTAAACACTTCCAGGGATGGGGACTTAACCACTTCCCAGGGTAGCCTCTTCTGATGGTTGACACTTTCAGTACAGAAATTCCTTCTAATATCCAATCCTGTCCCATCTTAAGGCCATTTTCCCTTGTTCTGCCACTGGCTTCCAGGTAGAAGAGACCAATATCCCCCTCACTACAACGTCCTTTCAAGTAGCTCTAGGAATCAATGAGGTCTCCCCTCATTCATAAGTGTATTACGGCACTGGTGAGACTGCACCATGAATCCTATGTTCAGTTTGGGGCCTATCAGTACAAGAAGGACATTGAGGGGCTGGAGTGTGTCCAGAGAAGGGCAACAGAGCTGGGGAAGGGTCTGGATTAGGGTGTCATGGGTAGTGGCTGAGGGACCTTTGACTGTTCAGCCTGGAGAATAGGAGGCTGAGGGGAGACTTCATCACTCCCTACAGCTCCCTAGAAGGAGGTTGTGGTGAGGTGGGTGCTGGGCTCTTCTCCCAAGCAGCAAGTGGTAAGATGAGATGCCTCGAATAGTGCCAGGGAAGGTCTAGACTGGATATTAGGAAAAATTTCTTTACTGAAAGTGGTGAAGCACTGTCAGTCTGCCCAGGGAAGCGGTAGATTTAACATCTCCCTGGAGGGGGACTATAACAGGGACTGCTTGTTATATGCTGCTGAAGCCTGTAGGGTCCACCTTTCTGTTCAGATTCTTTGCCACTAGTTGCCACAGGGACAGAAACCAAGATCTTCTTTTGCAAATCTTCATCATAAACAACAACAATATGGTTAGTAATTATTAAAATATAAATCAAGAACAAAATTACTTTTCCCATAATTAAACATAAATTTCATCACTGAAAAAGTCTACTAACTTGAAGCACTAGATGAACGAAAATTGTACAGTAACCTGTGTTAGCACAGATTTTCTGGGGATGTCTTCCTCAGCATTAGAACAGTTGAGTCAGACTCCTGCTTCAAATTGCTTTGTGGGCAAGTCTGTTGCTCTTTCTCATCTACAGTGAGATTATGTTTGCTAGATTGACTTCAGCCTTTGCAACTGAGTTTCCCCACTTCTCTTGAGTAACATCTTAATCCTGCTAATATCAAAATAAAGCAGAATGTAATCAGTGTTTGAAGGGTTAAAGCATACACATAAAAAAAAAGCAGTAGTCACAAACTTGTCCAACAGTAACAAAAACTGGCTTTTTTTTTAAGCTTAAGTTCAGAATATGGGTGAGGAAATTAAGACAGTTTACAGATTTTATAAGAAGATAACTGTTCACAGAGGAGTATAATAGGGGAAATATCAACGCCTGTTCTTCCTTAGGTATTTACATAAAGTAGTCCTACCATATGTTTTTAATTGGGTATTTTAAAATGGCCTAGCCATCTTGGAGCAGTAATTTCAATCCTACATAATAAATTCTGGTGTAGAAGGTCAGAAGTGAAGTTAAATATAATAAGAATCGCTAGTAAAAGGGTTAATTACTAGGTTAACTGAATGTTATGAGTTTGCGTACTGGGTTTGACACACATTTTTTAATTAGCTGTCCAGTTCTTCGTTATTAAATCATTATTTAACTTCTTGAAACATGTCAATAAGTACTTCAAATTTAGAATTTCTTTCAAAATAATTGCCCTAGAAAGCATGTGTTTATTATTGTTAAAGTAATTGTTTTCCTTTGAACAAAACAAAAGAAAAACTAATTTTGTTTGTTTCAACATTTATCTAAAAGTCATCATCATCATCTCCAAACTATGACTTTATATAATGGCTTAGGTGATGGATGCTAAATTAATTTTATTAATTGTTAACAAACAACATATGGAACTACATATAATAACCTATCTAAGTAATATGTGAAAATAAAGGCATACATGGCAAAAGCTTATTGTAGATTTTGGTTTTGGAGTGATAATTGCTCTGAAATTCCATACAACGCCATCCTGCTTGAGTCAGTTGGTCAAGTTACAGGTATTTCCAAGACAACACAAGCACAATAGTAATTTTAAATCCCCACCTGATATAACCACAGATTGACAGTGTGGGTTGGGTTTTTTTTACAGAAAAGAAATTAAATGGTTGGGCTGCAGTTCCAGGAAGAGTTGCTGTCACTCATTATTTCTGGCTTATTTATGTTTAAAAAGTAATAACAACTAAGAATAACGCACTATTCAGTAACTTGTATTGCCGGAAATGATGACGGTGTTAAATAGATTTTCTTTTGCTAAAGAGGTCCAATTACTCCATTATTAATGATATTATTTAAGTACTCATTAAATGTGACATTATTTAATGGGTTCATGTTCGTTTAAAACCTTCATTAAAGGATTACTGTGGGGGGTTTTGCAATCTTGTATTTTTCCATCCATCTAGTGTTATATTTCCTACTGTCCCTATGAATTCAAAAACTTCTTTATTTGGACAGTAAATTTAGGATCTCAGGCTCTTGATGAAGGTGAAAATTATGTCCTTTTCAGGTGATATAAGGAACTGGAAACAATTAAGCTTCATTTGTTTCCATTGTCTTCTTTGAAATTATTGTATGACGCTACGATGATGTTTATCTTTTCTATGGACTTTCATATCAGGTGGCAATTTCCTTTCTTGATAAAAGGGTCCCATTAAACTGCACTGAGTTTCACAGCTAACCAGTGGTAGAAGTAGATACAAACCCAATACAAGAAACAAGGCAAGCAGGTACTTCTGTATTTGATTCTGAGTGCATCTTCTGCATTGTGTAGTTAAGAGAGAAGGAAGAATTAGTTTGCATTGGCAGTTGGCATTGCTGTTCTTCCCTTGATGTTGGATAGCGGCATCTTAATATCCTAGATTTATAGAAAAAAATGTCTTTCAAGTCTGACACTCATCTGTTGTAAGTTTTCATAGTTGTTATCATCCTAATTATAACTAGAATTAGATTGATAAGGATGCGTATTATTGAAATATTTTACCAAAAAATTAGAAAAAAATCCCCTTCTTTCATAAATATTCTGAATTATGACTGTTAATATGTAGTTTTCGTCTGATCAAAGTTTTAATAGTTCCAAAGAGTGAGTTTATATGAGTAACCAATAATCCATTTCTGTCACTTTTCCACTTAGAATAGATTATTCCTTGTGTACGTCCATTTATTTCATAAGGCCTACTTAGGGATAGGTGTCTTAAGATGGGAGAATCTAATTCTGGAATCTGCTTCAGGATTGGGAAAATTTGATTGCAGTACACTGACTTTGGATCTTGTACTAAAGATGTGTCGAAGATCTTCAGTGAATTAATGTCATTGCCCAGGGTTCACTGCGTCAGTGAAAAATAAAGTATAAAAGTATGAAGTAGGCAAAACTCTCCATGTTTTAGAAGTGTGTATAAACTGTACTAGACTGAATCCTGACCTTTCTTTTGTATACATGAATAGAATCATAAAATCGTGGAATGGTTTGGAAAAGATGTTAATGCCCATCCAGTTCCATCTCCTACCATGAGCAGGGACACCTCTCACCGGATCAGAGTCTCCAAACCCCATCCAACCTGGCCTTGAACACCTCCAAGGATGGTGCAGTCACCACTGCTCTGGGCAACCTGGGCCGGGGCCTCACCACCCTCGCAGGAAAGTATTTCTTCCTAACATCTCATCTCAATCTCCCTTTTATCAGCTTAAAACTGTTCTCATCATTTTACCCCTACATTACCTGAAAAAGAGTCTCTCCCCACCTTTCCTCTTGGTCACTAGTGATTACTGGGCACTGTATGCTCCTCATTCACTTGTGGTTTTAATGTGCTCAGTTACAAATGCATTCTGTGTGATGCTGAACATGAGAAATTTCTCCTTTCCCATGAAACATCACAATGGGATGTCATTCCAGTCCAAACCAAATTCATTTCATGGTAGACAGGCCTTCTACTTCGAATTATCCCATTGATCTGCTGTAATTATGTAGATGGATGGGACACGCACAATTCAGATGGATTTTGAATAGCTAATAAACTCTGATGAGAGAACATTAGGACTTCATATAGTTTAAATCGAGCTACTGCAGGCTGCAGTGATACGGTGGGAGGTTGGTATTTAAAGGAGACCTGAGGAGTCATCAAAGTCAGTAATTTGAAGTTAATAAGCAGTGGCACTTTGGATAAAGAGAGTCACTCATCTTGCCCCTAAATTATCTATATTTAAGTGATTTATCTTTCTGGAAAATTTTTACTCTTGACTATTACATTTGTCAGTGAGAAACCACAAAAATGAAATTTTTTTTAACAAAAGTGATATGACATTAATTTCTTTTCTAGAAGATGTAAAGCTAAACCCAAGAATACCTTTAAAATATCAAGTGCATTTTGAATTAGGAATTAAGAATAAAATTAAATTAAAATAAAAGAAATACTCAGAATCACGTATAAAATAATACTGTTTTCACTTAATTTATAAACTTGCTTACTTTTGATTATGAACCATGTAGACGTTTTAAAAAATTAAACATATTTATTTTGTTCATTTAATTTTTTGACTAACCAGATGTGATGTTGGTTACCCAAATAGTACCATTACAAGCTGTTCCAGAAGACTATGAAATAACAGAACCTTTTTGTCTTAGGTGTATAGGTAAATAAGTCTTGCTTCAAAAATGGCGACAAATAGAACATGTAACCAAATGCCACAAGTCTATATAAAGTTTATCGAGGCACTTCCTGTAAATTAAGTCCTCACACCTGATTTCTGAGCTGTATTTGCTTTTGTCCTGCTTTCAGTTTTATGGAGTTGAATTTTGTTGATCTGGTAGATGGATCACTATTCAGTGATATTCAACCCACACAGACTTCTGCAGCACATGAACAATTCTTACCTCATCTTCCTCTTGTATAGGTTGGTTATAGGTTGGATCCTCACGGCAAAAAAGACATTGAGGTGCTGGAGTATGTCCAGAGAAGGGCAGCAAAGCTGGTGAAGGAGCTGTGTTCTCCGCAGTGAGGAAACTAGGTTTGTTCAGTTAGGAGAAAAAGAGGACAGGGAGAGACCTTATCACTGTCTACAACTACCAGAAAGGTGGTTGTAGCAAGGTGGGTGTTGTTCTCTCCCTGAAGTTACAAGTGATACGATGAGAGAAAATGGCCTCAAGAGGCACCTGGGGAGGTTCTAATTAGACACCAGGAAAAAATTTCTTCACTGAAAGGATTACCAGGCACTGGCAGTGGCTGCTCAGGAAGGTGATTAAATCCCTGTCCGTGGAGGTGTTTAAAAGATAGGTATACGAGGTACTTAGGGTCATGGCTTGGTAGTGGAGAAGTATGTTTGGACTGAGTGGTATGAATGGTCTTTTGCAACCAAGTGATTCTAGAGAACTGTCTTTCCAAATCTGTGCAGGAGGCCCTTATGCTGTTCATTATAACATAATGAAATGCAGAGAGCTCTAATTTACCACTAATTCACCCTGGTTTGGACTTGCAAACCAGAAAGTGTAGGATTCAACTCAACTCTATTAGTTGTACCTGCAGGAAAGGTTTATTTATTTCCATTTAGACCTGATGAAACTCTTCTCCCAAGCACCAGGTAATAATTGTGCATGCTGCTGTACTGCACTTTTGGGACTTAACATCTTAGGATGTTGATATTGTCAAAGACTCATGACTGGAAACCTTTGGCTTGTGAAAGAAAGAAAAGTTCCATCTGGTTTCTTTAATAATCAAATCACTACCCAGAAAGCCAACCATATTCTGGGCTGCACCATAAGTGTTGCCAGCAGGGTGAGGGAGGGGATTCTACCTCTTTACTCCTCTCTTTTGAGACACCACCTGGAGTCCTGTGTCCAGTTCTGGAATCCCCATCAAAAGAAGGATATGGAATTTTTGAAATGGGTCCAAAGGAGGCTACAAATATGATCTCAGGGTTGGAACACTTCTGCTAAGAGGACAGGTTGAGAATGATGGGGTTTTTCAACCTGGAGAAGAGAAGGTTCCTGTGACACCTTACAGTGGCCTTCCAGTATCAGAAAAGGGTTACAGGAAAGCTGGGGAGGGGCTTTTTACAAGGGCATTTAGTGATAAGATGAGAGGGAATGGCTTTAAGTTGTAAGAGGGAAGATTTTGATTAGACATCAGGAAGAAATTCTTGGCAATGAGGGTGGTGAGGCCCTGGCACAGATTACCCAGAGGAACTGTGGCCACCTCATCCCTGGAGCTGTTCAAGACCAGGTTGGATGATGCCTTGAGCAGCCTATTCTACACTCACCTGCAATTTGATTCTCATTGTCCAAAGATGCACCCAAGCTTGTTTTTCTATTTGTAACCAAAATAGGTTTGGACTTGATGATCTTAAAAGTCTTTTCCAAGCTAAACAATTCTATGACTCTGTGATCATTACTTAAGAAATTACATTGGACAATTTAATACTTAGGAAGGCTCTAATGCCCTCTCCTAAGTAAATTATATGTTTTTTGTACGATATATGATGTTTAGAAATAAAGGCAGTTTGGACAAAAATTAAAACCAACATTCATTTAGGAAATCACCAATGTTAAGAATTCATAACCTTTAAACCACTGAGCCTCCTTTCTAGCAAGTTGTACTGCTTCTTAATTAAACATACAGAGAGATAAGAAAAAGTATACATATATTTGATGTTCCTGTCTTACAGTGTTTTTAACAAAACAGAAGATTTTGACTGTGATCGTATAAAAGACCATGTACTTTTGTGTGTATATTTGTATAGCTCAGATAGCAGTCATGCCTCCAATGTGCTTTTTTCTTTCTGATAATTTTCTTTTCAGTATACTGTACTGGGTGGGGTCAAGATAATATTAATTTTCTTTAGATCAGCCTCTATATGTCCGGTGTTGGTAACAGTGTTTAGGTTGTTGCTGAGCAATTCTTGTGCAGCACCAAGGCTTTCCATTTTTCCCACTCTGGCTCCCCAGTGAGTAGGGTGATGGTGGGCAAATGGGTAGGAGGGGGCAGAGCCAAGACAACAGACTCGAACTGACCAAAGGGATGGTCCATACCATATAATGTCATATTTAGAAACAGAAACTGAGGGGTGAGGGTTTGATTTGCTTGGTGACTGCTTGGTCACCAGGCTTGTGGGAGGTGGCAAGTGTTTGCTTTTCGTAGAACCGTAGAGACATAGAATCATTAAGGTTGGAAAAGTCCTCTAAGATCATGGCGTCCAACACTACTATGCCTATTAAACAACGTTACAAAGTACAATATTTACGCCCTTTTTTTAACACTTCCCAGGGCAGCCTCGGCATGACTTGTTCAGTGAAGAATTTTTTCTTGATATCTAATCTGAAAGCCCCTGGCACCATTTCCTGTCATCCTATCTCTTGTTACTTGAGAGAACAGACCAACACTCAGGTCACTACAACCTCCTTTTCCTGTCTGTCAAAACATGGTATAGCAAAAATACTAAATACAATATGACAGATGCAGATTTTTTCTCATGACCAGCATAGAATTCTGTAATTGCTCTGTAAACATAGACTTTAAATGAATATAATGCTGGTTTAAGAATTAAATTATTAATAAGCTTGCAAGTGTAGTTTGGGGGAAGAAAAGCCTCACTACTTTTTTTTGTAATTTCTTGATATACAGCTTCACTAAAATTTGAGATAGTGAGACATTTCCTGAAGACTTATCTCATTGTTTTATTTTTAGCATTAAAAGCTATGTTATTTCTGATCAAAGTTGTAGAGAAAAGCAGAGGAAAAGGCAGGCTAAGCCTGACTTTATTTTATGTTATTAAAAAATGGAAAGCTGAATCAGTGAAAGACAAAGTTGAACACTGCAATCTAAGCAGAGACTTGTTGGTTGAGATGTCCCTCTGGGATAAAGGAGAAAGGCTCAGCAGGCAGTTAAATCTCCTCAGCCTTTACTTCTGATGGAGCATTCTCATGCTTTTCCTCTCATTTGCGCTCTGAAAGAGCTTCAAATGGTCTTTAGGTTATTCCTAATTTGGAATATGAATTTTTTTTTCAGTCTATTTTTCATTTTTCAGCAATTTTTTTTCATGATTTCTACATAGAAGTCTGTCTCCAAGAAGACTGTTTGTGACCCACAGATGTCAGTGAAGCCTAGAAATTATCCAGGTGCTTGTCTGACAGTGCGTTATCAGCTGCTAATTCTGCCAGAGAATTTTAAGTGCATTTTCCTGACTCATTCTTTTCATGTGTATTGTTACAAGTTTATGAGTTTAGGAGTGGTTCTTTGGTGAAGATGCCCAGGTAGGGTAAGATTGCATATATCTTAGAAGAAAAATAGCAACAGTTAGGCCTGAAAAGAAAGTTTGTACTGTGCTGTAATGTGCTGTGTTAACATACCAAAAAGAATGAATGATATAAAATTTGTGGTTATCTCTGACAAATTGTTTGTACTTGGGATCTGGCTTTAAAAAGAACACAGACATGTATATTTTATGTCTATTTTTTCTTTCTCTTCTCAGATTTAAACCTGTGCTCATTGAGTTTTTCACTCAGCATGCAGTGCACAGTGATCTGACCCTGAATCCTTGCTTTCCTTTTTCATAAACATCAAACATACATACCTCAGACTTGACAGCTCCCTTCTTGTCTTCTTGTGATTCAGTGCTTTCTTTAAAAAATAAAACAAACAAACAAACAAACAAACAAAAAACCGAAAAAGCCCCTAAGGTGTGCCAGCTTCAGCAAATGAGACATAATAAGGCTCAGTGTGTGCGTATGCCAATGAATCTGTAAAGAACACTTGCCACACCTTAAACCTCAAGCAGTATTCATCAGCCAACATCACTTGGATTTAACATACCAGCTCTTATTTATTCAAACTGTTGCCACATGAGCTGATATTTCAGCCACATTTGCCATAGACTGATATGCCAATTCTCAGTTTATCTCCTTTTTCATTCCAAGCACTGCTGTTGTAGAAGGACTTTGTCAACAGTGCTGCATTCCTTGGCTTTTATCAAACAGTCTTTGATTATGAGGAAAGTGCAGCACCAATGATGCTAATGTCCCAGTGCTGCCTTTGCAGCTGATGCCTGTTGGATTTCTCTTTACTCTTCCCCATGTGCCTGTTGATGAAAACGCTCATTTTTATAACCTGTTTGGGTTAAGTCACAGACATGTGGAACTGCAGTATATACAGTGACCTGGGCAAACCAGAATCAGACTAGCAAGAAAGGGTTTTCCGTGCTCTCTCTTAGTAATAAATCATAGAATCATGGAATGGTTCGGGTTGGCAGGAACCTTAAAGCCCATCCAATTCCAGCCCCACTGCCATGGGCAGGGACACCTTCCACTGGATCAGGTTGCTCAAAGCCCCATACAGCCTGGCCTTGAACACCTCCAGGGATGGGGCCTCTGTGACTTCTCTGGACAACCTGTCACAGCGCCTGACCTCCCTCATAGTAAAAAATTCTTCCTGATATCTAATCTAAATCTCCCCTCTCTCAGCATGAAACTATTCTCCCTTTTCCTGTCCCTGCACTCCCTGATAAAGAATCCCTCCCTAGCTTTCATGAGAGCCCCCACTTAAATATGGAAAGTCTGCTATTAAGCCCCACATATAAAGCTCCATATTTTTCTCCCAGATGCATTAATCTGGTTTTAACTTGTCAGAACCAAACAGAGGCTGTGGGCTAATTAATTTACACTGTGACTTTTTTAAAGCAGGAGCACTAGAGCATTTGTTCAAGTAACATTTTCTAAGTGTTGTTGAGAGTCAGCTAGTTTCCCAAGAGTGAAACTTTAGTATAGAGATACAGTTCCACATAAACTACACACCCTAATGTGAAATGTTTCAGCATGCCGTGTTCTCAACCTGAATAAAGATGGTTCATTTCATCCTGGGACCTGACTACTAGGCTATAGGCTAGTCTGGGTGGGAGGCTCCCTCTACTTCACCTTTTGATGCTATGCCAGCTCAAAATAATATATATCAGAATACCTTAGGTCAAAGTGAGGGAGCAAGAGAGAGCATGACTCTGTGGCTAAGTGATTAGGGCACCTATGTAGAAGAGGGGAGATCCTAGTTCTGATCTCTGCTCAAAAGACTGCACAACAGTCTTATGTAAAAGAGTTATTAGAGTTCAGAGATGTGGGTCTGCTCCCACACCAACCTGCGGGTTGAGGAGGGCATGGAAACCAAGTCTTTCCGTTTCCTGGGTGGGTCTTATAGCCACTGACCTTTGTATAAAAGAAGGGCATTGTTATTGTCTGAAACCTCCTGCCAAAAGCTGAAGAGCAAAAAATCTGGCTCTGATCCCTGATCAGTTTCAACACCTCTGTGAACTCTGAATTGCAAACCTAACTTCTGAGAAGAGATAAGACTTTGTGAAGGTTTCTCCCTTCTGTGTTCCCTTTTGATGAGAACTCATGCTCTCTTCAGGCTGTTCTCAAAATGCTGGGATCTGCAACGTATGTTCATGGGTGGTTGCGGCAGTGGTGGCTCTGAGACCCACCCTAGAATGGCCTCGTATGCACCAAAGTGTGTTCTTATTGTCTTGTCTCTTCATTGCCTTCCTTAGAGAACTGTAGCACATCTGCTTGGAGCTACCTCTCTGACATAGATGTTAAGAGTCCAAGTTCAGAACAGGGAACCAATACAGGATTAAGGTAGCTAGTTTCTATTCAATCATAGAACAATTTGGGATAGAAAGGACCCTAAACATCATACTACTCCACCCCCCTGCCATAGGCAGGGACATCTCCCACTGGATCAGGTTCCTCAAAGTCCCATCCAACCTGGCCTTGAATACCTCCAGTGATGGAGCATCCATGACTTCTCTGGGCAACCTGTGCCACTGCCTCATTACCCTCACAATGAAATTTTTTTTTTTCTGATATCTCATCTAAATCTCCCCTCTTTCAGCTTAAAACCATTCCCCTTCATCCTATCCCTGTAATGCCTGATAAAGAACCTCTCTCCGGCTTTCTTAGGGTTGCAGTCTGGTTTTTAGTATTACATTACATGCCTAAAATCACATAGGGCATTTATGGTGATGAGTTCACTGTACTCCTAGACTTTAAGTGGGCTCCTTAACTGTGCTTTCTCCATAGCACAAATAATTGTTTTTGTTTAGAAGACTGCCTTCTTCCAAGAGAAAGTAGTCAAAGAAAGTTTTGAGAATGTTGGGCAGAAGTCTGAACAATATGCTGTAATAGCTTTCATGGCTTATAAAATGTTATTAATTATATATCATGTAAGTTTCTGAAATATAGAGCATGTTGAAATACCTTAATGTTCTGGGTCTTTTTGTTTACACATATACTTACTTTTTTCTTTACTATTTGAATTTATAATCTCAGGTAATTTGCAGTGGAGTTTTTAGTTTCCTGTGCAAATGAATGAAGTCTGCCCCTGGGCCTGATTCAGGTATTGCCAAGCCTCCTCAAGTCCCTCCTCCATATAACAGCAAACAGTTAAAAGCACATTTCATACATTTCATTCAGAAATGCCTACATTCATGCATTTCAGCATCTACTTTTTATATATATATAAATCAGAATGAACTTCATCACTAAAACATTGGCAATTAAATAAACAGTTCCAGAGAACATTAAGCAATATTAAAAGCAAACAAACAAAAAAGCTTTCTGAGATGTCAATGCTGAGTTTTCTTCTCACTCAGCTGGAGCGACTCCACTCACCACAACTCTCCGGGCCCAGCCATCCAGCCAGGTTTTTAGCCAGAGAAGAGTATGCTCATCCAAGCCCTGAGCACCCAAATACTCCAGGAAAATGCTGTAGAAAATCAAAAGCATTACTAAATCCAAGGTAGTGAACATCCATAGCCTTTCCCTCATCCACTAAGTGGGCCACCTTTTCATAAAAGGATATCAGGACGTGCCTTTCCTAAACCTGTGATGACTAGGCCTGATCACCTGGTCATCCTGTATGTGCTATGTGATGGCCCTCAAGATGATCTACTCCATCATCTTCCCTGGCACTGGTCAGACTGGTAGGCTTGTAGAGCCCTGAATCCTCCTTCAGGCCCGTCTTACAGATGGGCACCACATTTGCTGACCCCAGTCAACTGGGACTTCCCTGGTTAGCCGGGACTGCTGGTAAATGGTGGAAAGTGATAGATGGGCACTTCTGCCAGATCCTTCAATACCCTTAGGTGAAGCCAATCTGTCTCACAGGCTTGTGTGTGCCTAAGTGGTGCAGCAGGTTTCTCACCACTTCCCCTCCATTCTGCTCCCCATCCTTGTGTTCTAGCTCAGGGGGATGGGTACCCAGAGAACAACTGGTCTGACTATTAAAGACTTTGGCAAACAAGGCATTAACTACTTCATTCTTATCTTCACCACTAAATTCCCACTGCATCCAATAAAGGATGAAGGTCCTCCATAGTCCTCCTTTTGCTGCTAGTATATTTATAGAAACATTTTTTATTGTCCTTTACTTCAGTAGTCAGAGTTCTAGATGGTCTTTGGTGCTAGAAACTTTCTCCCTACATAACCTCACAGCATCTTTGTCATCCTCCTGAGTTTCAAGTTTCCTCTTCCAAAGGACATGAACTCTGTTTTTTAACCCTGAGTAATTTCGTGGTAATGACCCTGAAAATAATAGCATCTGAAGAACATAAGACCAGGTAGTTGAGCATTCTGAAGAGGGACTTAAATGTGCAAAAAATCCTGTCCAATAAAGAAAGAACAAGGTAGCAAACCAGATTTTTTTTCTGATGGATAAGTGGCATTGGTATTACATTTATTGAAGAGTTGCCCTCCTCTTTGACAATCCTACCCCTTTCAAGCTGTCATTGATATGTTCATACATGTTGACAAGAGTATTCCTTGCATGTCTGAGGTGCTGTTGGAGGCTTCCACTGTCTGTTTTGCACATTATTTTAAATATCTACCTTCCTAATTTCCTGGGTACCAATGATCAACCTTCAGTTTGTTTCTTTCTCTTTGGACAGCATCTCTTCCAGCCTCTTTGTCCTCATCATTAATACTTAAGGCATCAGAAGACTGTGTGTGGGCTTCACAAAATTATTATCTTCCTATTCCTGTTATTGTCCCTCAGTTTTCATTCTAGACCACGTCTTCCTTCAACAGATTTATAAAAGCATGGTATTTTTGTTCTGAGATCCTCTTTATTTACCTAAAACAACCAGTTTTACTGGAATTTGAAATATCTCAATCACTGTAGATATCATTAATTATGAGAGATCTTTGCTTTCTTAAATGATGAATGCAATACTTAACCTGATCTGAATAGGATTTGCACAGCAGCTAAGTGTCCGAGGCATTAGTCTGTGGTTGATGTGGTCTCCTATTTATATAGAATCATTAAGGTTGGAAAAGTCCTTTAAACCTATCCAGTCCAATCA
Source organism: Coccyzus lansbergi (assembly GCA_033558105.1). NCBI lineage: Eukaryota > Metazoa > Chordata > Aves > Cuculiformes > Coccyzidae > Coccyzus > Coccyzus lansbergi. The sequence goes on from JAUMJK010000709.1 coordinate 191,953, forward strand.
TCAACTCAACACCACTGTGCCTACTAATTCATGTCCCAGAATTCCACCTCTACATGTTTTATGAACCCCTCCAGGGACAGTGATTCCATCATTGCCCTGGGCAAAGTCTGCCAGTGCTTCACTACTCTTTACGTAATGAAATTTTTCCTAATATCCAGTCTGAACTTCTGGTGCAATTGGATGCAATTTCCTCTCATCCTTTCACTTTTCACTGGGGAAAACAGACCAACATCCACCTCACCACAGCCTCCATTCAGGGAGCTGTGGAGAGCAATAAGGTCTCCCTTCAGCCTCCTTTTCTCCCAGCTAAGCAGACCCAGTTCCCTCAGCTGGTCCCCATAATGCCTGTGTTCGAGCCCCTTCCCCAGCTTAGTTCTCTCTCTGGACACATTTCAGCCTCCCAATGTCTTCCTTGTACTGAGAGGCCCAAAACTGAACCCTGGATTTGAGGTGTAACCTCACCAGCACCAAGTACAGATGCACAATTCCTTCTCTACTCCTGCTGACCACACCATTGCTGATCCAAGCCAGGATGCTGTTGACCTCCTTGGCCACCTGGCCCACTGCTGGCTCACGTTCAACCACTGCTGACCAGCACCCTTAGGGTCTTCTCCAGGAAGTTTTCCAGCCATTCTTCCTAAAGCCTGTAGTGTTGCATGGGGACGATGCCACACAAGTATAGGACATGTCACTGTTAAACCTCATACAATTGAACTCAGCCCATAAATGCAGTCTTTCTAGGTCCTTCTGTAGAGCTTTCTTGCCCTCAAGCAGATCAACACCCCACCCCCAGCTTTATGTCATGTGCAAATTGACTGAGGAAGCACTTAATACCCCTCCTTCAGATCATGGATAAAGACATGAAACAGGACTGGCCCCAGCACTGAGCCCTGGTTAGTGTTTCTGACTGGTTGCCAATTGTATATTCAAAGCCTAACTCTACTATTTTTAAAACTTTCTTAAACATATGTTAGGATATATTGTCAAGATGTGGACATCACAAAACCAGTCTTGCAAAAATTACTTTGCTGTAATTTGCAGCATGGCTTGCCAAATGACTGTATTCTGTAACTTCAGTTGGAAAAACAGGATGGTAAGACTGCTGTCAGCAGTGAGTTGACAGCTTTTTTAGACATACCTCGAGCAAGCAAGTCCCTAAAACTACATGTACTACAGCTACTGGAAACATGTCACTTTCTAATTAGTCATGCTATATGGATTTTTAATGTAAGGCCAAAATTCGCAGTATTAAAACAACATTCACAGTTTCATTTCAATTTAGATTTCATGAATATTTTTGATTGTGGGTAACTTCAAGCTCATGCCAAATAATTAGTTTTCACCTTTTAATGTCAAATTTGTATTGAATTAATTGACATTGTCTCACCTTTTTTCTTAAATAGCTTTTTTAAGTTTATCTTCTAATCTTTATTAGTAACACAATTATCAGCCTTTGTCTGTGTGTGAGATGTGTAACCTAGGATTTACTGTGAATTCTTCCATATCTTTGTCATGCATATCTAGGCTGTGATCAAGTGTTTTCTTTCAAACATTCCTAAGATCTATTAATTTATATCCCAAATCTTTGATATACAGTTTGATATTTGACTTGTTTCCTAGAGCTCATCCACATTGACTTGGATCCTGTCTACTCAAGCTTGTCTTATGAAAATATTATTTCTTGTATGTCACACCATGTCAGTGATGTGGAAGTACTTTGAGTTGCTTCTCTGGGTCTCATGGAGCCCACGTGTCTTGTCTATGAGTTTTCGGGACCAGCTTTATGCAGACATAGTCTTCCATATACTGTTTTTATTCTTCTTTTTTTTAGATATTTCTAACCTTCTGTTCCATGAGTGGTGTCTCTTTTTACTTCCTGCTCCTTGTTTACAGATTCTAATATGCAAGGAAGATGAGTAAACAGACTTTTTTGATCACAAATTACACATGATATTGGGGTACCATCACAGAATCAGAAAATAATGTATATTGAAACGGACCTCTTGAGATCATCTGATGACAAAAATACTGCTCGAAGCATGGACCAGTCTATCACAGAGAAAACTTATCAATTTGTGGGGTTTTTGTGGTTATTGAAAGCTCACAAAAGAATTATTGTGCTAGCTAAAGTGTTAGAGAATGGAGAGAGTAACACAGAAAACAAAAATGGCAATTGAGGCCAAAAGCCTTCCATCCTGCACTTTCTTGGGTGTTTCCACTTCAAGATGTTGAAAACTATATCGTAGGCATGATCCTATCAATCTTAAAATTAAAAAACATCCAAGCATTCTAGCCACAAAACAACGCAACAACAACTTAACTCGTAAGCTGATCATTATCTATTGGATATTTGACAGAATGAGATGAAGTCATTGAGTTATACACAAATAAATGCCATCTCTTGGACTCATCATCCCTGATACAGTTACAGGAATTCTAGTTTAATTAACTTTCTTCTCCTATCAAGTAAACTAGTTAAAATCATTTAAATAAAAAACAACAAAATGCCCAAGTAAGCACGCGTGCAACTGTCTTCCTTTCCTGACTTCCCCCAGTGGTCATTGATAAAAAGATTACAGAGATGCTAACTGGGTCTCATTGGCTCTTTGCAGTATTGGCAGTTCATTCTCCAGGTTTGGCTCAAGGAGAAATAAAGGCATCTTATCTGAAGAAAGGAGTGTGGGGTATGGGTAGGTACGATAGTAGGAGGGAAAATCCTGTGGCGTCAAACCTGAAGGGAAAGATTTTCAGGTTGGAGTTCATTCTGCATTAAGTTCTTGACAAGACAGCTTTAAGGAGAGCACTACTCAGGCGTGCATTCTAGTTTTTAAAATGCTTTAGGCTGCTTTGATTTTAAATATAGAATCAAAGAATCTCGAATCATCAAGGCTATTAGAAACCTCTGAGATCGCCAGTCCAACCATCATTTTTTCCTAATATTCAATCTAAACCTTCCCTGACACCACTGATTCCTCTTGTCCTACCTCTTGTTACTTGGGAGAAGAGGCCAACACCAACTTGACTACAGCCTCCTTTCAGGGAGCTGTGGAGAGTGATGAGGTCTCCCCTCAGCCTCTTCTCCAGGCTAAACAGCCCCAGTTACCTTAGCTGCTCCCATAACCCTAATACTCCAGACTCTTCCGCAGATTTCTAGCCCTTTTCTGGATGTGCTCCAGCCCCTCAGTGTCCTTCTTGTACCAAAACTGAATCCATGACTCAAGGTGCGCTATCAATCACCAGTGCCAACTACAGGGATACAATACCTTTCCTGCTTCTGCTGGCCACACCATCTGTGATCTAAGCCAGGATGCGGTTGGCCTTTTTGGCCAACTGGGCACACTGCTGGCTCACATTCAGCTGCTATTGACCGACAACCCAGGTCCTTTCCCACCAGATTTGAAGTTATAAAAATGGTGCTTTCAAAAAATAACTTGCTGCTGTCATTTTGTGCAGGTCAGAGACAAGTCATCAGCTTCCTCCTGACTTCATCCACAGTCTGATTCAGAGCCTTTCCTTAGCTCCAGTTCCATCTGTCCCTAAAAACTGTACCATGGTGCAGATTTCTGTTCATAGAGGGGATCTTTCCCCACCTCTTTCTTTTACCTCATTTTACCCAACACTCATTTTGCTGGACTGCCAGTCTCCTTAGAATAAGCCCTATGAGTTCACCACCTGAAGGGTATAACATATATCCAAAGCAAGCACTATGTTGTGATCCTGGCTTGAAAATAATGGAATCTAGGCTATTATAAAGACCAAACAGATTTTCCTGCAATTATTATGTACTACAGGATTTTTTACTATTAGCAGGAAAAGAGAACATGCAAATGTAACCAAAGCAGATTGTGCTAGCAAAAAAAAATAATAAATGCTTGGAAATGCCATCGCAGAGTGTTCGATAAGTCGTTTGAAGATAGTCTTCTAAAGTCTCTACTTCTGATAACCAGAGTAGTTCCTAAATCTTTTGATTTGACAGAATTCATTTTGTTTCCTTTCTTATATATGCCTGGCAATCAAGTACAGAGGTATCCCAATTTTTTTAGCTTCTCTACTTTTTCTATCATATAGGTACAATCCCGTGCATTTCATTCAGATTATTCCTACAGTATTATAACCATATATTATGTACATTTATACATATATATATATATAACATATGCATAAAAGTAAAGGCATGATCTGTTATATTGAGTCCAGAAGAGGTCATGAGGTTGATCAGATGGCTGGAGCACTTCCCATATGAGGACAAGCTGAGAGAGCTGGGCTTGTTTAAGCCTAGAGGACAAGACTCTAGGGTGACCTTATAGCAGCTTGCTGCTACTTAAAGGGCCTACAGGAAAGATGGAGAGGGGGTCTTTATCAAGGAGTACAGGGGTAGGATGAGGGGGAACAGTTTTAAGCTGAAAGATGGGAGATTTAGATGTGATCTTTGGAAAAAATATTTTCCAGTGGTAGGAAAACAGGTTGCCCAGAGATATCATCGTTGCCCCATCCCTGGAGGTGTTCAGAGACAGGTTGGATGGAACTTTGAACAAACTGATTGAGTGGGAGGGTTGGAAATGGATGGGCTTTCACAGAATCACAGAATCACAGAACAACCAGGTTGGAAGGGACCCATCGGATCTTCTAGTCCAACCATTCCTATCTAACACTAAACCAAGTCCCTCAAGACCTCATCCACCCGTGTCTTAAACACCTCCAGGGAAGGTGACTCAACCACCTCCCTGGGCAGCCTATTCCAATGCCCAATGACCCTTTCTGTGAAAATCCTCCTCCTAATCTCCAGCCTAAATCTCCCCTGGTGGAGCTTGAGGCCATTCCCTCTCGTCCTGTCCCCTGTCACTTGGGAGAAGAGGCCAGCTCCCTCCTCTCTACAACCTCCTTTCAGGTACTTGTAGAGAGTAATGAGGTCTCCTCTCAGCCTCCTCTTCTCCAGGCTAAACAACCCCAGCTCTCTCAGCCGCTCCTCATAGGTTCTGTTCTCCAGCCCCTTCACCAGCCTTGTTGCTCTTCTCTGGACTTGCTCCAGAGCCTCAACATCCTTCTTGTGCTGAGGGGCCCAGAACTGGATACAGTATTCAAGGAGCGGCCTCATCAGTGCTGAGTACAGAGGGAGAATCACCTCCCTGGACCTGATGGTGAAATATCTGATAAATATAAGGATAATACAATATTTATAAGCACAGATGCATGTCAAATAAATAAAACAGTGAAAAACATTTTAAGCTCTTTGTACTCACACTGATAAGATATTAATCATTCAGATTTTGCTACTGAAGCCAATGGGATGACCCACACAGAGGAATAAATGTGAAAATCATCCCTAGGTGACCTGAGAAGTACATTACACTCGTGGTCTGAAAGAATTATAATTTCACAGTGGCAGTTCAGCATTAAAAAACCTGTGTTAAACTCTGCAAAAAGCTTAATCATGACATGATCAGCTTCAGTTTGAGGTAGAGAGTTGTTTAATTATTTAAAAGAAAGAGTTTAAAGTTAAGTTAAAGTTTAAAGGAGTTCTTTAAAGCAGAAAGTTGCTTATTAGACCCTCACAAGTAATTGTAACTGTCAGTTAAATGTTTCTCCCCTTGTACCCACTTTCTACTGTAGAATAAGATGGCTTGTATTTGGCTTAAGAATTTTTGGTGAAAACATATTATTTCAGTGATCATCATTCAACTGCCATGTGCATCTTGAGCCTTTCTCCATCCCTGAGTTTTAGCTACTCTACTCCACCTAAAGTGTATCATAGCTCATTATTATTAAATTCACCTCACATGAATTAGTGCCACTTACTGAGAAAGCACAAGATGTCTGTGCCTTTTTCTGAGTGTCCTAGCTGAGCATCCTAACTACTAGGATGTTAAGTATCCCACAGGAGGGATTCATTTGTCTTTGGACAGATTATTTTTTTTTTCTTGCCAGCTATATCTTAAGCATTCATTTTGGTGAATAAGATTTTCTGATTGAATACCTTACTGATGGAAAATCCCTGTATGTGGAATTTTACAGAGGTGTGGATGATTGTTAGTGCTGTTTCTCCAGTCAGAAATAGTAAACGAAATCCATTACTGAGGATTAGGTGTGATAATGTAGGCAGAAGTACTAAACTGTTAACAGCAGAATGTTTCAGCTTGATTTTCACTAATGAGGAAAGCTTGATCTTTCTGGGAAGGTGCACTTCTTTACTACAAAAGAGGGGATGTGTTATTGCGATGTTGGTATTTTGCAGTTGTGAACCCAATTTCAAAAAGAAGAACCCTTTGCTATCTTGGTTTAGTGAGTTATGTCCCTCAAAGTGTTACACTGTGGGGTATAGTGGTAGTAGACAAATGCAGTCTGAGTAGGAGACTAAATGTAGTCTATTCAGACCCTTTTATAGCATTAGTTCATTGCAAAATAGTTCTTATGTTATTCTTGCAATACTGTCACTTGTGCTTTTGATGATCCTTAATGGGTCTAAGTCCAGAGTCTTAGGTTAATGGATTAAATAGAAAGTTTTGGTCATAATTGTCCCATGGTTGGGCAGATGGAATCAGAGATCTGAAAACAAAAGAGAACTGTGTTCTGTCTGCCATCACTACTGTGTTCACTGGTACTATAATTTAATACTTCTGAGAGGGTGCTAAATGCCTGTTGCTGTGCATTTTCACAAACAAAGCCAAGTACCTTTGGGACATTGTACTTTTGCACAACAGTAATGCTTTCTCTCCTTGGAAAGATGTTACCTAACCTCGGACTAGGTCAAGCAAACAGGCAGGTTAGAGGCTAACCTTTATGTCATCCTTTCATTGCAAACACTTTAGCAAGATAAAAATGGGTCATGGAGTAAGTTTTGTAGCCAGGAATAGTTCAGTTTTCAGAAGGACAAACAAGAATTATTAAAAAGAGCATCTTAGGTAATGATCCACAGGCAGGGAGGTTGGAAGCTCTGTGTTGGCTTTAATAACTTGTTTTTGTTCTCAGTAAATACAGGAATGTGCCAACATCTCCAGACCCAAACATTCCAGTTCAGCAATCACGTGTTGAGTGCATGGGCAAGTCACCTTTGTATCTTTCCAGAGTTCATGCTGACATCTACTTTGTGTTCATTCCTGTTGTGTTTCCTGGGAAAAAGAAACAGTGTAAAATAATGATGGTTTACTAAACAGGTGGGAATGTTGTGTTAGATGGTAAAGTACATTTTATGCCGATGATGTTGTTTTTCCTTGGGTCTCTATGGGCACCAATCAAAGGGTATTTACAGATTTCAAGTGCCAAATATTAAGTTATTATTGGAATTCAGGAGAAATGTAGGAAATCTTATTCACAAAGTCCATATAGAATCCATGTTGGCTTCTCTTGCAACAATATGCTGTCAGTCCTTCCTGGGTAGTTGAGAGGTGGTGCTTTACATGTACCTCTTTTGTGATCCTTGCTTGTGTTCCCAAAAGGAATATGAAAAACAGGAATATGAAAAAAAGGAATATAAAAGGCAACAATAAAGTAAAAATTAAATTGTACTTTCCTGCTTAATCACATAAACAAGCAGAAGTGGAGGGATTTTAAATGATTTTTTTTTATTTACTAGGATAATTGAAAAGGATGAAGTATGTCAAGTCTTAAACAGTCTTAATTTTTCACTGTATTCATGATCTTGCTCAAAAAGCTTGTATAATTTTTTTAATAGAAGATATTACAGGTTTGATCATTGTTCACCTGTGAAACAATATTTGCATCTCCTCCATAACCTGAAGCTGCTATTATGTATAAGCTCTATCTACACTAGGGAAAAAAGTTTGCTTGTGTTAAACATTTATTCAGTAAATTCCAGATCAGTAAAACCATGGAAAATCACAGTGAAAATCAGAGATTTTCAAGCAGTGAAATAGGGATTCAGAGCAGTGGAACAGCAGAGATGAAAAACTCAGATGAGGACATAGTATGTGAGTGTTTTCTTGGAACAGAAGACCTTTCTGTGAGTCAACCTGGTAGAGAAAGAGAGGAATTACTGAAACATGTGGAGAAGCAGGAAACAACAGTTAGCATCTTTGGCTTAATAATAAAGGGAATAACTAGAACATCAATCAACTGTTGTGTAGATGCCTTATAGCCTCTTGATGCAAAATACAGTACCATAGGTTTTTAAGTGGAGGCACTCCTGCTCTTTATGCCTTTTCTTGTGCTGTGGAATAATTATAATCTGCCTGCTCAACAGGATACAGACATGTAAATGGTCATGAGGGTATATCAGCTTCTGTGTCAGATATGTGACATGACCTCTGTGTTGCCCTTGAATAATGTCAATTTCTCCATAAGACATTCCTAGGCTAACAGTGGGGCTCTCTAAAAGAATTTTGGTTAATCATTTCCTAATTGGCAACTGGTGTTATTCCAAAATAGAAATATTGTTCTGAAAATTGTAATTTCAGGCAAGGTTCCCAAAGGGTAGAACTGAAGTATTTTGTTTTATTGATCTATATCAGCCATTGGAAATCTAGAATTGGCAAACTCTGTAGGAAATACCTTTATGGAAAGGTCTCAGATTTACCACTTCTGCTTAGATCATGCACTAAAAGATCATGTACACTGCGGTTTGTTCAGTTGCTTTTCTCAAGGTAGAGAGAGAAAAATAAAAACATATTCAACATCCTTACTCTTCAGAGCTGTAGAGAGCCAGACAGCAATGAAACAAGACAACTATACTTGAGTCTTTCCGACTGCTGCTGTTGCTCAGCACAAGTAACCCATAAGGTAGGGGAACGAAAGGTAGCAACACTTTGGCACCAAAATGTATCTTTCTCTGCCTTCTCTCTGAGATCCTTCCTTGCAACATGCCCCTGTTAAACTGTGCTCTACTGTACGCCTTTTAACTTCAAAATGAGTGAACTGAGAATGCTGTACTGAGAGTTCCAGAGGTGTACTGGGAAGTCTTGAGAAGAGGTTCATTCAACTCATCGTCCATAAGTAAAGCTTCTACAAGTAACCTCTGCTGGAATTTATCACTGTTCTGTCATAATAGCCATTAGTCATGACTTTAATACCTTTCTGTTGATACTGCAGTGATATCTTGAGGACTACAGTAAAGACAGTCAGAACTCTTTTAGGAAAAAAAAAAAAACAACTTGTATGTGTTGGCATAAAATATCTCAGCCAGCTGGGTGCCTCCTAAGTCAAATAACATGACAAAGCTAAGTTTGGCATATGAAAACCTCCCAGTGTGGAAGAGCCTTGATATCGTCTGATTGCTATGGTAGGAAAAACAGAACTGAAAACACCACCAGAAAATACTACGCTAAGTCTTTTTATAGGCCGATGTTTCAAAAGGTGTCAGAAGAGTTGTAAAGCTGTAAGCTTTTGGCACAGGGTGTAAAATTCCAGAAAAAGAGTATTTTTTTCCACGAAATCAGACTTAATGTTTAATAACAAACAGTGTGAATGTAGTCCAGTGAACTTTAACACATCAAGGACAGTGTTCTCAAATAAAGTGGCCTGCAAAGGTGACAGAGTTCAGTTCTGGTCTTGTAGACCTTTGAAGCTAGTTTGTTTAATTTGGGCAAGTTTCTATACATGAAAGAGAGCTGTATATTTTGGCTTTGGAATCTAGATTGCTGTTTAACCACATTCATAATTGTGGTATTACTTATTAATCTTCGCTGCCTTAGGTCAGTAGAGGTTTGAAAACCAGCTGCATGTCTCAAATGTGACAGCTTGTCTCCTCTTCTTTCAAGTGACAGATGGTATTAAAAATGAGCAACAGCAACAGCATGTAATCCTTATGTGTAATTTTTTTACAGCTCATTGCAAAGTGCTTAAAAAAATATTTGAAATCTATACGTTGTAGATGGAGAAAGTGAGAGGCAGAGAAGCATCTCTACATTTCTGTGAATCCTTATGTCAGGATGGGATAGAGTCAGGATTCAAACCTAGGCTCCTTTAGTCCTAGACCAGTGGTCTGTTCACTCTGGTGTGTAAAGTATCAAAATAAAAACATATTATTTGTAAAAATCTAAATTTTGTCTACCAGTTGTATGAGGGCATGTTAAGGTCTACACTACATTCTGAATTGCTTTTCCATAAATTTAGTCCTCTAGGATTTTCTCTGAAAGATTCCACTTTGAGGAGGCATTTCTACCTTACTCTTTAAAAGATTCTTATTGAAAGCAGTTCAAATTTTCAGTTAAATTTTCTGATAAAGGCACTTTCACTGCCTAAAAGTAATTTGCTGGAATTGCAGTCTGTAAGTGGTTATTTGGGGTCAGTATTTGTGTAAATAGCATTTTTCTTACCTGCTTTTACATTGAGCTATATATTCATTGCTAGGTTAATATGTTATTATTTAAATGAAGTTCTTTAAATAATAGTAGCTACTTTTAAAATGTAATATGTAAATCTAGATATAGTTGTTGGTGGGTTTTTTATGTTTCTCAAAGTAGTTTACTTGAAATTGTTTAAAATTCTGCCTGTCTGCAGGGCCCTCTCTCATTTTCTTGTGTATTTTCCTAAATTTTTCCCCAGTAGATAGGATGCTAAATTCTTGCCACAGAGCAGATGCTTTGTAATTTTCCATGTGCTCCTTATGTAAGTTTATGTGAGATTGGAATTAATCACTTATACAGTTCCTTCTCTTAATGTGGTTTATCTGTTACTGATTGACCAAGGTAAGTATAAAGTTTTTAAACTATTGATGATGTCTTTCTATAAATTAACAATGCTGTTAACTTGAACTCAAACCGTGAGTTATTTTCCTAAAAAAAAAAAAAAAAATAAAACAAAACCCTCAGCCTTGAAAAGCATAAAGTTGGTAAAGTTATTCCTGTAGCAGCCCTTGCAGTGCCAAACCATACTATGGTTGTGTATAAATATCCTTTTGTTTCAGTGTATAAATTACAAAGGAGTGAAGTGAGCAGCTGAACACCTTAGGGAGCTATGAACAATAACACAAAAGCCAGAAGCATCAATCCTTTTTCTGCAGGAAAGAAGACTTTTCCTTTTTGTTAGCTGCTGGAAGAGAAAAAGACAAAATTGGTTTCAGTGGTTCCATTGGTAGCCTCACCAATACGCAAAGAAGGAAGAAGATGTAAAAAGCAGAGGAGGAAATTATTTGTAAAGAACATTATTTTGTGCTCACAAACAGAATTCTCTGAATACTCTCTTTTCTTTCTATTATGTAGACTGGAGTAAAAAACTCCCCCAAAATACAAACTATTTCAGTAAACTTATTTATATAAAGAACTAACTATATATTGAACTTCAGTAATGAAGGCTTGAGATATTTCATGCTTGAAACAGCCACAATCTCCTACCTCCAAATAAATTAAATGCCAGTATAGGAATGTTGAGAGATGTGATTCTCCCCCTCTATTCCACTCTCATGAGACCCTACTTGGAGTCCTGTGTCCTATTCTGGAATCCCCAATAGGAGAAAAACATAGAACGGTAGGAAGACGTTCAGTGGGAGACACAAAGATGATCCGAAGGCTGCAACACCTCTACCATGAGGACAGACTGAGAGAGTTGTGGTCGTTCAGCCTAGAGAAAAGAAGGCTCCAGAGTGACCTTTTAGTGGCCTTCTAGTACCTGAAAGGGGCTATAGGAAGGCTGTGCAGGAGCTTTTTCCAAGGACTTGTAGTGACAAAATGAAGAGGAATGGCTTTATGTTGGAAGTGGGAAGATGTAGATTAGACATTAAATAGAAATTCTTCATGCTGAGAATGGTGAGGCACAGCCCAGAGAGACTGTGTATGCTCCCCTCCCTTGAGATGTTCATGACCAGGTTGGATAGGCCCTTGAGGTACCTGGTGTAGTGGGAGGTACCTGGTGTAGTGGGAGGTGTCCCTCCCCATGGCAGGGGGGTTGAAGCTAGGTGGGCTTTAAAGTCCATTCTAATCCAAACCATTCTATGATTGTATGAAAATTCAGTGTTCAGATTACCCTGGAAAACATTTCCTCATATAAACTCCAAATATAATCATTGTAATCCATGCTGGTTTTGGGAGGAGTTTCTCCAATTCTCCTACCTTAAAAAAACCAAAAATATTTGTTCACTACAGTGACTGCAGTAATGAAATGGAGTTTTGTTGAACATTTACTACTTGAGACTTATTTGCAAGTCACACAGTACCACAGTGGTCAAAAGTGTGTAAGTTGTGCTCATGGGCACACTAAACGACTCTCTGACTTCTGTCAGTGGTGACCATTTCTCACCTTCAGTAGAAAACTTTGTCTGGGGCTGGGGGAACTCTGATTGGGAATCTGCTGTTTGAATTGGATTGTGTAATAGGCAGCAAAACTATGGGCTGTGTTTTGTAAAGTTGTAAGAAAAATCTATATTCAAAGTCATGGTGGGTTCATAAACATTATACTTCCAAGTATACCTTTTCTGGAATTTTAGGAATTTCATGCATAGCTGAATTTGTGGGTATGATGAGCTTGTGTCTGGCACTAATGACACTGTTTGCTATTATCACTGCATTTCCTAGTTTTGTGCTGAAATTTCTAGCACTAATACCTCCATGACCTCATATCAATTTCTCACATACTCTGTTGTGAGAATATTTTTCTGTCACTTAGTTTTAATGCAGTATTCATTTCAGATTAATCACAGGAGAAATGGAAGAACACAATAGAACACTTAGGTTTTCTTCTCTTCCTGCTTGTATAATTCAGATATTTGAGTTTATACCAATCACCAATAGACTGTATTCTTGAACCTCTTTGTGGATAAACAGATTTCCACCTGTGGCTGACAGCTAGTCTTTTCCACTCACAGCACCACCTACTGAGACCCGGTGCCCAGTCTTTTTAACAGTTTTGTCTCCTAGCAGTCAGTAATCTTGTCACTTCCACTTTCTGCTTGCAAATGGTAGAAAGTCCTTTGTGATTGGTCTTTATAACTTTTTCTGGTTTTTGCCTTAAATTACAAATAAAATGATACTAAAATTCAAAAGGAATGAAAAGGAACACTGTCATTAAGAGCATCTAAGGTATTTGTGTGGTGGTGGTCGTGACAGATTTATTACAGTATCTCAAAACTGGCAAACCAGCCTGCAGCTGTGAATTAATTCTCTGTAGTGACATGAATAATGTGAAAAATGTTTAAACATACTGGCTTGATAAAGTTGATAATATTACTTCTTTATTTAAAGTTTAAAATACATTTATTTACACAGTTGTAATTATTTGGCAGAAATATTTTATGACAAGTGGAGAATGTTTTAATTTGGCTGACGACTGGCAGTTCATTCCCACAGAAAACACTGACAATTCTCAGACAAATAAAAAAAAAACAAAAAACAACTAAACAAAAAAAACTTTAATTTCTGTGTATAGACTGGTATATCTCTGGTGAGCATAAATGCCACATGCAGACTCACTGCTGCAGTCAGCTTGGTGATTGTTTTACTTAACTGTCCTGAAACATTATTCCGCTACAGTGGAAAAAATAGGAATTAAAACTTACCTTAGCACTCAACCAATAATTAATTAAAAATGTTTGGAGGTGGAAGAAGATCTGTAATGTTTTCAATTAAACTGCAACACAGTTTGGAGCCTTCTGTCACAGAGCAAATTTTTTTTTTTTTCTCTTAGAGGATAGTTTACCAATAAATTCTACTCTGGGTTACTTTAGACACAATGAGTAATAGTCGCAACTCCAAAATATTACCTCTTCATATGCAATGGTACTGCTTCTGAGTACTATCATACCTTTAAAGGGCTGGGTAACTTCTTTTGCATGGTTCCTAAAAACATGCATGATATTAATTCTCTGTGTCATTTGAAGTTGCTTCTGGCTTCTTTATTTGTAGCCCCTTCCTGCATTTCCAACTGGTGGTTTGATTCTTCCATGTGTCTTGCCTCCATTCCTTAGTTAATTCTTAATAAAATCTTTTGACTGTTAGTCTGGATATCAGGAAGTAAAATTGAGAACTTAAATCAGGGAAGACTGTGGGAAAAGAGAAATAAAATGGCAAGTCAGAGAACATTTATTTCAAGTAAGCTCCCCCTGTGACTCATGCCTAACCAGTCTGGCTGAATTCCTTTGTTTAGGGTCAGTTCAGGCCTAGAGGAGAGAGGTTTTAGAAGAATAAAAGAAATGGAAACCTGTTTGACTGCTCCTGGAGCATAAAGCTCAATCTTTCACTGGGAAGCAATGTCCTAATGTGAGTGTGTGCTGAAAAGATATATTCTTCTCCCAGTTCTGTGGCTTGCTAACCTCTGTGGAGACGCGAATTCATAAACTGGTTATGTTAGTCCTGCACAAAGAACATAAGCAACCTCCATTTCAAAGGTGTGCCTCATTATCACGAGGCCTGAGCCTAGAAGGAGCTGGCCTTACAGAAAACAGGTGGGGTTCAAAGATTTTCTCTTCCAAAGGGGTGTAAAACGTGACTTTTCCTGTCCATCTATGCTGATTCAGACTTCCTAAAAACACTGTATTGAAAACTCTCAGTTTACTATTATTATGAGCCTCTGCAACTTTATTTCACCCCTAACCTTTTCTTCAATGCCTCTTCCTCTCCCCCACCTCTTTGCCAACAGACTCCTTCTGCATCATTTAGTCAGAGCCCAAAACAAAGAATAATATTGGTTTTACTTTGTGGTCTGCCACATTGGTTAAATGTAGTGAAAAACCAAAATCCACTTTGCATGAATGCAGATATTTGCAAAATTGTTTCCTGAGAGTAGGAAGTTCTGTGAGATTTAAGATAATATAATGAATCATTACAAGTCTGTGCATTTCTGGAACAGAGAAAGGGATTAGTGTGATAAAATTATGGCAAAAAAAATTCAAAACTCAGAGACAAAATTGAACAGAGTGCAAATTCCAGTATATTTATAAAAATGTACTAATTTCCATTCCAGTTTATAGCACTACTATTAACCTACTAACTTCTGCAGGAAAGAAAAGATACTACTCTATCAAACAGAGTATATGCTATCAAAGGTAATAAACAGTTTCTTGGCCTTTATTTAGCTGATAATAATCTCTTTGGAATTGTCTTTTATTTTCACATACTCACAGTCATCAGAATATTACAGAAGTGACTGCCCTCTGTTTTTCATTTAAATGCTAATTCCCAAGGAATGTATCACTTAATGTTGTAAAAGAAACTTTGAACCTGTATAAGCCTTTGTATTCCTGGCATTGTTAGCATTCTTAAGTAACTAACACTTCTTTCTATACCACTAGGTTTTAAGATTTCTTGTAACTTTAAAACTACTACATTCATTTAAATAATTTCATTTCTTGATTTGCAACTAATTCAAACTACTGTATATAATAAAGTTTTAGATTCTTGCTCCAACAACTACCCTCTGTTTTTCATTTAAATGCTAATTCCCAAGGGATGTATTTGTTCTGTATTATCTTAGTTTTCTACTTCCTGGCCAAGGCAAATGTTCTTTAATTCTGTTTTAAGGAGATTTGGTGCAAGTTAGGGATTTTGAGAGCAGAGCAGTGTGATTTACTCATCGTCTTGGTTAGAGGGGAATGAGCTGATACTTCTGGTAAAATTATAATTTTGGCACCCTTGTCAAGATCTCTGTTGACACCCATCTTTTCCGAAACATAAAAAGGAAAGAATTTATGAAAGTTAGTCGAAATAGATTTAAATATGAAGAACTGGTCACTTTTAATGAGTGCAGCTCTAAAAAAAAATATCCCTTTTTTCTCTAGAAAGGCCTCCTTTATTTTCACCGTAGGAATTCCAGTGAAGATATGCTCACCAGCACTCTAAAGTATAGTAAATTATATGAATTTCTTGGGAAATGCCTAAAGACAATCTCCCTCCTGTTTAGTGTAGACAATGACAAACCCACCGGAACAAGTATGATGAGGGGGGATTTCCACTTGATGACTTTCACTTTCACACTGAACAGAAATGCCCACTGAGAGGCAGTCTTTAGCTATGCTCCAGCCTGAACCCTTAGAGGTCTTACATTTCTGAGAATTCTGCTGCTTTTATACCTATTTTATGTAGACTTTCTGTACCCTTAATTTGCCTGAGGAGGCAATGAAAAAGAATCCTATGTCTCAGTCTTTAAAATATTTTGATTTAATCCTCTGTCTTGAGCATTCACATCAATACTGGCAGTAAGCCACAGACACCGGCAAAGGTATTAAGTAAGCAAATTTGAGACTATGGAGAGAAGAAAGATTTAAGAGAGTTTTGAGCTTATATGTTCTATATAAATATTAACTTTCTAACTGGAGGTTTTTATATTTGCACTGAAGACACAAAAATGCAGTAAAACATAGGAAAATAATCCTGTCTTTTCATATACTTTGTAAAAAAGAATGGTTGCAATGACTAATCACATGGAGTGAAAAGCAGAACTTATGTTTTTAAATTACATTCACATTGCTTCCAAGTACAATTCTGAGCTTGATTGCTGTCTGTTTATGAATCAGGGAAACAGGGAAGATCTGTAGTGAAGATTCTGAGTCTCTATGGGAAAGGGTTGGCCTGGCGTAGGCCAGGGCAATACACGGGCATTCTATTTGCCTGATTCTGGATTTTCATGCTGTACACTTACGCCTAATCAAATAAAAGCAGAGATATACATGTTTGTGGAGGATATGCTGAATTATAGAATGATTCATGTAGTAATACTGCTATAGCTGCACTTTGCTCACGATAAAATTTGTGGGACAAGATAATATCTTTTATTACACCTTCTAGCACAATTGGAAAAGCTAGATAAAACTTCAAATATGCAAATGTTTTTAATGGTGAAGAACTACAGAAAGGGTTGATGTCCCTGAATTTCTACAGTACTTTTACTAACTAGTAGGTTTGCACAAACATACTGTCTCTCCAACTGGCCTTGCCTCACTGTGAATTGTGTCAGTTGACCATGACTCAGAGAGGTCATCACAGCAACCTGCAGTTGCTGGAAAAATTTAGGAAAACCCTACTCGTTTGCCTAATACTTTTCCCTAACTTGCATTTGAGTGACTGCACAGTGCAAAAAAAATGAAGTATATGAATGTAACCTTATCCAGTGACATGTTATCCATCCTTAGAGAGCAAGGATATGCCCTTATAGTCCTTTCCTGGCAGACATAAGTATACACTTCCGTGCTTCAAGCTGGACTCAGGCCAGTTCTGAAAAAAAATCCCCTGTTTAGCTGCAGTTAGAGAAGCTTTGTGTTCAAAGTAATGTGTGGCACAACATTTCTCCACAAGACTTTATTTTCTTAAGTATTATGCACCATTAGCCAAACTACACAGCCTTTGGTCTGGAGCTAGCTCATATTCAGATGATTTAAAGCATAAGACAGATGAAAACTCATCTGTAGATGAGACACAACACAAAGTAAAGCTGATCTTATGCATCATGGTTAATGGCAATGTGTTGCAGAACATGCCATGGGGACATCTCTTCGAGCTATTTCATAGGATCATAACATGGTTTGTGTTGGAAGGGACCTTAACGCACATCCAGTTCTACCCCTCTGCCATGGGCGGGGACACCTCCTACTGGATTATGGACTCTATGTCCCATCCAACCTCGTCTCGAATACCTCCAGGGATGGGGCAGCTACAACCTATTTGGGCAACCTGGGCAAGTGTCTCACTACCCTCATAGTGGAGAATGTTTGCCTTATATCTAATCTGATCTAATCTAATCCAATCTAATCTAATCCAATCTAATCTAATGTGCCCTGTTTCAGTTTAAAGCCATTGACCCTTGTCCTATCACTCCAGACCCTTGTAAACAGTCCCTTCTCAGCTTTCCTGTAGCCCCCTCTCAGTACTAGAAGCTGCTCTAATATCTCCCCAGAGCCTTCTTCAAGTCACACTATTCCATCTCTCATAGCTTGCCATATCAGAGGTGCTCCAGCTCTCAGATCATCTCCATGGCCTTCTCTTTGCAGACTCATCCTTTGGAGGGGAGTTGGAAAATGGGAAAAGTCAGAGAGTGAGAGTGTAGGAAGGTACCTGCACAAGTGAAGTTAACAGAATCACAGAATCACTAGGCTGGAAAAACCCTCCAGGATCATCGATTCAAATCATTCCTATCAACCACTAAACCATGTCCCTCAGCACCTCGTCCACCTGTCCTTTAAATACGTCCAGGGATAGTGATTCAACCACCTCCCTGGGCAGCATGTTCCAGTGCCCAATGATGCTTTCTGTGAAAAATTTTTTTCTAATGTCCAGCCTGAACCTCCTCTGGCAGACCTTGAGGCCATTCCCTCTTTTTCCATCCTCTGTCTCTCGGGAGAAGAGGCCAACACCCTCCTCTGTACAACATCCTTTCAGGTAGCTGTAGAGAGCAATGAGGTCTCCTCTCAGCCTCCTCTTCTCCAGGCTGAACAACCCCAGCTCTCTCAGCTGTTCCTCATAAGGCCTGTTCTCCAGCCCCTTCATCAGCTTTGTTGCTCTTGTCTGGACTCGCTCCAGAGCCTCAACATCTTGTGGTGAGGGACCCAGAACTGAACACAGTGTTCAAGGTGCGGTCTCATCAGTGCAGAGCACAGAGGGAGAATAACCTCCCTGGACCTGATGGCCTCGCTGTTTCTGATACAAGCCAAGATTCCATTAACTAAGGAGGTAAGGAAATTCAGCTGTTTTCTTTGAAATGGCAAAATTCTGTTCTGCTTAGCTGTGGAGAAGCAAACACCAGCAAGCTCATCCCTAACTGCAGTAAGGTAGTAGGATGGAATTGATGCAGGTTTGGAGTTCAGGAGTAATTTTGGTGGTAGTAATTGATTACATGCATATATTAAGAAGAAACAGAAAAGCAAAATATGTGGTGATGAGGTCATTTTAGTTAATAAATTAATGTATGTTTGCCACTTATTGTATATCTGACCTTCTAGTGCTGATTAATTCAACAGATGAGACAGATCTGAGAACAGTTGCTGTTAGTGGAGTCAAGCATAGGAAAGGTTTGAAGCACTTTGTCTCAGCAAAAACATCTCTGTTGTTGTAGGAACAAGCGAAATGTTGAGACTAAATACAAGAACAGAAGCGATCTCTAAAAGAAAGCGCATTTAAGATATGTGACTGTTTAAGACAAACATTTTTTGTGTTTGGCCTGTGTTAGAGTAAAAGATAAGGAGGATAATGCCAAGTTCCTAGTAAAAAAAATAGAGGTTGCAGAAAGTGCTTTTGTTCACATCTTGAAAGTCAATGTGGTGATTAATTGTTTGAGAACTATCAGTTAAACAAAGATATTGTTTCTTTCCTTGTATATGCACCAATATAGAGAACCATTCTGCTCAGCTTTTTCTTGCAGATGTGATTTAAGTGTACACTTTTCGAAGCTGTTTTTCAGAACTCTGTTTTCTGTCTTGGCTTTTTTTTTGCTTGCAGAATTACCACACATCTGTGAGGAATATTTACCATTTTGGGCCTGCTAAACATAAACAACTCTTGGTTTTACAGTAACAGAGCTGCAGAGGAGCTGCAGTCACCTTAGCGAACGAATGTAAACCCAGTTAGGCAGAAGCTTTCAGTTCACAAATAGCTCTTCTTAAAGATCCTGGATCTGAAGCTGCTTGACTCTGCCCTGTCAAGAGAAACTTGGTCTCTGAGCTATGAGTGGCAGGAGCATGTTCAGTGTTTAAAATGATCCCAGAAAAGATTATTAAGCCACAAATATTTATTCTTCTCAATCTGAATGCTTTATCCAAATTATTATTTGAAGATAATTCTCCATTGCACTACATTATACAGTATAAATCCAATGAAGTCACAGAGATTTTTTGTTCTTGTAGCTTGTTTTGTCAGTCAACTAGTGGTACACATAATGGTCTAGGTATTAGGTTTCCTTTCTTTCATTTTATATGACAAACTTTCCTTGCTGTTAAGAAGATACAGTAGAAGTCATTATTTTTTAACCTAAAAGTTCTGCAGCATCTTGATTACTGGTAAAATAGTTTCTTGTCTAAAAGCAACCAAGTTCATTTGGAAATTACTTTGAAATGTTTCCAGTTACTTTTTCTGGTTTCAGTCTGACACAATGAAACAGAAAATACTTCTAAAATTACTGCCCAATTTGGAAGGGGCTTTGTTTTTCTTTCAAAGTAGGGTTACTGAGTCATGTAATTAGAATTACTAAATGCAATTTCAATGGATTAAAAGGCTGAGGTGTAGTGCTTCTCTATTACTAGAGCCAGAAGAATCTATAAATAACTAATGCTATAATTAAAATAAACCAATTTGAAGTATTTCCTCTAAAACAGAAGTATCAAAAGGTACTCTGCAGTGTCTGGCAGCTATGAGGTCTATCACAGTTGCTACTAAGGGCCAGAGCAGAACTACTAGAGCTGGCAACAAAATCCCCAAGGGGAGATGCTGGGCCTGGAGACAGAGCTGCTGAGAGAGGCACCTCATCTGTGGCTTGCAGAACATTCCCACCCAGGATCCACTGCTGCATCAAACCGTTAGCATCTCATTGATATTGTGGTCAGTGGGAAAAGGTCGGTACCCTCCTCGGTAGCATCACAGAACTTTGGGGTTTTTAAATGCTGCCTGCGATGAGATGATACAAACAGGTGACCAGAGTTGCTCAGTGTTAAGTCTTCATGGGGGAAAAAACCCCAAGAAGATGAAATCTGGAGTCTCGTTCATTCTCCATCTTATAATTAGTATCCAACTTATTCCGCCTTCCCTTCAGTGCTGTTTTTCCTTCTTGTTGTAACAGTAAGTGGAATCTATGTCAAGGCCAGAAGCTCAACTTTTTCTGAATAGCAAATAAGAGATATTGAAGGAACAGGAATATTTTTCAATTTACCACCTAATGGGTTTGTTTCAGGGAGGAGTTTTTTTTTTTTTAAAAAAAAAAAAAATAAAAAAGAACGTTGGGCTCAAATCTTGATGCATGTAAACACAAATCTATTTTCACTGAAGCTGTCTTGATTGTCCCATGCAGTCATTCTCACATGTAGTTTCTGATCCCTGCACTTAGGTGGCAACCATAACTGGAGCCACCCTACTGATGCCCAGCAATCATAAGAGAGTCTTGAAACTGCTTACAGCTGATGTAAATAATGATCTCTCTCTAGGCAGTCTTATTTGCTTGGCCAGCTGAGTTGGCAGCAGTGTGAAAGCTGCATGGACCTAGTTCTACCTGTCCAACCCTGAGGGTGAATCCTTGCAGTGTAAAGGCCATGTAATTTGGAAATGTCTTATGATGGAACTATACTCTGGAGTCTGAATTTTCATCTAAACTGTAATCCCATAACTTGAGGATGTGGAAATAAACCCAATTCACAATTTCAGCTTTACTCAGGTGCAATATTTTTTACCTTTGTTCAAGTGAAAATACTCCTGTTGCAATGAGCTGCCTCATCCATACCAGTATGAGTCTTTGAGAATTTTATGCTGAAGCCGGAGGTTCTGGTTCATTTTCTAGATTTTTTTTTTCCCCGAAGGATTTGCAGAACTAATCCAGACATCTTAGTTTATCCTACACCTACTTGCAGTTCAGGCACAGAAAGGCCTTTATGCTTTAGTCATTTATACTTAAAACCCAGGTTTTCTGAAAAAATGCTGAATATTTCCTCTACCGTAGGATCTGTTCTATGTACTCAATGCTAGATTTAGGCTGAACTCTAAATTCTGTTTTTATAGTTCTCCAAGTTGTGCCCTTCATTTCTACAGTAAGACCTCTTTTTTAACTAGTTATTTTTATCCAGAAAGTCATCTACTATTTCACTTTTAGACTCTTTGTTGCATGTGGCCTGTTTCACATCTGCACAGTAATTCAGAGACCGTGGGAATAAACTTGTGCCCTTAAACCTAGCCTGGGACTTGCCTTAATTCACTTTACATCATCATCATCATCATACTGGCAAGGAAATGAAGTATCTTTACATGGAAGATAACTTTAAAAGCAACTTAGAGTGTACATATCATCTTTGTAGAGAAGTGCTGGATGCAGAAATGAATTACCAACCTGCCCCAAGTTAATAAGCACTTCCTGATGGATGACAGCATCGGTCCCCTGCCTTGATACTTTCCCCTTCTGCCTCAGGATGCTGGATGCCCTCCTCTGAGAATGACTTTCCCCTTCTGCCTTAGGATGCTGGATGCCCTTCTCTGAGAATGACTGACTACATGTTTCTGATTAAAACAGGAACCTATGAGTTATTTCTTGTCCTTTTATCTACTATAGCTACAAGTTTGATCCAGTTAGTAGATCCCTTGGAAAATCAATTACTGCTGAGTGCATTTCTCTTCCTGTTGAAGTATGACAGAGAAGGGATATTTTAATATAATCACAGGAATGCAATTTAAAGACTGTGGGATGAAGGGGATCCATACAAAGTGAGACGTGGAAAAGTGAGCTCTCAAGAGACATGAATCACTAGTCTGTGATAGAGTCAGGGAACGCTTTGGGTTGGAAGGGAGCTTAAAGATAATCCAGTTCCAACCCCCTGCCATTGGCAAGGACGCCTCCCACTGGATCAGGTTGCTCAAAGCCTCATGCTAAGGTGATGGGGGCAAGTGAACCTCATGAACAAATCTATATTATTTCAGATGAAGTCTCTTATTAAGGGTTAACTCACTGCTTATATAGAACAAGCAGGCCAAAACATCAGGTAAACATTGACTGGTCACTTTTGCCCTTGCAACACGCCTTTTTTGGCAACTGCCCACCTCACATAACATTATTGCTAGCTTAAAAACTCCTGCCCCCATCCCCAAGTTACTTTGTTAACATAACACAACAAAAGTCATTTACCACTTTTGTGACTCTCCACACTCTGCACTGCCAGGGCACTTAAAGAAACAATTCCCAACATCATGCAACTCAACCTTCACTACCTCTAGGGACAGTGTCTCCATGATTTCTTTGGGCAACTTGTACCACTGCCTCACAACCCTCACAGTGAAGAATTTCTTTCTTACATCCCCTTGCCATTGTTCAGCGACAGAGACCTTTGTCCTGAGCAGCAGGGGCCAGCATCCCTGAGATGCATTGCCTTGTGTGACTCTCCTGCTATAGCCCTCCTAACCTGGACACTAGGAAGAATATGTGCAATTTGGAGATCTCACATGTATTGATGCAGATGGGTGATGCGATAGTT
This sequence comes from Coccyzus lansbergi, assembly GCA_033558105.1. Classification (NCBI taxonomy): domain Eukaryota; kingdom Metazoa; phylum Chordata; class Aves; order Cuculiformes; family Coccyzidae; genus Coccyzus; species Coccyzus lansbergi. The sequence goes on from JAUMJK010000709.1 coordinate 214,982, forward strand.
CCCTTGAGTCCTTTTACAACAAGCACATGGACTCAGGGAGGTCATTTGACTTGTCTAAGTTCAGGAGGGCTCACATCTTGAGTTCATAAAATCACAGAATCACAGAATAGTTTGGATTGGAAGGTCATCAAATTCCAACCCTTCTGCCATCAGTAGAGATATCTCGCCTTGGACCAGGTTCCTCAAAGCCTCATCCAACCTGGCCTTGAGCACCTCCAGGGATGGGGCAGCCATGACTTCTCTGGGCAGCCTGTGCCAGTGCCTTACCACCCTTATCACATAAACATATCTTCCTCATGTCAAGTCTAAATCTTCATTCTTTCACCTTGAAACTGTACCCCGTCATCCTGTCCTTGCATTCCCTCATCAAAAGCCTCTCCCTAGTTTTCCTGTAGACCCTGACCATTTCACAAATCAAAACCTAAAAGTGTTAAAATTACATTAAAGTTATTGGAAAGAATCAGCTGGAACCATATGTATAAATCGAGAATACAAGGATAGTACTATACCTTTCTAGTCACAGCATTTGAAAGTTATAACTTGTTTTATCTATTGTAACCTCAAAACTTCTACACTGTTTAAAATTCAGCTGTCTGGATATGATGAGTCAAAATCACTGCGTATTGGCTATGCTTTGGGTATGACAGATTAAATATCTGTTTTAGTCTAATTCCTCTACAAAGCCTGAGGATTTTTACAGAATGGTTTTGAAACATCTGAAGTGTTGTGAAATGAAAAGACTGGCTCACATCCCAGTTTTTTCCCCACTCTTTCATAAACTACACAAATATTTTAATGTATTGATTGAAAAAAAAAACCAGCAGGTGATTTTAAAATCAATGACCTGGATGAAGGCATTGAGGATACACTTAGCACGTTTGCAGATGACACAAAGCTGTGTGCAAGTGTCGATCTGCTGGAGGGTAGGGAGGATCTGCAAAGGGACCTAAACAGGCTGGACCGCTGGGCAGAGTCCAATGGCATGAAGTTTAACACAGCCAAATGCCAGGTCCTGCACTTGGGGCACAACAACCCTATGCAGAGCTACAGATTAGGAGAAGCCTGGCTGGAAAACTGCCAGGAGGAGAGGGACCTGGGGGTGTTGGTCGACAGCCGACTGAATATGAGCCAGCAGTGTGCCCAGGTGACCAAGAATGCCAATGGCATCCTGGCTTGTTTCAGAAATGGTGTGACCAGCAGATCCGGGTAGGTGATTCTCCCTCTGTACTCAGCTCTGGTGAGGCCACTCCTTGAATCCTGTGTTCAGTTGTGGGCCTCTCACCACACGAAGGATGTTGAGGCTCTGGAGCAAGTCCACAGAAGAGCAATAAAGCTGGTGAAGGGGCTGGAGAACAGGCCCTATGAGGAGCGGCTGAGAGAACTGGTGGTGTTTAGCCTGGAGAAGAGGAGGCTGAGAGGAGACCTCATTGCTCTCTACAACTACATGAAAGGAGGTTGTAGAGAGGAGGGAACTGGGCTCTTCTCCCAAGTGACAGGGAAAAGGATAAGAGGGAATGGTCTCAAGCTCTGCCAGGGGAGATTTAGGCTAGAGATTAGGAGGAAGTTTTTCACACAGAGGCTCATTTTGCATTTAAATAGGCTGCCCAGGGAGGTGGTTGATTCCCCTTCCCTGGAGGTGTTTAAGGCACAGGTAGATGAGGTCCTGAGGGACATGGCTTAGTTGTTGATAGGAATGGTTGGACTCGATGATCCAATGGGTCGCTTCTAACCTGGTTGTTCTTTGATTCTATGATTCTAAAATTAGAAAGTTTCTATTATTCTGGAACAGGTTGCCTGGGAAGCCATGGCAGCTCTGTCCCTGGAGGTGTTCAAAGGCTGGATGGGTCCTTGGGCAGCCTGATCTAGTGGGAGGTATACCTGTCCATGGCAGAGGAATGGAACTAGATGGGCTTTAAAGTCCCTTCCAACCCAAAACATTCCATGATTCTGTCATAAAGGGACAACCATTCTCAACTTAACTGATTTTGATGCTCCATAAATGTGCATCAGAAATGTGACACTAATGAGTGTGATAATAAATACAAATATGATCAAAACAGTGCCCAAGGCATGGAATATATTCAAGCACTTCATTCTCAGGGTTCAGGGTTCTAATTTACCAAAATATTGTTCCAAATTTTGAGAAATATAGTCAGAAAAATGAAAGTATAGAATTATGTGCTCAAGTTCTTCTAGCATTTGACAGATCCTGATGATAAAAAAAGAACTATACTATGTGGACCTATATAGCATAGCATTCGGCTTGGCTGTTTAGTTTATTAAATAAAATGCAGGTAGTAGTCACTTATTTTTTCAGATACAAAAATCTATGTCTATACTACTGTTTAAACAGAAGTGCTTTTAAGAACATCAGAGAGGTCATTTTAAAGAAGTAAACTTGAATCACTTTTTATTTTTCAAAATTTTCATACATCTGGCTTTTGACCATTATTTGGAGTCCCACTTACTTTAGACAAAGAAGTCAATGTGTATTCTGCATTCTCATTATACATGAGAAAATGTTACAGAAAACATGAGTTTTCTAGTGCTCACCAGAATCTTGAGTCACTAAATATCAAAATAGTGAAACAGGCATTACAAAGTAATTTTTCAGAAATTTAGTATGCAGATGCTCTATTCCAGCATAAATATCAATTTATTTTAAATCATATTTTGCATTTAGACAATTTTTCTTCTAGGAATTGTTTTTCTAGGAATAATTGACTTTTTCTGAAATTCCTTTTCATGTGTTGGCATAGCCACAGATGATGAATTACAGCTAGATAAGGAAGTTTCTGTTTTTGAGTCTGAAAGAACAATTCAGTCTGTATCCCTGAACTAAGTCCATGGCAGCAGTATACAGCCACTAAGTTCTATAAACACTTGAACCACAATCTAGAACACACTTTATAGTACTGTTTGTATGCTAAAAGTTTTACTTAATACCTAGTCTATGTTAATGCTTTAAGTTAGTCACAGTTCTAAGATTCTTATCTTTTTGACATATTTACTGCATTTTTTCTGTTTGTCTGTTTTTAATCTAAGTTATTGCTTAGAGCACTAGTGACCTGGTTCCTTCCCCCGCTTGTTTACAGATGAGGTGAGTCTGTACAGAGCAGATAAACTATGACTACTAAGAGATTATTTAATGCTATTTAATAATCTGGCATGCTCGTGACGGTTTTATTATAGGCGTCTGGAAAGTCCTGTCTTCTAGTGAAACCACCTTAAATCTTTACTACTTGTTACAACCTATTCTGTTTACTAATTTACATTGATTATTGTGGGTTCAAAAGTCAATTCTATTAACTCAATAAAACCCAAAGGTTTTGTGTTCTATTTTTGCTAGGGAGGGAAACTTTGTTACTCCGCTCTGTAATTAAGAAGCCTGTTGCACAAAGAAAACAGCAGTTAAGATACTCATATCACAATAGACTGTATAGATCACTGAACTCGTGGTCCTCTAGGCCATATTTTGACATTAGAAGGAATCTAGATCAAACATTGCCATAAATACTTCAATAAGGCTAGCACTTCTTTAATATTATAAGTTACAAATAATAATAGAAAGAGGGAACTTACCTGTTAGACCTTGTTGATGGATGCTTGGTTTGTGTTAAGTAAATTTCTTATTATATGCTAAAACCTTATGGCAAAACTTGAACTGCTTCAATTAAATATTCTTTCATATCACAGCAGATTCCATATTAGAATAGCACTTCCAACCATTAAATGAACAGATTCCATATATCCTGGTTTCTGTGCATAAACCTCTGTATTTTCTGGAACCCGTAGAGAGCATGCACAGGTACTGATGCAAAACATCACTATTTACCATCACCAGCCTTCTGCTTGAGGTCACATTTTTAGCTTACCTGTTTTCTGAGCTGCTTACGCAGCCACTAATTCTGTAAACATGACCCAGATTACCATTAACGCTAGGAGATCTTTGCCTAACTAGTGGACTAATCCCTAAGCAGAAATTTGCCACTGAAACATAGTGAAGCCAGAAGAAACTGTGCATCTGTAAGTACACCTTTGCTATATCTTTCTAAAGAAGATAGATAGTTATCCCTCATAGCTGACTAGCCATATAGAGGAGCATGGGACACCTCACATACTTAAAATATTAAGCAAGAAGGCACTTCAATTTTATCCTGACACCATTTTATGGGGACTCTTCTTACACTGTGTTGTGATTCCCACAGAGTGAAAATCTCCTATGGGCATGCAGGCAGAAAGAGGGCTGCAGATTACTCCAGCCAACATCTAGACTCTGGGGATTGATTTTTGTCTTTCTTATCTGTAGGTTATTTCAAGAATAGACTAGAAAAAAATAGAGTAGTTCTAGTTAGAAGGAACCTACATGATCATCTAGTCCTACTACCTGATCACTTCAGGGCTGACAAAAAGTTAAAACATATTTTAAGGGCATTATTCAAATGCCTCTTAAACACTGGTAGGCTTGGGGCATCACCACAGGGCTTTGACCATTTCTAACTGTCTATGTAAAGCACCAGGAATTAACAGCTGTGTTTCCCTTATGTACCCTAAATCATGTATTGCTGACCCTGGGCAGAGTAATAAATTAAGAGGTAATAAATGATGGTGTCAAATTTGTGTACAGTTATTGCAGGAAACTTAGAGCTGAACTTTCAGAAAAAAAACTATGTCCAGAAATACAGGAAGTGAAAAGTCACTTTACTAACAGTTTTACCCAGTGTGACCCTTAATAAGATATAGAACACAATTGAGAATCTCCTAGATATATCTGATGTGGCAGAGGTGCTTAGGGTCTATTCCAAATTTCTAGACAGAAAACAATATGAGGAAGATCCTATTGTAGAAAGTCAGTATCCATCAGGAGAGTTTGTTTTGGACCAGTGAAATCAGCATACTGAGACTGCCTTGAGGACTGTCTGTGTAGTTGAAACTGAAAAAAGTTTTAGATATGTTTTGGTGGTTTGAAAAACAAGCCTTTTCAGCTGTTTACACCATTATAGCTAAAGTATGTTATCAAGGTTTTTTAAGTGGGATTCAGGAAGTCTTACTTGTGTTTTGTAATAAGTGACAAAGCAATGTGCATCTTTGTCCCAGATCTAAAAGGAGGTGATAAGAGGAACTGTCTCTATCAAGAGTAGCTTGCCAGACACATTGTTCTGAATCTGTATATAAAACTAAGGGTGTTAGGGCTTGCTACAAGCCTGCTAGTACTTGTTTTTCCTTAAACAATAAAAAAATGAAGTGTCACTTCTCAGTGAGTATCACTCAACACATTCTTTGTAAGAGACAGCATGACTGGAACAGAGGAGAAGTGGTTTTTAAGATCATGCAATTGGGTACTTATCTCAGGCTGGTTTTGCAGATGAGAGCTACTCCAGCCTTTCCCCAGCAGCTGAATTCTGCTGCACAGCCGACTTCTGCTGCACAGCCAGCGTGATCACAGATTGTGATGTCTCACCCTTTCCTATCCTGTATCCTGCACTATTAGATTGCCTGTTGCCTTGCTCAGGGAAGCAAAACCCTAAAAATGGGAAATGAAGAGAGCAGGGTCTGAACCCAGCATGAAACCAACAGGCACCCAGCTCATCTGGGGGAAGGGAACGAGTAACATACAGTTGCCAATGTCTAATCACTACTTAAAATGGTTGCCAGTGCTGCTGCTGCTTAATAAACTGTAAACATCTATACACATAAGCGCTGTAGGTCATTATGCTATAAGTATACCATAAGTATTTCAATTGAATTTATTTTAGTTAACTGTATGGCTTTCCATAAAGTGCCAGTATTCAGTGATAATCACCATGATTTAAGCAAATAATTCATAAACAAAAAAAGTCTCTAAAATACACAATGCATGCAAATTATACAGTGAGACTTCAGAGCTGCTGTTCATAAGGTTCTTGTTTTTTACTTTGTATGTTCACTGACTTAACCAATACCAGAAATAAAACTAAACCCACATGTATTGTTTTTATCAAGTGTCAGTTATAAAGCAGTACTTTCAGAGTCGGAGTTATGGTAATTTCTGAAAAAATTTAGTGACCAGTTAAGTCATTTAGCAGTTTTGTAAGTTCACAAAGGAACTTTAACTGCTTATTTTAGCATCATTAATACAGAATAAATACTAAATGAAAAGTTAGTTATTGAAGTTTTCTTTTGACACAGTTTAACGCTGTGGTTTTAACCTTCTAGATTACATAATCTTTTCCTCTGCACTCTGCACCTTGCTGTGTTGTAATGTTACTTTTTTCCAGGAGGAGTGGCTTAGAAATTTTGCTAGTGTCCATCAACCTCTGCAATTCTTCCTACATCTTTTCTTGATATTTTTGTCCTGGAATTTAATATCAGAACACAAAACACAAGAAGAACCTTCAGTTTACATCAGTGCTGTCCAGACCTACTGAACAGTCACAAAAAAGTATGATTCATATACACTATTATTAAACAGTATTAAAGTGTTAAAGGAGGCAACCTCTTTTTGTACCCACATAAAGTAAATTCTAAGCAGAAGAAAGCAGTTCAGTGAGAACATGAGAGTCTGAATGCGTTTATTTTCCTAAATTATTTTTCATTGCAGTTGAATCCAACAAAAGGAATGGCTGTGTAAATTATGCCTTTGATACCACTATTCCTCTTGAGATTGGGGTGTTATAATAGCACATGGTTGGGCTCTTTCTTTTCTGTTATAATAGAGATGAACGTAAACAAGCTGTGTAAGGAAGACAATAATCTATGTCAAAAAAAGAAAGAAATTTTAAATTATTAAAATAATTAAATTGATAAAAGAAAAAATACTTAATATGAAGATAAAATAAATTACTATTATTTAGATCAATTTCTGTAAGACATATCTGTCTTGAAGAAGGCACTGTCTGCAGCTTTGTGAGTTTGTACTGTCAAACAGGAATTCACAGAAACTACAAAAAACATGATATAAGTGTACTGACATGTTCTTCACTGGCACATTCCTAAGTGTTCTAGTGGAGTCAGCCACTTGGTCTGTTGGTTTGTCCTGATGGGGAAGGAACTTTTCTCAGTGACAGGAGGCAGGGTTTTTCCTGCTCATATGACAAAGTGAAACTGTTCTGTGCCAGCAGATGCAGCAGAGCCTTTCTCTCTGCACTCTATCAGACCTAAATTTGTGTATTGCTTAGGGGTTTTAACTGAACATTTTTTAACTGAATATTTTCAAAAATACAAAATGTTTGTTGTTTTTTTCCTAATACTTCTGCATCAAGATGTCCCTGCCCATGGCAGGGGGTGGAACTGGATGGGCTTTAAGGTCCCTTACAACCCTGACCTTTCTGTGATTCTATGATTCTAAGACTTCTGATGGAATTGTGTACTGGCTATCCCAATAGACACACTTAGGTCTCTGTAAAGTATTTTTTTCAGTATATAGTGCATTGTCACACCGAAAAGTTGGAACAGAATCTCACGACAACCTGGTTCAGGCTGAGGAGGGTATGATAATTCTATGGATTTCAAGAAAGCCATTCCTGTCTTCCTTATTGGGTGCTGCATATTCTCTGACCAGGATATGCAATATGGTGTAATATGGTACATCACAAAAAACATAGAATAAATTCTTATTTGAATAAAAAAAAGAAATATTATTTCACCAAAGTATTCCAGTTTCATCAATGTCTCTGCACCTGTGTGGGACACTTCTGAAGACATACCACACTATTATATATTTCAATACAATACTTTCCGACCAGGTTCAAAACAGTTGGCAGGACATTAGATGCAGTCTTAAATCCAGAACTAACTGGAGGTGATGATATTTTGGTTGTCTGTTTGGAATCATGGGCCTTCAGCACTTGTGAAGCGTTAAATGATAAGGAACAAAATTCCAAACTACCTGTTCAGTAGAGTTCATGAAAATATGCACTGTCCTGTTTGTAGTGGGCAACACTGAAATTCCAGTTTATAGTGGGTAGCTGGCCCTTCATCAAGAAGTGCAGGGATAGGATATGGGGGAATGGTTTTCAGCTGAAAGAGGAGAGATTTAACTTAGATTTTAAGAAGAGATATTTTCATGTGAGGGTGGGGAAGTACTGACACAGGTTGCTCGGAGAAGTTGTGTCTGCCCCATCCACAGAGGTGTCCAAGACAGGTTGGATGGGACTTTAGGCAACCTAATCCAGGGGGAAATATCTCTGTCCATGGTGGAGACTTGGAACTGGATGAACTTCAAGGTACCTTCCAACCCAACCCATTCTATGATTCTATGATTCTATGATTCTATGATTCTGTGATTCCGTTCTGTGCCATAAATAATATGTGAATTTTATACATATGTTGTTTGTCAAAAAAATTATTCAATCTACTCTAGTCCAGACCCTGCACTTGGGCCACAACAACTCCATGCAATGCTCTGGGCTTGGGGAAGAATGACTGGAAAGCTACCTGGTGGAAAAATGACCTGGGGTGCTGGCTGACAGCAGCTGAACAGGAGACAGTGGTCCAGGTGGCCCAGAAGGCCAACAGTATCCTGGCCTGTATCAGCAATGATATGACAAGGAGGAGCAGGGAAGTGATTATGTCCCTGGACTTGGCATTTGTGAGGCTGAACCTTAAGTCCTGTGTTCAGTTTGGGGTGTCTCACAACAAGAAGGACATTGAGCTCCTGGAGGAGTGTGTCCAGAGGAGGGCAATACTGCTATAGAAAGGGCTGGAGAACAAGGCTTATGAGGAGAGTCTGAGGGAACTGGGGTTGTTTAGCCTTGAGAAGAGAAGACTGAGAGGTGACCTTATTGCTCTCTACAACTACCTGACAAGAGATTGTAAAGAGGAGGGTGCAGGTCTCTCTTCCCAAGTAACAAACAACAGGACGAGAGGAAACGAACTCAAGTTGCACCTGGGGATGTTTAGATCGGGTGTTAGGAAAATTTCTTTACCAAAAGAGTGGTGTAGCACTGACAGAGGCTGCCCAGGGCAGTGGTGGAGTCCCCATCACTGGAAGTGTCTGAAAAACATTTAGATGTGGCATTTTGGGACATGGTTTCTAGGCATGGTGGTGTTGGACTGGATGATCTTAGATATCTTTTCCAACTTTTAACAGTTCTATGATTGCATGGCTCAATGATTCTAATGCAAAGTACCACTACATTACTGGAAAATAATGTATTAAAAGGGGGGTAGGATCTCAGCAGGCCCAGTAATGCCATCTCAGAAATGAATAAAAGTTCAGAAAAAAAAATCTATCAAAAGGCATACAGAGAACTTAAAAGGATAATAAGACTATCAGACACAGTAGTCTGATAGTATTATATGCCATGTATAGATGTGGCATTTTGGACATAGTTTAGTAGGAACAGTAGTCTTGGGCTGACAGCTGAAGTGAAGGAGCTCAGAGTTCCTTTCCAACCTTAATGGTTCTATGATTCTCTGAACTCAAATGTGAAAAGGAACAGACTTAATGGGAAAAGACAACTATGAGTGTGGCCAATGAAGAGAGGTATTTCATTGATCCTAAAGGACTAGCTTATGCAATAGGAGATAATGTGCCATGGCAAAATGCACTGATGGCAGAAATTAGAGAAGTGCTGACACTATGAAGTAGTAGTGAGGTAGTGTTTAGAAAGATGAAATACCTTCAAAGTCTAATGTGTGGAAAAAAAGGCATATGTCCTAGAACAAAGTGAAAAATCCTAGTTTGTAAACTAACATTAAAACTTTAGCTTTGTGGCAAGAGGCAGTCAGTTGGGAATGACAAGAAAAACTGTGTGTACCATATGGTCACAGGGTGATTACCATATATCACAAGAAATATTTGCATATTAAATAAGGACATAAGAAAACTGTTGGATGAGGAACTTGTGAGACCTCTGCAGCAATTCTGCATCCAGCCCTGAGTAGGTGTTTCCACAAAGGACAGATTCAAAGTGGCACCAGTAAAGAGAAGAATAATGAAATTCGGCCAAGTTGGTGTGTGAGTTGCACAAGAACAGGCTTTCACATGTGTGAGTATCTGTTTCACAGCACAGTACATAGGATTATTTGGAGAAACAAGATAAACCGATCCAGGCAGATGCAGTATTTGCAGATCTAAACTGCTTTTGCTGTCCAGTCCAGCTTCAGCATCTCTACTGAGTACTGTGAAGTGCAGTGATTGGCTTATTTAACCTTGACATGAAGGTTAAATAAAATCTGAGAGAGAAATCTGAGGGAGTATACTACTGTTTTCCATGAATTCTTGATAGTACAAACCACAAGAAGGAGGGAATCCTGTTTAATATGAGAAGCTTCCAGCAGAACAAATAGGTATAAATTGACCCTAAATAAGTGCAGGCTGGAAACTTGGAGTCAGCCTTGAACTAGCAGAGAAGCACTTCTTCGAGCACTTCAAAATGCGGCCTGCGGTTCACATTTTATTTCTTCTGCCTAAGATGCAAGATAACAAATTAAAAGTGTAGAAATGTTTCTTCACCTCTTTGATTTTTTTTTAGCCTTTTTTATCTAAAACACTGTGGTGCCACTAATTATGACGAAATTTTAGCTGAGCATTTATTTCAGCCATATTACTGGTTTACTTCTTCAGCAGAAGTAAGTATCCATTAAAAGTATGCATTTCTAGCAAATATTCAGACTTTTGACATTAGTTTGTTTGGAAAATTGTTTACTTAGAGCAATACTTCTCTTTTTTTAATATATATAAAATATAAATTTTCAAACACAGGAAAAAGCTAGGAATGATACTTTCGTTATTTACAGAAGCAAAATGCTTTCAAACTAACATACAGTCCGGAAGATACTAAAAACAGACTTCCAGGACTCAATCAGTCTGCTTTTGTGTTTTCATCCATTCTTTGTCTCCGTCTCATCCTAACAGTCTGTCCTTGACATATACACACGTTTTCAGAGAACAAAAGCTTGTAAAGCCTCTTCGCCCAAATATGTGCTGAGTTTTAGTTATTTGTAGAAGCATTTGTTCCAGTTTTAGGAAAAGTACTGCTGGTACCTTTCAAGCTGATGCTACAGAATTATTTACACAAACATTCCTTGTGTTTATTCCTAACCAAAAGCAGTTACTGCACACATATTTCAGTTGTGTTTAACCCTCCCCAGACAATGGCATTTGTTTCAGCTACATCAGAATTTTGCAAATAGGAGTCTATGTTAAGCTCTGTGTTAACTTCTTATTAATTGAATGGTTTATGTGGCCATGATTAGATTCCAATTCCTAGCACAAGACTAATGAAAGCCACATGAGATACTAAGAGTTCATTTTTTTTCTTTAAAAAATGACATTGATCTCGTAATTGGTTTTAGTCCAGTTGTTGTCCAGTTTCTCAGTTCTTATTATTCCAGTTCATGGTGAGATAACATTGTCTATCAAGCATCATAAGGATATTTTCACACTAAAAAGATTATGTAAGAGTTATCCAATACCATATATGTATTTTTGTTGTAAATACAGTGCCCGGGTCTATGCCAACTCATTTGGAAATTTAAAGTGTACCAAGTGATTTATACACGTAAAATCAGTCTGCATAGTCCACATATTGCTATTACTAATAAGTCAATAGGCTGTTGGTCAAAGTAGTAGGATTTCTAGTATAAGAAAGGAAAAATCATCAGTTACTGCAGGTATTCAGTACGTAAACTGAACCTTTCTTTCTGGGAACATTATAATTCTTTAATGAAGTCTGATGGTAGAAAAATTTCCTCGTAAAGTAATTCACAGAAGACAGAACTAAGTGTTTATGAGTTGTGTTTTAATTTTAAACACAATATTTAAATTGTTTAGCACTGTTCATTGCAGTCTGATTTGAAATATTTTTTTTCCTTAGAGAATGTGTTGGCTGCTTATCTGGCCATCATGTAGTTCTTTGACATGTGATGTCATGTGGAAATAAGACTTATATCTGCCTTGTGAGTGTGAAATCTTGATCTACTCTTAGACAACAGAAGAAATGCTTGCTCCTTTTTGTCCAGTATTGCTGTCCTATGTGATAAGGTGTAGTTTTTTACATGCCCAACAGTCTGAAAACAGTCCATGCCTTTTGAGCTTGTTTTGGGAAAATCTCTGTCCTTATGGAAACCAGAAGATAATATTTCTTTTTATTTTATGGAGGAAAACCTTCATCCTTAGTTACAAAATTGGTGTATAATGTTGTATAGGTATTAATCTGGAGAAGAACATTAAACAAAACATATTAAGTCTCTCTATAGTCTTTTTAGATAATGGGTGTAATATATATTAACTAGATAGTCTGTAAAATGTTTAAAGCTAATTTTGTGTCTGACAGTGTTAAAGGGTTACTTCTCTTGGGTGAATATTAAATGTCCGAGTTATCTCTCTTGAGTCTCTGGAATAGTCACTAAAGGTATATTAAATTCCAAACTGAAGATTTATTTATTTATTTTTTACTCATTATTATTACTAAATTAATTGTATTTAATTGTGATGTGCATGTATTTTTTTCCCTACAGATTTCATTTCTGGCATCTGCTTACATGAGCCTACATCTCTCAGAGGGAAGTTGTGCTGCCATTGCATCTGTTACTCATTACCTTTACCTCTGCCAGTTCAGCTGGATGCTTATTCAGGTTGGTCTTAGTCTTTTTCACCCTCTTCCAAAAACCTCTGTAAAAGTAACTGATATTTAGATTGTGCTTCTGTTCTGTTGCATTACGTGTATCTCTGCAATTCAGTGAAATAAGAGAGGCAAAACATTAGATGGTCTTTATAAATTAAGGTGTCACAGTGTTCAAGAGTAAATATTCAAAAGCTATAAAGATTTTTTCCACTCGTACCCATTACAGTCTTGTGAGAATTTCCATATCTTACTTCATCCTGTAGAAGTTACCGCCTCAATAACTATATAACCATTAAAAAACCTATTTTTATTTGAATTAATAGCTTTTCTAAACATCTCTGATTTGGTCTTTTGAAACAGTCTCTTATAGGTGAAATATAAATGTAAACTACTCCGTAATTTTTTCATCAGTAGCATTTTAGTCATCAGACTTACATTGTATGATAAACATACCTTCATAAGTTTGTACTGAAATAAGAAATATATAAGTTCACAACTATGGCCAGAATTTTCATAGAATCATAGAATCGTATACCTAAGCACGGTGACTACGTATCTCTTAAACCCCTCCAGGAATGGAGGCCTCTTCCAGTGCTTGATAACCCTTTCCATGAAGAAATTTTTCCTGATATCAATCTAAACCTCCCCTGGTGCAACTTGGGGCTATTTTCTGTCATCCTATCACTTGTTACTTGGGGGAAGAGATCAACACCCACCTCACCACAACTTCCTTTGACGCAGCTGTGAAGAATGATAAGGTCCTTAGTCTCCTTTTCTCCAAGCTAAAAAAAAATCCCAACTCTCTCAATTGATCCTCATAAGACTAGAGCTTCAAATGCGCCACCAGCTTTGTTACTCTTTTGACACATTATAGAACAGCAAATTATGTAAAAAAACCCAATTGAACTAATATAGGAGACCATAAGCAATCAAATTTGTTATCAAAATTACTGGGTTTAAGTTAGCTAAAATAACAACTTGAGAGGTTATTTTGAAAGAACATTATCATGCCCATCTCTAGAAGTACATACTTTGTACTTCTATATAAAATCTGCCATATATTTGTTATTTTAGTAGTATTTGTCCATAGCAGAGTTTTTGTAGCATACAGGTTTTATAGGCAGCTCCATACATTACCATACAAATCCTCCAACATGCAAATTGTCAGACCAAACCAAGAAATGAAGATTAGACTGTCACTAAAATACAACTTCCTCTCCCAGTGACATGTAGTATGTGATGTTTTCCTAAGATTATGTCAAGCTCACTCCTATTGAGAACCATGGCAACCTCTCTAACACCTCCACTTTTTGCTCTTAGCAGGCTGTGTGCTGATGGTCTGTCATGCCCACTGCTTGTAAAAACAGAACAGAGAGATCTAAACTTCTCTGTTTATAGTGATACTAATGCTCCTTTTATCCTTTTTCCCCCCCCTGAATTTATGCAGTTAGCAAGATTAAATTTATCTTCAGTGGATGTTACAGTCTATTCCCTGAATATAGATTTTTTTCTGCTGTACTTCTTGTATACTTAGCTCAGCTTATGACTTTCTTTTAAATGACCTGAAATACTTTTTCATTGCTAAATTTTCTTCTTCTTTACAGCTGCTCATTCCTTTCATTCCGAGGTCACTTCAGATCTTTTTTAATAGAATTTACAACAATAAAATGTTGTAATCCTATTCATATTCTAAGCGTTCTTCCATTTTTAGCTTCTGGAATTTGTCAGCTTCCATTTAATATCAGTATTTGCAGTACACACCTAGCTACTACCCATATAGTAACTGAAATGTAGAAATGGAAAGGATCTCAGAGGTCACCTGGCCCATATTCAGTGTCAGAACAAAGGCCACATCAAATCATCCTTGTTTGATTGTTTCTTGGCTTTTGTAAGGAGGTTTTTTTCAATTTTCACAATATTTATAGCATTACCCATTTTTGAAGGTTGAGGCTTTCTTGAATACAAAATTAAAATAGTAAGAATGGTGTAAATGGCCCTTTGTGTCCACAGAGTGAGTTCAGCCTCAAATATTTACCTTGTACTAATGTCCTAAATGAAAAAGTCTTCACCAGAAAATGCCCCTTCATACTAATGTATGTCGCTATGGTATAAGCCTGTATATTCAAATGCAGCCTGTGCTTTTATTTTAGGAGCACTGACTGTGGATGCTTTTCTGTATTGCTGTTCTTCCCATGGCAAATCTCCAGCAGAACAATGATATACCGGGACAAATAATTTTCTTTTGTATTTTCGAACTTGGTTACAAAACCAAGTTAAAAACTGTCTTTTGAGCAAAAAAAATACCCCAAAAATTGTTTAGTCCTTAATCAACAATTCTGACATAGAGAAAAAATATGGGTAAAAGTATACTCTTGGTACTTATATGAATCATTGTTGCAATGGAGTAAATCAACAGCAAAAGTGGCAGTTCAATAAGCAGGCCAGAGTGAATGTCATGAGCTTGCTGTCACACACACCTGAATCCTCCTCCTTTGTGGATTTAATGGCATTTAAAATTTTCTAGAAATTTATTACAGGCTTGTAAAACAAAAGGTTTCATGCTTATTTTTAAGAATGACTTGTGGACTTATTAACAATTTTGAAAAAGGAATTATATGAAAGCATGCAATCATTCTGAAAAGGAAAGCTGTGGGCATTCCTAAAAAGAAGAAGGGAAATAGAAGTTTTCCAAATGAGTTGTGAAAGACTTTATTTAAAATATTTTGCAGCTAATATTTACCAAATATCCACATGTTATCATTTAAGCTGAATGAATGAATAAATGACAAAATAAACAAAATCAACTCAGTTTTGGGAAGTTAGTTTCAATTAATTGCCACATTCTAAAAGAAAGATGCTTCACTGAAGTTTGCATTGTCTTGTTAGAATGTTATTTGAATTTGCAATTGTTTTGCGTTCTACATCAGAAGAACCACACTCATATTTGTTCTTCCACCTGAGCAGCTGAGTACTGTACATTTTATTCTTCTGTAGAACTGGTTATTGTTGCAGCATGGCAACAGGAAAAGATTTGCTAAAATTAGCTCCTCCATTTGTATTTCATTGATTAAATTTTGGACCATCAGAAGGGGTTGAGGACAAAAACATATAATTATCAAGCTAGTAATGCTAGGGAAGGAAATTGTGGACTATCCAAACCCCCTTATATCTTTTCAGCAACACTGTGTTAAAATGCCCTGTGGTAAATGAGGTGAGATAGGTAAATATGGCTAAACAAACACCGAACAAGGACACGAAGTACTATTTCTTAGAAAGCAATCTCAGTTGGATGACTGAGAACAATGTTCACCAGATTGTCAGAATTAGTAGAACCAACAACCCCTGAGCATGATGGCATAAATCAGTTGAAGGATTTTGCTGTCTGGCAATGAAGCACAGCCTAGTCAGGGCTACAAGGACATGTAATCTGAAGAATGTTTAATTGGCATAAGGCAACAAAAAGAATCTTGAATGAGTTTTCTTTCCACAAATTGGATTTTTTCCTCCAAATATCATATTCTTCTGTTTAATGTTTTCTTCCTGTGAATGTTCAACAATGGAATTAATAGTTTCTCTGTGTTCGTTCCACCTGCACAGGATAGATACAATACTGTGTAGGATTTTCCTCTGTTCTTTTAAGGGAAACAAACTTTGCTTTTGTTCACGTAGCATCAGTCACCAAATGAAAAACAAAAAAGAAGAGTATAGTAATTATGACATAATTAATATAATTATATACACTGGACCTATTTATTAAAATGTCATTTTTCTAAGGGAGCATTTAAAATGCTTTCTAAACCAACAATTTTTTTGGAAAAAAAGTTGTTAGCATACGCAATGTGCTTTATGATCCATGATAGAAAGTATTGTATATTCATGCTATATAAATCACAGAAAAAAACCCTGTAATGATAATTAACTGATGAGACTTACATAAGGAGTCCACAAAGCACTAACTAATTACTTGATTTCAAAAATTCAGTCTGCCTGAACAAACTAGTAGACAAACTCTTGGCTACAAAGTTTTATGAACACTAATAATCACTTTGCAATTGTCTTGTCACTGTATATGGATTTTACCCATCCTATCAATAGACACCTGAAAATTAAGACTATAAATCAACATTATTGTATGAAATACCTGTCCAGATAATGGGGAGAGATTACTAATATTGTGTAAGGTCAATTAGTGCCTGAAGAAGTGTGACCTCTCTCCACTATCAAGACAGGCTAGAGGCACAAGCTTGAATTAAATGCCATCTAGACAGACAAAGACAAAATTAATCCCTTATTCACCTCATATAAAAGACCAGAAATAATTTGTAACATGTAGAACTGCATGTTTGAAATGCAGGAGATGACAAAGTATTTTGCAAAGTATATTTTTATGATACATAGTTTTGGTGTTTATTAGAAAGCAGTAAAATGTGTGTAGATATGTGTAAAAAATGCTCAGCACATAAGAGAGTGTTCCTACTATTAACCTCCTAAAGAAAATACAAAGATCTAAGCAAAATTCGAAGTGTTTTGTTTTGCTTCGTTTCCTTACTTATTCTACCATCTCCTTCACAAGTTTTCAGCTACTATAATTCTTCTTTGTGATTCTTATACAGTTTTAAAATTCTTAGTTTTGCCATTTGATGATGAGCTGATCATAAGAAAACAAAGATTGTTGCAGATATGCATATGAATTTACACTCCTCATTTTTTTCTTACTCTTTTATACAAATTTTACACAGAATCACAGACACATTGAAATTGCAGGGGCACCTTGAGACTGTCTAGTCCAATACCATAGCTTAAGCAGGGCCAGCTAGACAAGGTTGCCCAGGACCCTGATCAGTTAGGTTTTGGTTGTCTCTAAGGAGAGAGACTCTACAACCTCTCTGGAAAGCCTGGCCTAGTGTATATTAATTGGTGCCTCTTGTCCTGCCATTGGGCATCACTGAGGAAAGTCTGCCTCCCTCTTCATCACTCCCTCCTATCAGTTATGTATATGATGACTAAGATACCCCTGAGCCAACTCTTCTCCAGACAGGACAATCTGTCCTGTCTCTCCACGTAGGAGAGATGCTCCAGTTTGTTAACTGTCTTCATGGCCCTTAGCTGGACTCACTCCATGTCTTTGTTGTAGTGGTAAGCCCAGAAATGGACCACAGTCAGAACTGTTGAGGGAGGTTAGTACATTTCCTACAAGATATGTAGAGCTGAACAACAGTATAAAAGATTCAATACAGATTCAGTTTAGCAATATTATGTGTCAGTCTTTTCTGTGAAGGTATGAAAATCCATGAAAGCTACTTTTGCACCACAAAGCTATTTTTGCACTGCAAAAATAATGCTTTCTACTAAACAGGTTTTCCATTCCTCTCTGGTTGTCTAATTCCAAATCTAACAGTTACATAAATAAGCATATGTCTTTTATAATCAGTCTGTTTTGATTACTTAAGAGAAGAAAATGAAAACAAAATATTTATGTTGAAAAATGTTTATATATACACATATTCTGGGACAGAAATATGCTGTATTATGACGTTCAGAGTAATTTTATTTTGGAGATAGTTAATCATCTACCATGTCTACTGATTATTATTCTGCATTTTTCTTCAGGCTATTAATTTCTGGTATGTCCTGGTGATGAATGATGAACACACAGAGCGGCGCTATCTGCTTTACTTCCTTTTGAGTTGGGGTCTTCCAGCTGTTGTCGTGATCCTGCTTCTAATTATCTTGAGAGGAATCTATCATCACAGCACAGCACAGATTTATGGCCTAGTCCACAGTGATCTGTAAGTTTTCCTTTAAAAAGGCATAATCTTGTTATTGTTCTCTCTGTATTGTTTTATATTTAATTTGCTTGCTTGTGGGAAGAGGGTATGAATGCAGCCCAGTGCAGCAAGGGACAGGAGGATCCCTCATTTGGTGGAGATGAAGGAAGAGTGTCATCCATAAGCAGTGCAGCACTTTCTCTGCAGTCAATCTTTGCTCCAGTTTCTCCACAGTTCCATCCTGGGCTGAGCACTGGTGGAGGAAGAAGCTTGTCTGCTTTGTGGATAAATTATTTATTCATTTCTGAGACTTTGCAATTCCAGGGTAAAGGATATAAATGACCACTGCTGCAGAAGTGAGAATAGGATATTTTTCTTTCACTTCATTTCCATGTTTAATAAAACACAGCAGTGAATTAAACCTTAAACATCCTTCTCTTCAATTATTAAATATATTCCCTGCTAAACATTGTGACTATATGCACATGTCAAATATGTTTCCTTATGTATTTATCTTGAAATATTGACTGTTATATTTCAAATTGTTCAGAATTTGACCATTGCTGTAATGCAAATAATTAATACAGTCCTTTCAAATCAAAAACTGCCTTAATTAAAACAATATTTCAGAGAGCTTGTAACATTTAAGTGGAATGATATGTAGATCATTGTTTTTGTTGTCCTTCCCTATCTCTTTTAGTCTGGTCCCTTTTCTGGCAAAGTCAAACTATGATAATAGCTCTTCTAGGATTTGAGTGTGTTCTACTTATTTCCTTTGTGTTACATTTTCATGCTTCATGTGCAGAAATGAGTAAACACACAACAGCAAACAGTCACTGGCACAGATTGCCCAGAGAAGTGGTGGCTGTCCCATCCTTGGAGGTGTTCAAGGCCAGGCTGGATGAAGCTTGGAGGCCCTGATTTAGTGGGAGGTGTCCCTAACCATGGCAAAGGCTGGAAAAGGATGGGCTTTGAGGTCCCTTACAATCAGAATATTCTGTAGTGCTATGAGTCTAACGTCTATTAAAAACAGTAGAAGTATGCATGAGTTTTTTATCAAAACTTTTATAAGGGTATTTGCAGAATAGACACAAAACAAGATAATATCACCTGTCTTTAATCAGAGGAAGATATAGTGTGCATTATTCCATTATAGCTGACCAAAATTCAGTACAGTGGTTTTTTTTGCTCATACAAAACCATTTTCTGTGAAAGGGACATATTGGATTTCAATATCTGCGTGTTTGAATATATGCATATACATATATATGTGCATTTATATATTACCTATATTTACGTGTGTATGTATACAATGGATGATAAGCAGGCATACCTGATTTAGATCTAAATGGCTGGCTACTACAAACTGCCTAGCCATGATAGCCAAGCTTTAGTCCCAAAATTAACAGACACTGGCTATCAGCTGAGACGAATATCTGAAATCCACAACACCAGGTAATTTATGACATTCACCCTGCATAACAGAGTGCTGCATAGTCCTACACCATAGTCCTACACATAAATATTTCTTCACAGAATATGGCAAAAAAAGTGTTGCATTTTTCTTTGTGGTAAAATCCTTCTCCATGCATAGTGAACACAATGTGTGTAGCATAATCAAGTCTTATGGCTGCTATCAGTGGTCAAATGGCATGATTAGGCAGTGAACCACAGTTTCACAGATGTTTTCTTTTGTTGTCCATGTCTCGTTCTTCCAAAGACAAGGAAAAAAACACTAAGTTCTGATAATGTTATTAAGTGAAGGAAAATTACTCAGACCAATTCGTTTGCCCAAATTAAATATGAAAATTTTCTGGCATCTTATTAAAGCAGGCAAATGCCAGAAATCATCCCAGGCTTAGTGAGTGTGCAGCTTATTCCATCTCAGTCAGTGTGAACTCTGCTAGGAAATACTTGCAAGGCTTTTCATAAACACCATTGATGCTAGTTCCTAATTTTAAAAGTTGCTCTTAATTATACGAAGAGAACTTTCAAAATTAGAATGTGGGAAAGAGGACAGATTGAACTGCATCATTTGGTTTGCTTTCTTCAAGTCAGGATATAGTGGTGGAAAAAGTCACAACAAGATTTCCAGAGTCAAGGTCATTATATAGTAACTTCAGATTCAGCCTCTGAAATAGTTTGAGAACAATGGTGTGCTGCTAAGAGCTCATTTCATGGGGGAACTGGAAGGCTGGTTAAAGTAATAAAAGCAGTGAAGCCTGTTATCCCAGCTCTCTCCTAAGTGATCTCTCCTTCAGGCAATTCATTTTAATATTACTACTGGGTCTGACCAACTCTGTTGTTCCCAACAAGAATGCCGCACAGTTAATAGCCAAAAGGATGGCTGTGCTGAAAGCTCTTCACGTTATACTTGTACTGAACAGAAAATTATTTGAGCTGTGTTGGATTTTATGCTTCAAAAGATGTATTATGACAAGGTCTTCCTTCAGATATGACAAATTCTACATGTAAATGCATGTTGTGTACGATAACTCCCATAATGTGCCACAGTGCAAAACTAACAGGCTGCTGTGGTTATAAAGGATCATACATATTGGTGATTATTTTTGTAATTAGTGAAGTTTATATATGATGTCAACAGTGTATTCTTTGGCATTACGTGATATTTTTAATCACACTGGTAAATTTGTCTCTGTCAATGCCACCAAGAAGCATAACTTTTTTTAAAGATCATTGTTCAGTGATGTGTGAAGGAACTCACTGTAAAGAAAAAGGCTCTTTTACTCCTCCCTGTGCTAATTCCCCCCATCGCTTGGAAAGGTTGTTCAAATAGGAATAGAAAAGTTGCTGGTGAAAGGCATATTGACATAACTTCAGTGAAAGAAATAATGAGGTGGGAATTGCATAGAGTGGTTTTGAATGGAGGAAGAGTGGTCTGCTTGCATAGCTGTAAATAAAAATGTGAATATCTGGTGCAATACCTTCACTAAGGAAAGCAATAAGACTTGAACACCTCTTAAAAAACACCTCAGTTGTCACGTCTTCTTATAAAAAAGAATAAACAAGATATTTCAGATTTAGGTGTCTGCAACTGCACTTCTGCTTAATTTCTGTGTGTAACAACCACTGGCTCAATCATTTAATGCAACTTCAAAGTAGAAGCGTTCTCTGTGTGCCACTGGCTTGTAGAAGGGTCTTGGATAGGCATTTGCCATCTATCCTATTTTTTAACTTCTTGTGTTATGACAAAAGTCTTGCATGAAGGCTAGTCAATGTTTGTAAATGAGATCTTTAAGGTGCCTCTAAATGTCAAGTATGTTGTCTACTCTCGTCTCTACTGACTATGCTCTAGACTGTTAAACCTTGCTTAAGAATTACCATAGTGGCTGGAACATTAGTGGTTTTTGGTGGTAAGAGCAGTTGTTGGCTCCTTTCAGCTGGTTAATAACTGGAAGCTGAATAACTGAAGCTCTAAATTAGATGACTTAAAAAAATCACTCTAAAAAGGAATGTGTTATAATTCTGTGTTCTGAGCTTTCATGTCACACAGACAATTTTCCAAGCCCTGTTTGAATTAGTTGCAATCTCTGTCTAAAATATCTTTCAAGGACATAAATTCTGCTTTTGAGGTACACACTGTGTGAAAGAAATATTTCCTTTCAACATTTCTTATTACACTGAATGTCATCATGACTCTGTGTTGTGACACAGGTAGATATCTCGTTTATTTTTTCTTGTCTCCCATCTGATTGTCTCTTTCAAGATTATAAAACAAACTCATAATTTGTCCTTTGCAGGAATTGTTAATGTTCTTGCACATTTTAAAACCCTTGTCCTCCCTTTGAGAAGAATTTTCCTTGTTGAGTAAGTAAAATTTATAAACACATGAGTTCACAACAACAGTTCAGCTTAAAATGAAATGCCAAAGCTCACTGTGGTTCCCAAACTAAAGACATTTCAACATCTGCTGTTGTTCTGGTGAATACATCTAGTTCAGTCATGGCCTCCTTTCTGAAAATAGTTTAGTTAATGCTATCAAAGTGAGTTTAAATTGTAGAAATACACTACTCAGTTTAAATATTGCTGACAGATCTCTTAAAGTACAAGGACATGGTTCACCTGGTATGGTGGAAAACACACGGAGGCAAAGAGAAGCTGTAGAGATGGCAAAGATGTAAAGTACACTGGAGTAGTGAAGAGAGGAGTGTGAAGAATTACATAAAATCCAGCTCCCACCATTTTCATCCTGGTCTAACTGGTATTTAACATGAAACAAAATGTCAGCAACATGTGTATGCCATGTATCTTTAGAGGGATTGCATCACAGAGGATATACAGACTGCAAACAGTTCTGGAAACTGATGCAGTATAAATATGAGACCTCATAATGGTG
Organism: Coccyzus lansbergi; assembly: GCA_033558105.1. Lineage (NCBI taxonomy): Eukaryota > Metazoa > Chordata > Aves > Cuculiformes > Coccyzidae > Coccyzus > Coccyzus lansbergi. The sequence goes on from JAUMJK010000709.1 coordinate 237,658, forward strand.
AATGACTGGAGACAACCAATTATTCAGTCATCTTTACAGAGGAAGCTGGGTTTGTGTTTGTGACACTTTATAACTCTCTTACTTTAGAAAACAAAGAATCAAACAACAGAACTTCTAAAATAGGAATCCTTGACAGTAAAGTAGCTTTCTTATTTCTTGTATAAGCCTGAAAATTTAACTGTCCACACTTGCATACAAGTAAAAAATTTCAACACCCTTTGAAGTCAGTGGAACCGCACCCATTCACAGGGTTCTGCCTTAACTCATCTGTTTCTGAGATCAGAGGCCAGAATTACTTCATTACAAGTATCAGGTATGTTCACAAACATGAGTTCAAAGGTTATTTATGCTACATTCACTAGACTTGTACCTGAGAGATTCAAGCACTAAAACAGATATTATAAAAAAGAACTACTCTAAAATAGGTCATAATCACAGCTCAGAGGAGCTTGAACTTTAACTTGCTTGACTGGCTTGAAAACTCTTACCTACAATAGCATTAAAGTATGTTGTTTATAAACCTGAGAAGTGCTCTTGTTAGAGCTTTAAACTTTGACTAAACCATCTTCTTGAAACTGAAGCCCCATAAGAAGGCCAAAGGACTGTTTTTACTAAAGTAGAAACTAAACCAAGTAACGTTTAAGAAGGATAAAACTGGAAGTAATTAGACATAATAGAATATAAATTTAAAAGTTTATAAACTAATATATATCAAACTTGTTTTCAAGCATAATTTTAGGGTTTTTTATTTGAAGCAAACTATATAGTTTCTTCTAGTTTCCAGAATGTCTTTTTTTGGTCTTTTTTTTCTGAGGCATGACTGCTCCTTGCACTTTCCAGAGCTCTTTTCCCTCTGTTTTCTAGAGATGTCTCTTTTTTGGCAGGATCATTTTTTTGCTGAAGGGAAGAATGATATCCCCTTTCAGGACCTCCCACCTGATTTATTCACTTTCCTTTTAAAATCCCCAGAGGCAAACAAAACTGAGCATGGAAGAACCACATGTGCCATCACACTACTTTAAAATATAGAAAGATCTGTATATTTGGTTTCAGTGATAGTGACATGATAATATCTCACCACAGAAAAAGGCTAAGCTAAATGTTGTTACAAGTATATCTTCTTTGTGTCATGTAAGCAGCCATGAATGAACCAGCCATGTATGAGAAATAATGAAAAAGGATTGTCCAGCAAAATTTTTTTATAGAAAATCTGAACATTTCTATCTCCTCTACAGTCTATCCTAAGCAGAGGTTTTTCCAGTAGAGTCACTGCAACTGTGACTGTGCAGCCACATCCAGGGAACAGGAGAGCACAAGGGTGCAGAAAGCTGGAAATTATGAACTTTTTCTGTGACTAAGAGTTATGACTCTTCCTGTTACTCTCTCTGCAGTTTCTCTGAATCAAGCTTTTACATATGGACACAGTATGAGGCACAAAGTAATGTCTAGGAGCCATGTCCAACATTATTTGAAAAAAAACTTCACAGAAGATGTATTCCAGTACCAGGCACATAACAATGTATCAAGAGCTCGTTATGTGTTTTCACATGAGGGGGTTAGGCCTGGATTCCTAACAAGACAAGCAGTTCAATTGCTGTCTGAATGCTCAGTTTCCTTGAGCAAGTCATGCCCTGGTGGATCATAAACCAAACTTGTGATAAAATAGGAGTATGGAGATAACTCATGCTCTGAGATATTAAGTCTTAATCATTGGGGTTTTTTGACCTCTATATACTCAGAGCTGTACAATGCACAAATATAGAGATAGAGTACAATCCCAAAGACATTCTCATGTGGTAAAGCAAAAATCCTAATAGGATTCATGTCACTTCTGAGTGTAGTGAAGAAATGGAAGGCTTGAAAGAAGCATAAACTCATAGTTATGCCCTGCTTGTATATTTAGTGTTACATAGGGTGCATTGAAGTTGCACACGATGAGAAATGTTTACTTTAAAATCTTGTCAGGGATGGAGGTTTGCGTGATACAGCTCACTGAAGACTTCTTAGAAAAATAAGTTTTAACTCATAAGAATAGGTGGGAGGATGAGGACAGTCTACGGTCAGGGCTCAACCTGAACAAAAATGCAAGACATAATAACTCACCATGTGTTGTCTAAGTAGTTATCCAAGATTCATTTGTTTTGATGTTACTGTAAGGATAAAATCTTCCTGAAGCACCCTTCCAGACATGATTTTTCATTAAGTTTTATTTCAAGGGCTACAGCCCCCACAGACTCCAACTATTTACTATCTGTACTCACAAGGACGACCCCTTAAACCTTAATTATTTATTACAGACAGAGCCATGCTTTTTCTCTAATAGAACACCTACAAGCTGTGCACTGACACTTAACTCAGTCACACAAAACATTAGAAGCTGCTCTGGTCTCACCAAATTGCATGACTTTTTCACTGCTGGCATGCATTCTGGGCATAGATCCCTGGCTTGCTGACTGCTCCTTGAAATAGAACCCTGCTTTCTTAAACCGAAGGACATGTTCCACTACCAGTAATGGGAATTTTGTAGCCTGAGTGAGCTAATTTCTGTCCAAATATTTGAATGCAGTCTCTTATCTCCCTCTTCCCCTGCTACTTCAAATGTGCTGAATTTAATCCCGAATCTTAGAACAACGTGCTTGAAGCATTAGATTTCTACAGGCAGGAATAGCTAATAAAATAGCTAAAGACAGCGAGAAAAAGCATTCAAGGATTTGAACGGTACTGTCAGACATGCTAAAAGAAAGAGGTTTGTATGATAAATAGATGTGGAATTCCCATCCCCTAATGCCTCATCCTTGCTTTATATCCTGTGCGCACTTGGAAGTCTCTCCCTGCGTGGTCTTCTCCATCTAGCTTGTGCTTCCCAATTTTTCCACTTCCTTTCTTCTCAGCTTGCTGGCAACCCACCTAGGATTTCAAAGATTTTGCAAACTGCTGTTGCTAGAGTTTAGCACAGAATGATACTTGGACATCTGGATATAAGGCTGAATGCTGCATGAACTACTTAGCTGAAGCAGCAAAGGGGGAAAAGCCTGCATTTTTCATTTTTTACTGGCTGATTTCTCACCATTCACTCTTTTGCTCTTCTCAGCAGGGTAAATTAGCCCGTGCTGTGTTCTGTGCTGCTGTAGGAGAAATGGTTCTGATGAACCAGAGCTACTTTGCTTACATCTACTTATAACTGCTTATAACTTACTAATATTTACTTTTATTACTTACTACTAGAGTAATAGCCTAGAGTATTAGCCTAGAGAAGAGGAGGCTGAGAGGAGACCTCATTACTCTCTATAACTACCTGAAAGGAGGTTGTGGAGAGGAGGGAGCTAGCCTCTTCTCCCAGGTGACAGGGGACAGGACAAGTGGGAATGGCCTCAAGCTCTGCCAGGGGAGATTTAGGCTAGAGATTAGGAGGAAGTTTTTCATACAGAGGGTCATTGGGCATTGGAATAGGCTGCCCAGGGAGGTGGTTGATTCCCCTTCCCTGGAGGTGTTAAAAGGCATGGGTAGATGAGGTCCTGAGGGACATGGTTTAGTGTTTGATAGGAATGGTTTGACTCGATGATCCCATGGGTCTCTTCCAACCTGGTTATTCTATGATTCTATGATTCTACTACTTATACATACTTACACTGCACCACAACATAGACACTTTTGTATAAAAAGGGCAAATTACCCTACATCTCACTGCTAAATGTGATAGATTTAATTACCTTTTATTTATTCCTCATTACTGAAACAAGTTTTCAATGGAGGGAAATAGTTGGGAGTAGGAGCAGGGGGTTGAGTTCTTTTTATATCTTGGCAAATATTTACTGTTAGTGTTAAGCAAATGTTAGTGCATCAAAAACACACATAATCACTGTGTTGTGCTTTTAAAGTGTTAAAATAAAGAAAGATAAATTTGGGCTGATATGAGTTATGGAATTTTGAAAAATGCATAGTGAAAAATATTTGTTGTGAAGGTTAAAATTCCCAACCACTGTTAAGGGTGGAGCAACTGCAATGCAAAGACAGGCTGAGAGAGCAGGGATTGTTCACCCTGGAGAAGAGAAGGCTGCGGGGAGACCTTAGAGCAGCTTCCAGTACTGAAAGGGGCTCCAGGAAAGCTGGACAGGGGCTCTTGGTCAAGGAGTGCAGGGAGAGGATGATGGGAACTGTTTTAAAATGAAAGATGGGAGATTGAGATGAGATCTTAGGAGGTGATGTTTTTCCTGTAAGGGTGGTGAGGCCCTGGCCCAGCTTGCTTAGAGCAGTGGTGGCTGCCCCATCCCTGGAGGTGTTCAGCGTTGGATGGGGCTTGGAGCAAACTGATCCAGTAGGAGATGTCCCTGCCCATGGTAGGGGCATTGGAACTGGATGGGCTTTAAGGTCCCTTTCCACCCAAACCATTCTATGGTGCTATGATTCTATAGCAAATCAAGATATTTTAAAGAGTTTCAGGGATAGGTTGTTATAGGTGAAAGATGCAACCACAAATGACCTTGAGGCCTGATCCTTCATACAGGTTTAGATTCTATAAAGTAAGACTCCAAAGCTTTCTCTGAAGCCTGCGTAGTACTATGGCAAGGATGAAAGAGAGTAGCTGCAGGATGAAGGCTCGCTTCCCTGCCACTGACAGCTTTTAAAAAACTATTAACTTTCAGGATGTGTAAGAAATTAGCAAGATAGTCCAACCTATTATCTGGTCTTTAATTCTTTAATTATGCCTACTTCCATTTAAAAAGTCATTCTTCACTTATTTGTTTTGCAACAGTTTAGAAAAGCCTTCATCTGATATGCGAGAATATAGCAGGAAATACTAAAATAAGCAATAGTGAGATAAATACCAGCAACTGGCACTTGCTGTTTTGTTGACACTGACATGCTGTTTGTAATAAACATGTATATTTAGCCTTTTGTACTTCATTTTCCTGAAAAAACAAAAAAAAAGTTTTATATTTAAACTTCACCATAGGAATGTTCTGCAATGAGTGGATATTAATTAATTAATTTGTTCTACAATGGTTTTGGATATTAGGAAAAATTTCATTACTGAAAGAATGGTGAGGCACTGGCAGAGGCTTCCTAGGGCAATGGTGGAGTCTGCATCACTGAAGGGGTTCAAAAAACATGTGACTGTGGCACTTTTGGACAGAGTTTAGTAGGTGTGGTGATGTTGGGCTGATGGTTGGACTTGGATCAGAACCATAGAACAACAGAATGATTTGGGTTGGAAGGGACCTTAAATCACATCCAGTTCCAACTCCTACCATGGGCAGGGACACCTTCCACTGGATCAGGCTGCTCAAAGCCTTATCCAACCTGGTCTTGAATTCTTCCTGGTATGGGGCAACCATCACAGCAACGAATTTTCTTCCTAATGTCTAATCTAAATTTTCCCACTTCCAATTTAAAGCCATTCCCCCTCATCTTATCGTTACATGCCCTTGTAAAAAAATCCTCCTCAGCTTTTCTGTAGGCCCTTCAGGTACTGGAATCTGCTCTAAGGTCTCCCCAGAGCCTTCTCTCCTTCAGGCTCAACAATCCCAAATCTCTCAGGCTGTCCTCATAACAGATGTGCTCCAGACCTCTGATCATCATTGTGGCCTCCTCTGGACCTGTTCCCACAGTTCCATCTCCTTCTTACACTGAGAATTCCAGAACTGGACACAAGACTCCAGGTGGGGTCTCACAAGACAAGAGTAGAGGGGGCACAATCCCCTCCCTCGCCCTGCTGGCCGCACTTCTTTGGATGCAGCACAGGACACGGTTGGCCTTCTGGATTATGAGCACACATTGACAGCTAACGTTGAGTTTCTCATCAGTCAGCACCCCAGGTCCTTCTCTGCAGGGCTGCTTTCAATCTTGGTAGTCTTTTCCAGCCTCAGTGATTCTATGATTCTAAGTTGGTTTCATGCTCATATTTTAGTTACATGAAGTACATGAACATTTACTATGCGTAATGCAGTGAGATGCACTTTGTTCTGTACAATGTAACAGCACTAGTAATTAAAAGTGTATCTTGCTGAACTATGCTAAGGTTTGTCTAAGGAAAAAAAAGAAAACAAGGCTTTAGTACATTAATTTGTATTAGCAGTACTAAATTTAATTATTAGTATGGCTTGTACAGAACCCGAATGTCTAATAGAGGCTGCAATAAGGGTAGTGTTATTACCTGCTTATTTTAAGTGTTCATTATACTAGAACAGACCATGCAGATTTAAAAAGTGTGTATAATAAATACTGTTTTGAAGAGGTGTAAAATATCCTCTTCCATGGCATTCTGTTATTCCTCAGGCCAAAGAGCAAGAATATGAACATAAGCCTCATTTATTTTTGAGAGTTTGCATATGGAAACATCTCCTTTTTTCAGTTAGATTTTTATTATTAAGTTGCCAGTTTAAAGAATGGATAGAAAATGTCAGCTAGTTAGAAATTACTGTCCCAAACCTTACTCTAAGCTTATTTTCCTGGTCAGATGCTGAGGGATAGAAGTCCCCTGGGACATCTGGGATAACCTGTAGGGGGACTTCAGAGCTGCCAGTGCCTTGGAAGCCTAAGTTGCATTCATGCAGTGCTTCCTTAGTATTTACTTTCACAGGAGGGAAAAAAGAAAAGTAAAAAAAAAAAAAAAAAGTAGGTATAAAAGAAAAGAAATTGTTCAGACAAATTTCCAGAGGAGGGTATAATGAGAAGACTGAAGCACAGTGGGCCATATTCTAAAATAACAGCAGATGACATTTTGGGTTCTCATTTTAGGAAAGCATTGCTTAGGAATTTTATTTTTCCCCTTTTCTACAGTAACAGCAGCAGTAAACAAGGAAATTATTTTTTGCTTTATTATGTAATAGGTCTGGTTTATTGACAAGGATGTTTCTGCACACACTGACTCAAAACTGAATCTTCTTAAGATCCTGTTCTTCGCTGTTTCAAAACAGCGTCTTGGCATTTCTTCATTATTTGTTTGTGGTGGACTGGATTTTCCCTACTATATTCAGTCATTGGTCGTTACTCTGTGAGTACCTCAGTTAATGAATATGGTGCTACTCATAATGAAATTGACGTGAGTAAGGGTGATAGGGTAGAATTTCTAGCAGCAGTTCCCACTGATGTAAAGCTGTCTTTCAAAAATTGTTGGGTTAGTTGGTCCAAACAACAATGAGCAAGCCTTGACATGATTTCTGGCAACTGTAAGATCTGCTGCTTCGTGACTTTACATTTCTTAGGCAAACTGCTCAAACTGTGATTTTGTTATGTTTTTTCTCCCTTTCTCTTCTTCTCCTTACTCTCTTTTGTCTTTCTTTTGAGGAAAGAAACTAAAAGAAAACTAAATAATGTCATAGGGCTGACTACCATATTATCACCCTATAAACAGAAAAAACTGTTAAGCATTTTGCATTTCATTTGAAACTTACATCCAATGATAGAATTAATTTTCCTATGTTGAATTATATATGAAATAAAGTGTCTGAGCTGAGTTGTATGAGATATAAACTGATTTAAATTTATCAAACACAGACATGGTTTTCATTTTCATTCACGCCAAACAGTATCCACACCAGTAGCATAGGCATTAAGAGATTGCTTGTGTTGTTCATTTTCCCACTGTCCCTATGATGTAGCAGAGGTCAAGCACAGGACTGAGTCAAAGGGAGTCAGTCTAGCTGTGTTGTGCTTTGAGCAGTAGTATTTGACTACAGGAGTCTCAAAATGTATTTATGCACGTGGGTGACAAGTTTCATATTGGACTTTTTGTGGTTAATCTGAGTTTTGCTTGTTTTGACCCATAAGCAGATGGTGTTTGGTGTTCCAGAGAAAAATCCCCTGGTTCCTTTTGAGAAAAATTGATTAAACAAAAGGAAAAGTAACTTCACAATATAATAGTGTAATCTTTGAGCTGCAGCTTTTTAATTTTTTGGCCAAAATAATTCCAGACAGCCTTTCTCAATCAACAGTTTTTCTGAAATTATAGGGTGAAAATTGTTTTTTCTGTAATTCCAGTTTTGACACCCCATTTCTTAGGAAAACACAGCAAATCAAACCAGGAATATTTCATGTTTCAACATCAAAATTTATACAGTTCTCACCATGGTTCAAGAACACATCTAAACATAGGATAAGCAGTGAAAGAGCTGGTGGAACATTATGCCATGGATTTATGAAGAACTTGCACAATACATGGAAAACAAGATTTCTTGCAAAGGTGCACAAGGGCGTAAAATGCTCCAACCAGACAGGTATTTTTTGGGCAGAGGCTCAGTGCTTGCACAAGGGCTACTGTTTCATGTTTTTGCAAGGTGCCCTGTCTCCCCTGGGGAGCTGTGCTGGCTTTGGGATGCCCAGCTACAAGAAGCAGCTTATCTCAAAGTCTGTTTCAGCAGCCTGCTGACGCTGGCTAACAAAGCACAACCTTATAAAACTCTGTTAATAAACAGCTGGAGGAGCCAGTAAGGCTCAGCCTTCAACAAATGGTAGTTTGTCATCTCAGGGTTAACAGACATGGAAGCGGTGCCAAATGTGCCCCTTGGTATCTGCTGTTTTGCCATCTGGGAAAGGCAGATGCAGTACTTTTGAAAAGGGTCACAGGGGTGCAGACTTGCTGCTCTGCAGGCTTGCATACTCAGGTCTTTTTCAGACTGATTGTGAGGAAAGAAACTGGTACTTCCTCCAGAGCAGCAACACTGCGAGTTTCCGCTCGGCAGGGTGTTCTGCACAGGCTGTACTGAGAGCTAAGTCTCTTTGCAAAGCAAAGGGGAAAAAAAAAACCACCCTGAAAACCCCAAACAAACAAAACTCTACATATTGCAAAAGCCTCTTCTAACATGCAGGGCTGGGGATTCTCTGGCTGCGTTGTTCAGAGATGAGAATTGAGACAAGGCTTTAAAAAAAACCCACTAATATCAGGAAGTGTTGGTTATGTTTCACTTGTCAGCAAGAACATTTATTTATATCAGTGTTCTTCACTTATCAGTAACAGCAACGACATGACCTTATGGTAGAAGTTCAGGACACCCTATTGTTTAAGGTAAAAAAAATAAAACAGAGAAGTCTTTCTTAATACTGATGCATTTTGTTACAGTTCTAATTTGTTTTACCTGACATTTTCTTACATTTCCTAAATGTCTCATCTTTCAGGTAGGAAGCCTACTTATTTTTGGCAGACTTACCTTGTAAATAAAAAAAAAAAACCAAGGATTTTTTCAGAACTAGAAGCAACAGGAACTGCCATTTAAATAGCTTCAGATATGTATCATGCAGAGAGAAGAGTAATATTTACAACTTTTCTGTCATCTGAAATTTCAAAGGTACTTTACACATAACAGATTATTCCTTAGAACTGGAATGCATGAATTTTAGAAAACTGTTTTCCCAATCAAATGTAACTTCACCAGAGTACTTGTTTTTTAAAAAGGATCTGTAATCATCACACATCCTTTATTTTCAATACAATTATTTTTAGGACCCAATTACTTGCATTTAGGACCCAATTCTCTCAGTTGCCCACATCTTATAGTGGAAAGAAATATGCAGTAGGTGCTAGTAGGTGTGTAAACTTGTGTAAATACCACTTCAAAATCTTAAACTGTGTAGTTAAAAAATGCTGGTGTATAGCAAATACATTTCCAAGGTATTTATTTTTAATAAATTCAGAACCCAAGCTGGTTTATAATGCTGTACTACAATTCAGTTTAGGAAAATGAGAGTTCACATCAAAATTAGACACAGTCTGTGTAATTTGACCAACATGAGTTAAGCATGCAGTTTTGTTCACATGTCATTAAAAAAGTGGCAGGGATTTTCCAAAGAACGAAGGAGAGGTAGTGGGCAACCACATCCTGCCAGGGTGATGTGCGCGGGATGTGGGCTCTTTGAAAGCTCCAGCAACGCCCTCTGGCTCAGTTATAAATTGGTGCTGCTTTCACCTTACCATAAGGCCTTTTCTGGGAGTTACCTGATGGAAATATGAATCAGATAGCTCTCTCCTGGTTATTTTGAGCTGTTCTTTTCTTGTAGAAGAATGTTCCTCTCTTGCTAAAAGAAAGGCTTGCATATCAGAGAGACATCGAAATATGAAGCCATACCACATTTTGGTTGGCCTCCTCTGCTTGTGTAATGTCTCTGGACTGCCAAGTGTAATTTAGAGTACCCTGAGGCATCTGTAATTTATGCTGACCAGTATGAAATTGTTCTTCTCTGCTCAGTCCTATAGAAAATTCAGCCTAGTTGGAGGTAAAGTTGTTGCTCAGCAGGCTCATACAAAGGTTTCTGAAGCACTGAATCATGAAAGGAGACATATTATTGCTCTCTACAACTACCTGAAAGGAGATTGTTGCAAGGTGGGTGCTGGTGCCTTCACACAGAAGAGATAGGACAAGAGGAAATGGCCTCAAGTTGCACCAGGGGAAGTTTAGACTGGATATTAGGAAAAAATTCTTTTACTGAAACAATGGTGAAGCACTGTCAGAGGCTGCCCAGGGCAGTGGGGGAGTCACCATCCCAGGAGAGGTTAAAAAAATGTGTGGCTATGGCACTTCAAGACATGGTTTACTAGGCATGGTGGTGTTGCGCTGATGGCTGGACTTGATGATCTCAGAGGTCTTTTCCAATCTTAATGATTCCATATTGTGTCTTCCTGAGTCATAATACCACTGTGCTTGCCTTCCAGGATTTGATTTATCCAAGTCTTGTCACTTCTTCATTTGAAACATGCCATAAGCCTGAGGTTATTAGCAATGTTGAGCTGTTATTAATGCAGAGTGCATCTGACCATTGATTCTCTGTTTTAGTGCAGCTGCTGTGGCCTTTAGAGTCTTTATTTTTATCAAGGCATGCATGGACTTGTGTGGTGATGGTGGAAGCCAGATTTTTTATATCAATCATATTTTTACGCTTCTTGGTAAGGGATGCATAGCATTTAGAAAGACAATGTTATTATTATAAACATTATTATCATTAGCATTATCATGATTATGTAATCATTGTATATTTTTTAAATAATAGAAGCCCTTGTTTTCTTTTAATACAAGTCATTATGCAGCTGCAGTACATTAGTTTATTGTGACCTTTTTTTTCTGTCATGGTTGGAATTTGCTACTTCAGACAAAAATGGTCAAATACTGCTTTCAGTTTCTGAAACTGCACAGACATAAACATTCCCTTTTGCAGGCTGGGAAATTATGACATCCAAATTTGCAAAAAGATTGGTTTATGTTTAGGCCTTCATCTATGCATTGTCTTATTTTAACTACTGAAATATTACTGTCACAGAATGAACTTAGTATAATGAATCAGTATTTCAATATACTTTATTAGTTTATTAGCTAGTTTTAATTTACATAAGAACACTAATAAAACTGCAAGAAGATACATTCCCCTGATCATCATTTGCGATGTCTATAGAAGTTTGATCTTATCACTCTAAGTGAAGACAAAGGAAAAAAAATACTATTAGATCAGTTTTTAGAAGCAACTTGAAATGTTCTAAATGGGCCTGCTTCTCTCCAGCTGAGGCATCTCCCAGATTTAATAAGCTCACTAGGCCTCCCAGAATTAAGGAGGCTACAATGTCTCGCTTCTGAGTCTTTTTTGAATTATAAAATGATGCCTCAAATTCCAAACATTCATGCCAAATAAAAGAACTCTGACAGTTGATACCTAGCCCAAAGATTAAGTGGCGCAGCCTGGTTCTCATTCACATCTGTTTGAACTCTCTTCCACAACCAAAACTACACAGCACTTGGTCTTGTACTTTGTTCTCTGCAAAGAGCCTTTGTGACGTTAAAATTTATTGTTTTCTGTGTTTCCTTTTATTTTTTCAATTCAGAGTGTTTGAAATAATGTGAGAGGTGAACTGACAGCAACTAGCGGAGTAGCTTTATAACATTTAGGATATGTGGGTTTTCCCTCACAGGTGCTGTACAGGCTTTTTTGAGAACCTATATTGAGTCTGGCTGGGATGCAGCTTATTTTCTCCACAATAGGTCTCATACTATGCTGTATATTGTTATCTGGAAGGGTATTAATAGCACACCAATGTTTTGGCTACTGCTGAGCCGTTCTTGCACATCAACAAGACTGTTTCTCCAACCTCCACCCTGAGCAGTAGGTGAGGCAAGATCTTGGGAGGGGAGATATCCAGGATGACTAACCCAAACTGACCAAAGGGAAGGAGGAGGAAGAAGGTCGTTTATCTTCTGGAGCAAATGCAAAGTTGCCCTGCTTCCTTGGAACTAGCTATACATTGCCTGCTGATGGGAAACAGAGAATAAATCTTTTGGCTTTCTTTGCTTCTACACATGATATTTGCTTTTGTTTTATTGAACTGTCCTTGTCTTGATCCAGAAGTTTTTCCATCTCATTTTCTTGCCCCATCTCCCTGCCTGAGTTCTGCTGATGAGGGGAATGATAGAGCAACTTGGTGGACACCTGGTCAGCCCAACACGGATCCCTAAGGTCTGGAGTAGAGTTGCAGCAGTGTTGATAGACTGTGGTGAATGGAAGGAGTAAAATCTGATGTAGTTCCATCAGTGATGATTTTTTTTGACTCAGTCTGCCTCTGCCTAGATATTGGTTTTGGTAAATGTTATTTTGGGTACTGGGTAAAGTAAACATTGCATTATTAGGTTGGAGCTACAGGCGTGGTTTTCGTCCTTGAGTATTGGAAGGATTACTTTACTTATTATGAGGTTTGGGTTGTGCAATATTTTAGTTGATTGTGACTATAAATGAGTTTGCTTATCATCTGAGGCAGTGGCAAGCCACATCCTAGTAAAACACTAAATAGGATGTAAATAAAATATACACTGGTCATGTTCTCTGGATTTATGCAGGCATCCTATGCATGTACAGAGTTTGTAGTTATTGACAATGAAGGGAAGGGAAAAGAAGTGTAAATGGAAAAAGGAGGAGGAGAAAGGCAGAGGACAAAAGAAAGGCAAGGTCTGCCAAGGAACGGAAAGAAAATGAAGAAATGATCTACAGGGGGGGGGAAAAAGAAAGCTCAGCTTATCTTCTCTGTGTCCCGTTTGGGCCTGACTCTGTGGATTGCTTTGGAAATGTTTAACAAGTGTTCACCTAAAAAGAAAGCTTTATTAACCTTAGAACTGAACCTGGGGGGCGTTACTGGAAAGAATCGTTCAAACACAGAAATAAGAGCTGCCTAACATCTTTCATTTTAAGGCATGTGCTTTAGATCTTTTTGTATTTTTTTCCCCAAGCATTAATTTCTGGGCTTGAAATTACCTCACTGCTTTGTGCCTGGATGATCTTTTAAGGCACCTATCCCTGATTCTTGTGGATCTGCTAGGTACAGCTAACCCATTCTGTGGCTACTGTGATAGCCATCAGTCAGTCTTGGCATAGTTTAAACCCTTTGGCTTGTGTTTTCCAGAAAGAAATATGTATTACAACATGAAGAAAACATTCTATTTTTGCTTTTTGCCTGCTTGTAGAATGCCAGTTCCTTTGCCTACTGGTAGTTTGCCAATACATGTCCCTTCTCTTTAGGAAAAGAAACCAAACCAAACCAAACAAGTCAAGACAATTTTTTTTTTAGTCTGTTCAGAATGGAACACATTTGTAAGACCTCTGGTAGCCTTCACAGCTCTGCTGTGAACTTTATTCATTCAATTCATGTTTTTTAAATCTGCCAAAACCAGATAGAACTTGTTACTGATGTTTTTATGATGATGACTCTAGCAAAACAGTTATTTCATAGATACTAGAGCATATACTGCTGTTCATACAACCAAGAACCACAATTTACCACTTTGGAAAAGCATTAAGTTTTGACCCATGTTCTGCTTAATACAATCCACAATAACATCTAGATTTTTTTTGTTTTGGTTTGAGTTTAGAATTAAAAATGAGCCAGTAAATGTTGTAAATGTGTGGTTTTACATTTGCTTTCCTTGTATTACATCCTGCTGTGCAATTCAAAGAGTATCAAAAGTTTCCAAGTGCATTTATAAACCAAATCTGTAACCTCATAAAAGAATGAAATCAAATTTATCTGATGTAGTCAGTTGTCCAGAAAACCATCTTGATTTTAGTATTTTAATTCTTTGTGAGCTGAATATTTTAACATGCCTTAGACTTGTTTGGCATCTGGCTTTTGCAGAGTAGATTCAGAAAAGATCTTAGGAAGAAATGTTTTCCTGTGAGGGTGGTGAGGCACTGGCCCAGCTTGCCCAGAGCAGTTGTAGCTACCTCATCCTTAGAGATGTTCAAGGCTAGGTTGGGTGGGGCTTGGAGCAACATGATCCAGTGGGAGATGTCCCTGCTTATGGCAGAGGCTGGAGTTGTGTGGGCTTTAAGGTCCCTTCCTACCCAAACCATTCTGTTAGTCTATGATTCTATGATGCTATGATTCTATGTTATCCAATTATCTCAGATTTTCCTGTATATTCCAAGACATATTGCAAAAAACCCAAACAACTAAGTTCTCAGGCACATTCTTCATAATTCTTAGATGAAAATTGTCAAGAAATCATGACTTTAAAATGTTCTTCAAATATTGTTCAACATCTTCCTTTGATACTAACGGACTATAAAATATTATATTTGCTTCACACAAGCCTGGGAGAAAGGAGTTTCCATTCAAATTTCCCACAGCAGAAAGCTGGAGAAAAAAGGACAGTAAATGTCAGTTATAATTCATAATAATATTGTCATCTGAGTTCTGTTCTGAAAAAGTAGCATGGTATTCAGTGGGAACATGTGGAAAGAGTTGTATCTTGCCAAGAATAATTAGCTATGCAAAAATAGGATTGGAATTACTGTCTGTTTACCAGTTCCTCATGAAAAGATCTCATGCTTATTGTGGATGATACACTGAATATGGGTCAACAACTTTGTGCTGCAACAGAAAAGGCAGACATTCTATTGAGATACATATAAAGCAGCTTAGTCTTAAGGACACATAAAGTCCTTCTGCTGTAGTCACGTACTGAGATGAAATTCTATCAAAGGTCCTGTGCTCCATAATTTAAGAAATTCATTAGCAAATGGTGCAATCAATGAGACTAGCAAGGGTCTTAAATATAAAATATGTTCATAAGGACTGCTCAGTTAAAAGAAGATTGGAGGGAAAAATTGTAGCAATTTACAAATAGAGAAGGAAATATTGCAGAAAACAAGGGAAAAGTCTGTTTCTCACATCTGTCTTGGCTATGTCAAGATGTCACATGTGTACACCATACCAAGAAATAGTAAAGTTTAACACTGGGAAATGGTCCCTGGCAGTAAGTGCTGTGAAGCACTGTAACGTGTTTCTTGGAAAGGTTTTTTATCAGGCTAGACAGACACCAGGCACTGATGATGTAAGATGTGGTGTAGAGAAAAGCTTTTTTATGGAGAAAAAAGCTTTTTGGTCCTCAACCACAATACAATTTCCTTCAGTAAAAGGTTCACATGGACAGCAAGTCTTTTCTTTATCCGTGATACTATCACAGACCAACACTTGCTGCAACATTAGGTAGTAAGGTGACATCTGTTACACATGTGGTTGTTTTTTTGGCTAGGTTACAAACTTCCTATCTGTGCAGTAAAGCTCAAAACCCCTTCTAAATAAATTCCACATCACCTTCCATTGCCCAAGGCAGTCAGAAAGCAGATCAGATTGGACGACCCTCTTCAATTCAATCTTCTGTAAGTTCCAAAACTTGTTAAATCTGCATTTTCAAGGTGCTGTGCAGTCTGTTGTTAGTGCACCTAGAAGATTGCATGAAGTAGAATGACGACTATGGGTCTATACCATTTTAACTTTGGCACTGCGAATTTTTGTATAATTTTGTACAACTTTTATTTACTCTAGAAACAGAAATTTCTCTGGTACAAATGTAGCTTGATTTTCCTCTGCAACTAGTGACTGTCATCATAAATGTAACCCGTTTTAAGCTTGGCATACCTTCTCTGTATGGTTTCCTCCACATCAGTTCATAGAAACACAAATATTCTCTTGGAAAAAACCCAAACACGTAAACCAAAATTGTCAGTATGCTTCTTTTCCTGTCAGGGGAGTGGAAAACAAAACACAGCACAAACATTAATTTTGTTGCTTAATGCATTTATGGAAAGTGACAGTGGAACTATAATCTGTTCATGTTGAGAATTTGTCAGGTTCAGGATGCTTTGACACTGCAAAAACCAGCATGGTTAATTGCTGTGATGATATAACCACTGCAGATTTTGTCTCTAACAGTTGCTAAAACTGGTATTTTCCTGCATGCAGTTTTAAATTAAATGACTATTAATTTGAGCTTGCTTTAAAACACTCTGCCTTCAAGCTCAGCAGCTCATGAGCTGCTCTGCATTGATTTACTGCATGAATTCTGCAATCGTGGTGGATGACCATGTGTGTAAAACAAGCAATCCTGAGTCGTGTGTGAAGTGTCCATGGACTAAGGGGCCTTTAGCTTGGTGCTGAGGGATATAAAATGCTACAACATCACGTGTATCACTCACTGCTCTGTGTTTGTACCTCACTGGCAAGAGGTGCAAAAGAATTTTCCACACAGCAGCAGTTGGTCAGCTGAAATCACAAATGAACATACAGAGGAGAACTCAACTTATTGGTGATTCTGAAATGCAGTCCAAGACTTAACAACTGTGCCTAAATTTAAAGCCCAAAGCTTCTTGTTATTATAAACCCATATTGTTTTCAGAAAAAAAAGGTTTAGTTATCAAACTTTAAGCTGCCCAAAAATTCAGAAGTAGATAATAAATATCATCATGTAGGATGAGTTCATAAAAGAATACATTTTATTTTTTCATTTGTTGCTTAGATACAGACTATATGCAATTTTCTGCAGATAATTTGTGAGATTACCAACTTTTTAGCAAGTAATTATTTGCAAAATATATTTCTGTTGTCTGACCTGCTCTGCACTTAGTGGAATATTGTTAAGCATGTCCTAAGAAGAAATATGAAGGCCAACTTATAGGCAATGTAGTCTTCTTTAACAGTAAAGCCAAGAACAGAGCAAGTTGCTTTTTAAGAAATCTGAGAATGTGTGAACATCCAGAAGTATATGTAGAAGATAACTCAATTTACCTATTTTTATTTTTTAGCATTGTCTCTTCTACTCTGTGAAGAATTAGCTCAGTAAGCATGAGTAAGTGAAACAGCCTTTTGTTAGGTTATTTTAGGTGCACAGTTTTCTTTCCTTAGATGGGGATGATGAAATACAAATATATGTGCAAATTCAGGTGTCTGACCTTTGCCTTTTACTTTCCTGATATAATGTGCAATATGGGCAAACTCACATGGTACCACAGCTCCCTATTCTCTGTGCCAGGTTGCCTGCCAATGAGCAGTGCATGGAGCAAGAGAAAAGCTCAAGACCTGTTGAGCTACATGCAGGATTAAGTGCTAATTAAAATTAAGATAAATATTTAAGTAAAAAATAGCAAGAAAAATAGAAATGATAATCATCCAGGTCTGTCTCTGGAGAGAAACTCACACAACAAGTGTTAGTCAGAAGTCTAGATGCTTGCTGACAAAACTAAATGATAGTGCCTGGTATTTGTTACACAAGAACACTTCTGATTTTTGGTCAAACTTAACTTTACATAGTTTTACGATTAATTTGAAGGAGATTGTCCTGAGAATTCAAGGTATGGCAATAAAGGAATGAAACACATCTTTAACACATCGAGCTATTGAAAATCTTTCTTATTTAAAGGGAAAGAAAATATGTCAGTCCTTTCATTGAAGGCCTTCCTGATTATTTAGACAGTCCTTATGTCCTTTGGAATGTTGTTTGATTATTTTTCTTTCCCCTTTTTTGATATTAATTATATAATTGTGCTAATGAACATTTCCAGTGCACATCTTGTCAGTTGTTTTCTCCTTTTCCTCTGAAGGTATTAGAAAGAAAAAAAAAAGGGCTTCACATAGCTTAAGTAGTTGGAATACTTCTCGAGATTTTAGGAAATGTTATGGTTTAAGATATTACGGAAGACTTTATAAAGGCAGTTAAAGGATCAGATATATGTGTTTCACTCCTTTGTGAAGAAAATAATATGTAAATCAAGTATACTATCACTCTATCACTTCATATCGAAGGAAAAATCCTAATATATTTTCTATTTTTTTTCCCAGTTCTGAAATGATTAACAAACCATCATATAGTGGAAGGAATTATACTTTCGAGAAGACATATTCTAAAGATAATTATTTCTAAAGATAATTTCTAGCATCTTTTGTAGAATTAATATGGATACAGGCCTACATAGGGTCTCAGATAAAGTGTTTAATGTTCTTGTAAATTGGGGGAAAAAACCTGCAAATTAGAAATATTTGAGGTGGAAGTAAAGTGATGTTTATGGGAAAAGTGACACCATGAGTAGAATAAGAGATTGGGAGGCTATCAAATGTACTCTTGGAGGCAATGAAAAGAAATGAGTTACTGTTGAGGTTGGCAGAGAAATTGATGGTAATCAAAACAAAGTCCAGGATCAGAGCAAAGTCAGTTAGTCAGAACAAAGTGGTCCAAACAGTACCAAAGATAGTTTCATAGAATCACAGAATTGTTTATATTGGAAAAGACTTTTAAGATCATCAAGCCCAACCCTAAACCTTACACTGCCAACTCCACCACTAAACCATGTCCCTAAGCACCACATCTACTTTGTTTTTAAATCCCTCCCAGTCAGATAAGAATAGACAAGAAGGGGAAGAGTTTAGACAGCTTGGACTGAATATTTAAAAATTGTCTTTTTTGTGCTAGAAGAGACATAAGCTTGTAGCAAAGCTTTTCAAAACAGTCAGATAAAAAACCAACCCAGTACAAATTGTTAGTAGAAAGTGTTAACAGGAAGGAACAGAAACTTTGTAATGGAGTGACAGACTCTGAAGAGGCTAACAGTGCTTGTTTTCCCTTGTCCTTATTGCACAAGGGGTGTATTTTGACTGGTAGCTGTAATTTTTTTTTATTTTATTTTTTTGCTATTACTCAGATTCAAAAAACCAAAAGCTTATAGTTACTCACCCAACAAAGGAATACAAAAATTACTTCATTATGGACAATGGCTCTGTCTTTCATCAGTTAAAGAGACTTTACAAAGTCTAATGCCTGGGATTTGGTCTTTTTTTTTTTAAAAAAAAAAAAACTGGCTTGATGTCTGTACTGTCCTTTAAACAAGTAAGATTTGTAATTATCTAGTTCGTTCCAGTTGCCACTTTGATCCTCATAGGGCTTTTTCTGTAGAATAGTTGTGTTCTAGGATGCCAACTTAGTTGATGTTTTGGGTCATTTTTCCTCTGTTCCCCAACATATGCTAGGAATATAAGACACACAATAGTTCCACATGACCAATGTGTCATGGTAATTGAATAATAAATGTGTGCCCCTAGTGTCAAGTATAATAAATAATGGTTGCCATAATGACATCCCATAAGATTTCCAGCACAAAAGATGTCTTTTAACACATCTCATCACACTACTCTATGTGAATAACACAGGAAACAGTGGTCATTGTGGAGTTGCATACCATTACTTTCAAGTAAAAAATTCAGGTGAGCTTAGTAGGCTAATATGGCTTTGTGTCTATGTCTACATAGCTTTCCAGTGTCTTTTTAGAGCAAGTACAGAAGGTTATTAGTAAAAGTGATCCCGCTCTGTTGGTTTTCATTTTTATGCAGCTTTCCAGGATGTCCAGATAGGTTTTTTTAAGATTTTACATGTTCTCTGACTTATTAAAATTTATAGAATTGGAAAAAAATTACAAGTTTCAGAACATAAATATGATTTTATAGATATCTATAAATATGCTAAGAATCTTGACTTCATATATGAGTACGTGTCTTCATAATAAATGTAATCATTAAAAGCAGCATAGGTTATTGTAATAAATCTTCCTATCTTAATGCTAATTGGGCCCACTCAACACTTGCATTAAAAAATAACTTTCGTATTTAAGAAATATTAAAAATTAGAAGCATGAAACAGATCAGATGTCATGTCCAAGAAAGAACTGTATTGCCAGCAGATGGAAAGAAGGTATCCTTCTCTGCTCAGGACTGGATTGCTAGGTCCAGTTCTGGGCCTCTCAGTACGAGAGAGACATGGACAGACAGGACAAATTCCAATTAAGGGCCACCAAGAGGAGTAAGGGACTGGAGCATCTCTCATGTGAGGAAGGGTGAGAAAGTTGGGACTGTTGTCTGCCGAACAAAAGGCACAGGGGATATTTTTAATATATACAGATGCCTGTAGGGAGAGTGAAAAAGAGAGAGAGCCAAGCTCTTTTCAGTGGTCACCAGTGACAGAGTCAGAGGCAATGGGCATAAACTGAAACATTGAAAACTCTATCTGAACATCAGGAAACTCTTTTTCACTGTGAGGGTGACTGAGCACTGTCACAGTTTTCATGGGAGGAGGTAGAATCTCCCTCCTTGTAGATACTTGATACACAGCCTTGGGCAACAGGCTCTAAATGACCCTGCTTGAGCAGAGGTGTTGGACACAATGACGTCCAATGGTCCCTTTCAAGGGCAACCACCCTATGATTCTGTGAAACAAACACCTCTAGTTGTAATAGAGTTTCTACCCACCCTCTTACTTACTTTCTTGCTCAGTGATATTACCAGTTGGCATCTCTGCTGGTGTCTGACTGCATCCATGCCTTCTGAAAAGACTTGCAGAAGTCTTTCTACATTCTACTGTAAAGTATTTTGGGATTCACTGAGCATGCCCAACTGATGTTTTGGAAGAACTGACACAGAATGCAGTCTCAGAGCACTGCAGGACATACTGGTCAGAGTACACATCCACCAAAGCAAACCCATAGTTGTAACAGTGAAACACATTCCCAGGCTTTTCTCAGCTGTACATTGTACTAGCACTGACTCTAAACTTACTTAGCAGAGCTGACCTGGCAGAGTGAAGGGCTGGGTAAGTTACACCCTCCTAACAGGGATAGCAGTGACCACATACTCTCTAGACATACTGACTCCTGAGCTGTCCCTTGGGTTGCTCTGTCGTGCGTCATCTCTAGAGTAGATCAGATGCAGTAAAGCACATACTGACCTCCAGGGAGTTCACAGAATCCCCTGATCTCTCAAACAGTCAAGAGCTCTGTTTAACTCTCATCTCTAGATCCTCCAAGTTATTATCTTATATGTGTAATTTGACTCCTTTTCAGTAATAACTCATGTTCCTGTCACATTTTTATAAATAATTATATCTTTAATAAATGGAAAGGGTAAGGAGGGACAGGACAATTAAAAAATGGGGAGGGAGTGCAAATTTGGCTTCAGTGTGCAAATGACATATAATTTCCAGCAACTTGAGGAGGAATAGTTATCTTGCCTTTAAGACTCGTTCATTTATTTCAAAAATATATTTCTCAAAATTTAATTTGTGGTTTCAGGAGCTAAGTATAGAAAACTGCATAATGCCCTTTTAGACTTTGGTGACTAAGAGTGATCACATTAAATGAATATAGCATGCTGGAGTTTGTTAAAATACAGTTTCTTCCATTACAGAAGTTTAAATCCCTCCAACACTGATTAAATATAATATGCATACTTTCAAAGTCTAAATGTTATATTCCCTAATATATGATAAGGAAATAAGAACCAATAGGTTTTCATCCTATAAAGGTCACTCTGGGAACAGAATTAAAGAATTTGTGATTTATAAGTTGAATCCTTTAAAGACATTTGGTTTTGAAATTTCACTGTTGACCATTCTAAGTGTCTCTAATGTTTATTAACATTTTTTCCTGTCTTTTTCCATCAGGTGCTTCATTCCAAATGCCTATGCTGCTCTCTTCACTGCTGCTCTGGTGCCGTTAATGTGCTTGGTAGTCGTTTTTGTGGTGTTCATCCATGCCTACCAGGTGACCCCACAGTGGAAAGCGTACGATGACATTTTCAGAGGAAGAACAAATGCTGCAGGTATGATTTGAAGGCTACGCCTACACAAACAAGTTGGACTTTCAGAACAGTATTGACTGTTCTCACTAGTTCAGAAAACCCCACTAGAAACCACAGTTCAGTAGATAACCACATGCTTGTTTAAGATTAAGCAAGCTAGTGGTCCCTTTGAAGTCTGTGAAGGTACTTTAATGATGAAAGTCGTGCAGATGCTTGGCTGTCTTGTGAGGATAAAATTGTGCTGATCCCAAAACAAGGAATTAGATCACTAATTATGTCACAGAATCACAGAAGGACTAGGTTGGAAAAGACCCACTGGATTATGAAGTCCAACCACTCCTATCGATCACTAAACTCAGCACATCATCCACCCATCTTTTAAACCCCTCCAGGGAAGATGGCTCAACCACCTCCCTGGGAAGCCTATTCCAGTGCCAGATGGCCCATTCTGTGAATGTTTTTTTCATGATGTCAAACCTGAACCTTCCATGGCAGAGCTTGAGGCCGTTCCCTCTTGTCCTGTCCCCTGTCACTTGGCAGAAGAGGCCAGCTCCCTCCTCTCTGCAACCTCCTTTCAGGTAGTTGCAGAGAGCAATACAGTTCTCTTCTCTAGGCTAAACAACCCCAGTTCCCTCAGCCGTTCCTTGTAAGACTTGTTCTCCAGCCCCTTCACCAGCTTCATTGCTCTTCTCTGGACTCACTCCAGAGCCTCAACATCTTTCTTGTGGTGAGGGGCCCAGAACTGGACACAGGATTCAAAGAATGGTCTCACCAGGGCCGAGTGCAGAGGCATAATGAGCTTCCTGGACCTGCTGGCCACACTATTTCTGATACAAACCAAGATGCCATTGACCTTCTTAGCCACCTGGGCACACTGCTGGCTCATGTTCAGTCGGCTGTTGACCAACACCCCCAGGTGCCTCTCCTCCAGGCAGCTTTCTAGACAGACTTCTCCTAGTTTGTAGCTGCATAGGGTTGTTGTGCCCCAAGTGCAGGACCCACCATTTGGCCTTGTTGACCCTCATGCCATTGGTCTCAACCCAGCAGTCGAGCCTGTTCAGATCCCTTTGCAGAGCCTCCGTACTCTCCAGCAGACTGACACTTCCACACAGCTTAGTGTCATCTGCAAACTTGGTAAGGGTACACTCAATGCCTTCATCCAGGTCATTGATGAAGACATTGAATAGGGCTGGACCCAGCACTGAGCCCCGGGGAGCCACACTTGTAACTGGCCTCCAGCTGAAGTTAACTCCATTTCCCACCACTCTCCGGGACCGGCCAGCCAACCAGATTTTCACCCAGGAGAGTGTGTGCCTGTCCAGGCCAGAGGCTGACAGTTTCTGTAGCAGAATGCTGTGAGAAACTGTGTCTAGTCTAGTAAACAAAACAACAATAAGACACAGCACTGCTCTGCTTGGAGCACTGTGTCCCCATGCCTGGTTTTGACTGGTGATACTGAGCAGCTCTGTTTCAGGGAAAGCTGAAGCTGCCCCAGTGCAGCAATTGCCAGCATACAAACCCACACTGCCATCTGCTCAGCCTCAACTGGTGGGCACAGCTCCTGGCCCTTGTGTTTTGCACTATATTTGGTAGTTGCATAGTCATGTACTGGCTGCATGTTGGAGTATTTGGAGTTAATGCCTCTGTTTTGAAATTTCATAGTGCGACTCGCAACCGGAATGTGCTTTAAGAAAAGATTTGTCTTGTGCAAAACAGGAAGTATTGGACGGTCTCCTCTGTCAGAACAATTTCAAATACAATAATGTTCCCAAAATAATGTTGCAGCAGTTTAGACCAATGCCGTAATAGTAGGACATTCAGTGGGAACCTTTGAATAATTTTTTTGTTTTCATAGTGTTTTGGGAAAAAAATTCTGAGGTTTATAAACAAGTGCAGTTGTACAGACTTTCAGTCAAAGCATGTCATATTTTCTCCCTGGCTGCATGAAGCTAGTTAGATTTTATTAACTTGTGAAAGATTCTTGAATCATTTTTTCCCAATTCATTAAATCAAGATCATCTGAACTTGAAAAGGACAGTGTATTATTAAAAAGTTCCATGGGGAAGTCCAGTACTTGTAACTGTTTAGACATATAAGGAGTAGCTCTCTTGTTAAAATGCTCAGATCTCCCGTGATACTTCATATTATGAAGTGAGGGATTATGGCTTTTTTGATGAGTTATAGAAATACATTTATTCTATAAAAAGGTGAAAGTAAGTATTAAATAGTTATTATCTGACCATTACTTCAAATATTAATTTCTTTCTTAGTGACAAAATGCCAACTTTACTAAGACATATATGAATTTGGATAAGGTTGGATAAACATAGCTTATAAGTATGAAACTCAAGACCTTACTAACACTTTAGTCTTCCATTTCTTTCTGATATAAAAGGGACTGCTTGGAGCAATCAGAAGTAGCTCATGAGGGCTATAGGTTATTTCTTTATAAGCGAAGTTTTTTTAGTGTCTCTTAGGACAGAGATTCCGTATCCATATGTGGAAAGTTAAGGCTTGTCTCAGGGCCGTTAAACCAAAGGGAAAAAAACCCAAAGCCAAATACTGAAACAATACCACAAATAAAGTTAGCATGCAAAATGACAGAGAGTTCTAATAGGAATTGTATGTACATGGTATAAAGACATGAAATAATAGGGCTGAAACAAAACTGTCTTTGATTTAACACAGGATTTGGGGTTTTTTTTCTCTAATAGAGTCCAGGAAATGGCATAGAGAATGCTGAGGTCTCAGAAGAAAAGGCACTAAAAATGAGGAAAACAGGTGTTCAATATAATGTAAATAATAGTGGTGCTTTTTTAAAGCAGAGTGTACCTTTTACTACTTGTGCACCTTCGTGGCAGACTAGTGGTTTGCTAGCATAGGGCTTTTGCAAGGACAAATTGAAGTACCTCATGGAGTTGGAGGGAGGCCATTTTAGAGAAGAAAAAGAACTGCCTGGTGAGATTTACTGCTCCTGTGGCTGTGTAAGGCCTCTCTGTGTATCTATTTTTATAGTATAATCTTCCAGAAGGAAAGGCCGCTCATTTCTCTAGTTTGTAGTGTTGCCTATAACTACATAGTGTGGTACTAAATATTAAGAAAAGACCTCTGACTTTCTAACTTAATATTTCAATCCTGAAATTTAAGATAGTAGTAGTATATTTACATTATGCTTAGTATTTTATGGATATTCTGTACTTTTAAAGACATATTCAAAGGCAGTTTTCTGTAGTTAAGACCTATTACCACTTCTAAATTTTGGATCTTACTATATGATACACACTTTGGGGAACACTTTGCTAACTGCTTGTTCTTCTGAACTCAGTGAGACCTGTGTCTTCTTCGGTGCTGGTATTGCAAATACCACAGAGGATGCAGTGAGAGCAAACACCTTTCACAATGGCAAAGTTGCTTGCAATCATCTGAGTAATAAATTGTCATTTTGCAACAGAGAGGAGAGCCTGGATCACACCTGCACCATGTTTTGGCTGCAATGTGACTTATGAGATCATGTGTGGTCAGAGAGTCTTTTGCAATGTTACCTCTTTAAGTTATCATGGAATCATAATGTAGTTTGAGTTGGAAAGGACTATAAAGATCATCCAGTTCACAGTTGCACAGGCATTTTGCACTTTTGTTATTGTAATGAATATTCCAGGGCTTTTCTTTGTTAAATCCAAAATCAGAGGAAAGACGGTGCTACTAATCAACAGTTGTGTATGTCTAGCTGTCACAAGCCCACACTGCTTTACTCTCTGTGCAGTCATCCACAACAATTAATTCCTACAGCAAGATTACCTTTTCCAGCCTCCAGCCTGAGGTTTGGTACCCAAACTGCACTTTAAATTGTGCAGTAAATGATGAAAGAAACAAAACCAAGAAAAAAATCTCAGAAAAAACACTGCTTTGGGAAACTGCCTCCTGTCTCCTAATTAGCCTATCTAGAAAGAGAATGAAATTTCAAGAGACTGACATTGTAAACAATTCTGACATATCAAGTATAGAGAGGTGTAAACACAGACAAAAATATGTTTTAAATAGGTTTTTGCTTTTACTAGTAATTGTAGGCACCTGTTCATTTGAATTCCAGAGAGCAAGGAGAATTGCAGAAAGGAAAGAGTGGTGTATGTAGACATCTAATTATCATTTATACACAGATATTCATACAAACACTCTTTTCATGTGAAATTTTGAACTAGTACCATTTATTCCCTTTACTGGGAATCGTTCAGTTAGAAGATAGATAAAATTGCAGTGTGATACAGATGACCCCATGTAGATTCTGCAATAATTCATGCAAAATATTACTAAATGTTGACAGTAAAAATAAAATAGCAAGGTCATTGGTTTGTGTATTGCCATAGAAGAGGAAAAAGTGTTGAATATGCAGATTTGAAAGACAAAAGATTGCTATCTGGCTTCTAGCTGTACACTCTTTGGGCTATTTCAAAGATAGTAGGAAAAGTCTCTTGAACTTCAACTGCTAATTCTGCAGTTCCACATTTATAATCTCTATTTGAGGAGGGCTGTTACTAAGTTTAATAAAATTTTAATAGGAATAGAAACAATGAAGTTTATTCTCATCTACAGTGTGTATTGTTGCATTTTTTAAAAAATAAATTGAATACACAAGTGGTTGAAAAGCTGAAAACTGAGTAAATTTTTTTCTTTATCTCTTTTCTCATATTGTTGGAATTATCTGAAGCTCACCATGCAAAGAAAGTTAATCTTGGACCATCCAGTATCACAGAATAGTATAATCACAGACAACCTGTTCCCATGTCTCACCAACCTCATAATAAAAAAATTCTTATATCCAATATAAATCTACCCTCTTACAGTCTAAAACCATTGCCCCTTGTTGTATCTTTACAATCTCTGGTAAAAAAAACCCAAAAAGTATTTTTCTGTTTTTCTTAGAAGTCTTTTTGCAAATACTGAAAGGCTGCACTTAAGGTCTTCCCAGATCCTTCTCTTCTCCAGGGTGAAGAGCCCCAGCAGTCTCAGATTTTTCTCTCTGGGAAAGTGTTCCATCCCTCTGTTCATTCTCATGCCTCTCCTCTAGACCTTGTCTCACAGTTCCATGTCTTTCTTCCGCTGGGGACCTCAGTACTGGATGCAGGACTCCACGAGAGGTCTCACCAGAACAGCATAGAAGGCTGCAATCACTTCCCTTGACATTCTGGCCATGCTTCTTGTCATGCAACCCAGGGTGCAACTGGCTCTCTGGTCTGTTAGCACACATTGCAGATGACGTAAGCAGCACCTCTGGGTGCACGAAAGGCCTTTGCAGTCTGCAGCAGGGAGGGCACTACTCTCAGTGCAGGTTGTCAAACACACAGTCTTGATTATCTCCCTGGGTACCAGGCAACATAGCCAATGGCAGCCCTATCGCTCTGCAGTCAGTAAGATGCTTTCAGAGAGGAAGTGTCAGGCCTTATGAGGAACACCTGAGAGAGCTGGGGTTGTTTAGCCTGGAGAAGAGAGGGCTGAGGGGAGACCTCATTGCTCTCTACAACTACCTGAAAGGAGGTTGTAGAGAGGAGGGTAATGGCCTCTTCTCCCAAGTGACAGGGGACAGAACAAGAGGGAATGGCCTCGAGCTCCACCAGGGGAGATTTAGGCTGGACATTAGGAAAAAGTTTTTCACAGAAAGGGTCATTGGGCATTGGAACAGGCTGCCCAGGGAGGTGGTTGATTCACCTTCCCTGGAGGTGTTTAAGGCACGAGTGGACAGGGTCCTGAGGGACATGGTTTAGTGTTAGATAGGAATGGTTGGACTAGAAGATCTGATGGGTCCCTTCCAACCTGGTTGTTCTATGATTCTATGATTCTATGATAGAACAACCAGGTTGGAAGAGACCCACTGGATCATCAAGTCCAGACATTCCTATCAAAAAGACATTCAGTTTTTCATCTGCCAGTATCCCAAAGTCTTTCTCTGCAGAGCTGTTGACAATTCTTCCTCTCCTGGTCTGTACTGATACTGATGATTACCCTATCCCAAGTGCAGGACCTTGCAACTGGTCTTGTTCGGCTTTATGAAGTTGACATGGACCCCCTTCTCTAAATTATCAAGGTGCTTCTGGACGGCATCCCATCTCTCAAGCATATCATCTATACCTCTCAGCTTGGTATCATCCATGAACTTGCTGGGGGCACACTCAGTCCAAATGTCTATATCTTAGTAAAGATCAATATTCCCAGTATGGCCCAGTATTGCCATTCAGCCAATTCCTTATCCATCAGTTCTGAGCCCCTCACCACAAGACAGATGTTGAGGCTCTGGAGCGAGTCCAGAGAAGAGCAACGAAGCTGGTGAAGGGTCTGGAGAACAGGCCTTATGAGGAACAACTGAGAGACCTGGGGTTGTTTAGCCTGGAGAAGAGGAGGCTGAGAGGAGACCTCATTGCTCTCTACAACTACCCGAAGAGAGGTTATAGAGAGGAGGGTGCTGGTCTCTTCTCCCAAGTGACAGGGGACAGGATAAGAGGGAATGGCTTCAAGCTCTGCCAGGTGAGGTTTAGGCTGGACATTAGGAAAACATTTTTCACAGAAAAGGTCATTGGGCACCGGAACAGGCTTCCCAGGGAGGTGGTTGATTCACCTTCCCTGGAGGTGTTTAAGGGATGGGTGGACAAGGTGCTAAGGGGCATGGTTTAGTGTTTAATAGGAATGGTTGAACTCAATGATCCAGTGGGTCTCTTCCACCTTGATGATTCTATAATTCGATGATTCTAAATTGTCCATCCGTCAAACTTGTATCTCCCTAATTTAGAAACAAGGATGTTGCATGGGACTATGTCAAAGACCTTAGTGAAGTTAAGAGAGATTATGTCAATAGCACTTCCTTTATCTACAAACACAGTCATTCCATCATAGAGGGCCACCAGAGTAGTCTTTTACAGCTATTAGAATAAATTCTGTCTGCAGTAGCAAAACTTATTCCAGAACTTAAGTAGCAGTACTGTGTTTTGCTATTTTGTTCCCTCTCTAGGAGCAGAGTTTGTTTGTTATCCACACTAAAAGAGACTGTCATGTCTGTTTGTTTTTCAGACCAGAATAACTGTGCTAGGTTTAACCATACGTATGTAAAATTTTGCCTTCTTGTAACAGCAGAGATGATTTGTTTGTATGTGGTTAAATAGTTTCTTGGGAAACTATAGGATGCACTTTGGGGTTTTTTGCATATATTTATACACAGATATTCATAATTAGTTGTACCTTTTTATCTGTCATGCATATAAACTTCCTACTCCTCTAGATTTATCCTGGGCACTCTTGATTAGAGTCATGTTCATCATGCCCTATTCCCGTAGGTCCCAGGTTTTCAAGAAAAAATCGTAGCCCAAGAAGTGTGGTCTTCCCAGAGTGCTCTTTTCTTATGCCTGGGATATGACTGTAAAGCAAATAATTAAAATAAATTTGTATTGGAGAATAAACACAAATAAATAGAATTTGCCAAATCCTAATTTGGGCAATATGCACACTTTTCACTGCTCTGTCTGAATCACTAAATATGTGAGGTTACACTCTCACATTCTGTTTTACTATTCCAGAATTGCTCTTTCAGTAGTCTTGGTTTTTTACATGTTGATCGATATAGCTTGCTTAAGACAGGGAATTCTCCTTAACAGTAGAAGGCTAGAAGAAAGGGCAATATGGGATAAGAATAAATTCTCTCTTAAAGCAGGCAGTTCTTTCTCCTCAAAAGGGAATGCTGAAAAATAGAATGAAAGCTACTTTGCGAAGAATTTAATCTCTGCCTCAAGATATGCACTGAGTTTGCTAAAAAAGAGACTTCTATTTGAACTGGTTCAGTTTGCCAGCCTTTCAGCAAACACATTCTGTTGACTGATGATTCTGCTAAATATAGAAAACTAACTTCTCAACAGTTAGCCTTGACAGGAGCCAAGTCAGAATTGTGCATTGGTTAAACAACCACTCAGTAAATTAATATTTAAATTCACAACAAGAGAAACTGTTTTTGAAAGAATTCTAATAGTATAAAGCAGTATAGTTGTACCTGGCAGAAATAATAGGATATTGAAATAGGCACATATAAGAGATGATTGCTTTTTCTTGACAGTCCTAATAGGCAAATGTAGAAATTGGAGATAATTAAGACAGCAATCCAAAGGAATGGAATGGAACAGAATGGAATGGAATGGCACTCAAAGCCCATCCAGTTCCAACCCCTTTGCCATGGGCAGGGACATCACCCACTGGATCAGGTCCAGGGTGGTGATTCTCCCTCTGTACTCAGCTCTGGTGAGGCCACTCCTTGAATGCTGTGTTCAGTTCTGGGCCCCTCACCACAAGAAGAATGCTAAAGCTCTGGAGCAAGTCCACAGAAGAGCGCCAGAGCTGGTGAAGGGGCTGGAGAACAGGCCCTATGAGGAGCATCTGAGAGAGCTGGGGTTGTTTAGGCTAGAGAAGAGAAGGCTGAGAGGAGACCTCATTACTCTCTACAAGTACCTGAAAGGAGGTTGTAGAGAGGAGGGTGCTGACCTCTTCTCCCAAGTGACAGGGGACAGGACAAGAGGGAATGGCCTCAAGCTCCACCCGGGGAGATTTAGGCTGGAGATTAGGAGGAGGTTTTTCACACAGAGGGTCATTGGGCATTGGAATAGGCTGCCCAGAGAGGTATATACACCTTCCCTGGATGTGTTAAAGGCGCTGGTAGATGAGGTCCTGAGGGATGTGGTTTAGTGTTTGATAGGAGTGGTTGGACTCGATGATCCGATGGGTCTCTTCCAACCTGGTTGTTCTATGATTCTGTGATTCTATGATCAGGTTGCTCAAGGTCCCATCCAACTCGACCTTGAACACGTCCAGGGATGGGGCAACCACAACTTCCCTGGGCAAACTGGACCAGTGCCTCACCATCCTCATTGTCAAGAGTTTCTTTCTAACATCTAATTCAAATATTCCCCTTAACAATTTAAAGACATTCTCCCTTACCCTACCACTCTTTGCTCTTGTGAAAAGTTCCTTCCCAGCTTTCTCATAGCCCCCTTCAGGTACTTGAAGGCCATTATAAGTGCTTCCTGGAACCTGCTCTTCTCCAGGCTGAACAACTCCATCTCTCTCAGCCTGTCCTAGGGGAAGATGTCGGATGGTCTTTGTAGCCTTCCTTTGGACCCATTCCTACAGTTTCATATTCTTCTTATATTAAGGATTCCAGAAGTGGACACAGGACTCCAGATGGTGTCTCATGAGAGAAGAGTAGAGGGGCAGAATCCCCTCGCTCACCCTACTGGCCATGCTTGTTCTGATTCAGCCCAGGAAATCATTGGCTTCTGGGTTGTGGGTGCACATTGCTGGTTCATGTTAAGCTTCTCATCAATCAACACACCAGGTCCTTCTCTGCAGAGCTGCTCTCAATCACGTCATCCCCCATCCTATATTGAAACCATAGAATATGCATAAATTTATTTTCCAACTGTTCACTAAACTTTCAAAATTTCATGAAAAGATTTGAAAATGTAATAGAAAAAATTAACTGAAAAATCACCCGCATTTTTCTCCAAGAATACCTTTGTAAATAGATGACATCCATTTAATGAACAATATGTAGTGGCAGAATTTCCATGCCCTACCCATAAATATGCAGTAGAACTTACCTGATTCAGATATCATCATTGTTAATGTGCCAGAATTAATTTAAAGATTAAAACTTTCTGTTGCCAAAATAGAACTGGGTGAGGAATGCCTTAGATATTTAGCTGTAAAATTTTAACTGCCTTCTTGTGTGTTCCTTAATATAAATTTCTTTAATATATTTATTGTCTTGGCAGTATGCAGTTCCTAATCATGACAAAACATGTTGGGGTCCACCTATATCTACTACCATCTGATCTTCTCATGAAACAAATAAACCATACTAAATGCAAGTGCAGGACATTCCAACCATGCTTCTGTGCTCATGAAATGATGGACAGGACTTTTGATTCTAAGAGAGGATGTAAATCTGTAGTTACCTGTCTTCCTTATCATGTAAGCTGTATGCTAGAATCTTTATCTTGAATATAAGATACATATTATATATCTAAGAGAATCAAAGGAACAGTGAGTTGCAGATGTGTTTTCACCTTGAGATGGTGATAAGCATCTAGCAGTAAAGAACCAGATGCTGGCTACCTCTGAATTAAGAATTACGCACAGTATTCACAGTATACACCACAGTCACATATTGGATATAATATTTTAGTCTTCACAGTGCTCCAGGGCCTTTAGTTTTTCTGCGATAAGAAAAACAAATCCTTGCCTCTGAGATTTTTACAAATACAGTTAAGGCAAAAATGCACAAGCATAATTACAAGCTAAAATAAAAAAACCAAAGATCTGAATAAGATAATAACTTAAGTACATCAGCTACACTCATGTAATTTAAATTGTTTGGGCTGTGCTTTACATGCCTAAATTAGCTTTCTTCTTTTTAAGAAATCTTTAGAAGCAAGTTAATTTGCATGAGTTATGTCTGTGCAGTTGTGAATTTAACACTCATTTAATATTTTGTGTAATACTTCTAAATTATTTTATTATATGGAGATAAGTAGATTCCAATTCTTTCTTTTTTTTCTTTCTTTCTTTCTTTTTTTTTTTTTTTTGATTTGCTGTTGATTCTGGGATTAGTTGTGTTCCCTGAATAACAGTAATAGCATAAACTATAATATGATGCATGGTCTTTCATCTCATTATGCTATTAAGTGTCTTAAAGATGCATGAGAAAGTTTGCAGAAAAACTGAGACTTAGTGTGATGATTATAGAGGTCAATCTTTTACGATTTTGTAGTCATGCTGTAATCTTAATGATTAATGGGAGGTGTACTTCTCTTTTAAGGGGTATTCTTTAATTTCAAACCTCTCCGTGCTACAAGGAGCAGCAGACCAAAAATTATAAACAAGCTAAAAGTGGTATTTCAACAGGCTTCCTGCTTCCTGTTTTTACAAATGATCCGATTCTGTCCATTTGGATTTCACAAACATGTACCTACCAGCTTTACGTTCTTCAGTAACAGCTGCTATTAAAGTCTACACATCTTTAACATTTCCTAGCTGGAATCAGAGGTATTGTCATGAGCCATTGATTGCATGATGGTGGCATTCTCTCCTTTGAACTCTATGAGGAAATCTGCTAGCTTCTTTATTTTGGCCATGAATTCCTGTTACCAAATTCCTTTTCTACAGCAGTTGTCAAGAGTAATTGAAAACAGAGCCAACAGGATTTGGAATGCTGTTATTCAGGTGTGGTTTTAGGAAAATTGGTTTTGTGGCATTTTCCTAGTTCTGATAAAGTTCAGCTCATGACTTATTAAGCCATAGTCTGTAAATTTATTTCTCTAACCAACTGATGAAATTCTGTGAAGCAATATGTTCTTCCCAGTCACGTAGGGAAAAATGTTTGGAAAGACCTTTCAGGGTTTGCAGTAGGTCTTAATGTGTGGCCAAGAACAATTAAAGGCAATTAAAGTTGCATTATCAGTTTAAAAACCTAAGTGGAAGACACAAAGTAGATATTTACAGGTAAACTCACACAATCATTAAAACCATATTATTTAATTGCTTCTTTTACTAACTCTTCTATTTTTAGAAAAAAGAATTAAAAACCTCAGGCAAAAGAAAATGACATAATGTGGGGCAACATAGTGATGAGAGTACAAACATTTGGGCATGTTAAAGTATACTCTATTCTTTATTCTCCGTACTTTAATCCTCTGGACATTTGCTGCAAAGTCATACTTAGTGTTAGACTTCAGCTTTAATAGTATTCCATAATTTCCAATTTTATTAATTTCTATTTTATTTTTTTCACTGCTTACACTCATTGTCCTGGAGAATTTTATTTATAGTATCAGGTATGGAAGGAATGGTGAAAACATACCTGAGAGTTTTGTAACAAAATGGGTTGCATTCATTGAGTAAAGAAGTAGTTTTACCTCTACAGGCTGAAGAAACAGAAACTTGGCAATTTCAAATTATGAAGTATGTTTCCTTTAGAATTAGATGTTTGTTATAGGCATACATATTGTAGTATCTTCTGACATACATATACTAATGCAAACTGGAAAGCTATGATTTTTTTCCTGTCTGCCAATTGCAAGAACATCATACATTAATAGAATCGTTAACTGGTTTAGGGTAAAAGGGCACTCAAAGCCCATCTAGTTCCAACTCCCACCATGGGCAGGGACCCCTCCCATTGGATTGGATTGCTCCAAGCCCTATCCAACCTGGCTTTGAACACCTCCAGGGATGGGGCAGGCACCACTTCTCTGAACAACCTGTGCCAGGGCCTCACTGCCCTCATCATGAAGGATTTCTTCCTAATGTCTAACCCAAATCTTCCCCTTCCCAATTTAAAGCCATTCCCCTTCATCCTATCACTACAGCCCCATGTAAGTTAGTCCCTCTCCAACTTTCTTGTAGGTCCCTTTCAGATAATGGAAAACTGCTATAACTTCTCCCCCAGAGACATCCCATCAAAACAAACCTGCTTGACAGAATGTGGTATTCTGAAAAGACTAATCCTGGTATCGCAAAGAGGGTACTAGCTCTGTCAATCGATAAAAGCAGTGTGTTGTTTCTCCTAGTTTATTTCAGTTACTTCTCCGAGTGGTGCTACAGATTTTCTCCAGAACCCTGAGCTTTTCATAATTTCTTAGGCCTTAGGCTGTTTTCTTTTTATATTACAGATTAACCATTCTGATTTGGGTTGGAGGGGACTTCAAACCCTTTCCAGTTCCAACCCCACTGCCATGGACAGTGACACTTCTTACTAGATCAGACTGCTTAAAGCCTCATCCAGCCTGGCCTTGAATACCTACAGGGATGGGGTATCTACATGTTCTCTCAGCAACCTGTGCCAATGCCTCACCACCCTCACAAGAAAACATTTCTTCTGACTATCTAATCTAAATTTCACCTTTTTTAGCTTAAAACCACTCCCATCCTATTCCTGAACTTCTTGATAAAGAGCCCCTCCCCAACTTTCCTGCAGCCCCTTTCAGTACTAGAAGGCTGCTATAAGTTCTCTGTGGAGCCTTCTCTTCTCCAGGCTAAACAAGCCCAACTCCCTCAGCCTGTCAAGCATGTCCCTAAGCACCACATCTACACACCTTTTAAATCCCTCCAGGGATGATGGTTCTGCTGCTTCTGTTGGCAGCCTGTTCCAGTGCTTGGCAACCTTTTCAGTGAAGAAATATTTCCTGATACTCAGTCTATACCTCCCTTGGTGCAACTTGAGGACATTTCCTCTTCTCCTATCACTTGTTACTTGGAAAAAGAGAAAGCTCCTTGATTTAAATAGAAGAATCACACACAACCAGTTTTTTTTGACCCTTGCTAGAGGCAAGGCCAAATTAATTTCTTTCCCATGCTCAGTAAAGCTCTGTTTAGGTTCCCCATTGAGGCAATTGCATTTCTCCATCATTTCAATACTTCTCTGGATTCATGAATTTTGCAATCTAATCCAAACCTGTTTTGAAAATATTGCAGCCTGTCTTTCAAATTCTCACCAACATCACTTTTATGTAAATCACTGGACAAAATCTGTGCTTACTTTAAGGATTTCCTTATTGTACTACAGTGACAGTTTTACCACCCATAAAAACTGTTTACAATGTACCGCAGCTCTCAGAAGAGTAAGTATTGCAGAAAAATAAATTTTATAGATATGTTAATAAAGCAAAAAAATATTTTCTCAGCAGTGGGGAAGAAGTGAGAAACAATGAGAATATTTAGTTGTTTGGTAAATTAAATGTTTGTAATTTCACCTCCTCAGACACCAAGTTGAACTATGGTAAGTTTTCAAACTGTGAAAAACTGCATAAGCTGCTTTTATTTGTACTGAGTTGTCATTTCTGCTAATATTTCTTAAGTTTATAGTTAGGGAAAAGATGAGATATTATATATGTGTGTGTGTATATATATTTAAGGAGTGCATGGACTGACTGTTACTTAAATAAAATCTTTTACCATTACTAATACTAAAAAAAGGTGTGGTAATGGTGTAAAAAAGAAAAAAATGTGGACCAGCATGGTTTGCATATATAATACCCAAAAGAGCTGCTTGACAATGTCTCAGTTGCACCACACTGATGCTGAGTTGACTGCTCCCTGGCAGTCTTTAATATGCTAAGGCTTACTTTAGTAATCTAAAGGCAACTGCTTGCTCTTGGATTTAAAGTAAAATTCACATCAGTGAAGGTTCATCAGCTCAGAAAAAAAAACCTTGACGTAGTTTGGGAGGAGGTGAAGGAAATCACAGATAGTTAGACTATATCTTTTTTGTTCGTTTCAAGGCTATTTATTGTCATCCTATTTGCAGGACTGTTTTTACAAACTTACAATACATTATCACTGATTTCCTGATGTGTTTATTCTAGTAATTGATCTTTTGTTTGATTAAATACAACAATTGTCTGATCAGAAAGGGTGAAGAGAATTCAAAAAGCTGAAACTGAATGTTGCTAATGAATGTTCAGCTCTGTGTTAACCTTTTACAACACTGACAGTGAAGCCATTGTTGCTGACAAAGATAAAAACAGAAGTAAATGTACAAACATTCAGCACCTGGCAAAAGCAGGTATCTTCAGGCAATCTTTCTTGTCATAATGCATACATAAGTTGATGTGTTTCTATTGAGTAGCATTCATGACACAAACTTTTATCAGAATTATTCAAGATTCACTCCATAGACACTTGTTAGCTTGGTGAACTTGATTTTGATTTTACCCATGGTAATTTTGTCCTGGTGAGATGGCACTGAATTTATCAATTTTTGCTCTCACAAACATTGAAGATAATAAAGTCAGATTGTTGTACCTGAAAAGTTTATGATCTAGACATCATATTTCTCTGTTCTCATTGGTTTTATATACACAGCTATTTCAATGATCTGTGATTTCAACAATCTAGAGGTGCTAGGTTATGATTAATATCATGGCTTTTTTTCCTTAGCTGATGTTTATGGCCTAAAAGCAAGAATCGGGATGTTAATTTTTTTCACATGTTCTACTGCCTGCAGTTTGTCCTTCTACAATTTGCTTCCTTCTGTCCCCTTCCTCCTACCTAGGTTCAGCACTATTGCGAAGAAATACAAAAGCTGAATCATTATTCAGCTTCCCAAGATACATCTCTGCTTTGCTCACTTTGTTCTGTGTACAGCATTTAGAATTCTATGCATTAGTGAACATTAGTTGCCAGTCCATTGTATCAGAGGAATTTCATAAACAGCTAAAGTTTATGGCATGATTTTGAGATATAAAGAAAATTACTGAATTTGCCTTTAGAATTACATTACAAAAAGCCTCCCCCACCAAAAAAACTCTGTTTTCTTATTTTTTACTTCAGTGAATTTTGTTATTATGACTGTTATTATTACACTGAGGTGTTCAAAGCCAGGGTAGATGGGGCTTTGAGCACTATGATCCAGTGAGAGGTGTCCCTGCCCATTGCAGAATGTGGAACTGGATAGCTTTAAGGTCCCTTCCAACCCAAACTATTCCATGATTATATAATTTCTATGATAACCTCAAAAACTAACGCATTGCCAGTTCTTAGCTGTTTTTATTGAGACCTAAATGGAGACCTAATAAATATTTGGGCTCTTTAGTGCATGCAATATAGGATAAAGAGAAATACTTAATGCTCTACTTCTTACTCTTCCAAGCTGGTGTTTCTATAATGATGCCTCTCCAAAGCGTGTCCCTGCTCTTTGCTGATGTTGCATGACTTAGGAGGAGAGGGGCAATGCCTGGCCAAGCACCTCTGCCCCTGAAGTACACAGATCTGGGAAAACATGGACTTTGAAGTCTACCAAGAATACAGTCAACATGGGGAACCTACGTGGTGGACCTGGCTGCTGGCAACAG
The DNA here is from genome assembly GCA_033558105.1 of Coccyzus lansbergi. Classification (NCBI taxonomy): domain Eukaryota; kingdom Metazoa; phylum Chordata; class Aves; order Cuculiformes; family Coccyzidae; genus Coccyzus; species Coccyzus lansbergi. The sequence continues at coordinate 275,398 of JAUMJK010000709.1, forward strand.
CCAGGGGGGAAAGCCAACTTCTGCTTTCCTTTTTGCAAGCTGTGTCCACACAGACATCTTCTTTCCAGCATTCCTTAAATATTTTATGTTGCAAATCCAGTAGGGAATATAAAATGTAGCTGTATGTTTGTGTGCTTAAGGATGGATTCTGCACATAATTTTGAAGGTGAATGAAGTTCATTGGTGCAAAGTCTGTCTTTGAGGGAGTCTTTGACTTAGTCAAGACTGTCACTTAAAGTTTTTTAGGGGCAGATGCCTTCTGATGTTGAGCTTGTAGAAAAGCAAACAACAAATCAGAGGATAAGCTACTATTGTTTCTATAAAATTCAATTAATTGTTGGAGCCGTAGAAGTTTTTATATTTAAAATACTCGTTTTTCTTCTCTCTTTGAAAGGCTTTTTCCTCCCAAAATTTCCAACACTTACCAAGAGCTCTCCTATGTGTCCCCCAAGGTCAGCGTGTTTTCTGTCTCTGTGTGTACTCTTCTCATCTGCAAAACACCGATACCTGGTTTGCTGAGCTGGGCTGCGGCAACCCCGGCCCCTCCATCCCCCAGCCCTGCAGCTGTCCTTGCCCTTCTGTTGGTCTCCTAGTTCCAGGGAGGTCCCAAAAGCCCTGAGACCCTCATCTTTCTGGGGGAGGAAAAGAGCTGCTCACCACTAGAGAGCAAGCTCCAAGGCTGGCCAGAGATGGTGAAGCAGGATCCTATGTGAGTAATGCTTTAAAAAGTGATTTTCCTGGGACATGCTGGCTGATACACTGTGTTTGTGCTTTTCAGAGATCCCCTTGGTCTTGTACCTCTTTGCCCTGATTTCTGTCACCTGGCTTTGGGGAGGACTGCACATGGCTTACCGTCATCTCTGGATGTTGGTTTTCTTCATCATCTTCAACAGCCTACAGGTAAGAGTGGGTGCCTTTCACTCTGGTCCTTTGCAGAGCTGAGGGTCATCTTCTGCGCTCACAACATGTTTGGCATTTCAACTCCATCAGCTGAACAACATCCAGAATCTCATTGTGACAGGATAGAACTGGTAATTGTGTTTTCTGTTTATTTCTGAAATTAACATACAGACCGCTTACTAAAGTAAAGGATTGCATTGTTTAGAAACAATAGCAGTATAATTGCATAAATTTCATTTCATAGATAATACACTGGGAAAGAAAATTGCTTGCTTCTATATGTAATGTGTTACTAACATAATTATAGTTGTAAAACTGAAATATCTGCAGCCTTTGCCAAAACACTGAGTATTTCAATTTTCTGTATGTGTTAACTTTAAATAAAAAAAAAGTCCATGAAAATTTTATAATTATATAACCATAATATTGAATTCTTTGTTGTTATTAGAGGTGAGTCTTGAGAATTAACTTTTCTTATACAGAGTAAATATTGGTAAAGCATGGTCTTTTTACTGAAAAAAAAAATCAAATATAATCTAGATGCTGTTTATTAGTTATGCAAAATGCAAATAACCTTTTGCAGAATTTGGCACATACAAGTGCTTCCACTGGACTCAGTGCTGCATTTTACTGGATTCAATATTGTTCTTTACACTGTGAAATTGTTTGCAGAATAGATGATAGTATAGCATGAATGGGAAAATGCCTCTGATGTCTGAAAACAGTGAAATGACGGGGAATTAAAAAATTATATATCTGAATCAATAGTGTGCAAGTTGCTCTGCCATTTTGATGACAGATATAGCTATGTCACCATGTATGATTTACCAATATTAAAACTCTTTATACCTCATCAAGTGAAAATTGATTAAAAGGTATATTTTCATAGAACAGATTTATTTTAGATTTTAATTAAAAATGTGGAGTTTTTAAAGCAGAAATCTAAGCATTTTCAAAATATAAGTCTCAGAAATAGATGTGTTTTTTACATTTAATTATTCAGTATATATTATCAAATAGCTCTTCTGTAAATATTGGCATATATTGGCTCAACTTAGTGATGAAGTTTCTTTCTGTGAAGTTACATGAGTAGATTTGATTTTGTGGATGTCCATAAGCAAATAAAGTGTCTTTTTGGAAGGCAGCTGAGATTTTTTTCCTATCAGACTGCCATAACTCTGCTGGACTGGCAGTTGTACCAAAGCAATTTCACTCCCTTTCCTCTGCCTCTGCAAAATCTCAGCATGCAGGCAAACCCCATGGGAGTTTTAGCATCAGGACTGTAACTACTGCAACTTTATTGTGAGACTTCATGCACTGATAGAAAGCGTAAAATTGTGGTGATGTGTGTGTATGGACATGTAGATCTACATATATATTTTTGTATATCTTTCCTTACTGTCTCTTTATAAAGAATTATTACTAGGATTTGATCTGGATTTGTGTTACATAGATCTATCCAGGGTAGACATTTTTGAAAAAGGTGATTTATTATAACTGAGTTTTTTATCGTAGTGGTAAAACAGTGCCAGGACATTGTAATATGCATGGTTATTTGCTTTAAAATGGTATCAGTTTCTTGCCAGTGCATATTTAGAGGGATATGAGTACTTCATGAAAGTTATCATCCTTGACTAAAGAGCTGACCCTTCTGTGTAACTGCCAGAGGATACTTTATATTAATCTACTGTATATAATATGAAGTTTCATTTTATTCGAGTAAAGTTCAAAGCCATAGAATTATTGCTATTTTAATTAATGTTGCCAGTTTCAAGGTGCCAATTCATGCAATAGGATCAAGAATTAAAACAGGATGTTGAGACCCAGTCCTGTTAAATATGAGACTCATAAGGTTTGTGAGATATTTATTGTAGTAGTAATCTCGTCCGATAGCAGGTAATAGGGAAAGCACAAAAATAAAAGCTTGCCTAGAACTAGTTGAATTCATGACTGCTATTAGAGATGTGCCACTGAATAACTCTAAAGTCAGGACTTTGCTTAGATTCAACTAAAAGTGAGATGATAGCAGAAATATTTGTTTTTTCTTTATCTATGTGAAGTTTTGCAGTTGGTTAAATTTAACGCTCTTTGTGTAGTTTTGTTTCTATTCATGTGCTCTGAAATCTTCACATTTAGGAAGTTCTTATCTTTGTTTACTGGCTATTCTTTACTTGTTGATTGGTGTCTTATCAGCATTGCTTGTCCACACAAAAGGCATATACCAGTAAGATTTGCACAGGTAGTACATCACCCTTGTGTGCTTCTGCTGAAATATTTTTATGAGTATTATAATATCAGAAATATTTCCAACATAATTCCATGCAACTGAAATAATATGCATTTCTGTATATATTGTTTTAGACTGTACATAAATAACTTTCACTTTCAAGAATTATACTCATCTGTCAGCTGTATCCTGCAGCAGCACTGGGTCGTGAACATATAGATCAAAATGCCTTCATCAGCAGGCATGTTTCTGATCTTTCAGAGGCATGACCCAGGCTGCATCTGCACCTTCAGTTAACGAACTGGGAAATATATGCTCAGAAACTATTTGAACTCCTTTAGAGGAGCTACGAAATGAAAAATTAAGAAACTAAACAGTATAAGCTTCACCCTTCACTGACTGGGTTGCCTTATGGTGTTATCACTACTGTGCAGACCCATGCATGGTAGCACAGACTTAGTTTCAAACCCATGGCAATGTCAGACTCCCCTCACTGCCCTTCTGCCCAAAATTCTTCCCTTAACTCCCTACCAACATAGAATCATAGACATTAAAGGCCATCCATTGTCCATTAAAGACACCTCCCATTGGATCATGGTGCTCAAAGCCCCATCCAACTTGGCCCTGTACACCTCCAGGGATGGGGCAGCCACAGCTTCCCTGGGCAACCTGGGCCAGGGCCTCATCACCACCATGGTGAAGAAATTCTTCCTAATGTGTAATCTAAGTTTCCCCCCTTTCAATTTAAAGCCATTCCCCCTCATCCTGTCACTCCATGTTCTCATAAAAAGTCTCTCCCTAGCTTTCTTGCAGGCACTCTTCAGATACTGGAAGCTGTTCTAAGATCGCCCTGCAACCTTCTTTTCTCCAGGCTGAAAAATCACAACTCTCTCAGTTTGTCCTTTTATGGGAGGTTTTCCAGTTCATTAGTAGCTGCCTCACCAATAGATATTGTCTCTTTTGTATTTTGGTATATTAATTTGGCTTCTTGTCCTAATAGTAGCTCGTGATATCTGGGGAATAACTATAGATGTTTGCTGGACTGCAGGAGATACTACAGCTTCTCCATAGGAGGAAAATTTCTATTCAAATTATATCTGTAGTGATCTTCCACCTCAACAAGAGAAATCTGTTGGTTTTGCTATTACTAGCCCTAGAGAAACTGTAAAATGTCAAATATGAAAGAAGTGTTCCTCTATTGAGAGGAAATGCAGTAAATTCAAATATATATTCTCTACTTGGTTAATATTTTAATTAAAGCTTGCAGGTCCATAGCTTCAACTCTAACAGTATTAAATAAAAGCTTTCCTTCTAGTTATGAAGAGCTCAAGAACTTCACACTTTTTGAATCTTTGCTGGAATCTTCAGACATGAAATATAGTAGGACTGTGTCCACTATCTTTCATTAATTGAAATTACTTTTTAAAGTATAAAGTTACCAAATATTTAAAAGGAAAAGATACTTTATTAGGACTGGGTGTTTGAGAACAGTAAAAAAGTATGGAGTAGATTTTTCACAGTGCTACAGTTTTTGTATTTGCTTGCTTGTTTTAAAATAGTTGATCATCTTCGGCAATTTGTAAATCTGTACAATAAAACAAGTTTAAAAAACATTTCCTGCAACACCTCCACATTTTAAATATTATGTTATTCTCCTATTTTAAAACCAACATTTATGTAATCAGAAAAGAGAAAAACTGACATGTAATTCAGGTTACCAGACATGCAGCATGAAATGAAAAAAAGGGAAGGAACAAGGTGAACAATGTGTAAAATATTTTAGTCCATGCTTCTTATCAAAGAACCAGAGACATCGAATTGTCTTAATTATAGCAAATGTCAGTATGCAAATTGTTTGTGCAGAAGACGATTATGTGTTACAGATAGTGGATATGGAATAAATAAGCAGGTGCAGTTTTGTAAGCTTTTTACAGCTTTTGCAGACCACACTCCACTTAACCAGGAGCTAGTCGGGGGAGGAACACACAGTTCCTGTTGAGAGGTCCTTCTGGTCTCCAGGCTCTGCAGAGCTATGTTCATCCACAAAAGCTGTCTCCAGTGTCCTTCAAAACTTTAATCTCAGCCCAGCTGTTTGGAAATGGGAGAGGAAAATGGTACTCAACAGTGAATAACACATTTTCAAAATGATTCTAAGAGGAACTGTCTTTTAGTGTAAGTTGTTGGCATCTCATTCCCGCATGTTTTATCTCTATTAGTTCTCAGAATTCATAATGGTTGTTAAAATGAGGCTATTTCTCTGCAGTAAGAGGCGGTTTTACCATTAATTGGTGGGCATTTCTGCTGCACAACATGACCTGTTGCACCTGGAAAACAATTTAGTGTTTACTAAGAGCTTTTGCCCCTACAAGAAAAAGAACATGAAATAGTTTACAAGGAAGAGAGGCCTTCCCTGCTGCTCAGGAGCTACAGGCCATGTAACAAAGCAGAATACAACCAATTAAAATGAGTGGGTTATCCAAATGGATTCAACCTAGGTGACTGGAAGGGTACTGCATGTTATCTTGTTTCATTGTTTAGCCTTGTGACATTTCCTAGGAAATGCACTTGATAGAAAAATCATCTACTAACTACAAATTGTTTCTGAACACTTCCTGCAGGAAGCGGTTCCCATCAGACACAAGTTTATAGTATGAGCTATTCTAGTACGTGGAGAGGAAAGCATCCCTTTCCCTGTAATTCTAGGAATAAACATGCAAAGTGCCGTATAGGGGGACAATAGCTGATTTACAAAATAAAAAGTAAATTTAGAAAATCATGAAAGGAGAAGGATAAGCAGCTAGTTTGAGATGTCGGATGTTTTGGGTTCCTCAACAGTGTGCTCCTGATTATTCTATCCAGCCAGAATCTGTGTTGCAGAAACATATTCCATGCTGTCACGTGAGGTCATCTTGTGCTCCCCTTAACTACAAGAAGAACATTGAGAGCCTGAAGTGCATCCAGAGAAGGGGAACAGAGATGGGGTTCGGTCTGGAGCACAGGAGTTATGAGGAGCAACTCAGGGACCTGGGGCTGCTTAGTATGGAGGAGGATGAAAGAAGACCTCATTGCCCTCTGCAGGTCCTTGAAATGAGGTTTGTAGCAAGGTGGGTGTTGGTCTCATCTCCCAAGTAACAAGCAGTAGGACAAGATTTAACAGCCTCAACTTGTACCAAGGGAGGTTTAGGTTGAATATCAGGAAAAAATTTGTTATGAAAAGGACTGTCAAGCATCAGCAGAGACTGCCCAGGGCAGTGGTGGAGTCGCCATTCCTGGAGGCATTTAAAAACAATGTAGACGTGGCACTTTGGGACATGGTTTAATAGGCATGATACTTTTGTGTTGATGGTTGGACTCGATAATCTTCGAGGTCTTTTCTAACCTCAGTGATTCTATGATTCTATGTCTCAGCTCTCCATCATTTCACTTACAAACCAGAAAGAAATACATTTCTCTTTTCTGTATATATTATTACCATTGTGGTCTTATTCACAAGATACTTCCTGGGGTCAGAATTGAAAGAATAAGCTGCTGTTTTTATGCGCATCCCTCTAAATGTTAGGATTTCACAAGATGTTTTGCATTTGCTATTCTCGTCTGAATGACAGCCATGGTTTTCATGCAATTAGGGGTGTGTTTCTCGTTTGTATAGCTAAACGTCTTCAGCCACATATTTACCATTCGATGGATTCAAAGTTCAGAGTGGTGGGTGGATCTCCACCCATTGTCTGCAGAGGGGAAGGGATGAGGTTTCAGACTGATTCTCAGGCTCTTCTCTACAGCTGAATTTCTCAGTGTAAGTCCTTTGTATATCCTTTGGCTATAAATTTCACAAACTGCACTGCACACAGCATATATAATTTAGGATATATCTGCACTGCAAACTACGGGGGATTAGATGCCTCTGAACTATCCCTGTCCTGATTTCCTGGCTTAAGCCTCACCATACAGCAGCAATAAATTAACTTTTTTAATAAATGATTTTGAATCAAAACCTTGCTCTTTTGAAGTATTGGAATGTTACCCAACAACAGTATCAATTTCAAATTATGAGAAAAGTAAATCAAAACTAGGAGGTATCTTATTATTAAGAACAGTATTCATAAAGATCTTGTGTGGTTGTATAAACTGATGAAGATCAGGGTGTAATGTCTTTGCCTGCTCTGTGTTTGAGCACACCAGGACTATTCACACTCGTACAATGGTCAATGATGTTATGTGTAAAATACATTGTCCGAAGAAACAGGACAAATCTGGCAGCAAGAGTTGATTACTGGATTTCCAGACCCGGTAAAATTGCTGACTTACCTAATGAGATAATTTTTAAAAGATATAGAATCATAGGCTGATAAAATAGTTTGGATTAGTAGGAACCTTAAAACCCATCCAGTTCCACCCCCTGCCATGGCCAAGGACACCTCCCACTGGACTAGGCTCCTCAAAGCCCCATCCAACCTGGTCTTGAACACCTCCAGCAGTGGGGCAGCTACCACTTCTCCGGGTAACCAGGCCAATGCCTCACTGATCTCACAGGAAAATATTTCTTTATAAAATCTAATCTAAATCTACCCTCTTTCATCTGAAAACCATGGTAGATTACAGTAAGAGAAGACTGAACTGTTCAGGTACAAATGTCTGAGAAGCCCACAGTACCTGCCTTTAACAAGATATACAGACTTAGAGAAAAATCAGTGAACAGGTGTATGCCCAAGCCTGACACTGGCTACAGCAGACACGATTCACCAAACTTTAACTAGAGTAGAAGGGGCAAACCAGAATGGTAGCTCAAGGGGCAAAGGAGGTAAACTATCAGGGAAAATTAATAGATATGGTAGAAGAAAAAAAAGCCCAAACATTATAATGGGGGTTAACCTGTTTATGGAATAGCAGAAAATACATGTAGCAAAAGAAATCAATAGACCAGAGTTTTAGAAGAAAAAATGAAAAGGTGAAGAAATATGGCATATTGAGAAAGCAAGAATGGAACAAAGATAAACTGCTTTCTAAGTGCATTATATTTGTGTAGTAAAGATAATAAACAACAGTATATGGTTTATAAAGCTCATGCCAGGACCATTGGCAAGTGAAAAACATGCTTTTTCCTAGAACATAGTATTTAACTGTGGGACATAGCCAAGGGACACTGGGAAGGCCACCACTATAAATAGGTCCACTTCCTGTTTCTTATGGCATCTTCCTAAAGAATCTCCTCCCAATGAGTCAGAGGCAGACTAGATGATCCCATACAGTAGTTCTGATGACCTCAACCACACAAAAACAAAGAAAATCAAGTACTAGACAGACATGAGATATGAATAAATATAGGGGGCTGCAAAAGACTGTCTAAAGATTTTGCAAAACATGATTCTACACTGCAGATAAGCACAACAAAATACAATGATGTCATAGTATTGCTAGGACAAGGTGACCTAAAAGCAGGATATCAAAGAAAGCACAAAAGGTTGTTCAAATAGATTTAGTACAAGCAATACCCAACCCTCTTCCATCAGCTGAGTGCATAAACCAAACACAATTAAACATAGCACAAAGAATTCATGCACTAACCCAGGCTCCAAACTAAATACACATTCTGTTTTTATATCTATGCAATAAAACAGATTTCTATGCAGGTTTGGGAGGCTTGGATTCTCTTTCAGACATACATACCCAGTAGAAATATACTCAATATAATTCACTTGTTTACTATTAAAACTAACAACAAAGCACTAGAAAAATAAGTCCCTCCCGAGCTTTCCTGTAACCCCTTCAGGTACTGGTAGGCTGCTATAAGGCCTAAGGACAGAGTGAAAGAATCTACTGAAGTGGCCTTTGGTTTACTGGATTTACCGATCATCAACTAAAAACTGTTAGAGACTATTACAATCAGTTGTCCATTTACAACAGAAAATATAGATGCTATTTTTTGAAAAAAAAATAGAAAGACCAGAACACCAGACACATGGTCCTAGGATCATGATTTCTTAGAAAAGCATCAAATATCAAAGGACTAATTATAAAATCCAAAGACTTGCAATCATATAGACAGGAAAGTCTAAGTAACATATTGACCATCTTTAGGAATTACTTCAGAGCAGGGGATTCAGTTTCTCACGTTTCAACACTGCAAAGTGGTCTTTTCACATAAATATCTTCAACCCTATGTTATGAAGACTGATCTCAACATTTCTGTGAAATAAATGCATGTAAAGTTTTAATTGCCTCTAGGAAAAGAACCCTCCCCTTTTTCTCCACCCACACTTTTCCTGCACAGGAACAAGACTGATGTTTCACCAGTATAATAAGGATATTTTCTCCCTTTTTTCATAATAATTACAGGTGAGGCTTTTTTGGGGGGGGCTTGTAAAACCCATGTTAAAAAAAAACCTGAATTATCTAAATTATCTTATTTTGTATACATCTTCAGTGGTCTCCAAGCAACTACTGTAGAAAGAGTGAATGACATTATGGTTTTTGTTTCTCAGTTTCATTATTACTTAGTATATTCATGATATGCAATTTCAGCAGAAACCATCATAAGCTAAAATGCTATTCTGAAGCAGTGCCAATATACAAGGAACTCAGTGAAGACTGATTCATTAGCTGTTTTCTGAAGTAAATTATGTAAGTCTCTCATTGTATTTTATTTTATCCTTGACCCGTAATAAATTTAAAATGGCTGTCACTGATGGAAATTCTTTAAATTTCTGAAACATCATCCAGGTGATGAGTGTCAAAGGGATGTGAGTTAAAAGACCACCACTCAGCCTTTATTTTTAGGATGACTTCAACTGGTAGGAGAAGAAAACTGGAGGGAGTATGAAAAATATGTACAAGATTCAGAAAAAGAAAATCCAGTCATTTAAGCATATTGTCCTTACAGAATAATGCATGAAGAAACTTCTCTCCTGTAAGTAGAAAGGTTATTGTACACAGCAATCAGTGTGAGTTACATAGCAGTTCCAAACTTTAAAAACAAACACTTTAATTTTTTTCTCCTTGTGAATTTCTCTTGTATTGTGGGCAAAACAGAGTTAAAATCATCTTGAAGCCATTAAAGAGACCAGGCCGTGGCAGATTTTTCTTAAAGTACTTAAAAAGAAGAAGATTTATCATTAATCTGCATGCAGACAGATGAACAGCACATGCTTGTTATCCACTGAGGACAGAACAGTTTTCTCAATGCAATTGATAATGATCTTGGTATCTTAGGAAATAATGAATTAGAAGTTGTCCAAAGCAGGATAGAGTTGACCTGAAAGAAACTGCTCAATGTATCCTTTTTAGAAGTACTTTCTTCTAAAGAAGTGTTGTTGTGGGCTCTGAGAGGTTGTACTAGGACTAAAGGGGAGGTAACTCGCCAAAAGACAGAATGACTTTTTGAAATACTGACATGTATGTTTTTTATTTAAAAGCATTTTGGAATAGAGTAAGCACAGAATCTTTCAAATATAGCTGGGAGACATCTAGATGTCAGCAAAATCTTTTTGTGTTGTATCATAGCTTCAATTATATCTTACACACTAAATATGTTTTTAATTTTGTCAACTAGACGACAATTAGTTAGGCGTCAGTTTAACAATTAAAGATTAATTAAAAACAATTAAAGATTAATTAAAAACAATTAATTGAGTAGGATAAAGTAAGAATGACTGTAGCTTCATTGTAGTGAAAGAAGACAAACCAGTTCAAACCATTATTTACTAATACAGACAAAGGAAAAAGAGCAAATCTGTGCAACTCTTAGGGAGCTATTTCATACAATGTCACAACAAAAGTGGAGGAGTATAAGTAAAAGGAAATAAATGCTAATGCAGTTTTTTGACTGGTAATTCAAAGGACTGATGTATTCTGCACAAAAAAATAGATGATTTTCAGTCCATGAAATGGTTTAATAGCAATTATAAGGGATCCAAAAAAGCTAAGTGCAAAATTATACCCCAAGATCTAATAGTGAAATAATTTCTGCTGTAAATTATTTGTTAAATATTTGTTAAAATATTTGTTAAATTATTTGTAACCGAGAAGTACAAACCAAGACAGGTGTGGTGCTTTATCTCAGGACAAAAGCAAATCACCATTATGATACTGACTTGAAAGAAGCAAGTGTGATGCTAGTTTTTGCACCCAACAGCAACATGACTGCCATTGTTGAAAAGTACTGTTGATGCATTATTTGGAATCCCATGGACATTTCTGAGCCCATTGGTCTAAGGATTGAATTCTGTGCATGACAGGAGTAGAAAACGAATATTAGTGGTGATCAGGGATTTGAAAAACTTGTTTCAGAAGCCTGAGAATATTTCACATGTCAGCAATCATCTGTTGTCTGAGTGCATACTGGCTGTGATCCAGCAGCCTTATAATCACACCAGTGTTGTGTTGAGCACAAAATAATGTATCCTGTCTCTCAGCAGGAATTTTTTTAGAGGCTTCTGTCCTTTTTCAGAGTTGACCCTGACTCAGAACAACTTTTTAGGGTTCGAACACCTCAGTTCTGCTCGAGAGGCAAGGTGTTGTCAGAGCTTAAAGAAGGCATTGAGAACCACATTCAGAGTTAAGTTCACATTGACTACATCTGCTAGTTCTGAGCCAGCTGCTATTTGTGTGGGCAAACAGTTAAATATCTAACCTGCTCAGAAACACTGAGTGTTGCTGTGATCTCATACTGCTAAATTCTTTAAGAATTTCAGTATTTTCCTTTGCTACCAAAAGGACTGTGAATTCAAGGAACATTAACTGTACTGTCGTACATTCATTCTGAAGTCAGCTGGTTTGAAAATTTAGTGTCATGTTGCCAATGTTTTCTTTTCAGACTGAATTTTTGTGATGGATATTTTTTCTCCAAACAGGAATATGTCAGCGGTTAAATGTGAGATCTGAATATAACCACTTAGTAGCAACTCTCTCAGGAAGCTTTGTAATGCATGTGAGGATTGTAAATAGTTTGTGTCTGGAAAGAGCTGAGTAACTGTGATGCTAGAGCTAACCACAGTTGGATGAAAATTGCTAAATTAAGTTTTCTTTATTTTGAGCAAAGTGTCAATTGTTGCTCTTTTGCCTTTGCCTTGACAAAGGTCAGTTGGATTTTAAAAAAATCATCAAATCAGCTTGTGCTGTCAACTGATTATTTGTTTAAATCTTCAGATGTGTTGCTTTGCTGCTACAACAGAGCCATGGAAAGTTTTAGTGACAAAGACCACACTGATATTTTTCCTTTGTTTGTTATATGTCTTTTTAAAGGAAAATGAGTGGAAGACTCATTGAGAGGGTTTTCATCTTATTTTCTCCTTTCTCCCTGTGAGTGAATGTAAATAAAACATGATCTAGTGGAGACTTCTGAATGTTGAAACTGTGCTTCAAAAACAGTATAATGAGGAAGGAGGCTGAAAATTGTAACAAGTATCCTAAAATGTGCTCAGGTACTCTGCATACCCTGTAGAGGATTTTGAAATTTCAGTGTTTATTATGTCCCAGCATCTTCTGGGATTTGATCTCAAGTTTTAGGAAACAAAAAAAAAAATGGCATTTTAGTTGTCAGAGTGATTCCTTTCTGAGCGCAGTGGAACAGAGCCAGCAGCTTTTGCAGGACCTTTTTCACATACCAGATTTTTGAAAAATGGCAGGAAAACAGTGATTCTCACTATGAAGACTTCTTCTTTCCTGCAAAGCCTTATTATTTTCACACTAGGTTTTGTATAACCAGCTATTATTAGCTGAATAGGCCAATATAAGGTACCAAAAATTTTATTTCAAAAAAGGAATATGTGCTTACAGGTCTATTTTCTGTTATTTCATTTTCATCAGTGAAGAATAAAGGGGTTACTCACACTCCCCAACTCTAGGCATCTGAATTAGTACCCTGGTTTCCAAAGACCTTTTCTGTGTTCGGTAAAGAGAGAAATGTGATCCCAGATAATGTTTCACTAGATACGTTTGAGGTTCCTGCTTTCTCGGGTTTTTTTTTTTTTCATTAGTATAACATTTCATTATTTAGATTATTTATACTCTAATATTTTATTAAATAGAGAGGCCTTTGAGTTAAAAAATGACTACACACACAAAAATGGAAATAATTAATGCTCATCTTAAAAACTGATTACTTTCAGGTTGCCTTTTAATGAGGAAGAGTGATTTGTCCTTTCATTTTAGGGATATCTTTTTGCTGATACCTGGAGGTGTTCAAGTCCAGGTTGGATGGGGCATTGAGCAACCTGATCTAGTGGGAGGTGTCCTGCACTTGGCAAATGGGATGGAACAGGTTGGGCTTTCCTTTCCAACCTGGACAATTTGGGCTTTCGTTTTCAAGACAAACCATGGTATAATTCTACAACCTACTGAACTGTCGAGGAATAAGCTGAGGTTAGAACCACTGCTTTAGCCGGATACTTGTATACTCATGTCTCAGTAAGATCTAGTGTCTAGGTTTTAGACTAGTGTCTAGATTATTTAGACTGAGAAACTGTGCTATGCATTAACTGTAATGCTCTTGAGTCTATGAATGGACCAGATTTCATTGTCTTGAATACTGTAAAAACAGAGAACAAAAGGATGTCTCATGCCCTAATGTGTCTATAAACTCTGTTGTGAGACAAGAAATAGACACCAGGACACCCACTACAGGCAGGCAATTAGACAACAGGCCAGTATGACAAGCAAGCAACAAGCTTTGTAGCTGGAAACCTAAGAGAAGGTGACCAAAAAAGTGAGCAGGCTGGGTATTTAATGGTTTGTCCATAAAAATCACAACTGGCAGTGCACTGCACTATTCGAAGTGCTGCATGGTGGGACAATGAGAGACAATAGGAATATGTTGAAATGAGTCCCAGGTACACTATGTACCTTTTAGCTGAGTTGGGGGAATAAATAAAGACTTTTTCTGTGCTCTAAAACCACACTAATGACCAATATTGTGAAGCATTTTGAAACAAGCAGCAAAGCTCCTCCCCTTCTTCACATGTCAGAAATCCAGTCCCATCCTTGAAACTCTACTGAGATTAACTCCTAGAGCAAGCCTGCCCTTGTGCACTTGCTTCTTTGTCCCCTTCTGCACAGGCTTTAAAAAATGATATCTAGACATCCTAGAATCAGAGAATCATTAAGGTTGGTGAAGATCTCTAAGCTCATCCACTCTAGCCATCACCCCAGCCCTACTCTGCCTACTAAACCATGTCCCAGAGTGCCATGTCCACATGGTTTTGAGGCCTTCCAGGGGTGGAGACTCCACCACTTCCCTGGGCAACTTTCAGTGCTCCATCACATTTTTAGTAAAGAATTTTTTTCTAATATCCAGTCTAAACCTCCCCTATTGTAACTTCAGGCCATTTCCTCTCATCCTATAACTTGTTACTTGGGAGAAGAGACCAACACCCACCTGAATGCAACCTCCTTTCAGATAATTGTAGAGAATGATAAGATATTCCTTCAACCTTATGTTCTCCAGGTTAAACAAACCTAGGTCCTTTAGCTGTTTTCATAAGACCTGTTCTCCAGACCCTTCACCAGGTTGATTTTTCTTTCCTGGACATGCTTCAGTCCTTTGGTGTCTTTCTTGTAGTGAGGAGCCCAAGTCTTAACACAAGATTTGAGGCATGGCCTCACCAGTGCTGACTCCAGGAACAATCCCTTCCCTGGTTCTGCTGGCCACAACATTGCTTTTCCAAACCAGGATGCTGTTGGACTTCTTGACCACTTGAGCACACTGTTGACTTATGTTCAGCTGACCAGCACCCCCTGCATGATCAGCACATCACATACATTGAGATCACTGAGTGTGCTAGCAGCCTTTCTGGCATTTCCTTGCCTACCTGAGAACCTTTCTTCATTTTTCCTTAAGAGACAGGTAAACTCAGAAGGAAAAACAAATAATTCATATTCACATTTTCACAGGGGCTTTGCAAATAAACACAGCGTGGATAACCTTAATGTAGGCTACAGAGGTATAGAATGCAGTGAGGCCACGAAGTCATGATGAGGAATCATAGAATCATAGAATCACCAAGTTGGGAGAGATCCATCGGATCATCAAATCCAACCATTCCCATCAAACACTAAACCATGTCCCTAAGGACCTCGTCTACCCGTCCCTTAAACACCTCCAGGGAAGGTGAATCAACTACCTCCCTGGGCAGCCTATTCCAATGCCCAATGACCCTTTCTGTGAAAACTTCCTCCTAATGTCTAACCTAAATCTCCCCTGGAGGAACTTGAGGCAATTCCCTTTTGTCCTGTTCCCTGTCACTTGGGAGAAGAGCCGAGCTCCCTCCTCTCTATGACCTCCTTTCAGGGAGTTGGAGAGAGCAATGAGGTCTCCTCTCAGCCTCCTCTTCTCCAGGCCAAACAACCCCAGCTCTCTCAGCCGCTCCTCATAGGGAGGAGCTGTTCTCCAGCCCCTTCACCAGCTTTGTTGCTCTTCTCTGGACTCGCTGCAGAGCCTCAACATCCTTCTTGTGGTGAGGGGCCCACAACTGAACACAGGATTCAAGGAGCAGTCTCACCAGGGCCGAGTGCAGAGGCATAATGAGCTTCCTGGACCTGCTGGTCACACCATTTCTGAAACAAGCCAGGATGCCATTGGCATTCTTGGCCACCTGGGCACACTGCAGGCTCATATTCAGTCGGCTGTTGACCAACACCCCCAGGTCCCTCTCCTCCTGGCAGCTTTCTAGACAGACTTCTCCCAGTCTGTAGCACTGCATAGAGTTGTTGTGCCCCAAGTACAGGACCCACCATTTGGCCTCTGGTCTCTGTCCAGCGGTCCAGCCTGTTTAGATCCCTTTGCAGACCCTCCCTACATTCCAGCAGATCAACAATTCCACACAGCTTAGTGTCATCTGCAAACTAGCTAAGGGTACCCTCAATGCCTTCATCCAGGTCATTGATGAAGACAGTGAACAGGTCTGGACCCAGCACTGAGCCCTGGGGAACACCACTTGGAACTGGCCTCCAGCTGGATTTAACACCATTTCCCACCACTCTCTGGGCCTGGCCAGCCAACCAGTTTTCTACCCAGGAGAGTGTGCGCCTGTCCAGGCCAGAGGCTGACAGTTTCCATAGGAGAACGCTGTGAGAATCTGTGTCAAAGGCTTTACTGAAGTCCAGGAACACCACATTCACAACCTTTCCCTCATCCAGCAGCCGAGTCACGTTGTCATAGAAGGTGATCAGGTTAGTTTGGCAGGACCTGCCTTTGGTGAACCCATGTTGGCTGGGCCTGATCACCCAGTTCTCTTGTATGTGCTTCATGATAGCAAAAAATTTTAGGAAAATTTATGGTAACAAATTTTTTTTCAGTTTTTCCTCTGCAAAAACATGTTTGCAGAAGACCATAGATCTTATTTGATGTGTTTGGACAAACTTGTAGAGAGATTGAGAAAAGCAATATTTTCTCTAATACAACAGATTTTAAATTCATGTATTGTAAGTAAATTTCAAAGCACTCACAAGTAGTCATTTTCTGCTTGCAAAAATTATCACAATAGGAGACTTTGATGTAATTTATGAAAAAATTGAGAATAAATTATTTTTTAATGACTATCGTTTTTTAATAGGCTATCTGATCTGTACGATGTCTGCTGTGCAGAGGCACAAATTACCAACCTGTCAGTCTTTAGGATAGATTTCTGAAATGGATATCATTATCTCTGTTTTATATATGGCTGGAATAAAAGCTATGGGAAGATAAATTACTTGTGTAGGGTCAGTGTACTTACTAATACAGGAAGCAAATTTAACAGCATCTATATTTCAGGTTTTCACTCAGTTTGTTACACCACATTACTACCAATTTATTAATCTATATCACTGCAAATACATTATTTTTTTCAAATAGATTGTATTTTCTAAATGGAAACCAAATATAGCACTACTAGTTCATTAAACTCGTGCAACAATAGAGAGTAGAAGTAGCTGTAAAATGAATGCTTTTCAGCATAATCTAAATAAAGACCCTCCCCTTTCTTGAAACATCTCTTTTTGGATTGCTCTAGATTTCCACTCTCCTTTCCAGTGGCAAAGTGCATTAGCATAAACTGTTTGATCACTTGGCTAACATGGCTTGGCTTAGTTTGTAAGAATTATTTGTAACAGCAAATGCCAATCATGAACTGGAAGAAAATGATAGACTACTTAGCACTAAGTGATGTCTACCTTACTTGCCTGGAAATTTCTTCTTGCACAGTACCAATACAAACAATGCATGAATAAAAAGTTAATAAATCTGGATCATAGTGGCCTTCAGCCAAGAATATGAGTCCTGTGTGTGACTTGTATAGATTTGGCCATCTAGTACATCAAAATATTATTTTTATTAACTTTGATCACATACTAACCTAAGTTATACTGTGAACTGTGGCTTTTCAAAATTGTGTTTGAATAGAGTCTAAATGATTCAATCAGTTTTTTAATAAAATGGGAGAATCGGTCATCATATGAGTACTCACAGATTCTGCATAGAGGGTGGAAGAGTTTTGCATTTTGGGGCTTGTAGGATACTTCCTCCTGAACCACTGAGTAATCTCATCACCAGCACTGCAGATCCACAGGATCAGAAGTTATTTTCGTAAACCTACACCTTTACTATGATCTTCATTGCTATCCTTTGCTGATCCCAGGGCAATGAAGACCCCCGATAAAAGCGGTGTGTAAGGTTACTGAAAACTGTCTTCCTACATAGTGAAATTAGAC
This sequence comes from Coccyzus lansbergi, assembly GCA_033558105.1. Taxonomy (NCBI): domain Eukaryota; kingdom Metazoa; phylum Chordata; class Aves; order Cuculiformes; family Coccyzidae; genus Coccyzus; species Coccyzus lansbergi. The sequence continues at coordinate 293,204 of JAUMJK010000709.1, forward strand.
TCGTAAAACATCCTATGAGTTCCTTTCATTAGATAACTGGATAAAATCTTGATTTTGGTGACCTTACAAGAACACAGTAAAACAATCTTTTAACTGAAACTTTCCTTTTAGCACAATCCACAATTACTGAGAAAAGACATAAGGATATTTATTTTCTTCACAAAAAAAGATGTCACTGTGTCCTTAGAGCATGAGTGTTGGATTTTTGGGCTGTCAGTTCGAATGTATCCACTATGTGGTATGACACAGGTAAGCCTAACCAGACATAAATTATGTCTGCTTTGGAGCCAAGAGTAATATAACAGTGTCAAGAGTAGAGTACAACCCAGGCATGCAGTGACAAGGGGAAAATGTTGCAAGGTGGGTTCAGCACTGCTTATTCTTCCACACTGTTGTTGACCCAGCTCCTCCATACCTTTGCTCAGATGACGACTCTACTTACCCTTTTCCTTAGTGGCCTTTGGACTGTTCATTCAGCTGGGTCATGTTTTGTTTTGTTTGTTCTGTATTAAATCTTCACTTTCGTCTCTGTGATTAAAATTTACTAAACAGCAGGTGCTTTGGAAAGTGCTTTGTTGCACAAAGCCTGTTAATGTCCAACAGACTGGACTATAATTATCATAACAGCCATGCCACAGACACTACACTTTATAACATCTGCAAAACACAATAGTCACATCTACAACATACATCAATGATTTATTGACCCTTTTGAAACTATGCATAAAAAGAATCTTGGAACAGATTCTGCCAGTTATGTCAGAACTAACAGTAATTAATGATTACACTTACTAAGATTCCATTTTCCAACCATGAAAACTACTTTCATTGGGGACATTCTTTTTGAAGCCAATGTATTACTGACCATTTTATGGCTTTTTGACTATCAGCTTGCCTTCCTTCTTATGCTTATAATGGATTTTATTATAGCATTTCCTTTGCATGCAGAAGGTGAAGTGGTGTGTGTGAGATACTGACACGTGAGATGAAATCATAATCTCTAATTCCTTTCCTGTTGCTTTCACAGAAGTTTGGAAGGATTGTTACTACTAGTATTTTTTTTTTATTTTCCTACTACTTTCCTTTTCAAATTAAGAAATTCAGTTTAACTTCCATTCAATCCACTTCTGCAGTAAAGTCAATGCATAACTAAAGCGTGCCACAAAGTAAATGCAGTCCTTTGTTTTAATTTATATCAGTAAGTGCCATCTTCATTGTGAGTCTATACTTTTTAATGGAGAAAAAAAGAAGTCTGATTTTTGCCACAAATTTTACATCTAGTAACATAACTTTACATCTGATTTTACATCTAGTTTTATACTTAGTAATTTTTTTCACATTAAGCTTGACCTAAGGCTATGAGTGCAGTTACAAGTAACTGAATAGATATTCTTTGACTAGCTCTGCATCTGAGTTCAGAGATAGGTCCATGTGAAGCAGAGTTACTTAATGCCTAAGATGGAAGCTCATCCATGTCTTAAAACTTGCTTTACTTGATTATCATGTAGTGGACAATCATACTTATAGGAAATATTGTGCCTGTGCCTAGATTATCTATATTAAATTACATATATAGATACTTAGTTATACATACATAGTTACAGATAGTTATGAACAAGCAAAGGTTAATATGTTTTTCAGATACCCAGAGAATAGGTATTATATCTTAGATAACACAGAAACCATCTTAAAAAAAACCACACAAGCTACTTGTGGATTTCAGACACTCTTAAGGAAACCTGTGGAGTGACTGTGAGGCAGAAGGTAGGTATGTGGAAATGAGAGGCTATAGGCTTTCCACTGAGAGCATTTGGAGAAACTGGCTTGCACAGTTTTAGGAATGTCATTATATTACATCAAACTGACATTTTCTGAGTGAACCTGCAGCAAGAACCACTGTCCTGGGAGTGGTGATGGAGATACTATGCCCGTCACAGGAGTAGAAAGAGCAGAAGAATTCTCAGATTGTTACCACTTTCATGGTCATTCCTGGAACGGGATGGTGAACATCACCCTACAGACTTCTATATTCATTAAGTTATATTAATTATTTATAATGATTAATTATGTCAGGCAGCACTGTCACACCAAGCAGTGAGATTTCCAATACTTGACTATATAGCTGGGTTTTATAGGACTATTGTTTGACCTGTTTAGCATAAGTTGCTTCAAAATCCACCTGCTTGGCAAAGTTTCCCCATATCACTTTGGAACTTCCTTCCATTTCCCTCAGGAGACTGTTTTTACCTCTCAGTACTCACTTATGGGCCCCATCTCCTCTGCTAACTTCTGCAAGGAGCCAAAAAAATGGTACAAACACCTGAACATGCATGGTCTGGAGGTGGAAACCTAATTAGGTCAATTTTCCTGATCTGGTCTGACCTGTAAGTACCTCCAGGTTGGTGCAGTTCACTTCCACATGCTCTGCAGGCCAAGCCAGTGCTGCCTGTCATTGTACATGCAAGGCCAAAGAAGGTTTGATGTCCTTCTTCCAGCACTGACTGGAGGAGGGATAGTGTCAGAACTGGTAACTGCTCTATTGTGACCGGGATTAGGAAAGTGCAAAGGAAGAAAAGCCAAAAAGCAGTAGAATTAAAAAAAAAATTAGTGAAGGGCTTTGTCCAGTCATGTACTCTCTTCTTAACACACCATGTGACTCTGGAATTGGCAGCTGCCTGTGTTTGCTTTACATCGGACTTCATCATGCAGCCAAGACAACTCTGACAAACATTTGGGTGGTTTTGCAGTGAGAAAATGTGATACTGCAGAGCCAGCAGTTGTTGCAATACAAGGGTGCTGGAAAAGAATAGAGGGTAACCTGCAGCTCTCACACAAAGAGGGAGATCTCAAAACAACATATATTCTGTGTTAAGTAATAGGGAAAAACAAACCAGCATAAAACCCAAAGCAACAGCTGAGAAGTTCATTGCTTTGAAAAATATGTGAAAGTCTGTTCTTCAACAACCCCTATCATTTTTAACTCTTAAGAAATGCTTCACAGATAGCAGGAATGAGTTGCAGAGCAGGTCATATCCAAATTCCTCTGTTTAGTGCTGCAAACATATCTTAGGTCATTTGTGGTATTAATCCATTAGAGAGAATTTCCAAGAGAAAAAGTAGTTTCTTTTTTTTCCAAGTACAAGAAGAACCAGCAGTTCAATGTGTGTTTCATGAATTACGCTATCTGCTGTTGGCAGTGAGTAGAGCTATGTTCATGTAAAAGTAAAACATAGCAGAAATCAAATGCTCCAACTGTTTACTTTTGACTTATATAGGTATGAATAGCCTTTGGAATTACATTAGCACGCATTAACAATTTAGAATTCTATAAGCAGAATCATAGGGAATGAACTAAATACTACAAGGTTATACCCTACCAAGTATTGTTCTTGTCTCAGAAGATAAGTGATCACAGTTTAAAGTCAGTCAGTTGAGTTTCCTCAATGTTCACTTAATTTTCTTTCTATTTTCTGTAATTTTCCTTTTTTTTTTGTTTACAGCTTATTAGTGATATTTCTGTCCAAGTTTATTTAGAAAGCCTTGAAATAATTGTTTGACCCAATGATTCTTCATTAAAAAAAAAGTTGTAACCCACAAATTCTAGGAAGCTTTAGACCTAACTTTGCTAGAAAAAAAAATCAAACTAAAATTTTCTAATACAAGACTGACATCAGATCCATATTTAATGTGAATTTGATTTTAATTTTACTTTGAGTAATACTATGAAAGAGATCTCATAAACTCTTGACGTACTTTTATTCATCCAGAGATTTGTCTCTTTTCATAGACTCAGGGAAGAAAATCAGCTTATTATCTCTACCCAGGAAGTGAATTATTCCAATAACAGAACCAAATATATTACTATAACTCTACCTACTCCTCTTCACCTACTTGTCAGATACAGAAGGACATCTAGTCCTTGTCCTCATTTTTGCCCACGTTTCCCTTTTTTTGAGGAGCATCCCCAAACAAAACAGTGTTAACTACCCACTTTATAAATAATACTTGCCTTCCGCTCTCTCTGAGACTGCCGAAAGGCAGTAGATATCTAGAGTAATTTTCATTAAAATCAAGGAGGATAGGGAGTATAAACTGCTGACAGCTTCCTATAATTATTATTTAGTAGCAAACCCTGTAAAACAAGACTGCTAATTCTGAGACAATCAGAGCTCTTCAGTAAAATTGCTTCTTGTTGTAACTTACACATATAAACATAGAATCATAGAATCGTAGAAACATAGAATGACTTTACAGATCATTCAGTCCAACTCTAAACCAAGAGGAGAAATATCTTTAACCAGATCGGGTTGTTCATAGCTCCAGCCAAGCTGACCTTGAATGTTCCCAGGGATGGAGACTCCACAACCTCCCTAAACAACCTGGAGTAAACAACCTCCACCATTCTCTTTGCAAAAAAATTTCTTCCTTGTCTCCACTCTAAATCTACTCTCTCTTAGTTTAAAAACATTACATCTATTATTCTGGGCACAGAAAGCATAAAAAGTCTTTGTAAGGTTCTTGTTGGGGTCAGTTTTAACTAAGGGGATGCTGAAGGTGGTGAGACTTTATTTGATTCCTTACAGCACTGTGTATCTTTAGCTTTCGAACTAGTTTCAGCATCCCCAAAAAGTTTTCCTAATAAGAGAACACCAGAGTATAAGAACAGCCTATTCCCAATAGTCTTGCCCTGAACCACTCAAACAGTATGTATGGAAGATAATTATGTGAGTAATCCACAACGCTTGGGTTCCCTCCTAGGCTGAGGTTTTTTGAAGGTTCCTTGCATTTATGGCTTCTGAAGTTAAACCAGTGAGTTACAGTTTTACTCTGTCACTGCTACAAAAAGCTGCTAAATAAATGGTCTATCCCGTTTTGCAGTCAGATATCATAACATAACAACAAATAGAGATAACAGTAGGCACAAGAGAGATCATAGAATCATAAAATCACTGGATTGGAAAAGAACTCTTGGGTCATCATTCCTATCTGCCATTAAATCGTGTCCCTGAGCACCTCGCCTGCCTGTCCTTTAAACACCTACAGGGATGGTGACTCAGCCACCATCCTGGGCAGCTTATCCCTGTGCCCAATGACCATTTTGTAAAAAACCTCTGATATCCAGCCTGAACCTCCTCTGGTGAAGCTTGAGACCATTTCCTTTTGTCCTGTCCCCTGTCACTTGGGAGAAGAGGCCATTACCCTCCTCTCTACAACCTCATTTCAGGTAGTTGCAGAGAGCAATAAAGTCTCCTCTCAGCCTCCTCTTCTCCAACCTAAACAACCCCAGTTCCCTCAGCTGCTCCACATAAGGCCTGTTCTCCAGCCTCTTCACCAGCTTTGTCACGCTCCTCTGGACTCACTCCAGAGCCTCAACATCCTTCTTGTATGAAGGGGCCCAGAACTGAACACAGGATTCAAGGAGCGGCCTCACCAGTGCTGAGTACAGAGGGAGAATAACCTCCCTGGACCTGCTGGTCAGGCTGTTTCTGATACAAGCCAGGATTCCATTGGCCTTCTTGGCCACCTGGGCCACTGCTGGCTCATGTTCAGTCAGCTATTGACCAGCACCTCCAGGTCTTTTTCCTCCTGGCAGCTTTCCGGACAGACTTCTCCTGGTGTGCTCAGGGTTGTTGTACCCCAAGTGCAGGACCCAGATTTGGTCTTGTTAAACCTCATGCCATTGGACTCCGCTCAGTGGTCCAACCTGTTCAGATCACTTTGCAGAGCCTCCATACTCTCCAGCAGACTGATACTTCCACCCAGATTAGTGTCATCTGCAAACTTGCTAAGGGTGCACTCAATGCCTTCATCCAGGTCATTGATGAAGACACTGAACAGGGCTGGACCCAGCACTGAGCCCTGGGGACATCACTTTAACACTATTTACTACCACTCTCTGGGCCCAACCATCCAGCCAGTTTTCTACCCAGGAGAGTGTGCGTCTGTCCAGGCCAGAGGCTGACAGTTTCCGTAGCAGAATGCTGTGAGAAACTGTGTCAAAGGCTTTACTGAAGTCCAGAAAGACCACATCCACAGCCTTTCCCTCATCCAGCAGCCGAATGACTTTGTCATAGAAAGCGATCAAGTTAGTTTGGCAAGATCTGCCTTTTGTGAACCCGTGTTGACTGGGCCTGATCACCTGGTTGTCTTGCATGTGCTTCATATAGCACTCAAGATCACCTGTTCCATGACTTTTCCCAGCACTGAGGTCAGAGTGACATGCCTTGAGTTTCCTGGATCCTCCCTGCGACCTTTTGTGTAGATGGGCACAACATCCCCCAGCCTCCAGTCTAGTGGAACTTCCCCAGTCAGCCAAGGCTGCTGGAAGATGATAGAAAGGGGTTTGACACACACGTCTGCCAGCTCCTTCAATACCCCTGGGTGGATTCTATCCAGTCCCATGGACTTGTGAGTGTCTAATTGGCCAACCGAGTCACTAACCTCTTCCTCTTGGATCACAGGATCCTTGAGCTCCTGGGGATATACACATAGGGAACAACTTTCCTTACTATTAAAGACTGAGGTAAAGAAGGCATTAAGTACCTCAGCCTAGTCCTCATCCTTTGTCACAGTTGTTCACATGTCATGACAGTGTAAGAATAAATTACAGGGAAAAACGTTGTTATGGCAATAATATCTAGCCTTTACTGAACTCTTGGTTTTGAGATGTTCTATAACAGCAAGTAAAAGTTCAACCATAAACACACAGTTACCTTCTCTCTCTTGCCTCTTCAAAGTCTGCCAGTGCTGACTTTCAGTTCCCTGTTCTTTTAATGCTGTTCTTTCATCATTAACATATGTAAATAGAAATTATTTCTTTAACAAAGCTAACATTAAGAAAAATACTTTAGCGTGCTGCAGAAATACCTCTCTCTTGGAGTTTTTAAATGGACATGATTGAACTGAACTGTTGAGTTACGCTGGTTTTTATGATCTCCTAAACATAGAATCATAGAGTCATGGAATGGTTGGAGTTGGAAGGGACCTTAAAGCTCATACAGTTTCACCCCTACTGCCATGGATAGGAACACCTCCCACTGGATCAGGCCGCACAAAGCCCAGTCCAGCCTGGCCTTGAACACCTCCAGGGTGAATGTCTTGTAAGTTCTTCAATTACTAACTTTCCTCGTGGGTATTGCTTACCTATAATAGCTTTCAGTCTGCTTTTAGACACAGCTATGTTGACCTAGAGGCAGAGGTGACAAAGACATTTTCATCCACCATATCTTGTCTGTTAGAGGAAGAAGTTAAAACAGTGGTAGGCTTAGACTGCAAGGTGTGAGCTGAAATGTAGGTTTATAATTGCTTACCTTGGACAGCAAGTGTAAGAGTAGATGTTTGGAAAATACTATGAAACATTCATGACCTCTGATGTTTCTAAGTCTTTATACTTAATGCAGTAAAATTTTTTATTTTTTAGTCATTCGGGGTTTTCTTTTTTTACCATAAGGTTTAACAGTGGGCAATTATTCTGGTTTTCATGGATGTGTGATCTGGCTGCTTTCTACTAGCAGAGAAATCTTCAACATGGAACAAAGTACAAGGAGAACCTAGTGCAAAGAGGACTTCAAGGGATGGTGTTCCTGATTTCTTTTGCCTTTTCAGGAAAACAAACCAAAACAATATAACAAAACAGAAGGGGGAAAAAATGAATAGGCTGAGAAGTTGGAGAGAAACATGAGGAATGAAGGGAGTCTAGTCTGCTTTGCCTGTTGTTCTTAGTCTTTGCCTTAGCTGTTCTCATCCTCCTGCAACCATGTGTGATTGGTGTGATTTGCCAAATCTCACAGAGCTGTTTAACAGGCTACTGCAGTCAGAACTGTGGAGGTGAACTGCAAACTGCTGCCACATGCGAGCTCTCTCATGTTTACGGTTCACACCAGTCCCACTGTTTGTACCTTTCCTTTTTGTCTCAGTGTTTGTTTCTTCCTCAGCTAAGCTGAAATGTAAAATTAGGACTTTCATAACATTTCTGAAATGACTACCTTGGAAGGAAGTAACAGAATGTTCTTCTAGCCCAATCCTCATATCTGGCAAGTTTGGGAAACATCTGTATTTTCAGTGCATCTTCAAGCTGAACACCTCTTTTTTACAGTTTGAATCTGACTTCTTAAAACAAACAACAACAACAAAAAATACCTAGAACCTTTTCCACCACTTGCAGGGCTTAAATCTGAGGTAAAAATGACTGCTGTATGGAAGTAGCTGCAAGTGTGTTGAGAGATGTGCAAAATATTTATAGTGAATCCTGCGTATCCAAGCAAATCTGATTTGTAAAGATTTGCTAAAGTTTTTGAACTTTTCAGGTAATCCTGAGCCAAGTTTAGACTAAGTCTGAGCCAAATGCAGTTTTCAGAAAGGAATTTATGGCTTTGGCTTTTGATAGAAACTACAAGATTCAGCATGGTCTTGGCATAGCTGGCTCTGCATAAAGAGAAATTTGGCAGTTTAGATTAAGCATCGTATTTTTCGTCATTATTATAAAATATACCCATAGTCTGTTTATCTGTGGAATCATAATTTTCTGTGGAATTATAACACTGTGATAAAAAGAAAACACTCAAAATAACTGCAACTTAGTGAAAACATGTAAATGCATTCTTAATACAATGATAGATAAATGATTGATTACTTTTCTTTGTTCCATCTTTTATGGCGGCTTCTCTGCATGTATGTGTATGTGCCTGTGGTGGTGGTAGCAATTGGTTGCTTGAACAAGTTGCCTACCAAGACAATATGAGCTTTGCAGACCTCAATTACTTTTATAGTTGCCTTTTGAATTTGACGCAGATTTTTAGAACTTCAGCTGTAACTGACACAAATTCTTTCCTACAGAGGAGAACAGAGAGTAAACATCTCATGAAGGGAAGTGAGGGTAAGCAGTAAATGTTCCAAATAAAAACTATGATAGAGAAATTATACGATTGATAAGGATTATAACGGCTTCATCAAAACTGATGCTTAACAGCAAATAAAGAGTCAAACCCTTGATGATACAAAGCAGGTGCAAAGTTTACTTTTCAGGTGTAATCTACAGTTGGCAGGGTGGCACTGTTGAGTACATGCTTTTACAACAGTCACTTTGAATGATAAGAAAAAGAGTTAGATTTAAACAGAAAGACCTGATTTACATTTCAAAGATTAATATTTCTGGAGAACTTTGAGTGGGAGATGTTAAACAATGGCTTAGGATATATTATTGTGTGACTAAGATGATACTTCTGTCATGACAACACCCATAGAAGATCCTCAAGCTGTTCTCAAAGAAAAATACGGTTAAAGAACATAGAGAAAAATACAATTTAGATTAAAGTCTGCTTTTTGATAACTAGACATGCCAAAAATGCTATGCTTGCAATTTATAATAATAATCTCTGAAAACAAGGCAACTTGCAAAAGGAGATAGAGAATTATATATGTGTGTCGCTTGTTTAGCATTGTTTATGCTATTGTGCATGTGAATATTCAGTTCCATGGTTAATTTTCTTCAAAGAATTACTAGGAAGATGGCAAAATCAAACACTTTTTTACAAATTTTACACTTCTCCCAAGTGACAGGGGACAGGACAAGAGGGAATGGCCTCAAGCTCCACCAGGGGAGATTTAGGCTAGAGATTAGGAGGAAGTTTTTCACAGAAAGGGTCATTGGGCATTGGAATAGGCTGCCCAGAGAGGTGGTTGATTCACCTTCCCTGGAGGTGTTTAAGGCACAGGTGGATGAGGTCTTAAGGGACTTGGTTTAGTGTTTGCTAGGAATGGGTGGACTAGAAGATCTGATTCTATGAAATAATTTTTAATACATATTTTTAATATTTTTAATTTTTTTTTTTTACAGTGAGAGTGGTGAAAATCTATAACAGGTTACCCAGGGAGGCAGTGGATGTCCTATCCCTGGAAACTTTCAGGTTCATGTTGGTTGTGTCTCTATGTAACTTGATTGAGTTAAAGATGTCCCTGCTACTGCAGGGGGAGTTGGACTAGATGACCCATAAAGGTCCCTTCCATCCCAAACCATTCTTAAATTCTCTGATTCTGTGATTCTACATATCATGCACTATACAATTTCCTGATTATGATAGATACTAGCATCTTGAACATGGAGAAACATGCAAATTATTTGGATTAATCAGACCACTAATTTTCCCAAAAGCAATGGTTGCATAAATCCATGTTAATCCACAGTAGGCTTTGATTGACCAGAGATGGAAAACTACTTGAGAAAACAGACGCCTGCAAGATAAGAACTTCCAGTAAATTAGTGAAATCCCTAGGGAAATTCAGAAGGAGTCAGCATTAGGTGCACAAGTATCAGCCAAGATGCCACCACCACGGTTGGCAGCAACACCCATGGCACAGCCACCCAGGGAGGACAGCCTGACTCTTAAACGAACAAGCAAATGACTTTCTGAGATGGTTTGCCAAAAGTAAATTAGTGTGTTCCAGACAGACAATGAGATTAAATCTCACCCTGATAAAATGAAAAAAAAAAAAAAAAAAGTTAAACTAACCAAATCATAAACCAGCATTCCTCTCAAGTGACTACAGACTTCTAGTTTTAAAAGCTGATCTGAGTAAAGACAACTCTTCTGTTGGCAGAGACACCTGTTTTTGAGACTTATTAGGGTTTTTTATCACCTGGCACAAATAAATACATAACTTCAAAAATAATACTGATGTAACCATAGTGATCTAAGGATCAGAATGATTCAGTTCTGGAGACAGAGGACTTTTTGTGGTCTAACACAAGATACTATCTTTCTTTACAAACCTTGATTTCTCTTAAATGTTCCTTTTTGGAAAAAAAAACCCCAACTTTTAGTGATGTAGTCACATGATGGTTGCTAACAAATAAAATTTTCCAGGCTAAAACAGGAGCACAAAGAGTACTTATGTGAAGTGCACTGAATTTTTGTAAGTGCTGATAAATACCCTGAAACAGGTTGAGGAACTGTTCAAATGGCAAGTTCAAATGACTTTTCTTTACCAAAGGTCCTGCAAAGATAATTTAGTTTTAAAAATAGAAATACCATTCCTGTAAAATAGATAGCATTATCTGAATTCACTTGTCCTTGGAAAAAAAGCTTCTTCGATTTCAGGATAGAGTATCTCAGCAATGGAGGAAAACAAGTACAAGAAATGTGATGCGATTTAGTTTAAAAAAAAATAATTCTTGGGCTGTGTGAGTGTGTTCATTAGGGCAATAAAAGTCCTATATCTTACAGGACCAGATTTAAATTATGGGATATGGTAGGCATGTTGGTTTTCTCTCAGTGTGTAAAAAGGAGATAAAGAAGAGGTTTGTTGATGACCTGCAGCCCGTTGTATCCTTTCTTGTTGCTATTAGAAGTTATCTCAGTTTCCAAATATAGAAATACTGTAATCGCAGCACAGTGAGCTGGAAGATGTAGAATTAAAGGATAAAGAGGCAGAGAGACTACAAGTGTTAAATGCACAATGAAGGCTTTCTGTGGATCAGTCCACCAGGTTTGTCTGCAAATGTATGAAGTGTAAAATGTATTCTGTCCTTTTACTAACAGCTGTGGAAGTTTGTCTTTAATTTACTAGCTTCCTGTAGCCTTCTCTCTGCAGAATAAATCATACAATCATAGAATGGCTTGGGTTGGAAGGGACTTTAGAGCTCATCCAGTTCCAACCCCAGTGCCATGGGCAGGGACACCTCCTATTGGATCAAGTTGCTCCAAGCCCCATCCAACCTGACCTTGAACAGCTCCAGGGATGGGGAGCCATAACTTGTCTGGGCTAATAAATCAAGGTGCTGTAAATGAGAAATCCTTCACACACATGCATGCATAAAACCCTCCCACAGATTTAAAGTATACCAGGAAAACCTCTCTTCTTCTTTTTCTCCTATGAAGAACTTTCCACAGCCTCTTTGGGAACCTTGTTCCAAGACCTTTAATTTTCCTTACAGTAAAGACGTTTTCCTTACCTCCAGTTGGTACCTCCTCTGTTTTGACTTAGGACAAGTATATCCCATTCTCCTACCACAGTCCTCTGCCTTTTTGGTAACCACTTCTTGACAGTTGGTCTTGATGATCCTAGAGGTCTTTTCTAACCTTATTGATTCTACAATTGTGTATGGGAAAGCTAATAGCAGTTAATAGCTATTAATTCTGCTGTGAGCCTTCTCCATACTGAAAAGTCCACACCATGTCCTCACAGATTTTGTGCTTGGACCCTTGGTGGCCTTCCACTAGACTTGACCTATCCAGTGTTCTAGCCAATCTAGACTACAATGTCCTAACCTGGGTGTTGTAGTGTGGTGTGAGACCATGCTGAAAGCCTTGAAAACCTCAAAACAGGTGTGATCCACTGCTCTTCCCTTACTGGACCAGTTGCAGTGGACAATCAGGTTGGCCAAGTATTCCTGGTAACTATGAAAGAAGTATCTGGCATAGCTTAGAGCAGCCCTGAGGCTGTTCCCACCTCACTGGCTGAAAAGATCCCTGTGAACTCTGGCACATGAGCTTTCCTTTGGACAGTTGTAGCTGTGTTTTTTTCTCGATGTTTTCCCCGACATAACAGTGCAGAAGAGTAGATGTATGGACCAGCTTGCTGAGGTGAAATAACAAAAGCTTAAGGGTCTTCCATTACCATATATTGGTAAAACAACAAGCTGGCACCTTTCACTGATAACTTACAAACATTTTTTCAGGCAGTCACTACCCTCGAGCAGAACTGCAAATTGCCTGTCTTTGCTTGCACCTTCAGGACAGCCTAATTGTCTGCTTGAAGTAATTGTCATCTTTCTCCACAAGAGCCATATTAGTAACACTTTTTCCTCTTGTCTTTTGTTGTGATGCTGTATTAATGCTACTATCATAATGTAGCCATAAATGGCATTGGGTTCAATATTTTGTAAGTAGCTCTGTGGGCCCGGTGCATGTAAGTTACATGGTAGTACAATTAAATCCTCCAGAACCTTACTTCGTAAGCTTAATTGTTCAATCTTTCAGGTTAGCAACCAGTTATTTCACTCTGATACCCAACAGTTTTATTTTAACCTCTCTGTACATGCTTGGGAGCTGAGAAGAATGGATACGAGCTATATGAAAGAGCAGAGCACATTAGTACTAGGCTGAGAGTTTGGAGTTTTAATTAGGTTGGAGGTTTTTTATGAAATCCTCTTTGGAATACAAAATCTATATGTACTCCATTTTTAACAGAGAAGTCATTGTCTGTGCTACAGATACTCATAGACAGACCTATCTTCCTTTGGTCCTTTATAGTCTCTAGGTTTCCTTTCTCAACATCCTGAAGATCTGGCAGGTTGTCACCAGAACATGTCTATTCTCTGCATTTCATACTTGGTCCAGCTGGCAAGAATAGTGTTCATGTGTCTCTGAAAGAGTAAAGTAGGGCCAGCTTGGCCAAAGTTGTTAGCATGATAAACACAGAGAAACATATATTACAATGACAACAGCTTTATTTTCATAGTACTTTAGGACTGTTTTTATCATATTGAAGGTTGAAAAAATAAAAAAAACACAATGTGTCAAAAGTTTGATGAAGGATAATTCAATTATCCAACAAGTGCATTTGAAAGAACCACTGAGACTGGCAAAGCTGTGGTTGCTCTGACACAACCCGAGTGTCTGCATCCTGACATGCTTTTTCAGAATAAACAACTAGCAGCCTGGTAGCTGCTGATGCTCAATTAAGCTTAAATAAATATGATTTGATCCGTGGCATTTTTATGTGTCTGATCATTAGAACTCAGAGTTGTTTGGGCAGCACCATTTGCCCTGTTTTGATTTCCCAAGTGGTGAGAATAAGGCCACAAACCCCTTCTCATCCTTTAAACAAAACCACAATAATGGCACATAGGAACTCACCTCTACAGACCACGTCTTCTTGAGACTCTATGCTTGGAGAGCAACATGAGCAACATCTTTTTTCCAGCTAAGACATCCATCCACAAACAAGATTTCTGCATAAATTTAGAACCTACTCGGGAGTGCTGGGTTTAACTCTCTGTAATAGCCACACAAGGCAATGCATCTCAGGGGTGCTGCTGCCTGCTGCTCAGGACAAAGGTCTGTGTTTCTGGACAATGGTGAGGAGTAGAAATGGTTGCAGCAGAAAGAATTGGTAGCAAGGAAGTTTTGTATGTCAAAAATGCTCTTCTGTGATTCTGGTAGAACAATAGCTCCTCAGAAATAGCACTATCTGAAACACATAGAGACTTAAATCAGGAACCCAAAATGAGTTAAGAAGATAATTGTGGCAGTTTATTCCATGTTTATTTGTTTTAGAAGAGCCAATGTCCACACTTGGAGCTGCAAAGGAAAGTGAGATTGCATGGGCCTTGGATACCAAAGCCTGATGTCGCTGCTATTCTGAAAGGCAGGACTGTGCAGCATTTTCAGCTACTGGGTTTGCTTGAAAAGTACAAGAGCACTTGAAACGTGTGCACCTTTTGTGGTTTATCCTCAGAGACTGAAATGCTGGAGGCTGCTATGAATTCAGTGTTATCACTGTTATCTGTTATTCTTGTTTTTTTCATCCTTTTCACATCCATTAAACTACTTAAATTAAAAGAAATCCATTTACTAGTCTTATTATGCTTGACCTACATCACAGTCCTTGGAATTGTGTATAGAATAAAAGGACATCTTTTGGTGTCTCTTAAGTGCAGCATGTGTTTGCATCAATCGTTTTTGGAATGTATTTGTTTACATGTATCCCAAAGAAATCTCCTCTCAGTTAATTGTTCTGGGTCCTTGTGACATAAAACAAAACCTGGAAAAGTAGGAAAATGTTTTCTCAAAATAGTTGGTTTTAGCACTGTTGTTTGTTGGTTTGATGTTTAAAAAGTGCACACATGGAGTTGTACAGCTTTATAGCAGCTGTGTGGGGGTATTTCCTCAAGCTGAGTATGAAATCCCATTGAATCCCATTAACTTCTATTCTGGTTCACTTTGGACAGACTCTTTTGTCACACAGTTTTGGATATTAGAAATTACTAATCATGAAGTGCTGCTGCTTGTTTTATAGGGTTAGAAACAAAAACATATCTTGGGTATTTGCAGTCCCCATGCATTCCTTTCATTAGGAATTCCCAGGTATAATTAGATGAAACTCCTTATTATTTATAATTGCCATTATTACTTTCATGCCAGTGGGTACCATTTCAATAAATTGTTCTGTTTAATACAATTGGTTTCAGGGGTCTAGGGGACAATGTGAAATACAAAACACCATGCAAATATAACTGCATTTCAACAACTGGGAAGAATTCAAAAGTATTCTTTCTGTACTCTTTTGGTTAACCTCTTCTTTCGTAATTACTGAACTGGTTGATTTATCAACTGAAATGAATTGTTTTCTCTCAGTATTAGTGCAGGTTAAGAATTAGAGAAAGAGAAAGTCAGATTTCATATTCAGAAATTCAGTCATTGCAAACAAAAGATGTGGTTATAATACTTTTATTGGCTAAATGTAAAGGTCAAACCCAGCAAGTTTTAAAGAAGAACTGCAGAGGCATACAGCAGAGCCTTTGTAGTCATCACAAATAAAACATAGTGCTGAATTAGTGGATATCATAGAAAATCTAATTTATAGTTACAACTTGATGTCTGTGACAGAAGGAGTACTCTTTGCATGAGATTGAAACTGGGGCAAAAATGCAAAGAGCCAGCAGGTCAGTAAGGAAATAAAAGAGTTGTGGCTAGAGGCCAGCAGCCAAATCCTGTTGTGAAGGCAACCCTTAACCACATTTTCACTATGATGACAACTGTGAAACTCGAGTTGGCTTTGTTGTTGTTGGGATCTTGGTTTTGCTTTGCCACCATGTGGGTTCAACCAAATAATAATTTTCAGTGACTCTTTTGGGTTGGGATTTTTGTGTATGTGTGTTTGTGTGCTTAGCTGGATGCCTCAGGGTATGGACTTATTTTTAACTTCCAGATCTATGATGGGCAGTGATGTCAGCCCTCATTTTCCAGAGAAACTGGCTACAACCCTTTGAGACACAGACCACTGGTATAAGAGAAGACATCTGCTACATCATACAGGACTTTTCTGTGACTGTGTTCAAACTCTGACCAAATCTCCCTGAATTTCACATGCTGGTGTTCTTTTTTTCTGTTTCAGGGTCTTTATGTCTTTGTAGTGTATTTTATCCTGCACAACCAACTTTGCTGTCCTGTGAAAGCCAGTTACACTGTAGACATGAATGGGCATACAGTTCCAGGATCGGCGTTTTTCACACATGGGAGTGGTCTGCCAGCTGCAGGTGGAGAGATCAGCAAGTCCACTCAGAACCTCATCAGTGCTATGGAAGAGGTAACACTGCTCTGTAGTCATTACTCTGTGTATTGAAAATGTATCTGGAGATATAAATGTCAATATTGAAGAGTAACACACAGGAATGGGATTTTATAGGTTGGCTTTCAGGAGTCAGGGATTGTTACTTTTTTTTACCATAAAAATTGTTAATTTAGCCATGGTGATATTCTTGGAACTTACAATTTCCTGGTAACATCCCATCTAGAGAATTTCCCTTTTTCTACTTGAGTCTTCAGTTTGCTTGTTAAGTGTTGTAAAAAGTAAGTCATAATAAATCAAAATATAAAGTTTTAAGCTTACCTATCGTTTCAGCTTACCTATCATTTCAGCTTACCTATAGTTTCAGCTTACTCTAGGTCTTAGATGAGTCTTTAATTTTCCAAAGATATGCTGTGCAAATTTCTGCAAATTTTAGTAGAATACAATAAAATTAAACTAAAATTGGAATTCAGTAGAATGGAAGAGAAGAGGAGGGAATAAAAGAGGAGAGAAGAGAATAAAAGAAGAGAGGAAAGAATAAAATAGGGGAGGGGAGAGAAGGGGAAAGACATGGAAGAGGAGGGAAAATGTATTTTGATTGTCCTAAAATGTATTGGTTTAGAGTTCAGTATTTTGCCTTTTCATCACATTAAAGGAGGATATAAATTTTAAAAAATCACCTTTTTTTTTTCTCATGAACTGAAAATCTGATATTTTGTGCAACAACTCCTTAAACTGGAGTGGCTGGTGACTTACAGCAAAGCTGATATTAAAACTCCGGGGCTCTGTACCACCACCAGAACCTCCCAAGACTGGCAAATTACTTTAAAATATTACTTAGTTAATGTGAGAAGCAGTGGGTTGCCAGCTGTTGATTGTGTAATGGAAAGTAACGGTGATTAGTGGCTGTAGAAGGAAGAAGCAGGGTCCAGCAGAAGAAGAAGCAGTGGTAAGAAGGGAGTGAGTTGGAACCTTTCATTGATTTATGTTAAAGTTCTCCATACCTGGGGCAAATTTTCAGAAATAGCAATAATTTTTTTTACTTTCTGACATAGCTAGGGCAGGCATAATAAACACAAATTTAAATGACTTATAATCAAGTTACATGTATATTTTATCTGAAAAAAAAAAAATAAACAAGACTACTTGGTTTACTATAGGAATGACAGAACAGTTCTTTCCAAAATCTTTCGGTCTTGAGCTCTGGTTATAGTTTCCTATTTCTAGACTATAATTTTCATGATTACTGCATTTCTATGTCTTTTTAAACTGCAGGTGCCTGCAGACTGGGAGAGGGCATCCTTGCAACCTGCTAGTCAAGCTAGTGCTGCCTTTAAGCAGAGTCCACAAAATGGCAATGTTTTCCACCCTTCTGGAGGATTTAGTACCAGCTCATTGGTTGCTGATGAGGAGTCACAGGAGTTTGATGACCTAATTTTTGCTTTAAAGACTGGTGAGTGACTCTTGTCCTTGCTCCTCACAGGTTGTTATGTTGTTCTTCACCCTATTGGTGTCACCATTCCATGAGACACAATTAATGAGATCCATTAATATAATTTGATTGCCAGCAAAAATCTGAAGTAAAATTGTTTTGGCTTGGACTGCTATTCCATGAAAAATATTGTACAGGCTATTTAAAATAACAGAACAATGGTCTGCAATAATATGTTCTCTGTTGCGATGACAACACAGAACTACAGAAAGCAGCAGCAAATTGGAGGCTCTGACATTTTTTCACAAGTGCTTTAGTTGGCTAGCTTGACTCCTTTAGACATGGGCTGTCTTTTGTTCTTTCTCTTTCTTCTCTAAACTGATGTATACCGTATACAAAGCCTATCTTTATTTTACATATGTATTTATGAGGTCACACACACACACATACATACACACAAACAATGAAACCCTGAGGTTATGCCTATATCTCTTTTTATTTAACACATAAAGAAAATAAACTAAGATCACCTTCTCAACAACTCCCTTCTGAGCTGACACACGGCTGCACATGATGCTGCCAATATCCGAAGCAGTTCTGCAGAGTATTACCTGAAAGGCCATTTGGTTTTGCTTTCACATCTCCTGCTGACAAAAAATGGGTTCTCCTGACCACTGACTTGATCTTTGGGATCTCTTTGCCATCAACCTCGGTCAGTAGTGGAAAAGTTTCCATTGAGAATTTCTTTGGTTTCACAAGAAATTTGTTGTGAACTCACTGTTCACTTTTGCACACTGACATTTTCTGAACAAGGGTAAGAAAACATCTCTATTTGAACAAATATCTGCTTGTGCTGGGTGAAACGATTGTGTTGAACCTTGTCTAACTGTGACAGATTAGAACATGTTCTATAACCACTTTTTTGTCTCCATCCTCCCAGTCTTGCTTCCCAAGATGTATTGTTAGTCTCAGGGTATTTTTTTTGGGTTTGGGTTTGGGTTTTTCGTGTTGAACATCATATTTATATCTGTGAGAAACAAGGTAACTTCATAAATAGTGATTCTCCCAATAAATATAAGACAACATATTTATATAAAATACATTTGCACCTGAAAAATGGTGTACTCTGGAAAGATAAACTATATAGATATCTGCTCAGACCCAAGAACCAGTTTTAACGAGCTCATGATGCTGCTGGAGGACAGAAACAAGGATGGCCACTCGGATGGCCACTCAGATATCCACAGTCAAACACCACCTACAAACCCAAACACTTGTAATCAGATTTCCGTCAACAGCCTTATAGTTCAAGTCTTCAAGATACCAGGCTTTGCCCTCAGTTACATATAGCTTTTCTGCCCATCAATGAATCATAGAATCATAGAATCATAGAACAACCAGGTTGGAAGAGACCCATCGGATCATCGAGTCCAACCATTCCTATCAAACACTAAACCCTTATGTCCCTCAGGACCTCGTCCACCTGTGCCTTAAACACCTCCAGGGAAGGTGACTCAACCCCCTCCCTGGGCAGCCTATTCCAATGCCCAATGACCCTCTGTGTGAAAAACTTCCTCCTAATCTCCAGCCTAAATCTCCTCTGGTGGAGCTTGAGGCCATTCCCTCTTGTCCTGTCCCGTCACTTGGGAGAAGAGGCCAGCTGCTTCATGTAGGCACTGCCCAGGCATCCCCCTGCCTGGCCGGACACACAAACACAGCTGGGTGGGGGACAGCCAGCAGCCTCAGCCCCAGCAGAGTCCCCACACTTCCACTGGACTCAGACCTACAAATCCAACCCAGCAGACGCTGCTCATCATATCAACAGTCTGGGGGTCCATATTGCACACGTTTCCACGCCTGCCTTCCTCAGGATCCCATCGGGTCTTACGGCATTCCTGGAGGTTGTCACTGCAGGGCAGAAGGCAAGAAGCATTAGTCAAAATGTAATAACACAGCTTTGTCCTGCCCCACAGATCCAATGCTGAAGGCGCTGTGCCCACAGGCATCAGCTCCATCCCTCCAGCTTCCAAAGTGCAGTTTGGCTAAGAGAGGGATCCCACAGGAAGGAATCTGGTCCAGCTGTGCCTGACAGATCCCCCATGGAAAACTGCTTGGGAACAGAGAATCATAGAATCATAGAACAACCAGGTTGGAAGAGACCGATTGGATCATTGAGTCCAACCATTCCTATCAAACACTAAACCATATCCCTCAGGACCTCATCTACCCATCCCTTAAACAGCTCCAGGGAAGGGGAATCAACCACCTCCCTGAACAGAGAGGTGTCCACAGGCTCCAGACAGAAGCACAGACGTGAGCTGCAGCAGTTTCACCACTGCTGTCCCCAAGGCAGCCAGGACATCATCACGTCACCCACAGGTCACTGCATTAACCGGGGCAGCACGAGCACGGGTCACCCTGATGGGGCACAGAGATGGGAAGGTAGTAGCAATGTACAGAGAGCCCTCAAAAATTTGCAGAAAGGGACAGAAACTGAGATCTGTTGCCAATCCCAACCCAGACCACGTCACAACTCCTCATTCCTTGTATCACAGAACAGTTTGGGTTGGAAGGGACTTCAAAACCATTCCAGTTCCACCCCTGTCATGGGCAGGGACACCTCCCACTGGATCAGGGGCTCCAAGCCCCATCTAACCTGCCCTTGAACCCCTCCAGGGAAACTTCAGGTTATTCAAATGATGATATAAATAAATAGACAGACATGGCCACAAGTAGCAGAAATGAGGTGAAACCTGATTCAAAGACAGGTCAACATGGGAATGTCTGATAAAACCACCACAAAGGCAAAGCAGCACTGCTTGGTAAAACCTGACAGAAACTAACCCAAGCCCATCTCCTCTAAGCAGCAGGTGAAACACAAGTGGACTGTCTTGGCAGTAGAAGGTGACCTGAATGATCTTTGGGGTACCATCTAGCCTTTCAAGAGATAATAGAGAGGCATGGGTGACATCAGCATATTAAGTGCGCTGGCACCAACAGTTTCAAGAGTTCATTAAATTCATTGACACCAAGGAAAACAGAAAACCACTGGTTGGAAGTCTATGAATGCTGCTAATGAAGGAGTAGTCTAATTTATTCTGTAAAAGGATATGGATCTGTTAGAGCAGGTCCAGAGGAACCCATGAAGACAATCCAAGGGGCCCCTCTCATATGAAGCCAGGCTGAGAGAACTGAGTTTGTTCAGCCTAGACAAAAGAAAGCTGTGAGGGACCTTATAGCAGCTTCCAGTACTGAAAGGGCCTGTAGGAAAGCTGGAAAGGGGCTCTTTATTAGGGAGTGCTGGGATAGGAAAAGAGGGAATGGTTTTAAGCCAAAGGAGGCGAGATTTAAATGAGAACTTAAGAAGAAATGTTTTCCAGTGAATGTGGTGAGACACTGGCCAAGGCTGCCCAGAGAAGTTGTTGCTGCCCCATCCCTGGAAGTGTTCAAGGCTAGGTTGGATGGGGCTTTGAGGAGCCTGGTCCAGTGGGAGATATCCCTGCTCATGGCAGAT
The DNA here is from genome assembly GCA_033558105.1 of Coccyzus lansbergi. Taxonomy (NCBI): domain Eukaryota; kingdom Metazoa; phylum Chordata; class Aves; order Cuculiformes; family Coccyzidae; genus Coccyzus; species Coccyzus lansbergi. The sequence goes on from JAUMJK010000709.1 coordinate 314,440, forward strand.
GGGTTGGAACTGGATGATCTTTAAGGTTTCTCCCAACCAAACCACTCTGTGAATCTATGATTTAGTATATTCATAATACTTTTCGTCTGAAGTCAAATTTCATTACTGAAAACTCTTCTATTTACGAAGATAACCAGATGATTAATAGCTGGCCTACTGCTAAGAAATATAAATTTTTACCAATATTTTCCCAAAATTTGTATGTAACTATTAATTTTCCTGAGTATTTTGCAGACTACTTCCACTTTGTTATGCAATTAAAGATCTCATGCAAGACTTCCAAATCTAGGTCCATAAGTTTACAGTTACAAACCTTTTTTTAAAGTTTCTAAGAAGGTACCTTTTACTTTCTTATTCATTCCTGAATATTTTGAGGGAAACCATGTTGTTCATAGTTTGTTATGGTATGAAGCAATTCACATCCACACTTCCATCATTGCATGCAGTGTTTGCTGCTAAAGCAGCTCAGTTAACATCACTTAGCCGATTTTCTGCAGTAAACTCTACACATGGTGGAAAACTCAGTATTAAATCATGAAGAGCAATCTAGGCAACAGCCATAGTTAAAATTCATGGTTAATATAATTCACCACAACTTTAGCATTTAATGATTTTCTAATAAAACTTAAGGGTCCTTCCTTAGTTAATTTTCCTTCTAAAGGAAAGAGGTCTACAGTGATGTTTTGATTATTTTGCCTAATTTTTATTTTTGTGCCCATGAATAATATTTTATTATCATTTGTTCTTATGAAACTTTTGTATTGACATGACTTGAATAAGACTGCATGCCACATCTGGAGTAAAAATATTTTTGTTTGCATTGCTGGTTCAAGTAGTACCTGTCCATTTTACCCCAATGCTTATTTATGTGTCCAAACTGTGACCTTAGTAACATTATAAGGGTGAAAAAAAAGTCTTTCTAAACCAAACTAGTTGTCCCATCTGCCTCCAGTGCCACATACAACAATTAAACAAGACAAACTGAAGATGCTGTGTTGAGGTTAGAGTTGCTTTAACCACCAAAGTAAATCTTTATCAGCTATTCCTGTAGGTACAAACTGTAGCTCAATGCATATTATAAACAAAAAAACCCCACCATGAGCTTTTCTGTAACTAAAAATTGTATCTTGTTTATTATTTTAATCCAGACATGCTCTGCAGCCCAGTTCAGTGTATGGCAAAAGAGCGAAGGTTATCCTGATGGCATAAGGGAGGAAACTTTGGGGAAGCAATAAGAAGGGAGATGAGGTGGTGGAAAGTGGGATTTTTTTCTCTGTTTGGCAGTGTGGGCTTATCTCCTCCCTCCCGGTAGCATATGTCTTCTTCTTCTCTTGCGTCATTTCTTGTACTTATATAAAACCACAACAATTCAGGTTACGGACTTCTCTCCCTCTTCTTCTTCCTCTCCTTCCTTTCCCTTTGCCATGATATATCAGCTTGATGCACTTTGAGCACCAGTTCCAGCTCCAAGAGAGTAGTTGATGTCAGCAGCCAGGAAACCAGCATCTCTTCTCCAAACAGCTGAAGTGTAGGAGCAGTTGAGATAGCTTTTAGCTTCTTTGCTCTTGTCTGTAGTAGTACTTCTCAAACCTTTTTAAATGAAACTTTGTTTAAGTATGTTGAGAATTCTCCATCTTAAGCAAACAGATTCCTGAGAGAAGAGGGAAGAGGTGTTATAAAATTGTTTTTATCACTCCTAAACTGTGAGATGTGACTTTTAGGTGTAAAGAAATGCTTGCCCAGCTATTGCTTGAGCTTTAGGTCTGATAAGCAGAAACAGAAACCTCCATTATCTGTCATTCCCTAAAGTGTCAATCTATAACCAAACGCAGTCTCAGCTGTGCTAAAATATTAGCTCCTACTGAAAGTTGGCTCAGAATCAGCACTGATTAGCAGAGGAATATGCAGAAATGTCTTTATGCCCCTTTGCACTTCATCTGTCCTTTCTGCTTATGCAGTTTGGAACTGTCTGAAGGTTACTTTAATTTATGCTCACTGTCTAGAGCTGCAAGCTTTAATCTGGCAGCCAGGATCAGCAAGAATAAGGGTATAATTGCAGACAAGCTAAAATCTTGTCCCTGTCCTCCCACCCCACCCTCTTACTGCAGCTGGACACATTTCTAGTGGCAGAAATGAAGGATGACTGGTTAAGAAAAATCAAACAACCCCCCCACTGCACAACTTTATTCTTTAATTTGCAGCAGTTTAGTCATTTGCAGCTTGCAGTGCAGCTCCACAAATAGATGCATTGGCACACTTGGCCTTATTGCTAAAGAGAAGTGTTGTAGAACTATGCACTTAGCCCTGGGTTCCATAATCATTAATGCTGGACCTAATTACAGATTAACCTGAAATACAGACTAGGGCACACAACTGCATTTCCAGAAAATTAAATGGACAACAATGTGTTGTTTCTTAGCCAGCTTTTATGCTAGCTTTATGCAAGCTTTGCATCATATGGACACAGAATTTTTTGTTTTGTGTAATAAATGCAAAAGCTAGACTTTGTATATCTTAAAGCCGTGGTCTCTGAATGCCTTATCAATGGATTCCTCCTTTCCATTAAATATGCTCATGTCTATACAGAAATATATAGTTAGGATTTACTGTTGTCTCTGTATCACCTCATCTCTTATACTATGAAAATCTTATGGGAAGTCAGCCATCTCTAAGACATTTTATGTGAAGGAGTTTGCTGAACAGTTAACACAAGAGACATGTCCTATACATTGATATGTTTTTAAATCTTTTTATTTTATGTTTATGATTATGACTTAAATTATTTTTTTATCATATTTCATTTATGGGTTTTTTTCCCATCACAAGTGGAGCAACGAAGCTGGTGAAGGGGCTGGAGAATAGGCCTTACAAGGAACAGCTGAGAAAGCTGGGGGTGTTCGGCCTGGAGAAGAGGAGGCTGAGAGGAGACCTCATTGTTCTCTATAACTACCTGAAAGGATGTTGTACAGAGGAGGGTGCTGGCCTCTTCTCCCAAGTGACAGGGGACAGGACAAGAGGGAATGGCCTCAAGCTCTGCCAGGTGAGGTTTAGGTTGGACATTAGGAAAAAAATTTTCACAGAAAGGGTCATTGGACACTGGCAGAGGTCGCCCAGGGAGGTAGTTGATTCACCTTCCCTGTAGGTGTTTAAGGCACGGGTAGACAAGGTGCTAAGGGGCATGTTTTAGTGTTTGATAGGAATGGCTGGACTCAATGATACCGTGGGTCTCTTCCAATCTGGTTATTCTATTATTCTAAGTGGTGTCCCTCTGGAGTCTGTACTGGTTCCAGTGTTGTTTAATATCTTCATCAATGATATAGACAGTGAGATTGAGTACACCCTCAGTAAATTACAGATGACACCAAGCTGAGTGGTGCAGTTGCCACACTGGCGGGATGGAATGTCATCCAGAGGTACCTCGACAGGCTGGAGAAGCGTGGCTGTGAGAACCTCATGAGGTTTTACAAGGCCAAGTGCAAGGCCCTACACCTGATTTGGAGCAATCCGCAGTTTCAGTACTGGATAGGGGATAAAATAAATGATTGAGAGCTGCTCTGCAGAGAAGAACTTGCGGGCGCTGGTTGATGAGAATCTCAACACAAGACAGCAGTGTGTGCTTGCAGCCCAGAAGGTCAACCATATGCTGGGCTGCATCAAAAGAAGCATGTCCAGCAGGGCAAGGAAGGGGTTTCTGACCCTGTTCCTCTCCTGTGACACCTCATCTGGAGTATTGTGTTCAATTCTGGAATCTTGAACATAAGAAGGATATGGAACTGTTGGAACAGTTCCAAGGAGGGCTGCAAGGATAATCAGAGGGCTGGAACACCTTTTCTATGCGGGCAGGCTGAGACAGTTGGGCTTACTCAGCCGAGAGAAGAGAAGGTTCTGAAGACACCTTAGAGTGGCCTCCCAGTACCTGAAGTGGGCTACAAGAAAGCTGAGGAAGGACTTTTCACAGAAGCAGGTACTGATAGGACTAGGAAGAATGGCTATAAATTGGAGAGGGTCAGATTTACACTAGACCCAAGGAGGAAATTCTTCGCAATGAAGCTGGTGAGGCACTGGCACAGGTTGCCCAAGGAAGTTGTAGATGCCAGGTTGGATGGGGCCTTGGGCAGCCTGATGTATCGGAGCATGTCCCTGCCCATGGCAGGGGGATGGAATTAGATGATCTTTAAAGTACATCTCAGACTATTCTATGAGTCTATTCTATGTGTTTTATAATAAATCAGCAGCTTAGCCTTATACTGAGAGGGACAATTAATTACTAATTAGTTTTCATTAATTACATTCATTAACTTCAAAAGTGCTGTCATTTTGAACCAGATACCAATTTTCTTCAGGTTTTTTGTGCAGCATTTATGTTGATGGACAATTTAAAAAGACCGTTGACCTCCATATTGTCATGGAGACGTATTGTTCCACCATTGAGGCTCAAGCCCAGTATAGCCAAATTTCCTAAAGACTTCTGCTTTGGTTGCAGTTGGGGAGTTAAAAAGGGATCCAACAGGATGAAAGAAGAAGGAATCTTTCCCAAAGTACCTTACTTCTAAAGCATAAGCACCATAAATGCACATTAGGAAGAAATGTTTTTCTGTGAGGGTGGGGAGGCCCTAGCCCAGGTTGCCCAAAGAAGTCATGGCTGCCCTGTCTCTAGAGGCGTTCCAGGCCAGGTTCATAGAATCATAGAATCACCAGGTTGGAAATGACCTATCAAATCATTGAGTCCAACCATTCCTGTCAAACACTAAACCATGCCCCTCCACCCATCCCTTAAACACCTCCAGGGAAGATGACTCAACCACATACATGGGCAACCCCTGCCAGTGTCCAATGACCCTTTCTGTGAAAATTTTTTTTCCTAATGTCCAACCTAAACCTCACCTGGCAGAGCTTGAGGCCATTCCCTCTTGTCCTGTCCCCTGTCACTTGGGAGAAGAGGCCAGCACCCTCCTCTGTTCTTTTAGGTAGTTGTAGAGAGCAATGAGGTCTCTTCTCAGCCTCCTCTTCTCCAGGCTAAAAAACCCCAACTCTCTCAGCCGCTCCTAGTAAGGCTTGTCCTCCAGCCCCCTCACCAGCTTCGTTGCTCTTCTCTGGACTTGCATCCAGGTTAGATGGGACTTTGAGAAACCTGTTCCAGTGGGAGGTGTCCCTGCCCATGGCAAGGGATTTGGAACTGGGTGGACTTTGTGGTTCATTCCAACCCAAACCAGTATGTGATTCTGTGATACTGGTCTCTGAGCTTTGATCCATATTCCCATCTCCCACAAATGCTCTTGTCTCCCTACCTCATATGATGTGAGAAACTGAAACGATTCCCTTCTTTTGGGTGAAATGTCAATGCAAAACACAGCAAAGCCTTTGAGAATTGCCCAAACACCTCCAGTGCGTATTGGTGACCTACATTTCCAGGAAGTTGTTTGCAAATACATTTATAGGTTGCAGAGGAGAATACCAGGCCACCATATGCTACTTCCCAAATATATATTGGAATTACCAATGGAGAATATTGCTACATCTACATCTCAGTATATTTTTGCTCTTAATATGTGATAAATCCTAAATAAATATTCTACACAAAGAATACCTGGGAAAATCTACTGTATAAGTTAAAAACCTCACACAAATATACCAATTACAATAACAATGTGATATAAACAACATAATTTTTAAACCAACACTGCTAGGGTTCTAAAATCAGCAAAGTAACTGTGGTGTTACCACTATAGGTGTCTGGTTTAAGAATTAAGCATCTCCTGTTGGGCATCCTGAACTACAGGAAGCATTTGAAATTTCTAATTCTTAAAGGTGTTAAGTGCAACATCCTGGAGGCTGTCTGTCACAGAGCAGATAAATTGTAGACGGTGACTAAGTGCCAGATTTGTACCCTACTATGTCAGCTGGCATCATTTCCATTTTGAAGGGTTCACTTCACAGGAAAAAGGAAGGAAGTGTAGCCAGTTTGCATATTCATTAAATGTCTTATTTGTGATTGCTCACAACTAGGCTACCCATTGGCTGTTGAACATGATAAAGCATTCTATTCAATCTGAACTTTATTCATAGAGGTCTGGATGCATGTTGGTGTCAATTCTGTAAAGAAAACCCCTGAAAGAATAATTGAAGTTATACAGATTCACATAATTGTTTGTGTTGGAAAAGACAGATCATGGAGTTAATGTCTACCTAATTTTGTCTTGCACTCATAATATGATGGATTCAGAAGCCAAGATGGAAGTACTTACAGGATAAGTCTCCCCAGAGATACTAGTATAGTAATTACAAAATAAACTTTGCCTCCCTTAAAATGTTTTCTGAAGATTTGTGAATTATCTGAACAAGCAGATGATAACGCAGGTGTTCCAGGGCACAAGGAGCACGCTGGCGAAGTCCTTCCACCAGTAGGTGTCACTGGAGGGATCTCGTTGGGTTTGCCAAGGAACAGTGACTTTCCAGTTTCTGATTAGTCTTTCAACACAAAAAGAAAATAAGAAAGGGCTTATTTTTCTCTATCCTTTTCTTAAAATAATTACTTCACCAACTGAAGAAAAGTAATAATCCATGCTATATACCCACTATCCAAATCTAACATCTTTTTTATGTAGTTTTGTTTTATCTGATTGTGTTTAAATTCTGCCCTAATTTGGGACCAAATTGGACGAATGACTCCCCAGAACTGTGGTGTTTTAGACAGTCGTACCCTTCCTGGTCTGCTGACTGTTTGGTAAGCTGGTGCCCTGGTTACATTTCAGCTCTCATTCCTAAAACATAACAGGTCTTACATGTCTTTGCATCATCATCAGAACAAGGCCCTTGTTAACCCAAACTAGCCTGCTTCAGCCTCTGATTTACCAAGTTCCTTATGAGATCCTTCATAACAAAATATCTCCTCTTACTTTGTACAAAGCATATGTGTTTGTGACATTCAGTAATTTATATACTTTAATACAATATTAGACCAATATCCAATCTTTTTATAGCGACCAGCACAAGTATCGTCAAGAAACCCTCTGTTGAATAATTGCAATATTAAAGACTATAGATAAGATAAATATCTTCCTAACCCCAGAAGTCAGTGTTCACCTTACAATCTGGACCTGGGATGATCAATTCACATAATATTTTCAATAATTAGGTTTTTTCCCATTTTGAGGTGTGGACCATCTTCAGTCTATAAAGAAAAAGAATCAAGTGATTAGCTATAACTTAGTGATGCTATAAAAGAAGTATTGCTTTGTTTCCCCATTTAAAGCATTTTATTTGCTTTGATGTTATTACCTTGTTCTTCTGTCCCCAAATGGTAAACACAGCAGTCTGATTTATCTTCTCTATTACACTCATGTTTCCTTTCTAAAACAAACAATTTTAGAGAAGATAAGAAAAAAACAAATAACTTGCTTATGCAATTGTTGTTTTTCCCAGGACTTTCTAGCAGCTTTTCATTATTGGGAACATGATTCAAAGAAAAGTTTAAGTATGCATTTAAATTTAAATCAGCAAGAATGGCTTATCATCTTGAGTACACTTATAAACAAGTATTTAATGATTCAGAGCCTGATCTTCTTGTCTTTATTATGGTACACATTAATGGATTTTTAGTAATGTCATACCCCGACAGTAATTGCTAGTCTCTCAAGATTTTGGATCGTACGGACCCAAGAACAGAACTTCCTGAGCAGATGTCAATGACTGCTTGTTTATTCCGTGACCTAAACACCAGAATGAGGCATAAGAAGGATCATGGTGCAAAGAACCTCACTTTTCTCCTGGATGTAGTAGGGCTGAGTTCATGCAGCACTGCACATAAATTTGGCCTCTACCAGGACTTCTTTCAGACCTTGCAGGAAAGTCTGCCTAGTCCTACAGATTCTTCTGCTCAGGTTCTCTGAACCAAGCTCCATATTCAAAACTGCAACCAGACATCCCTCAGCAAAGGAGCATCCCACTGCTGCCCTCTTTTTAACGCCTCTTTTCAACTTGGAGAGTGGTGGAAGGAAGGATGCTATGGAAAAACTTCGTATAAGTAGAACAATAGAGGGCATAGAAAATGATGACGTAACTCCACAAAAGTAAATGATCCTTATCTTGTCTTTTGACAAACAAGCCAAATCCTGGAATGTCAGCTGAGGCAGAAATAGAATATGCACTTTACAACTGTTAGAAACTCCTGAACATAGTTTTTAATATGAAAATGCATACCAGTGCTTCTCCCAGCACACCCCATTCAGGGATTTTTAAGCCAAATGTGATTCCTTTACAACTGTCTTGAACTGTGTGTAGTTACAGATTTACTTCTGCCAAAAATTAATAACTGCCCTGGTTATTTGTAAGTGGCATCACTGTAAGACCATGCCTGAAATTAGTCTGTCTTGAAACTACCCTGCCTAATTACACTTGTGTGCAGTTCTCTACAAATTTAAAACCTAGACACACTAAATCCTACAAGACCTTTGTATTTTGTAGGATTTACTCTGCAACTCAAAGAAAGGAGCTGAAAACTTGCCGAAGTTTATAGTTGCAACTGATGTTCTATGGAGAAGTGGTCTGATAAAAATACACATTTCATAAAACCTAGTGCATGATTATGTGCCTTCACACTAATCAACTCCAATCCTCTCCACCTCTAAAGAACCCAGACCCTAAGAAAATAACAAGAAAGTAAAAAGCTAGCAGAACTCCTGTGACAAAAGGATGAAGAAGGTGGCCTCCTGAGGTCACTTCCAGACATGGTTTGGAAGCTTCTCTGGGCCAAAGTCTAGTATTCTCTCACAGCAGAAGAAAAACACAATACACCAGCTTCTGCCAAATGTGGCTTTAAAGAATACTTAGTCAGCGTCTTTTCTCATGTTGAAATTACAGTCCTATTAAAACAGCTGGAATTATAGTTTTACAGGGAATTTGTATCATTAGAAATCAATTCTTCATGAAGAAATCCTTGGAAATACCAGGCTGCAACAGCCAGACCATGAACCTAGCCTAAGCCAGGCCTTGATTTATGTTCTTGTGATTTCAAGGCAACCTTGGAATAGCTATTTTACCATTTACTGAGACAAATGAAATGACTGATGGTGGAATTAGGAAAAAGCCTATCTGGATGGTACAAAGGGAAACTTACCACATTGTTGCAGGGTATGGAAGCATTTCAATAACCAGAATAAAATAGGACAGGACTTAATATCACCATTTCTGTCTTGGGATTTCCTATTTACCTGTTCTTATTTTTTGTTTATTTCATTGTTTCAGGTGCGGGTCTCAGCGTCAGTGATAATGAATCTTGTCATGGCAGCCAGGACGGTGCCAGCATGGCTAACTCCCAGATCGTAGAGTTGAGAAGAATACCCATAGCAGACACTCACCTCTAACTCCAGGGCTTGCTTGGGTTTTTGTTGTTTTGTTTTCTTTTTTTTTAATTCAAGCCTCGGTATTTTTATATTTGTACTTACTTTTGCACTAAAACACTATGTGAAGCTGTGTAGTAGAATGCTGTGAACTTTACTGAATGTTTAACAAGGAAAGTTTGCTTGAGGTTTTGTATATCAGAAAATAAACTGCTAATTTTTACAGTGGCTGACCATCAATAGATACCATGGCAATCAGCCTAGATTTCTATCGTGTAGCTAGATGACATATTTCCCAAACTGTAACTTTTTTAATTAACCTGTATATCTAACACTGATTAATAAAAGTAATAGAGTCTGTTTGATACAAACACGCCTGTTATTTCTGCTTATGGATCTGGAATATGATGCAGACACTCCAGTGAACAGGAGAGCTTTTTAATTACGCAGTTGTTCTAAGTTTCCTAAGCTTCACAGTGGTTTCTGAATAATTAACTTGGTGAACTTTACAAAATCAAATAAAGACACTATCCTAAGCCAGAGAGCTTGAAATTTAAATTATGACAAGATGAAATATGCAATGATCCAAAAGAGGGAAAGGGAGATGAAGGAGACTAGTGAAAGCACAGGCAGCTGCATGCTGTCGACTGCTCTATCTAGCTGGTTTCGTAATATTAAACTGTCTCATTCTTCTCATAGTCAGAAATCAGGTGGACATCCAAAGAGTTGAATTTTCTGTTGATCTCTGGGACTGCTACACAGATAGCTCTGTTCTGGTTGAAGGGTCTAAATATTGCATTACAGACATAGATCAGCAATCTGGGGTCATAAACAAGCAAGTTCCTCCCTTGATAAAAAAAATACAGAAAAATATTTCAGAACTGAAAGAGGAGGGCAGGCTGATTATGTAGGAATCTTTAACTCTGCTTCTGCACAGACACTCTGGAAGTAAAACACATTACAAGAAGACTGAAGGAATTTTCCTCTGGACATTTCTGAACATAGTGTAGAAATACCATAAATGAGAATACAAGCCTTTCATACCTTCTTCAGGAACTTGCCGAAAGGTTTAATGCTGGGCAACCTTTGAGCAGCAACATCTCCCTTCAGAAGAAAACTTTTTTAATGGGAATCTTCTGGTGAAATTTGCTACAGTGATACAACAAATTTTACTGTATCCAATTACTTTTTGCACTGAAAACTATCCAACCACCCAACCAAATCCCCACTTCTTTTGTGTCCCTGTTCCATAATAACTGGTAGGACTGCACAGCTTACAGTCATCACTCATATCCAAAGCAGATATAATCTTTAATGTCTAATGCAAAAGCATTCACAAACACAGAAAACATTTCTAGTCAGCAAAACCCTTAGACAAATGCTATTTAAATACCCATTTGAATTAATGAGAAATGAGAGTACATCTATATTTAATTAGTATGTGTTCTGCTGCGTTTAGCCTTAAATTTCTGACTCCTAGGAGTTTTGTTGACTCTGTTTATGCCAGTCACACTGCAGAGCAAATGGGGACAAGTCTTTGTGGTCAATGTCAAAACTTACTGGGGAGGCAAGGGTGGGTGAAAAAAGAGCTTGATTTCTCCAAGAACAATGTACGGAAGCACGGGGCAGTCAAGGAGATCCATGTCCCAGCAGAAAAGGCAGTCTTTAAAACTGGGTGCAGTGCCTCTGAAGCAGAGTGGGCAACTTTATAGAAGAGTGAACCATCTAAGCATGTGTTCTAATTCACTTTTCTACCCCTAACTACACCTCATAAAAAGGAACTTGAATGAATTTTCTGGGCACTTTAATGAACTGCAAATATCATTGAAATAAGTCTCTCAGTCTCGAGTTAAAACCTATATGAGACAATTTCAATTTATTACTTTTATGTTTTCTACATCTGGTTCTAGAAGAATTTTTTATTCTTCTTGAATCAGTTGAAATGAGCATTGTCCATTGCTGGTATGTCTCATCTACGTACTAAAGCCCTGACTTGAAGCCTGGCCTTGCAGAAATATTGCAACACTTGCTCAGTTGCGAGAGAGTCAGGGCTGTAACAGATGTTTCATTACTCGCAGTACATGCTACTACATGCTGTGAGAAAGCTTATAAAAGAAGGATGTTTGTTTGATTTTGACTCACCACCGTAAACGTTAATACTTGTGTCACTTCAACTTGTTGCACAACTGGCCTGGTTAGGGATTTACTGTAAACACATCAGCATTTTGAGAGCAGATCAGTAGGATGACGTCTGCTGCCAGTATCTGTTGAATTTTAAATCTCCAGGTGGTGGTCACACGGTGCAAGATCATGAGATGGATTTTGTTATTGTTCCAGAACCACTTTGTTTTAAAAAGAAAAATGTTCTGTCTGTAGGAAATTCAGCATTTTAATAGCATGGGTCTATCTTAGCTCCTTTTTTCTGCTCCTTGCACAGGTAAGGATTGAGACAGGAGCAGGGCAGCTGTGTGCTCTGACTCAGATGTGCCCGACAGCCACACCTGGGCAGGAGGAGTGCCTTTACCGTTGGCTTGACTTAACCTAATCAGACTGAACACCTCCTGCAGTTCCCTGATCTCAGACGTTATTTAACATTCAGTTGAGAGAATATAAACATTTCATTGTTTCTACATGACAAACAAATAGACAACTAGATGGTTTTCAAACCAAGTGTTACCACAGGGCTGTCCATGCTAAGATGACTAACTCCTTCAGTGCTTTGCTTTGTTCCTGTACAGTGAAGAACGCTAGGACACTCGTTACCTCTGTTTTTACCCCTATAAAGGAGTCATCATTTCTCCACAGGAGCCTATTTGCCGTGTTTTGAGGGGAAGAAGGAGTTTTGGTTGACAGGCATGCAACATTTTGTAATTTGCTGTGCAATGGCGACCTGTTTTCCAGACAAGTATCACCTGTAGCTGTGAAGGAATGGATGCTTCAGGAATTTATCCCCACTCATATGCCAACATAAGTAAATTCACTTCTTAGAAAGATGTGTGAATATATTTCACATTCATGTGTGTAAGTGACGGAAAATGCTAAGTTCAACAGACATCTTGTAGGTGATGTTTCAGAGAAAGTGAGTGTAGAGGATTCTGATTTCATTTTCTTTGGTACATACCCAAAATAAGTAAATTCCTGTCACGGACTTGAACAGAAATATTTGAATTTTTCCTTTAGAACCCATTTGAGAGTCCCAATATATGCAGGTTCTGTCTCTACCATGCAAATGCTTAGTACTCCAATATCCTACATCCAAAGTCATCATCCTACTGAGAAATGCACAGAGAGAGCTTTGATCTGCATAGGATTAAATTGTATTGAGGCCTTTACATAAATAAAGTGCCTATGTGCTCAACATAAAATTATGTTAAATAGACTGATCATGCAGAAGTTTGACTAGAAAGTTTCTTAAGTTCAAACATATCCTGCTTTCAGATATATTTCACTATAGTGCATCCTGTACTTTAGCTACTATTTTAGAGTCTGCTTCACCAGTAAAACCAGTAAGAAATCAGAATGTATGCCTCATTTGCTGGCAGCAGAATTTGCTCCTGTGTTGTGTCTATTGGCAATATCACATAGTGAGAATAGCACATACAAATTTGGCCTTTTCTGCCCAATTCAGTCAGTTATTCCATTAATTTTCACAGAAATAAAATCAAATATAATTTTGTTTTTTCATTTCATGGTTCAAAATCATCTTCTATGCAATAAATATATTATCATAATTATCATGTAATACTCTTGTATGCAATAAATACATGGAAGTAATTGCAATGTAATACTCAAACATTATTGAATGAAATGCCTGGAACTAATGATATCTTAAAACAGAGAAGTCTGCATAAACTGGCCTAAGTGGTAGTCCAAAGCCCTAGGAATGGTTTTGTTTGGTTGATTAGGTTTTAACCAAGTCAAAGTTTTGTTCATGACAGAGACAATATTTTCACCAATGCACAAGATCTGGAGAAATTTTTTTGTTTTATTACATCTCAACAGTTTTTGCAGTCCGTGAAAACACAAAGACTGCTGTAGCATCTATTTGGTCCTGCTGTCCTGCTCAGCATCCCCAGGAAGGTGAACGCTTTGCTCTTCCTGGAGGTAGTGGGTTTACTCATAGGATTATTTTGCCAGTGTTTCACACTAAAGACTGGCAGAAGGACTTTCCTGGGTGTCTAGAAAAGAGAAATATGTTATAGGAACTGTGAGAGTGGAGTCTTAGAGCATAGATTAATAAACTTGCTGCTACTCCCTGGCTAAAACATATGGCCTGGAGATTGTCCCAGGAACTTCTCATAACAATGGCTTGTGACAAAAGTGCAGGGAAGAGTTTTTACCAAAGCTACATGGTTTTTCCCCAATTCAGCAGGTAGGTTTTGAAGATGGTGTGGTCACTCCTGTGCTGTAGTGCTGCTGATTTGAGTGCACAGTGATTTTATCTGGAGATGCTGTAACTTCCAAAAGCTGTAATCTTCAGCGTGGTTCTACTTTTCATGCAGAGCAAACAGCAGCATCTGGCTTGACTTTTGGTGGTTAAAAGTATGTGTGAAAAAACAAGTGCGTGTCACCATGTACACACAGACAGAAAGTAAAAAAGATATAAGAATTTAATATCATAAAAATAAGTTCAGTTTTAGTCTGGAAGCTAAAACACTATGGTCCTGCTTATGAAACAGGTTTCCCTGGAAACTCCTTGGCTCTTACTTTACAATTCCTGAACTGAAGTTAAGCGTGTGATTTCCCAGTTTCCTAACTGGAAATAGTCACGCATCCAGACATGGGAGATACAGTTGCCAACAGGGCTCCTAGAAAAGGGGACACCTGCAATCTCCCTTTGCACCCAGCCTTCTGCAGAGCACAAGTATGTGATGTACCACCTGCAGCCCCACTTTGCAGAGCCCACCATGATGCTGCTGTGTGAAGTCTAACTGCTCCACAACAGTCGGGAAGCAGAGAACCAAGTACAGAAATTTGTCCATCTGGCAAGGACTGGACGCGTTTCTGCTCCACATGCACACAAGACCATAATTTATTTTTTTTTTTTTTCTGTTTTGGGAGAACAACTTGTCCTGGAGACTGTGGCAGGGCAGGAGGAAAAGAATGGAGAAACAAACTGTGATCTCACTTGAAATCCTTGTTGAGTACTGATAAAGGGAGATAGCAAGCTGTTCCTCCTCAGGTGTGTTCATGTGGTCCTTCCTGCAGGATGGTAACACCGTCAACCTTGCCACCTCTGCTGTGACATACAGGCACTCTCTCAGTATTTACTCAAATGGGGTTTGTTCTCTGGTGTTTCAGTCCCCAAATGAGACTTTTTTGTGCCTGTTCTCCATGCCTTCAATATTGTTTGCAGTGTTCTTTGCAGCAGAAATCTAACAATACACTACTGACCAACTTTCTTCTGCTTCTCTTCCCCCATCTCCTGTTTGTCCAGCACCTCAGTCACTTCTGTGGACCCATCTTCCTTCCCAAAGAAACTCTTTATTCACTTATTCCTTCTAATAGCTTTTGGCTCAATAGCAAATGGGTTTGTGCTCTCACTTCCTCAACCAGGCCTTTGTAAGGATATAATGCCAAATATGAATGTTCTGGTTTTCTGTCTTGTAAGAGGGAACCAGTTTCCTTCCTAATTCTTTGTTGTTCTGCAATTACCACATTTTGTACATTCTACTGCACAAAGCCCTAAGGAGTCATGTCCTACTCTAGTGAAAAACATTTGAGATCGTCTTAGAATTGAGCCTACTTTGTCTATTTGGATGGTTGAGTACTTTGTTCTCTGATTAATGTGTCTCCACCTGAGTGAATCCTGTGAATCATAGAGTCACAGAATGTTTTGGGTTGGAAACAACAACTGCCTATTGATGAGCACTATACACATATTCAGAGCACCTAAAAGCACAGACTCTCTCCTTCAAGGACTACATATCTGCAGCTTATATGTTCTTCCATCCTGCAAACCAGATTCGATAAGAATCATGTTACTTTGCAGGGCTAATGATCTTTCAGGGTTCTTTTCTGGGCAACCTGGGCCAGTGCCTTATTATCCTCACCGTGATGATATTTTTTCCTAATGTCTAGTCCAAATCTTCCCCCTTCCATTTTAAAACCATTCTTGTCCTATCAGTCAATGCTCTTGTAAAAAGTCCCTCCTCAGCTTTTCTGTAGGCCTTCTCCAGGTATTGGAAGCTACTGTAAGGTGTACCCAGAGCCTTCTTTTCCCCAAGATGAATAGCCCAAACTCTCAGAGCTTGTCTTCATAGCAGAGGTCTTCCAGCCCTCTGATCATTGCTGGCTCATGACGAGCTTCTCATCAACCAGAACCCTCAAGTGCTTCTCCACTGGGCTACTGTCAATCCCTTACATTTAGTGTTGGCAGAAATCCTCTGTTGCACATTAGAAGACTTCTAATCCTGGCCTTTAGTGAACTAAGGACTAGGGTAAGGCCTGACCTACGGCACCGGTGAACCACTGCTCTATTTCCAGTGGGCAAACAACCTGCTCATCTTAAAAATCCATGTTGTTCTGTGTAGTGTCTAGCAAGAGCAAGCAGAGCAAATACCAGGCAGTTTTGAGCAAGCCTTCTGACTTGCAAATGGAATGGCTCGTTACAAACATTGGGAGATTAATATTAAAGATAATCCTCCAAGCATGGAAAAGAATCCCATGTAGCCTCAGGAGATGGACAGCTAAATCCTCAGAGCCAGTGTACACAGTTATACCATCTGACCCTGGGGATATAGACCTTGTTTTTGAAAGCAGCATGCTCTAGAGGAGAAAGTAAATGGAAAAACAATGTCATCTTGCTTTCCTAACCCAGAAAAGGAGCCTCAAATGTTCATTAAAACAATCTTTTATTGCAAAAGAAACAGAAGCTGGGATTTTTCTGCTCCTCATAAAGCTGAGGCTAACATAATTAGAAAATGTCATAGCTTTCTGAAACTGTGTGAATTAGCAAAGAAAAGGAGTGTGCATTTCTATTAACGTCTTCTCTGATTATATTCAAATGCTCTCAGAAATACTAAAAGAATTACTGGGGTATTTTGCAGAAGTGCTAGCCAACAAGAGTAAGTTTTTACATATCACATGAACTAAGACATCATAAGACACAAATTTAGTGCCTGCAGATCACAAGTGTTCAGAATTCATTAGTTTTGACTAATTGAGTGGCTTTTTACTAGTTTTAATTTGATATCTACTGTAGAAGGAAAATTGTTATGTTGAAACTAATTAAAGCACTTTTTCCATCTTTTATGAGTTTTATACTACTGGTGGTAATATATATTTTGCTCAAAATGAAGTCTAGTATTCCTAGTTTTCCTGAGGATGAAGGAAATAAAGGCAGGCTTAAATCTTTGTACTGATGAGAAAGCCTATGTATTGTGAATAGCTCTCTATTTTATTAATTAGCTTTGAATAAATAAGACTTTAAACAATTAATAATTCTTCTTTTGGGGAAGGGAGGTTTGAAAGTGAGGTGCTCGCATGTCTACATTTCTGTTGAAAGAAGACAGGAATACAGAGAGCAGGAAAGCATGGGGAATGTTTAATCCCATTAAGTGTGAAGATGAAGACGTTGAATGTCTTTGTGGTAAGATCCATTCTCTGCCAAAACTGAAAACATGGAAAATAAATCAGCAACAGTAGATGTCATTGTCTTAGCTTGATTATTAGCAACTGCAGGATTTGGCCTGGAGCAACTGTTTTCATTTGTACTGGCAGGGTACAGTCAGCAGTGACCGTTCTACTGCTTCTCAAGGTCAGATCTTCATCCAGTGGCTCTTAGACAATATTTCTTAACAGCAGTTTTCATTGGCTAGAATTTATATGTTGTAATTACAGGCATGAAAATCTGATCTTAACTGACTTGTGAACATAAATGCTACTTTTGGTTTGAAGGTAGAGAAACCAAATTTCTGGCTCTCCCATAAAAACCTGGAATACAGAATTACTCAATTACAGCAAAGACAACAGAATGCAATGACTGACATGTCAGCTTTAGAAAGCCTTTACCTGATCATGGTTGACCTTTTATATTGACATGTGAGACTGAACCATCTGTCTGCCATCCTGCCTCAAATTGATACCTGGCAATTGTCCTCTCTGCAAAGGAGAGCAGAAGAGAACTCAGCTCAGAGGGAGCTGATGTGCCAAGGTGCCACCCGCACCAGCAACACTGGTGCAGGTGGAAGACCCAGGTCACACAAAATCCTTGAACTGTAATACATGACCTATGTGCTCTTGACTGCCCACCTGCTTTTACGGAATGTCCTAGTATCAACTTATTTAATGCTCACCTGCCCTTGGGTTTCCACTACAGAAACCAGAGTATAGGTGCAACTATCCCTCTTATTTCTGGCAAGGACTTATTAGTATGAAGTTTACCATCCAATATCAGACGTAGTCATCCACTGCCATCTTCTCTAGACATACTGTAGATTTGCAAGCAGTAGGAGTGCCCCTCTGGGAGGTATTTGCATACAGAAAAGATGAAAGAGATTTTTGCTTCTGTCATCTCATTTGCCCAGGGTCTCAATTCTCCCTTCGCCTGCAGCCACATTGACAGTCTAGGGTGATACCCAGATGAGGACTTGGATCTTTCACCTCTTCCAGTCTTTGGGAACGTTTATCTTAGCTCTAGGACCATGCTGTAGGGATGATGATCTTTCAGAGGACTATTGTTGGCATCCACCTTGCATGTCTAGATGAAACAGAGATAAGACACATTGACGTCCAAGTTTCTGGTGTCTTGAGGGTGGAGATCTTGAAGAAAACCTAGTCATACCTGAACAATCCACTCAATATGACCTCAGTTTGTGCAGTTTCATGTATCATTCAAGTTGCCACTTTGTTCTAGAAGAAAAGCAGTTTCTTATCTGGAACCCCGGGGCATGTATATGAACAGCATGTTAGGATAGATCTTTGGAAACTTGTCTGGCACAATGTGAGAAAGGAAGAGGGCATGAGGAATTCCAGGTCTGAGTTCTTGAGGTCCAAAAGGCAAGAGAGAGAGAGCAGGTTAGATTGCTGCTGCCCTGGGACCTTTCTAGGTCTCCGCTTTAGGTACTGGGATCCCTCACTGAGTTGCACGATGAGGGCCACCTGAGCCTATGGCAGCCCAGCCCACAGCCTGAGATCAGCAAAATCTGACTCGGTCTGCTTGTAAGCAGGACTTTGAGTGCATGTGGGTGTAAAGCTACTGTATCTTTGCTCAATCAGATTATATAATCAATAAAGGTTCTTTAAAGTCTAAAGACACAAGGGTCATCCCTGGCTGTTTGGCCAGTTTTTTTTCTGAGACCATAAAAATAGCTCTATTTGATCCTGAGAGGTTTTTTCAGGCTTGTTTTGGTTTCTGAATTGATTTGGTTTCCATAGACACTGTGAGGGCTGGAGAAAACCACACTTCTACTTGTTCTTCAAGCTGTCAGCTTTAGACCAGTAATTCTGTGATCACAGCTTTCTGCTAAACTTCTCTCCCTTCCTTTGGTTTTCTGCAGGGCAACCTGCTAGGGTTGTCCCATGTATCAGTACATTATTTTCAGTTCTCACCTACTGTTTGCAGAGCTGAGGGGATACTGAGAAGGTACATAGGCTCTATGATACATGCTGGACTACTGTTAGGTGCACAGTGTAAGTCCAAAGTAGGTATCATGTATATTGCAAGGGGCTGTGCTGGTAGATGCTAAGTTAGAGCTTGCTCCTTAACTGCTGTACTTGCCTGCTGTAGAAAGGACAAAACTGTTTTGAGCCCTCTAGCTCAGTAAATTCAGAATTCACCTTCTTGCAGTGATATTATTCTTCCTAAATTCCAGAAAATGGACATGTTTACCTTATTCAGTCAAGAGTATCAGTGCTGTCAGTTTATATAAAAGTGGTGAAAATTATTAATGATACAAAACAGTAGTTTTCTCTCATGCTGCTTTTGTAAGTAATGCAAATGTGAAGGTCCTTTCTACATGTCAAGAAGCTGGAAAGCAAAGATACGTATATTACTAATATCTGATTAAATGTCTCTTGCTCTTGATATGACTATAATTTTCCCCATTTGATAAGACAGTACACTATCTTTACATATGATGAGTCCTCCGAAATGTCTGACCTTGATTAAAAACAAACATGCTTCTTAATGTTAAAGGAAGAAAAAAAGGAACTACTATATATAACATGCCAAGTTCCTTTTTTTGTTGTTTGTGGTTGTGTCTCTTTTCTTTTTTTCTGTATCATATGTAACTACATTATTGCTGAAGAAAGCACTGAACTCTGCTGCATTTCATTCTATACAAACACAAGGTCTTCAACGTCATCTAAAGATCAAGGTTTCATTTTTGCTTGGAGGTAATATAATAATATTTGTTTGGACTTTGTAACTGAATAGGAAGGGAGAGGTTATCTATGCACATGCATTTGACTGAAAGTGAATGGGTTTTTTCCCATGGAAAGCAGCCTGAACATTCAATCATTAATTTGCAAAACAAACAACCCAAAAGAACTTGGCTCGCACTTTCCATATGTATCTAACAGGATTTAGTCAGAATTAGCTGCATATATAGGCATGCCACATGACACTCGGTTGCAGTTTCCATTTGGCTGAAGATTTTTCACATTGAAGCAGCATTCACTGTGCAGGGGAGGCTCATGGTGCCACAGGGGAGTGATGATGTTGGGGTGCAAGACACCTTGACAGTCCTTTTTGCCAATCTGTTGCACAAGAGCATAACTCCTCTAGGATCTCAGTAGGTACTGCTCTCCTCTCCTACTCTTCTCTGCACCAGTGCTCCTCAAAAAGACTTTTATTGAGAGCAGGTGACTGCTGGAGATGAAGATGACCAACTTGCTGTGGCTGAGGAAAGCCACTAAAATCATCAAACAGCTTCATAAATGGGACATAGCAGTATTTCCTGGAATATGGTGCCTTCAACACTTATTTGCAATCTCAGTGGTGTTAGGGATAGATTTGTGTTGAGCATACCATGAGCATAAGCATGTCACATATGCTAGAAGATGTATGATTAATGGTTTAAATCCATGTTAGTTTGAAACTATCCTACATCTGCTAAGTCCACATTCAAGCAAAAGTAATGAAACTTTCTACCTGCTACAATCAGGCATTCCAAAGTGGTTCCTTGTTTCTCAAACTGTACCAGTCCCTGCCAAATAAAATACAACCATTTAATCATGTTAAATTAGAGCTATAATAATATTAGTCATTGCCTAATAGCCTTTTTAAGCCACTAGAAAAGTAAAGTCTTGCCAAGAAGACTGTTACCCTTCCACAGTAAAAATCAATAAATCATAATTGTGCTGTGTACCTTGACCTCTTTCCTACCACACTGTGGAAAACAAACAGCAGGAAGCCAGAGGCTGGTTAAGTAATTTAAACAATTTGTAAAGTGTAATTCAGAGACTGGTTAGGCCTATTAATTAGTAAATCATTCATAAACTTGAAGGTATTGAAATGCACTCAATTTCAGTAAAATATACTGAGTGGAGCAATCTGATAAAGTTGCTGCTACCATCAGGACTGTAAAAGACTATGTTAAAGAACTGTTTCTGTTAATGTTTGAACATAAATTGGTGAGCATATGCTAGAAAGTAACTAATCAGTTGCAACCATTCCACCCAAGCTAGATGTGTCATAAGTTATGGTTAGCCAGAAGACTTTTATTTTTAAGCACTAATTACTGATATTTTCATCAATATTCCCAAACTTATATTTCCAAAGCAACTGCAGGTGTGAGTCAGGGTTTTTTTCCCCTGGTTTTTTTTTTTTTTTTTTTTTTCTCTAAACTAACTGTTTTCTGATAGTTAAATCACATTGCTTTTCCCTGATTTTATTGAGACAGTAGAGGCAAATTACCAGCCCTGGACTCCCAAAACTGCATCTGTGCTGTGGATATTTACAACAGGGCAGAGCACATTCTCTGGAATAACAGCCTTGGTTGGGTTAGAAGGGATTTAGACAGGACTGGGATTTAGAAGGAATTTTTATGTGATCCTTAAAACACCGGCTGAACACTTTGGGCTTCCTTCCCCTCTCCTAAAATGGTTTAAATGCTATTTATTTGTAGGGGCCCAAAAATGGCCCCTGGGATAGCTCAAAACCTTGTGACATGCGGAATCAAGACTCCATAACTTATAAAGTAGGTATGTTTATTCAGCGCTGAGATGCACAGGAGAATCATTTCTCCAAAACAACGTGCATGCCCATTGTGGCAACTCATTTTGGCTTTATACGATAAACTGTTACATATTCCAAAACCATCTATACATATTCATAACCTTTCCCCATTTCTAATAATAATGAGTTTGAGAAGAGACCTCTTCCTGTTTTCTGCCTGTGAAAGGTTTTCTCAGGGATAGGGGCAGTTGACTTAACTTGCTTTAGCTTCAATCTGTTTCCATGTTCTCATTCGCTCTTATCACAGGTCCAGATGACTTGTCCTGCTTATTAGAAATCTTTTAGCAACAGGCCCCCTTCCTACACAAGGCTTATAGAAATATGTTGCTTTAACTAAACAACTGTCATCCTGTGTATTCTTTAAGTGTGAGCAGTTTCTGGTCCACTGTCCTTCAAGTGTCAGTTGCTTCAGCGAAATTATTATTATTCTGTGTAATCTTAAGTATTAGTGCTTGTCTCAAGCTGCTAAACAATGGTTATCCTGTTAGTACTTCTCCTAGCTCCAAATCATTTGAGTCATGACAAAAAATAAAGAATTCCAAATCATGGAATCATCGAACCATTTAGGTTGGAATAAACCTTTGAGATCATTGAATGTAACCATAAACCAAACACTGCCGAGCTCACCACTGAAACATGTCCCTATTCACCACACAGACCTGACTTTTAAATATCTTCAGGGATGGTGACTCAACCACTTCCCTGGGCAGCCTCTTTCAATGGCTAAGAACAATTTCCATGGAGTGGTATTTCCTAATATCTGGTTAAAACCTTGCCTGATGCATCTTGAGGCCATTTGTTCTCACCCTGTCTCTTGTTACTTCAGAGAAGAGACCAGCACCTGTCTTACTACAACCTCCATTCAGGCATTTGTAAAGAGTTATGAGGTCTCCCTTCAACCTTCTCTTCTTCAGACTAAACAGCTCCAGCCCTCTCAGCCACTCGCCATAAACCTCATGCTCTGCTCCCCTTCTCTAGACAAGCTTCAGCCCCTCAAGTTCTTTCTTGTACTGAGGGACCCAAATCTGAACCCAGGATTTGAGGTACAGCCTCATCAGTTCTGAGTACTGGGAAATGATGGTCTAATGATGCTAAATACCTTCATTAGCATTCAAGTTAAACCTTTAATAGTAAGGAATCTGGTTATCCAGGGCTGGTAAGCAGGTGAAGTGTCTCCCACCCTTTTGAAAGGTCACCCTTTAGCAAAACCCTGCTACTAAGCAAAGCCATAGGCTAAATGAACATTGCAGTCTAAGCCTCCGGCATGTGTGAACGATCATTGGCATTTATCAACTGCAGCAGAAAAGCTGAAATGGTGACTGAGATATAGCTGGACTGTGTTTGTGTAAACACCCTGGCTGGTGCTGCCTGAAGACCGGCATTCTAGCCCCAGGAATCTCCAAGTGAATAGTGAAGCATTCAAAGGAGGAAGCATGTAAAAGAAAAGTATAAACACTTTCCAGGAATATTTACACTGTTTAGATATTTCAAGGTTAAAAAAAAAAAAAAAAAAAAGAAAACCACAGGGAAGAATAACAACAATATTTCTGGAAAACTTTGTTTCATAGCATTGTTTATTGAGTGCTTCCTGACTGATATAATTATCAACATGATATGAAGTATTTATATATTAAAAAATTAAAGATTAAATGCACACTAAAGGAAGAAAAAACTTTGATCTTCTAGGAAGGAACATTCTTAGGGGAAAATTATTAGCTGAATTTTTTCTGCTTAAAACCAGTTTTATTAATATTTATAAAGTTTAGTGGATATTTATGTTCTTTACTGTTTCCTGACATCTCCTTGGATCAAGACAAGCTTATATCTAACACTACTATTTCCTGAGTCACTGTTCGTTTTCCTACTAGTTGCAGCATGACATGTTCTACTTCTCTGGTAATAATTTCTTTCTCTGCATGTTCTACATGTCCAGTCCCTTTTATAAAAGCACTTAAGGAGGGGAGAAAGAAGGTTTTGATTTCACGTTAGCAATCCAACCAATTCTGTCAGCTCTTAGTAATCTTAGCAAAACTCCCTGACATCTAGAAAAAACACATATCTGTAATTCCTCATTTAGACCTTACCTAACTTTAGAATCACAGAATCACAGAACAACCTGGTTGGAAGAGACCCACCAGATCATCAAGTCCAACCATTCCTATCAAACACTAACCCATGTCCCTCAGCACCTCATATACCCGTCCCTTAAACACCTCCAGGGAAGGCGAATCAACCACCTCCCTGGGTAGCCTTTGCAACTGCCCAATCACCCTTTCTGTTAAAAAAATTTTCCTTATGTCCAGCCTAAATCTCTCCTGGCGGAGCTTAAGGCCATTCCCTCTTGTCCTGTTCTCTGTCACTTGGGAGAAGAGCCCAGCTCCCTCCTTTCAGGGAGTTGTAGAGAGCAATGAGGTCTCCCCTCAGCCTCCTCTTCTCCAGGCTAAACACCCCCAGCTCTCAAACGTTCCTCATCAGGTCTGTTCTCCAGCCCCTTCACCAGCTTCATTGCTCTTCTCTGGACTCGCTCCAGAGTCTCAACATACTTTAGTTTCAGAGGAGGTGTCTACAAGGAGAGTTTCCATCTGGCTTTCACAATGAGACTAGGAATGCCATCAAGTGACCCAGAGAAAATAGAGGGTCCATTGCCATTACTGGTTCATCATTGCATTTTGAGCTGCAGAAGGATGGACACTGAACAAACTCACACCATGCAAGGGAGTTCTCAAAGCACACACACAGAGACGAGGGAGCAAAAGGTCACTTTTCCTAAGGAATTTCAAAAACAGGGCTTGTGCAGACACAAGATGAACACCTCTGAAGTGTGGGTGTTCAAAGGGAAGTTTTTCCAGCCCTCCAAGAAGTATACAGGCATTGGTCTTCATTGTGACCTGGCCCAGCCTCCTCCCTGCACCTACACCCCAGGTTCCTGAAAGAGTAGAGGCTAGTCTATTTGTGTGAAAATACTATTTGAGCTGTGCCTTCACATGAGGATGCCTGTGGAATCCCTCAGTTAAAATCTGTGCTGGACAGCAAAAGATGAAAAGGTAAAATGAACCATCAGTCTGGCTACAGTATGCTTCATAACTTCACAATGGTTCTCACCCAGACCCCTCAGAGAGGCATGGAGTGAAGCTTTGGAACTCCTGGGTGTTAAAGCAACTTAATAGAAATAAAAATAAAAATAAAAATGTGCATCTGTATGTACACCAAAAATCTTTGACTCTAACCCATGCTATTGACATAAGCAAATGGTTTTAAATGCTTTAAATGAAATTTAAAGTTTCAGAGCAAGATAGGGCTCTCTCCCTGCCTCTGGAGACAGAAAGAAGGCTGTCTCTGAGAGGCTGAAGATACTGTGTGCAGCTCCATCCCAGGGCATTTTTTGATGCTATTGTGTTTGGAATTTAACAGCATTCTGCTTTGGGAATTTGCTGTAAATAGGATGTGTCACTGTATTTATGTAAGAAGGCAGCTGTTGGAGATCTATAGCCTGAAGAAGAGTTTTTGCAGGTTAGAAAACAGTAAAATATGAGTCTGGAGCACAATATTCACAGAAAAGTTGAAATTTAAAAAAAACATACATACCCAGCTTTCGCTGTCACTGGTCATAGACACTAATTCAGATTTTTTTCATTTTCCTCCTAAAGGGACTCAATTTCCTCATTTTTTTCCAGCATCATGTTGGTCAGAAAAAAGTCCAGGATATTAAAAACGAAAAAAAAAAAAAAAAGGAAAAAAGGCCACATTGTAAATGAACAAACTTGTTTTCTTTCAGTACAAGGCTTGCTTATTTTTCCTTTAGAAAAAGTATCAATTGATTTGTAATTTCGACATCTTCATCTGTTGCACATGGTGGGAAAAGACATTGCCCCACTGCTGAAAGTGCCACATGAGAAATTACATCTAATTTTCCTAGAGCTAGAAATGGAAATGTGACTGCTCTTCTGGGCCTTGAGATATCTCTGGTTTCTGAAGTGGAGGAAAGTATCTGGAGAAGCCAGCCAGGCTTAAAGAATGAATTAAAAAAGACATTCTACGAAAGCAAAAATTCAGCTAATGTGAAGTATTGCCTCTTCCAGTTTAACCTCCAATTATGATTATTATGTAGAAAATTGTTTATCTTTAGACGTGTAGTGGGTTTGATCCAAAAGAATTTTAGTGTAAGGATTCTGCCTTCTCTTGGTTTTGATTTGTTTGATTATTGCTTTTGCTTTTACTAAGAAAATTTCAGCTATCTAAAGCTGTTTATTTGATGATTCCTCACTTGGCTTTTCCCCGTGTTGCCCACACTTTGCATGGATACTAATGAGTACACAATGATACTGTTCTTCTTAGTGATGGAAGGTAAGGCTGTAGCACAGTGCCTGTTGTGGGGTTTAACTGTAAGAAAATGCTTCTTAGGGTCTGATACCTGTGTGGGAACACTGATGTCTCCATTTGTAATAGTATGCGTGTACATACATCTTTTGGTTTTAGAATAATTGAATTATGGCATTGATTCTCATCTTTGGCAAATCTTTTGGGCACCCACTGCTCTCTCATTCATCCCATGTTATGTTTCGTGTGTGTGGTTTTGAATGAAAACTTTATATTAAATTAAAAATAATAACACAGGCAGTAGGAAAAACATTCGTAGTCTAGCTGAAATTCCAGTGTGCAGGGTTTTTTTCAACTTTTTTATTCTTTTAAAGATTAGTAGTTATTAAGAAATCTTCCAAAAATTGTTTTTGTGATTGCAGTAAGTCAGCTCACTGCCCAGTGGGAAATAATCACTCAGTCAAGCATAAGGCCGTGGATAAGAACATTAAATAAGGTGTGAGTCAGTGTATCTCTTTATCTTTTTTTTTCCCCCATGTCTCATTGTTGTATTGAACAGTGAATTTGCAAGGTTAACTGCAGATGCAAATTTAATGTGTCTATATGCAGAAAGTAAATCCTGAGGCAGCAGGACAACACTTACTGTCATAAGGACTTAATAGCTGACTGAATAAAGAAATGTGCAAGATTTCAGGACCTGAACTGAGACAGCAGAACAGTTTTGCTAATGACTTAGATAGGAGCAAAGTCTAACTTGAATGCAGTTAGCCTAGAATTACAGATAAATTTCATACTAGAGCTGTCCAAATGATAACAAATTTGATTCATTAGTTTTTAAATGGCTGGAAAAGTCCTTAATTTTGCTACTAGATGTACAGAACACATTTGGGTTTTGTCTCTATTCAGGCTATAATACATTGTTATTACCTCAAACTGAAAGGTTTATTACATACAAAAAACCCCCAAATAATGTGCTAACATCAGAGTGCTTATAAATTTAAAAGAAATTAATGTTTTATTTAAGAGTTACACTCCCACAAATAGCAAGTAAAGTGTTGATAAGTAATCCTTAGATTAAAATGTGTTTGCAGTGGGTTAGAACTTATGAATAACGCACACACATGTAGATAGAAAGGTTAGCTAATGAACAACTTCCAGCTGAGTGGACCTCTACCCACACTGGCTGTTCTGCCACTGTATACTTCAACCATCCTTGTCATATACCAGGAAAACTGCTTATTCCAGAATAAAAATCTGCTATCTAAAAACTAAACCTCTACATTTAATAGATTATAACTGAATACCACAGAATGGTTACAGCTGGAAAGACCTTTAACATCATTAAGCCCAACTATCTACCCAACTCTACTAAGTCCATCACCAGACCATGTCTGTGGATATAATATCTGCTTGCCTTTTAAACACCTCAAGGGATGGGGACTCAGCCATCTCTGGGCAGCTTCTTCCAATGCTTGACAAACATTTCAGTAAAGAAATTCCTCCTAATACCCAACATAAATCTACCCTGGTCCATTCTGAGGCCTTTTCCCCTTCTTCTGTCACTGGCTACCAGGGAGGAGAGGCCAGCCCCTACCTCACTACAACCTCCATTTAAGTGGTTGTAGAGAGTGATGTTGTCTCCACTCAGTCACCTTTTCTCCATACTGAACAAACCCATATAAGTCGAGATTCTAGCTGAGCTTTGTATGCTTGTCAGTTATCAGAGATAATCTCAACTTGTCTGGAGCAGTTTCAGTTTATACCACAAGCAGACACTACACAAGTTGTGATGATTTTGGGGATCAAGTGTCCCAGGGCATTGAATATTTCTGCTACTGAAAGGTTGCAACTGTTTTGTGTACCATGGGAGAGCAAGAAGAGTTGACAGGTTTCCTCTCCCTAGGCTATGTGAGCAAAATTTCTAATAGAGTTCATGGGGAAGGGTGGAAAAAGTATCTGAGAAATGTATTATAGACTATCTGAAGCATTATGAAAGAAAACCAATGAGGCAGTACCATTCTTAGGAATTGTCTTAGATGGCATAACCAATTTATAACAAGTAAGTCCTCTGCTGAAAAGAACTGGGAAAATTCAGAGCCTGCAGACAGCCTGAGATACTGTACAGAATCAGAGGAAGAAATTTGCTTTGGAAGTGCTCAGCCAGACGGTTCAAGGCCCACAGCAGTAGAAGTAGCACTGGATTTGCATTATATAGTTCATAGAATCATAGAATGGTTTGGGCTTTAAGAGACCTTAAAGCCCATCCTGTTCCAACCCCTCCAAGGGAAGAAACACCTTCCACTGGTTCAGGTTCTTCATAGCCTCCTCCAACCTGACCTTGAGCACCTCCAGGGATGGGGCATCTATGACTTCACTAGGCAAAGTGTCCCGATACCTCACCAACCTCATAGCGAAGAATTTCTTCCTAATATCTAATCTAAATCTTCCCACTTTGAGTTTAAAACCATTCCCACTTGTCCTGTACCTGCATTCCCTGATAAACAACCAGTCCTCAGCTTTCCCATAGCCCCCCTTCAGTACTGGAAAATTGCTTTAAGGTCTCTGTAGAACCTTCTCTTCTCCAGGTGGAACAACATCAGCCCTCTGAGCCTGTCCTCGTATGGGAGATGTTACAGACTTCTGATCACCTTCATGGCCTCTTCTGGAGTTGCTCTAATATATCCATGTCAGAGGACTCCAGAACTGAGCAAAGGGCTCCACGTAGGGTCTCACTGGACTGGAGTAGAGAGGGGTAATTCCCTCCTTTGCCCTGGTAGTCCCACTGCTTTGGATGCAGCCCAAGATACAGTTGGATTTCTGGGAATGTAAGCACACATTGCCTGTACCTGTTGAGATTCTCATCCACAATCACCCCAAGTCCTTATCTTCAGGGCTGCTCTCAATCTGCTGTCCACTCAGCCTGCAATTGTGATTGGGATTGCCCCTATCACAGAATGCTTTGGTTTGGAAGGGGTCCTTACAGGTCATCAAGTTCAACCCCTCTACTCAAACAGGGACAAATTTTACTTTATCATGTTGCTCAGAGACCCCTCCTACCTGACCATGAGTATTTCCAGGGATGAGGCTTCCACTGGAGAACCTGTGCCAGTGTTTCCTTACCCTCATTGTTAAAAACTTCTTCCTTATCCAGTCTAAACCCACCCTCCCTTAGTTTGAACACTTGAAGATGTGTCTAATGCAACCTCTTAGCTGTAGTGACTTCCAAACCGTTTCATGTGCAATCTCGAAGGATTTTCCAGGGTGCTCAGTGATCTGTAGACAATCAGTAGCATTCAGTGCTTCACAGATATCTCTTGGCATCTGGAGGTGTCTGCTCTGTGGTAATGCAGTCATAATGTCAAGCAAGAGTGCCTTAAGTATGCTAATATTCCTTGCCAAGCCATTAGCTGTGTTCCAAAGTCCTGTTAAGAGCTGGTGGCGGTGCCCTCAGCTGTAGCATGAACCCTTGCACTTTTAGTGTCCCTTTTTCTCTCTTTCAGCAGGGAAGACTGAATATGAACAAATTTGGCCTCTGATTAATGAGAGCTCATCATGTCTGAACCTGACCTCCTGCTGGCCGTTTCCTCTTTCTTTGACTCTAGGGGTAGATTGGTGATGGCATATATTGTGGTTTTGGCTGTCAACTGCTATGTTTACCATCCTGCTGAAGGAAGGATCTGAGTCTTCACATTTGTCAGTATCACCCTTACAGATGGAGCTGAAATTGTTTGACTGAAGAATTACTCTCTCTGGGCTAAATATAAATATAAATTATTGGAGATAGAAGAACTTCGTGCAGTGCTACAGGCTTGGGGAAGGGAAGTTGGAAATCTTGCTGGCAGAGAAGGATTGGGGGTCTTTGTTGACAGCAGCTGAACATAAGCCAGCAGTGGCCCAGGTGGCCAAGAAGGCCAGTAGCATCTTGGCTTGTATCAGAAACAAGGTGGCCAACAGGAGCAGGGAAGAGATTGCATGCCTGTACTCAGCACTGGTGAGGCCTCACCTAGAAACCTGTGTTCAGTTTTTGGCCCCTCACTACAAGAAAGACATTGAGGTCCTGGAGTGCATCCAGATAAAAGCAATGCAGCTGGCGAAGAGCCTGAAGAACAAGTCTTACAAAGAACAGCTGAGGGAATTGGGTTGTTTAGCCAAGTGATGAGGAGGCTGAGGGCAGACATTATCACTGTCTAGAACTGCCTGAAAGGAGGTTGTGCAGAGGTGGGTGTTGGTCTTTTCACTCATGTGATAGGTGATAGGATGAGAGAATGGCCTCAAGATGCACTACAGCAGGTTCAGATTGGACATTAGGAAAAATTTCTTCACCAAATTGTTATCAGGCACTGCCACAGGCTGGTAGTTTGCATAAGCAACTTTTTGAGTGTGAGAGTACAGTTTTGTGTCTGATTTAACAATTTTCTTCAGGAAGGAGGTTGAGAGATGCAGAAATTCCTTAAAAAACATGCACCTATCACTTTTTTGTTGTTGACGCTGTTCCTAAAGCGTGGGAAAACTACTGGTTTTGAGTACTTTGTGAGGTTCCTGAAGAATGTGAATTGGTTGAGACAGTCACTACATTGCCATTTCCTAGTGAGCTCCAGTGGCACAATTGCTCTCTTGTTTCTTTGCATCAATTGCCTACACCTAATCGATATAAATAACATATATAAAAACTTGACAAGACTAAAAACCAGTTTTCCCTATTTTAAATTCATACTGCCATGATGTCTTCCACTATACTGTAGGCAGGAGAGAGGTGAAAAGTCAGAGTGCTTTTTCACAAGACTTTTGGGGATTATTTGGGGCTTTTTGTTTGTACTCTGAGAAACCTTCAGTTGCATTCCTAAGCAGATAGCAATACTGTGTCATGCAAAACTCTTGTATCCACACCAGTGAGTTGCTGCACGTCAGCCTGATGCTTCAGCCAAGTAGCCAGTCCTTCCTCCATACCCCTTTTATTAATGTCAAAATATAACTTATTTTCTGTGCAAGGACAGGACCTTACATCCTCCTGCATCTTCCCATGTTTTCCTCATCTTTTTCCCAGTGGCATAGGTTTTCTTTTTCAAATTCTATGCCAGAAAAACCTTTAGTAATGTGGTTAGACACTGCCATGATGGAGATCATTGCATATCATGGCTTACAATGTTTACTCATGAGTATGGCTTTTGAACCAATAGATAAGCTTTTAGACTGATATTTCCTATTATTTTTTACCCCAAACAGAACTGTGTCAGAGAATCATAAACTGCCATAGGGAGACTGGGTTAATTAATTGATATTGGATCTCATGTCAAAATAGGAACATGATAAACACATTTAGGCTTTGTTTTAGGGCTAGATTTTGCTGTAGAATTCCACACCTTAACAGAAATGGTATATGAAAATCCAGCTTTCAAATTTCCTCCTCTGAAGTCAGCTTTTTCAAACAAGCCTCAAATACCTTTTAACTTTTTAAGAATAAGCAAGACTAAATGGCAACAATTTTCTCTCAGGTAAACATAGAACAGCAGGAGCAGAATTTATTCTTAGTTATTATGGTGTTCTGCTGAAATAACAGTGAAGTCATGTTGCATTTTTTCCCAGCTTGTGGAGTAAAATCTGTCACTAGGAGCTTGGAAAATGCCTACTTTTTCCAAACTATTTAAACTGTCGGTGTGGGAGTTTTTCTTTTTTTTTGTTTTGAGGCTATGGGAGGAGATAGGGCAAGAAAACAATAGATTAATGTAGAATGGCCAATAGAAAATGTGTACTGACTGAATCTGTTTAGATATTATTTAAATAATTTAAATAAATTGTAATGCTCTCCTTAAGCCACAATATGGAATTACTACAAACAATAAAACTTTCTTGTAAGTGTCTGCCAACCCCTTATCCTGTCCAGTGCATTTTATTTGGAGCTTACAACAAGAAACTAATTATTTTTCAAAATGCCTGCTATAGCAGCCCTCTCTCCTAGGGCATTTGCTGAACATGGGATAGTTGGTCTGAATCATCCTTAGCCTGGTTCAGCCTGGTATGTTATTAACCCTTTAGCTTGATCTCCAGGGTGGCAGCCTCCTCAAAACCTGCAGAGTTTGAGTCTGCTCTGCCAAAAGATTAATGGTTGAAGCTCTGGAAAACCTCATTGGTAGATGTCACCCATTTGATATATAGTTTAATTTCAGCACTTCTCTCAATCTGGAAATTAAAAAGCTGGGAGCACTGGGGAAAGCTTGGAAAGCTGGTGAGGGGCTGCTTGCTAGGGAATGTAGGGCTAGGACAAAGTGAAATAGTTTTAAGCTGAAAGGGGAGATTTAGATGAGAACTTAGAAAGAAATTCTTTGCTGTGATGGTTGTAAGGCCCTGGTCCAGGCTGTCCAGAGAAGTGTGGCTGCCCCCTCCCTGTAGGTGTTCAAGGTCAGGTTGGGTGAGGCTTTGAGCAACCTGATGCAGTGGAAAGTGTCTCTGCCCAGGTTGGATGGGATTTGAGGTCCCTTCTAACCCAAACCATTCTATGATCCCACTATTCTATGAAATTGCAACCTTACCATGTGGTGCCTCTTCATATGGAATGTCTTCTGTTATTTTCTGTTGTGGGCTATAATCTTTTCTGTCCCTGATTTACTTGCCATATCATGCAGATTTAATACATTAGAAATGCCAAAGGTGGTCCAAAAATTTTAAGGAAGAAATGAGATACGTTTTTTTCTTAATCAAAATGAAGGAATCTAAATTTGATTGTTACGTTAATCTTAGATTTTATACATTTACAGCAGAAGCCAGAATGTATGGTGAATTGTATGTTTACCAGCAGTATATGAAACATTTCTCTTCAGGGCTTTTCCATGTATCTTCCAACCCCCTTCGGGTTTTATATTTTTTAAAGAAAATAATTAGTAGAGGTTATGCTGGAATTTAGGCTGACTACTTTATTATAATACTTGCCCAGAGACAGAAAACCCCATCAGACTTCATGATGAAATTCACAAGCTGCTGAAATCAATGGGATACAAAGGTGTACCAGTCTGCTCTGATACCTGAAAATTTAGGGATACAAGTTCCATCAGTTAATGGGGACCACTGATGTTAAATGCAAGCAGGAACAGAATCCATTTTTCTCTATCTGTTTTTCATAGAATCATAGAATAGTTAGAGTTGGAAGGGACCCTAAAGATCACCTAGTTCCAACCCCCTTGCCATGGGAAGAGACATCTCACTAGGTCAGGTAACCCAAGGCCCCATCCAGAGGCCTGGCTTTAAAAACCTCCCAGGATGGGGCAGCTACAACTTCCCTTGGTAAACTGTTCCAGCACCTCACCTCTCTCATGGTGAAGAAATTCATCCTAACATCTAGTCTAAATCTGCCCTTCTCCAGTTTATACTTGTTCCCCCTCATGCTATCACCGCAAGCCTTTATGCATACTCTCTCTCCAGCTTTCTTGTAGGCTCCTTTCAGGTACGGGAAAGATCTCCTTGGAGCCATCTCTTCTCCAGGTTGAACAAGCCCAATTCTCTCAGCCTGTTCTCACATGGAAGGTACTCCAGGCCTTGGATCATCTTTGTAGCCCTCCTGTGGGCCCATTCAACAGCTCCATATCCTTCTTATGCTGAGGATTCCAGAACTGGACACAATACTTCAAATGAGATATCACAAGAGAGGAAAAAAAGGGCAGAATCACCTCCCTCTCCCTGCTGGTTACACTTCTTTTGATGCAGCCCAGAATATGGTTGACCTTCTGGGCTGTGAGCTCACATTGCCGGACCTTGTTGAGATTTTCATCAACCAAGTCCTTCTCTGCAGGGCAGCTCTCAATCAGGTCATCCCCCATTGTGTCGAGAAAACAGGGATTGCCCCAACCCAGGTGTAGGACCTTGCACATGGCCTTGTTGAACCTCATGAGGTTCTCACAGCCACGCTTCTCCAGCCTGTCGAGGTACCTCTGGATGACATTCCATCCCGCCAGTGTGGCAACTGCACCACTCAGCTTGGTGTCATCTGTAAATTTGCTGAGGGTGTACTCGATCTCACTGTCTATATCATTGATGAAGATATTAAACAACACTGGAACCAGTACAGACTCCAGAGCGACACCAGTTAGAATAATAGAATAACCAGATTGGAAGAGACTCACAGTATCATTGAGTCCAACCATTCCTATCAAACACTAAAACCTGCCTCTTAGCACCTTGTCTACCCATGCCTTAAAAACCTCTAGGAAAAGTGAATCAACTACCTCCCTGGGCAGCCTCTGCCAGTGCTGTCAATATCATTGATGAAGATATTGAACAGCACTAGTCCCAGTATGGACCCCTGAGGGACACCAATTGTCATGGATCTCCATCTGGACTTTGAGCCATTGACCAATACTCTTTGAATACAACCATACAAGCAGTTTCTTATCCACTGTACTGTCCACCCATCAAATCCATATCTCTCCAATTTAGAGAGGAGTATGTTGCAGGGGACTGTGTCAAAGGTTTTAAAGGAGTCTAGAGAGATCACATCTGTTGGTTTACTCGTGTCTTCTTCTGTGGTTTCCCCATCATAGAAAGCTACTAAGTTGGTGATACAGGATTTGCTCTCGTGAAGCTGTGCTGGCTGCTATTAATCACCTCTATGTGCATTAGCAGAGCTTCAAGTGAATCTGTTCCATGATCTTCCCAGGCACAGAGGTGAGGCTGAAAGGTCGGTAGTTCCCAGGGTCATCTTTCTGCCCTTTTTAAAAATGGGCACAATGTTACCTTTCTTGCAGCCACCAGGGACTTCTCCAGATTGCCATGAATTTTCAGGTATCATGGAGAGTGGCTTGGCAACCACATCAACCAGTTCCCTCAGGACGCTGGGATGCATCTCATCAGGTCCCATAGACTTATATGTGTTCCTGATCCTCCTCTACAGTGGGAGGGGATTTACCCCCCAGGTCACCATTTTGCTGTCCCATGACCCAGGAGGAGTAAGGAAAGTAGTTACTAGTGAAGATTGAGGCAAAAAAGCTGTTAAGTACCTCTGTCTTCTTCTCATCTGTTGATATGTGAGCACCATTTGCAACCATCAGTGGAGATATGTTTTTGATGTACCACAGAAAAGAACATTCTTCCAAGTAAGAAATTGTCTTTCCTTATGGTCTTAACAGAAGAAACAGAAAAATATTTTATCCGGTGCCTGAATTATTTGACTGTCTGTAAGCATCCATATTATTTTCAGGCTCTAAAACTCCTCAGCTACTGTCAGATTATCAAGACACAACTAAAATCCTGGAACCTTCATCTGAAAAGAAAAGTTAAACTTTGTATACCCTTTAATGGTCAGGGACTTCAAATTCTCAGATAAACAGCAGATTCTTTGCTAGTAAAAAGATGATTTTCTCTTTAACACTTGTGACATAATTTGTTACCAGAACTTTGATAGCTGGGACTTGGCAAACAATCTCTACCCTAATTTTTCTCTGTTTGGAGGTTTAAAACACCTTCAGTTCACCCTAAAGATACTGAGGATTGTGAGGTTTCTCTAGCTTGGAGATCATCAGGCCACTGCTGTTTTGTAACTAGACTTTCCTGACTTTGAATAACAAAGCCTAACAAGAAAAATCGATACATTGAAGAATAAATGCCATGTTAAGCAAACTTCAGGCAAACAAGTAAGTGTGGTATTCAAATTTCCATTAGTCACTTAGAGTGGAAAAACTGACGTGATTGTCAATTAGTGGGATGGGAGATTCAGCTTATTTAACTGAGAAACCACAGTGCAGTGTTAGGCACCTTAGTTAAAACAAATGCCTCATTACAAAAGGACTTTAATATTTGTTGTGTTTATATAAGATCAGTCGTCATTCAGGTATTGGAAAGCTATAAAAATTAAATACATCTGAACTTTACCAAATATAAGTCCTACCTCTCCCCTTCAAGGTTTCATCATTTTTGGCAGGTCTGTACAGCACAGAAAGTTAATGATGAGCTAATACCTTCCTAAACTGACTATTTAAGAAATACAGAAGACAACACTGAGCATTTCCCTGATGGTTCAGCATATCTGCTTTCTTTTTCATTCTGTTCAGATAAATAATCTGCTGCTTCTCAAACTGTGAGTCAAAATAGATGCTTTTACCTTTTACCAGTGTTCAGGGAACTAGTGTCAGCATGTACCTTATGTGAGAAGGGATCAAAGACTAATGTATTTTGATCCACAGTATTTTCCTTTTATTTTAGGGAAATTTCTCAGAATTTTGTCAGGTTAGGGTCACTGCTTTACACCCATAAATGATTTGTGTAGAAGTGCATGGGATCAAGCAAATAGTAGGTAGGAAATATAATTCTAGATAGTTCTGTCCCTATGCTCTGTACCAACAAAATGGTGACTGAGGGTGATTTAAGATTTAACAGCTTTTGTTTACAAAAAGCTGTTGAACACAAATTCATTAGAATTAGTTCTACTGATTCTGATAGGTTATGTAGTACTATGCCACAGTTTTTGAAATTAGGTTTTTGTTGCTTGTTACCATTTCATAGAGGCTCAATTCTTGCACCAGCTAGGATCAGGCTAGTACTATCCTTGACACAATAATGGGTGAAATATATGGAATTTTATCAAGAAATGTGACAAATGCTGTTGGAGTTTCTTTACAGACAGGGTATGGGGATATTGGGCTGGTGGATGGAGTGGATGAGCTTAGAAGTCTTTGTGAACCTTGAAGATTCCATGACATGAGAGGCACCTGCTAAATGATCTCTCCTTTTGCAAAGCACAGTGTCTATGGATGTAGTCAACAAAAGGCTGTGAATTAGCTGAGCTATGTTCAGTTTAAATAGGTTTTAGGTTTTATTTTGAATTTAAGTTCTTAAATGGATTGACTCCAATGGCAAGTGTCAGAATAAAGACAAAAGCTATCAGCCTTCAGCATCTCCAGTTGTTCTGAATCCCTTTAAGCAGTAAGTCACAGTCCTTGCACTGACATGCTGTGGCCCAAGAGCCTCTGTTCTCTGGGTAGCACATATGTGGCTTGTTACTGCATTCAGTACCACTGCAGCTGGTAACTCCCGAACATGGAGGAGCTATCAGGGTGTGTGAAACAGGGTGTGTGAAACCAAGCCTGCATCGCTAGAATCCTCAAGCTCTAAGAAAAGGCAGCTCAGTGTTCTGCTCCTCTGCTGCTCTGCTCCATTAGGGATGCAAAGAGGAAGCAGAGGTGGCTGTTCCATGAGAGTTCTTACACTCGCTGTGGACATTGTCATGTGAATAGTTGTAAATGCCATGTTGAAAAATGGTAATGGTGGTGTACAAAGTGAGGGAAAACTACGGAGCAGGGAGGGGTGCATGTGTGTATTAGGGATAGTTTAGGCACAACAACATCTTTCTGCCTGAAGAATCTTAAGCAATACAAAACCCGTGCTTGCAAGTGTGGTTTAGTGTATATCACCTTCCAGAAGAGTCACATACCCATAGCTTTGAGTGTGAAGAGCCATCAGAAAATACAGGATGTTCAGTTGCATACCTTTGTCCAGCAACAGCTGTATTCATTTGACTTGATGGCATGGTATAAACTGTTAGTGCCACTGGTAAAAACAGGATCAGAGATGTCATGCTACAGAAGGCAAGAAGTTGATTTCTGGAAAGAAGGAGAGCAGAGGGATCTGTAATGACAGCAGGGTACCTTTAGGTTGGAAGGCAGTTCTTTGAGCAACTCTTCAGGGGCTGCTATTTGGACACCTCTTACTGGAAATTTCCTCTAATGACTACATTGAAAAAACAGAAACACCATCTAGAAACTTAATGATCCCTCCCAAGACCCACCTAAATCCCCACCACGCTCTCTAGCCTCCCAGTAACTTTAAGTGCCACCTCCCAAAGCTTGCAGGCAATATCCATTTTGGAAATGGTGTGACAGAGAGCTAGAAGAGGCATGTCAATGTAAACAATGTTGGCTGCACATCATCCCAATATGATGTTTTGCAGGGTCCAGGGCACATCCAGGAATTACAGATTCACAGAGCCATAGAATGGTTTGGGTTAGAAGGAACCTTAAAGATCATCCAGTTTCAACCCCCCTGCCATGGGCAGGGACACCTGCCACTAGACCAGGCTGCTCAAAGCCCCATCCAACCTGGCCCTGAACACCTCCAGGGATGGGGCAGCCACAACTTACCTGGACAAACTGGGCCAGTACCTCACCACCCTCATCATGAAGAATTTCTTCCTAACGTCTTGTCTAAACATTCCCCCTTCCAATCTAAAACCATTTCCCCTCATCCTGTCATAGAATCATAGAATCATAGAATCGCCAGGTTGGAAGAGACCCACTGGATCATCGAGTCCAACTATTCCTACCAAACACTAAACCATGCCCCTCAGGACCTTGTCTACCTGTGCCTTAAACACCTCCAGGGGAGGTCACTACAAGCCCTTGTAAAAAGTTCTTCCCAGCATTCCTGTAGTCCCCTTCAGGTAGTGGAAGCTGCTCTAAGGTCTCCCTGGAGACTTACCTGGCTGAGCAGCCCTAACTCTCTCAGCCTGGTCTCATAACAGAGGTGCTCCATTTCTCTAATCATCTTTGTAGCCTCCTCTGGACCCATTCCAACAGTTACATATACTTCCTAAGTTGGGGATAACAGAGATGGCACCTGAGGTGGTGGGATGATGCATTCTTAAAAGTCATCTGCCAGTATGGAGTGCAGGATGGAAATCACCCTCCTTTTTGCAGAGGGGGCACTTGGATTTGCTGGGAACTCACTGCAGGATGCAGGTGCAACAGAAAATGTGGAGGCATGGCACCACACAGTGTCCCAGTGTCCAAGTAGATTGGACAGTGGTCAACTACCTCTGCAGCCAAGCCCTCCAGTGGCTGCAGTGGGATTTGGGGAACTGGGGATGAACAAACACCACCTTTCACAGGCTCTGCAGCAGTGTGTGTTGCACTAAAAAATGAAGAGTCCTCAGTCACTGTTTGGCTGGGGCAGGGGTAAGAAATACCAAGGGCACTCAAGAAGGGAAACCTCCCAGCTCCCCAGGGCCAGGTTTCCTGCACGGCTCACCTCTGCTGCTGCAAGCACATCTCCTCAGTGCCCTGGCTGGCTGGGCTTGGAAGTATCTTCCAACATGACTGAGGCTGGACACCAGGCCAGCCTTTCAAGCTACTCAGCTGGAGTGAGGGCACAGTCCATCTGAGTGGAATTTGGTACCCATATCTAAACAGTGAGGGGTGTCTTGTCACAATCCATCGCTAGATGACAATGTAATCCATGATTCAGGGATGTCACTGTGGGCCATCCTGACCCATGATGCTCACCCCAGCAGTGCAGCAGCTCCAGGACATGCATCTTGGATTACTGCAATGCTACCGACTGTTCCATCCCCCCATTGCATGTCTTGTGACATTGGTCTTTCATTCCAGCCACTGAGTTTTCAGCCATGTCTTCACAGAGCCCTGTCAGGTCACTCTGGCAGACATCTCCAGGCACATGTGGCAAAAGGCTTAGCTCATTAACATCTCATGCTTCCCTGAGAGGCTGCAGGAAACGGTCCTCTAGGCTCTTCCCCTACCCCAACCTGACCAGCTCTCTGGGCTCCCTCCACGGGTTCACAGACAGCACTTGGCTAGATATCAGGGATTCTCTCCTCTTTTACCTCCTGTCCAGGGTGGGGGTAGATAAGCAGGGGTGATCTCCTCTGCTCAGAACCCATCAGACCTCTATCCTCTTTGCAGTTCCAGAGCTGAGGAGCTCAGGGAATGTGAGATGAACTACTTTCCCTGAATGGAGAGGGTCTGTGGGGCTTGGTTGGTTTGGCACAGAGCACAGGAGGGATTGGGGCACATCACATTACACCCTGGTGCCTTTTCCAGGTGAAAAAGGACCTGGGGATGCTGGTTGACACATGTTGAACATGAGCCTGTAGTGGCGGAGAAAGCATCCTGGCTTGGGTCAGCCATGGTGTGGCCAGCAGGAGCAGGGAAGGGATTATTTCCTGGCATTGGCATTGGTGAGGCCACAGCTCAAATTCTGGGTTCATTTTGGGACCCAGTTGAGGGGCTGGAATATGTCCAGAGAAGGGAATATAGCTGGGGGAGGGTCTGGAGACTAGGGACTCTGGGAGTGGCTGAAGGACCTGGGGCTGTTTAGCCTGGAGAAGGGGAGGCTGAGGGGAGACCTCATTCCTCTCTACAGCTTCCAGAAAGGAGGTTGTGGTGAGGTGGGTATTAATGTCTTCTTCCAAGTAACAAGTGATGGAGATTGGTCTGAATACATAATGTGGGTAAGAGCTATTCACCACCCGTAGTCTGGATGGAAGAACAAAGGAGAGCACTGGAAGCACTAGACACTACCCATAAATGAGTCATGAGAAGCCCTTTAGATATCTGCAGTTTATTTAACACTAACTGCTCTCTGCACTGATTCCCCAGCTGAGGGGAAAACTCCTGTGGGAGAAAAGTGTTTTCTGGATGAAGTGGTCATTCCTCTCTGCACTGAGAGCTGAAAACATGTTAGAGAAGAGGGGACTTCTTGTCAGAAAAACCCCCACAGCAAATAGCCAGGTTGTACCTCGCTGCTCATTTAGGGTGGCTGACATCATCTCCTAGACCAACAGGCCTGTTCCTTCGTTGTTTTACAAATCACATGTCCTGCTCCTGCCACTCACAGCCAGGAGTTGGTTTTTGAAAGAGATAACTTGGCAGCCATCCTTACAGAAGAATGTAAAACTATTTTTGGTGTAGAGGCAGCTTACTTTTATCAAAAGTGCTGGAATTAACTGAGAAAGATACAAGAACTGTCTATCATGAACAAAATCTAAGTGTCCCATTGTCTACAATCATCTTCTGCTTTCATTTGGATGTGAAAAGGAACAGCTGTAATCCTGGAAAGAATCTTGTGAGTCTGTGAAGTCCAAGATCAAGACTGTAATATGCCTGTCTGTGGGAGCTCAAGGAGTCCTGGCTAATACACATCCCTGAGTAGAGCACTGTTCCTCCCTCAGAGGGGTAAAGGCAAGCATAGATCATTATGGCATTTCTTCTTCATCAAACTCCTTCCCTCAAAAGCAGATGATGATGATTGTCTAATGCTAAACAAAGATCAGGTCCAAATTAAACCAGTTTTCTCTTAACTGTTAAATTCTCTCTAGTGAATTAAGAAAAAAGACATTTTAACATAATCCATTTAGTGTAACAAAAGGAGAGAACTAGTATATTGTGATGTAGCTGATAGTTTTTGGGAAAAAAAGGATGGTGGGTGATAGATTTTTTTTTTATTATTTTGGGGTTTTTTTCTTACATTTCCAAATGACTCAACACAACTAGCATCAAAAGCTATTGGCTGATGCCTTCATATTACTTCATACTACATCTGAAATATAGAACAGAGCTAATTGCCCATCTCCAGTAGTAAAACGTGCCGATTATCTGCCAAATGGCTTTCACAGTTAAATGACTCCACATAATTTTGCTGACATTCTGTAAAATAGGTGTTTGCACAATAGCTGTGGCTGCAGTGGGATGTGGGGAGCTGGGGATAAACAAATGCCACCTCTCAGGCTCTGCAGCAGTGTGTGTTGCACTAGAAAATGAAGAGTCCTCAGTCACTGTTTGGCTGGGGCCAAACCTATTCTGTAAATAGGTGTTTGCACAATAGCTCTTCAAATGCAAATATAATCAAGAAATGTGATGAAATTATATGCTGTCCCTCAAAGGTGGTGATTTTTTTCTTGTTTTCTTGTTTTAAGGACTATGATAATCATACCTTTAAGAGTGAAGTAAATTCTGAGTGTTGATTTCTGCTGTCCTACCAGGTTTTTCCTTTTGACTTCTACAAGATTTGCATAATCTGTAAAACCACTTTGGAGAGGCCCTTGTCTCTCCTTC
Source organism: Coccyzus lansbergi (assembly GCA_033558105.1). NCBI lineage: Eukaryota > Metazoa > Chordata > Aves > Cuculiformes > Coccyzidae > Coccyzus > Coccyzus lansbergi. The sequence goes on from JAUMJK010000709.1 coordinate 356,103, forward strand.
AAGAGGATTCATGTTTATCTGCGGTGTGGTGATGTGAATGTCTCCTTCCTCTTTTATCTCCTCATCCTCCTAAGACACTTAGGTCCTGCTAGCAGCTAGCTTAAGTTTACTGAAGTTGGATCAGATTTGCCCAGCAAAGTTGGATCAGCATCATTTGAGAACGCTGTATTCCTGATTAGTTATATGCACTGTTATTATACTGAGAGCTGGTTTCCTTCTCAGCCAAACCATTTCTCTCAGTCTTGTGGAAGTCGAGTTCCTCATCAATGTGGAAAGTCTGGCTAGCCAGAACTGATGTGAGAACATGGCTGGAAAATAGTCATTATAGTGGAGACAGACTGAACAGAGGAAAAAATTACTTGGAGAATCAGAGATTTATTTCATTTAGTTGTATCTGAAAGCTTTGGGGGAACAAAATCCTCCCTCGTGCGAAAGAATTTGTTCTCTTCTAACTGGTTCCAGCAAAATTAATTTTGGATTAAATTGTCTTCCCAGGTCTGTGTGTGAAGGTGGGAGTTGGCATATTCCCATATGGAAAGGAACTCCAGTGTTGTCCCAATGAATTCTTAATTAACTCCTTTCAGACATTGCTTAGGGAGGAATTTTGAATGAGGCAGTAGTGAGCAGCGTATGGGAGCAATTGTTATCTCTGACCTTAATTGTTACCAAATAGTATCAGTTACCTGACAGACTTCTTACCTGTGGGAAGTGGTCAGCCTGGTTTTATTATTTCCTATTCTTTCCCATGACTAATGCAGCATGGACTCCAAACAGCAAGAAAACTTGTACAGTTACGTAATAAACTTGCTTTTTGGGAAAATCTGAGGAGTTGGTTCATTATCTTTTCCCCTGCCCAAGCTTCTAAAAAGAGCAGATTGTGGAAAGACAAGTCATATTCTTACAATATTTGTCCATTTACATGAACCATACGGCCACAAGTGTCCAAAAGAAAGACTAATAATTCCTGCTAGCCAGGGTGCACAAAGAATGTGCTTTGTGTCTATGCCAGTGGGCTTTAATTATCCAGTTTCTATGGATGAGTGACACAGGGGAAATGTGTGGTTTTACAAAGGCAAGATCTGTGCAAGGCAGTGAGCTCCAGCTTCAACTGCACTTACTAGCAGCCTTTTTATTGGAGAACAGAGCCCATCCTGACACAAGAAAACTGAATATCTGCAGAGTGGTTCAAGTAACATAGAAGGATGGTAACAGAACTGCTTGTGAAATCCAGGGGAGAGATCCTGATAACTCTGAATATCCCCTGATATGCAAGTTTGCAGATGATACTAAGCTGGGTGAAAATGTCAGTCTGCTGGAGGGTAGGGAGGCTCTGCAAAGGGATCTGAACAGGCTGGACCGCTGGGCTGAGTCCAGTGGGATGAGCTTTAATATGGCCAAATGCCAGGTCCTGTACTTGGGGCACAACAACCCTGTGCAGTGCTACAGACTAGGAGAAGTCTGTCTAGAAAGCTGCCTGGAGGAGAAGGACCTGGGGCTGTTCATTGACAGCTGACTGCATATGATCCAGCAGCCTGCCCAGGTGGCCAAGAAGGCCAATTGCATCTTGGCTTGTATCAGAAAGAGTGTGACCAGCAGGGCCAGGGAGGTGATTCTCCCTCTGTACTCGGCACTGGTTAGACCTCTCCTTGAATCCTGTGTGCAGTTCTGGGTCCCTCACCACAAGAAAGATGTTGAGGCTCTGGAGTGAGTCCAGAGAAGAGCAACGAAGCTGGTGAAGGGGCTGGAGAACAGGCCTTATGAGGAACAGCTGAGACAGCTGGGGTTGTTTAGGCTGGAGAAGAGGAGGCTGAGAGGAGACCTCATTGTTCTCTTTAACTACCTGAAAGGAGGTTATAGAGAGGAAGGAGCTGGCCTCTTCTCCCAAATGACAGAGGACAAGATGAGAGGGAATGGCCTCAAGCTCTGCCAGGGGAGATTTAGGCTGGACATTAGGAAAAAAATTTTCACAGAAAGGGTCATTGGGCATTGGAACAGGCTTCCCAGGGAGGTGGTTGATTCACCTTCCCTGGAGGTGTTTAAGACACAGGTGGACAAGGCGCTGAGGGACATGGTTTAGTGTTTGATAGGAGCGGTTGGACTCAATGATCCAGTGGGTCTCTTCCAACCTGGTTGTTCTATAACTCTATGATATCTGCTATTTGCAGATACTTTAGGAAACATATAGTGGATGGGAAAATGATGGAAGGATGAAATTAAAGAAAAATCTTCTGTTTAGCTTATTTTATTGTTAATGCAGGAGAAAACAGAGAGTTGGCAAACTGTTCCACAGCTTATAATAAATTTCTGTAGAAGCTTGAGAAAAATGCAGCAGAGTTTGCAAGAATTGTGAAGAAAACAAGGAGCTGAGAAAGAGCCAACATAGTTTTGTCAAGAACTAATCATGCCTGAGCAATTTAATTTCCACCTATCAAACTGAGAGCTTTCTTAGCAGATAGGAGCAGCAAAATTTGCACATTCTGCTTTTAGTACGAAATTATCGCATTGCTTCTCCTGATGCTATTTTGCAAAGGAGGCATGGTCAGTTCTGTATTCTAGAAGCTCATAGCTAAAATGATTGGAAAAAAAAAGTTCGCAAGAGTTCAGTGGCTTAAAGTCAGAGTATGACCCGATCATGGTTTTCATTAAAACTTGGTATAAATGATTGGATGTTGAAATAAGAGTAGAATAACTAAATTTAGAGGTAATATTAAGCTGGAAGAGAATGAGAACGTCTAGACAGGATTAGAGCTAATATTGATCTGGGAAAGTGGGTGAATATGAGTAAACAAGGGCAAGTGCCATGCACCAAATCTCAGTAGGAACCAGTTTTTCGAACACACAACAGAGTGTAACTGTGAGTAAGCAACATTTATTTTTTTTTAAAAACAGACCCAGGAATGAGCTGGCAACTCTTGTGGCCTAGAAGACCAACTGCATGCTGGGCTGCATCAAAAGAAGTGTGGTCGGTAGGTTGAGGTAGATGGTTCTCATCCTCTATTCCCCTTTTGTGAGAACCCACCTGGAGTCTTGTATCCAATTCTGGAACCTCCAGGATAAGAAGGAAATAGAACTGTTGTAATGGGTCCAGAGGTGGCCATGAAGATTATCAGAGTGCTGGAGCCCCTCTGCTGTGAGTTCAGAATGAGAGAGGTGGGGTTGTTAAGCCTGGAGAAGCCTGTTCAGCTCCAAGAAGACATTACGCGACCTTCCAGTACCTGAAGAGGGGCATACAAGAAAGCTGGGAAGGGACTTTTTACAAGGACATGGAATGATAGGACTAGGGGGAACGGCTTTGAACTGGAAGGAGGAAGATTTAGATTTAGACACAATGAGAGTGGTGAGGCCTTGGCCCAGGTTGCCCAGGGAAGTCATGGCTACTCCTTCCCCGAAGGAGTTCAAGATCAGGTCAGAAGGAACCTTGAGCAACCTGATCCAGTGGAAGGTGTTCCTGCCCATAGCATTGGGGTTGGAACTGGATGGGCATTAAGGTCCCTTCCAACCCAAACCATTTTATGATTCTATGAATGACTGTGGTCCACAGGTTGCGTGAGTGTGGTTTGGTTAAGAAAATAAGCACTTTTCTGGAAGTGCAGTCAGATCATATTCTGTGAAAGTAAGGTGAAACAACCTTTCTTCTTCATTGTTCCATGTTGCAAGGTTTCCTTGTTAGAGCAGCATTTTTGATATTGTGTATGGGTGGAAAATCATTTGAAGAGAATCAAATAAATAGAAGCCTGGTCAAAAATCTCAAGAAGAAAGATGAAAGTTATTTACATTTACCTAACTATGGGAAAGTAACCCTCCTCCTAATACATAAAGAACAAACAGCTGAAAAAGTCAAAGACTCTCTGTTCTGGATAGGTGAGAAATACCTCACAGAGCAATAAGTTTTACTTGCAAAAAGGGGGCATTGATTACTAGCTAAGGTTTTTCCTTAGTGATATGGAAGTACTGTGCAGGACATTTGTGGAGCACTGATAGGTAGCATACTGCAGTTGTGACGAACAAGTTAGGGAAATGCTCAGGAATTACATGTATAATCCTGCTTCAGTAAGAAGTTCGGAACCTCATGAGATTTCTTCATATCTTCTGGTCTGCAATACTGACCAGTACTCACAAAAATTCTGACAAAAGGTTCAAATTGATCTGCAAGCCTCAGTGCAGGGTTGTAGATCATGACTATGGTGGCTGTGTAACCTATAAAATGAGCATAGATTTTGGGTTAAAATGTGTTATTTTAATCCTTTGTTGTTCTACTGTCATGTAGAAAAAGTAGTTTGTCTCTTTTCACGGTTTTCAGGCTAACTGCAGATACCCAAGCAGAGATGTGTAGTTAGTAATCAAAACTCATGCTGAATTAATGTGCATGGTAGAATGAAATATTGTGGTCTGGATGCTAAAGTACACAGAACTGTGAAAGAAATGGCAGGGGCAGCCTTTTTGTGTAATATTCACCCTTTTTAAAAATAACAGTGAGAAACAAATAGTCCTTAATTTATCATGGAATTGTTTACTTTAGATCAATCATCCATACACCGATGATTCAACTACTTATTTCAGTATCTTGGTGGCAGGACTTTTTTTTCAGTTTTTGAATTGCATCTCTTTGTTTTTCAGAGCACAACAATGGGAATGGAAACTTGCTTAAGCTGTGATTACAAACATTGCTATTTTCTGCACTTTATTCATCTCCCTAATAATTGTGAGTGTTTGCTGTCTCTGCAGATGAACAGATAAATGTGAATTGCTTTCACTGGAAAGCAACAGGATTTTGCTGTTTATGTCTGCATATATTCCTGCCAGAGTAATCTTTCCAGTCTAATACGCAGCTTATCATATTTTTCTTCATGTAGAGGGAGTATGCATGTATGAAAATGAAAATGCTGCTGAAAAAAAACCAACCGCAGAGAACACAAACAATGTAAAAGTTGACATTGTGAAGATACTGTTTCCCTTTAGTGTTACCCTCTTTGCCCATAAAAAGGCATAAAAATTTTGACATTCAAGCTTCTTGTTAGCAGAAGTAGTCTGCTCATTCTTTTCTAAAGAATTAATGGTCACAACTGAGAAAATCATTATCTCCTGGTATGCATTTAATGCAAAAATTGTGGCAAATAAAAGAAATCGTTGGTAGTGAATACTAGCAAAGAAAAACCTTTGTGTGCATATACATTGAAAATATAAAGCCTAAACCCCTCTAATATGATTTAACCTAAATTACAGAATCACAGAATCACAGAACAACCAGGTTGGAAGGGACCCATCAGATCTTCTAGTCCAACCATTCCTATCTAACACTAAACCAAGTCCCTCAATACCTCATCCACCCGTGTCTTAAACACCTCCAGGGAAGGTGAATCAACCACCTCCCTGGGCAACCTATTCCAATGCCCAATGACCCTCTGTGTGAAAAAACTCCTCCTAATCTCCAGCCTAAATCTACCCTGGTGGAGTTTGAGGCCATTCCCTCTTGTCCTGTCCCCTGTCCCTTGGGAGAAGAGACCAACTCCCTCCTTTCTACAACCTCCCTTCAGGTACTTGTAGAGAGTAATGAGGTCTCCTCTCAGCCTCCTCTTCTCCAGACTAAACAACCCCAGCTCTCTCAGCCGCTCCTCATAGGGTCTGTTCTCCAGCCCCTTCACCAGCCTCGTCGCTCTTCTCTGGACTTGCTCCAGAGACTCAACATCCTCCTTGTGGTGAGGGGCCCACAACTGGACACAATATTCAAGGAGCGGCCTCACCAGTGCTGAATACAGAGGGAGAATCACCTCCCTGGACCTGCTGGTCACACCGTTTCTGATACAAGCCAGGATGCCATTGGCCTTCTTGGCCACCTGGGCACACTGCTGGCTCATGTTCAGTCGGCTGTCGACCAACACCCCCAGGTCCCTCTCCTCCTGGCAGTTTTCCAGCCAGGCTTCTCCCAGTCTGTAGCGCTGCATAGGGTTGTTGTGCCCCAAGTGCAGGACACTAAACCATGCCCCTCAGCACCTCATCCATCCGCACCTTAAACACCTCCAGGGAAGGTGACTGAATCCACTCTTGGGCAGCCTGTTCCAGTGTCCAATGACCCTTTCTGTGAATTTTTTCTTCCTTATGTCCAGACTAAACTTCCCCTGGCGGAGCTTGAGGCCATTCCCTCTCATCCTGTCCCCTTCACTTGGGAGAAGAGGTCAGCATCCTCCTCTCCACAACCTCCTTTCAGTTTAATGCCAGGGAAAGATGGGCTTCTCACAGGGACACTGAAATCCCACTCAGAGGGACATTTTGTCTAACTTTAAAAAATATACAACTACTTGGATGAATTTAACCCTACTTTAACTTATATCAAAATAACAGAATCATAGAATGGGTTGGGTTGGAAGTGACCGTAAAGATCATCCAGTTCCAACCCCTCCTGCCATGGGCAGGGGCACCTCCCACTAGATCAGGCTGCCCAAGGCCCATCCAGCCTGGCTTTGAACATCTCCAGGGATGAGGCAGCCACAGCTTCCCTGGGCAACCTGTGCCAGGGCCTCACCGCTCTCATGGTGAAGAAATTCTTCCTAATGTCTAATCTAAACGGTCCTTCTTCCAATTCAAAGCCGCTCCCCCTCGTCCTATCACTCCACACCCTTGCCAAAAGCCCTTCCTCAGCTTTCCTGCGGCCTCTCTGAGGTCTCCTCGGAGCCTGCCCTCGCCCAGGCCGCACCCCGCGGCTCTCCCAGCCCTCCCTCCCAGCAGAGCTTCTCCAGCCCCCGCGTCACCCCCGTGGCCTCCTCCGAGCCCTCTCCAACAGCTCCGCGGCCCGCCGGCTCCACAGCCCTTTCTCGGCAGAAGCAGGGACGGCGGTGCCGGGAGCCTTGGGGAGGAGGCGGGGGGGGGGGGGGGGAGGTGTCTTACCTGAGAAGAGCGGCATGGCGGCGGCGAGAGGGCGGCGATGCGGGCGGCGAAGGGGCCGGGGCCGGCGGGTCGGCGCGTGCCCGGCGCGGGGTCGCTCATTCAAAACCAGCCTCGGCCCCGCGGGATGACGCTGCAAGCGGGGGCCTCGCGCCGGAAGCGGAGCGGGGCGCGCGCGCGCACGCGGAAGGGCGGGGCAGGGGGTAGGACGCGCGAGCGCCCCAGGAAAGGGCGGGTGGCGGCTGTGGCGCTTGGGCGCGCGCGGGATGGCGGTGGGAAAGGAGGAGGGATCCTGAGGGAATTCCCCTCAGTGAAAGGTCTGTGGGGGCGCGGGCTCGGCTGCCCCGGGGAGGCGGTGCAGTCCCCGGCCCTGGAGATGTCTAAAAGGTGGGCGGGTGAAGGTGCTCAGGGGTACGATTGAGTTGTTGGATGATCTCACAGAATCACCAGGTTGGAAGAGACCCACTGGATCATCGAGTCCAACCATTCCTATCAACCTCTAAACCATGCCCCTCAGCACCTCGTCCACCTGTTCTTTAAACACCCACAGGGAAGGTGACTCACCCGTCTCCCTGGGCAGCCTGTGACCCTTTCTGTGAAAAAATTTTTTCAGATGTCCAACCTGAACCTACCCTGGCGGAGATTGAGGCCATTCCCTCTTGTCCTGTCCCCTGTCACTTGGGAGAAGAGGCCAGCTCCCTCCTCTCCACAACCTTCCTTCAGGTAGTTACAGAGAGCAGTAAGGTCACCCCTCAGCCTCTTCCAGGCTAAACAAGCCCAGTACCCTCAGCTGTTCCTCATAAGACTTGTTCTCCAGCCCCTTCACCAGGTTCATCACTCTTCTCTGGACTCGCTCCAGAACCTCAACATCCTTCTTGTAATGAGGGGCCCAGAACTGAACACAGTGCTCAAGGAGCGGTCTCACTAGTGCCAAGTACAGAGGGAGAATAACCTCCCTGGACATTCTGGTCACACTGTTTCTGATACAAGCCAAGATGCCCTTGGCCTTCTTGGCCACCTGGGCACACTGCTGGCTCATGTTCAGTCACTGATCCTGACAACCCCAGGTCCTTTTCCTTCTGGCAGCTTTGCAGCCAGGCTTCTCCTAGTCTTTAGCACTACACAGGGTTGTTGTGCCCCAAGTGCAGGACCCGGCATTTGCCATGTTTAACCTCATGCCATTGGTCTCAGCCCATTGGTCTCAAAGGTCTCTTCCAAGTAAGCAGTTTTTGGAGGAGCTGAGGAGTGGACTTGGCTTGCAGGTGGTCTGGTGGTTTCATCCAGAAGCCGTGATGGGAGGGAAATGCAGGGAAGGAAAAGGAAAAGGAGGTTGAAGGTGGAAGATATGTGGGGTGAGAGAGAAAATGGTTAACAGGAAAACTTTTTATCAGCACAGGAAAGACATGAACCTGTTGGAGCAAGTCCAGAGGAGGCCATGAAGGTGACCAGAGGGCTGGCCCACCTCCTCTATGAGGAAAGACTGGCAGAGTTGGGCTTGTTCAGCCTGGAGAAGAGAAGGCTCTGGAGAGACCTTATAGTGGCCTTCCTGTACCAGAAGGGGCTGCAGGAAAGCTGGAGAGGGGCTCTTTATCAGGGAGGGCAGTGACAGGAGGAGGGTGAATAGTTTTAAGCAGAAAGAGGGGAGATTTTGGTTAGATACTAGGAAGCAATTTTTTTCTTACTAGAGTGGTGAGGCACTGGCACAGGTTGCCCAAAGGAGTCATGGCTGCCCCATCCCTGGAGGTGTTCAAAGCCAGGTTGGATGGGGCTTTGTGCAGCCTGATCCAGTGGAAGGTGCCCCTGCCCAAGGCAGCGGGGTTGGAACTGGATGATCTCTTAAAGTCCCTTCCAAACCATTCTATGATTAAAGGGCAGAGGGGATGGGAAATCTACCAGCAATCATTTTACGACTCGGAGATGGGTAACAGAAAAGGAGCACTGAAGGATGATTGTGGTGGTGGCAATAGCCAGGAGCCTTCAGGAAAACCCAAAAAAAAGGTTTTAAACATACTAAAACCAGGAGAAACTAAAGTGGACCTTAAACATAAAAAGTGTGGAGGGCTTAGAGATGTCAGTCTTTTCAGCTTGTCACAGAGAAAAACAAAAATTGATTTTATTGTCCAGTGTAGGCTCCTAGATGTGAAAAGAAAATTTTGGGGAACAAGGATTACTTTTCACAGGAAAGCTCCACTGGGTGTTATGGCAAGATTAAGATGGAGTTTCCAATTAGTAAGGCAATTTAAGCATTGTTAAGGTTTACCGGCACACCTGATTAATCTTTTGTTACTTTGACTTGCTTAAAGGAGCTTTCTAGAATAGCTTTAATCTGGGTGAGATCCTGCAGACCATTTATTCAAGGGAGAGCAGATCCCAGCTCTCTGCCTCTGGGTCTGAGCGCAGGATATCTCCAATCTCATTCCTTGTTCTCGGTACCAGCAGTGACCTGGACAGAGGCCATTGGTCCGTCCCTCCTAAATGAACTCTGCAGCCTGAAGCTGCACAGAGTGAATTTATCGTCCTACCTAACCAGGGCTTGGGCAATCGCAGACTGTTTGCGGCTGGGATTTGGCAAAGGCACTAGATGGTGCTGTGCTGAAAGAGAAGAATTGGGGTTTGGGATCTGCAGGCAAACTCTTCCCGACCTTTGCAAGGTGAAGAACTGCTGCCTCTCTCTTCTTTCCTCCCAGAGCATGTAGGCCTCTTTCTGCTATAGCAGCTTAGTGCTTTCTTTAAGGAGAACATCAGTAGATGCTGGTTTCCTTGCATCTCGCATAGTCTGTGTGAGCAGAGAGGCAGGGAGTGCAATCAATGTATAAACATGAAATACAGATTACCTTGGAGACATGGAAACTGTAAAAGATTAGTTGAATAATACTAAAGTCATCTTTTTTCTGAGTGAGGACAAACCCTGAGGGAACCTTGGGCTGGGTCGTGGGGGCACGAGGCCAGAGCTGCCTGCCCCAGCTGTGTCTCTCCAGCCTTTTGCTGGGCCACCTGAGCACGGCAGCTCTTCCACCCACAGCGTGCTGGCTGTAAGTGGGCTTGGACCCCAAAGCTGGGATCGCTAGCACGGTGTTGCATGCGGGCTGGCAGGGTTCATTAGTGCTGGAAGGTGGATCAGAGCAAATCCAGGTCTATTTACAAAAGGCATTTTACTCCATGACGTCTCGCGTGGCTCAGCTGCGAGGAGCATGCAGGGTCAGTGCACCCACAGACAGAGGCTGCAATGGGGCAGCAGGTGTGGGGAAGCAAGGTAAGCCCATCTGCAAGGGGTGCTTCAGGCTCCTTTGTGATGTCTGCAGCAGAACAGAGAATGTAGTCTTGATTTTAAATAATCAGTCTCAGGAATTAAAATAGTGCATTTAGATCTCGTGTTTCTTTTAAGGGGAAGTGGAGTGATCCAGTACATTCACCTTTACTAATGTACATTTTATTTTCTGTGGAGAGCATCATGTTCTTTGGAACCTTTCTATCTTCAGGCTTTAAACATTCTAGTGAGCTTGTATTCACAGTACAGGTGGGGTCAAACCACATTTTCAACTCCTGTCTTAATAACTGCCATGGCAGGGGGATCGGAACTAGATGATCTGTACAGTCCCTTTCAAACCAAGCTATTCTATGATTCTGTGATTCTATATTAAAATAATCCAGGTTTTATGTGCTTTAAGTCTGATTCTCCAGCATCCTGATATGTTAACAGTGCTTTATACATTTGAAGAAAAGTTCTTTTTTGTGTTAAAGGTAAGCACTTCGCTGCACGGCAAACCTTGACTGTCTCCAAGTGAGCATCCAGGAAATGAGGAACAAGATGCTTGAATAGAAGCAGTGTGCACTATCTCCCCAGCACTGCACAGGGCCAAGCAAACCCCAGAGACTCCCACAGCTGCCCTGGAGCTGACTTAGGGGTCAGCGTTATGGCCTGCCCTGGGCGCTCCCAGCATGAAGGTGAAAGCCATTGCTACATTTAATCGCTATCTCACAGCAGCTACATACAGAAATGCAGTGTCAATGAGGCATAATGACTACTAATAGACAATATAGAATATGTAATAATAGACAATACGGAACATGCAATGGCAGAGTGAAGAAAAATGTAGCAGTCCAGAGACCTAATCGCCCTCTACCACTGCTTGAAAGGAGGTTGTGGTGAGGTGGGCTTTGGTGTCTTCTCCCAAGTAAAAAGGGATAGGACAAGAGGACTGGCCTCAATTTGCACCAGGGAAGGTTTAGATTGGGTGTTAGGAAAAATTTCTTTACTGAAGAGTGGTGAAGCACTGGAACACACTGCCCAGGGAAGTGGTGGAGTCTCTGGAGGCGTTCAAAACGTGTGTAGACATGACACTTTGGGACAGGGTTTGGTAGGCATGATGGTATGGGGCTGACGGCTGGACTGGATGATCTTAGACGTCTGTTCCAAAGCTAATGATTCTGCGATTCCATGTTTGAATGACGTACATAATATCCCCCATTTCAGCACTGCCAGATGCATTTCAGCAGTTTTCAAACTTTTTGCCTTCTGTGTCACTATAGATGTACGTCTGGGGGATGGAAAACAAACAGAACTGTATTTGCATTTTTTATGTCATTACTAATATATAAAACACGCCAACAGAGTTCACCAGCTCAGAGGGAAGCCCAGCACCTGCTGCCTCTCCTCTTACTTCATGATTCCCAACTTGCTTCCAGCTACAGCCTTTGTGGCTGCTGGCAAGTCCTGCAGCCCTGCTGGCTGCATCCTTTCCTTATTACTCAGGCTGTTGGCTACAGGTAGCTACTATTACCATTTTATTTTCCTGTTTCCTTCAGCAGGGGAGGCTGGAAGAGAGAATGACAGAGAGAAGATTTTGGCATTCCATTGACACTGATGAAGTTCCAACCTAATACAGCAATAGAAAGTGGAAAAAAGGTGGAGGGACATCAGCAAAAAATAACGATGTAAGAATCTAGTCCTCTCGATTTCTCAAACAGTTCATAAAACTACAGCTTCACTGACACAAAGCCAGCTTGATCTATGGGAATGGGTAAGCTGTGAAGAGCTGGAGCCTCCTGGTGACTCCCTGGCACTGTATTAGATGAGCGTAGGCAAAATCATAGAATCACAGAACAACTAGGTTGAAAGAGACTCACTGGATCATCGAGTCCAACCGTTCCTATCAAAAATGTTCCTGTAAGAGGAATCGTTAGTGGCAGGGGTAAAAGATGAGCAAAATAAGGCAAAAAGAGCTGGAAAAAGCAGAGCTGGAGTGAACATGGGAGCACACGAATGTTTTTTTGCTGGATGGTGAACCTGATACTTGCTATAAATTCAATAACAATTATTTTTTGTCCCTGAACTGTCTGTTTGCACAGTTGAAGTTGCAGGCATTACTCTTCCTAACAGCAGAAACTCTTTCCTGAATTTCTTATGCAAACTGTAGCTATTCCTGTGGGCAGGCACTTTGCTTACCATAAACAAGTGCCAACATCAGCGTATCAGAACACAAAAACTGTAATTTGCATGTCTAGACTTTATTATGACAGCATTATAGTTGCAATGTATCCCAGACACACAAGCTGGTGTAATTTTACACTTCTTTCTGTCTGCTGCTTCTTTCCCAAGCAAAATCAGCATTTAAAGAACAGCAGAATTTCAGCATTGCTAAAAAGCCATGGAAACAATAGTGCATGCCAATCCATAGAGCAAACCCATTTTTTTCCACAATCCTTCCCTCTTCCTACTAATTATCTACTCACAGCAGTTTTTACACTGTTTTTAAGATTCATAAAATATGGAACTACAAGATAGGACTCCTTTTAAGGAAGAGCTTATTCAAATGAAGAGGTTTCTGAACCCATAGAGTAGTCAATTACATGGTAAAGGAAAGCAAAAGAGTAATCCAAAACCTAATCCGGATCTGGAGAACGTCCTGAGCAGGAGTCTTTTCTATTGCTCTGATTTTCCTAGTATAGTATCTGTATTGAAGCAAGATACATTCAATAATCTCACTGTATTATTTTCCCCTCTGGATATGCAATAGATTAAAGTAGGTCATAGCTATTCCTTGTATTGATTTACGAGCTCATAGCCAATATGACTGCCTATCTGGAAGGGGTCTTTAGTTTGCTCCATCTCCAGCTTTGAAAATTGCTGACATTTCCGACACAGTGAGCTCAACACAGAGGAACTTTCTGAAATTACAACATCACCTCCTTGTATTTACCTACTTTTCCCAGCTCTGTGACCTCCAGAGGACACACAATCATTCACATATAGTTTGTCCCCCATTACCCCATTGGTGTACAGGCCTTGGTGGATCACACTGGCAGATTTATGGACAGCTTCGTGGGAGGCACAGGCTGTTCAGGAAAAGCAACCCAAACACAACAATCCCTACAACAAACCCCACCCCGCAGCTAAGGGTTTCCTCCCCTCAAATACAGGGAATTTCTGCATCTTCAAAGCTGCACCAGGAAGGATGAAGCTGTCAGAAGGCAAGCTTGGGGTAATGGCTGAATACATATAAATTAGGCCAGTACAGCAGGCCAGGCAAATAAAGGAGTCAAAAAGGTACTCCATATGGTCTGTACTTATTCACATAGAACAGTAAAAAGATGTTTCAGAGCCCCTTGGGTGTTTTGTTGCAAACGCACCTTGTACTGGAAGCCGCTGCACTGTGAATGCTTACAAAGATGTACAAACTGCCATCAGGAGAAAACACCATGCCAGTCATTTTCAAAAGGGTCTTTCCATAAATTACTTTATTTCTCATTAAATGAGCACAGAGTCATTACCATATTAATAACAGATATGTTTATTATTACATATCCATCAGTGCGGCTTTCAATACCACTTGAAACATGCAAATCGTCCTAAGGACGAATCAGTTTTCCAGTGCTTCTTATTTAATACACAACTGCAAAGCCATTATAAATTACTGAGGAGGTATTTGGTTAAGAAATAAAATAAAATAAAACCATACTGCCCATACTATGAATGCATTCCTGCTACAAAGCAAGAGCCTGACGGCATTTACTGAAACTCCCGAATCACCCGGAGCTTTTGTGTTACGCGCTTGCTTTGTCTGGTTGGTTGCATTGCCTACACATCCCTGGGCTGATGAGACTGAATCGGTCTTTCTTTGTAAGAGGAATTCTCATTCAAAGATTGTACTTAATTTAGAAAACACATCTAGCATCTACAGTACTTCAACCAATTAAAATTCATTAACAACCACAGATATGTAATAGTTTTTTAGAGGTTTCCTTTGTTTAGTTTTAGATTTCTACATTTATTGACATGGCAATAATACAATTATCTCAATTTAAGGCACTAAAAGGACACTGTAAAACCCAGTAGAAGTGTTCTAAGAATAATTTACATTTTAAACAGTGCATATATTTCTTAAATGTTTGTTAACTTAAGGTACGTTATCACTTAAAATTGTAAGGCAATACGTTACACAGTTACAGAAATGACGTACCCCAATATGCTTCCAAACATGGTGGCTCTGTTTACTGTTAGTTTCTAATGCCTCTAATAGTAAAATAATTCAGTATGGCTTGGCAAAAATGCATAGATTAAAGGCAATTACTTGTTTTCCCTCCTTTACAAACCTGCTGAATCAGTATTTTGTAAAGCATAATGCAAAATGTTTAACACTTTGATCCGTTCCGTGGTAGGTGGTTAGCAATAAGGCTGTTAGGAACTCTGCAGTGAAGGCACTGAAGTTCAAGTGATAAGGCTTCATTTTTAAGCGAGTTCTGCAGTCTTCAAGAGCACAACTTTGAGTCTTGAAAGCAATTGCAGTCCTTCTCATTGAGAAACCTTCCTCCTCGACGCCGTTTCGCATGCTCATCTTGACATAAATATCCCCTTCACAGGGTAAACAGTCTTTTTCTTTCACTGGTACGAAGAAAGTTGGCTGCATTTCATTATGATTGACAGGCTCTTTTTTTTTAAAATCCAAAAGGCAGCACCTTTTTATACACCTAGCTAAGCTTTATTTGCTTTAACTTGCATTACATAGTAATAATTAATCTATTCTACCTTTAGGCAAACCCGCAATTAAACACCCTCAGTGTGCTTTTGTGCCAAAGCAAGGAGGAGACAGTAATAGCAATCTTAACCCTGAAGCCTGTGATAGTTACGTTGAAAGGAACAACAGCCCGTCTGCACTGCTCTGTGTGGTTACAAAAAGCCCTGTTTCTCAGACCACATCCCATGAGATTCCATTAAGCACTGTACATGTGGTTAGCTGGAACAAAGAAGAAAACAGACAATTAATAACAAATATAAAAATCAGCTTCATAATGCTGGTGCATGTTTGCCAGGAGTCTCAGTGAAGAAAATGCTTTATGTTAACACTATTTTTTCAATTGCCATGGTACAACGGTACAATCTTACCTACATGATCTTCCAAACTGTTCCTAATTTCAAACCACACTAAAGGAACAGAGACATCAGACAGATGACTGTGTTCCCACAACTTTACAGTAAGCCATAAAGAGTACATGATCTTGGGTGCATTCACTGCAAATGCAAGGTGACCTGCTCTCACTCACAGGACGAGAAGCTCTAACAGGGCGAAGAGCAGGCACATGCCATTGCCAGAGCTCATCTATGCACAGGAGTTTTGGTTGTGTGGGTTTGTAAAAATGTATTAACTTGATCAGGTGCCCAAGTCCAGCTGTCTGATGGGAACAGTGTGCCATGAAGCAGCCCAAGCAGCTCCTCAAGCATCAGCAAGGTGCAGGGGCTCCCCACCTGCCTCCTGCACATGTTTCCATGCTGCGTGAAAGGCCAGCATCACACACATACCTAGCGCTCTTGCTGGTCAAGTACTTTGCATTTCTAAACTTCTTATGCTCAATATGCTTCCTCCATAGCCACTGCCTACAGCGCACAGCATTAAAACCGAGATGGCTGTAAATTAATTGTACATTTAAAGAAGCTATGTCAGTATTAAACATTAAGAAATAAGATTTCTAAGATCAAATAGCAATTGCATCATCAAACTCACTGGTGGGTTTGGGCTTAGTCTAGAAGAGTAATATAAATGTTAACTGTTTGATTCACACCACAGGAATTGACTGTTACAAAATTTCAGAAGTTAAAGAGATCAGATACCACACATGTATTAACTTCTCAATTGCCAGAGGCCATTCCCCCTTGTCCTGTCCCATGTCACTTGGGAGAAGAGGCCAGCACCCTCCTCTCCACAACCTTCCTTCAGGTAGTTACAAAGAGCAATGAGGTCTCCCCTCAGCCTCCTCTTCTCCAGGCTAAACAACCCCAGCTCTCTCAGACACCAATCATAAGGCCTGTTCTCCAGCCCCTTCACCAGGTTCATCACTTGCTCCAGAGCCTCAACATCCTTCTTGTGGTGAGGGGCCCAGAACTGAACACAGGATTCAAGGAGCAGTCTCACCAGTGTCAAGTACAGAGGGAGAATAACCTCCCTGGACCTGCTGGTCACACTGTTTCTGATACAAGCCAAGATGCCATTGGCCTTCTTGGCCACCTAAGCACGCTGCTGGCTCATGTTCAGTCGCTGTCAATCAACACTCCCAGGTCCTTTTACTTCTGGCAGCTTTCTAGCCACTCTTCTCCTAGTCTGTAGCTCTGTATAGAATTGTCTTCTTCGCAAGAAGATGGAGAAAGGTGTGAACAGAGGCCATACGCTAAGGTGGAGAAAGAGAAGGTGAAGCTGTGATATTCTGAACAGCTCAACTGATCTGGCACTTCACTAGCGCAAGAAAACCATCTTCCCCCATCCTCCTGCCATTCTTGAAACAGATATGTTGCTTTTTGGACTCTTCCACAAACCACTGCAACATCCTAACCCAACAGAAAACCACATGCTTTTCTTTTGTGGGGTTAGAGTTGAGGGTTTTTTATTGTTATGCTTTGGGTTTTTTTGATTTTTCTTTAGTAAAAACATTCCTGGACTAATTCTCTGCTGGAAAATAGATCAGTTTTCTGTGGTAATCTGTGAGGCATGAGCTGATACAAGATGAAGTGCAGGAATGTGCAACACTTCTCCTTCTAGTGCTGGTGAGATACCGGGCTCATCATATCTCTACGATCTTAAAACAGGAGCTTTAAAGATGGTGTTTCTTATTTTCAAAAGAAGTTCCCATTCACAACTTGCATATTTCTCTGAATCTCTAACACTCATATGACAAATGCCAACAGGATTAGTAACAGGAATTGTCACTCCCTGATCTCCCCAAACAGACCTGTTCCTTAAAAAGTTACTGGAAATGTTCAGATTTGTAAATCTGTTTATCTACAGGAGATCAGCTACAAACATGTTCTTCATAGAATCACAGAATCATAAAGGTTGCAAAAGATGTCTAAGATCATCCAAGTTAATCATCAAAACAGCATTTCTATCAAGACAGAATGAAAAAGAATCAATGAATTGATTTATGAAAATGGATTTGCTCCCATAAGAGTATGGATGAAAGCTTCTCTGCTTTTCCAATTAGCTCGAAAATGCCTGGATAAAAAGATAAGATCTTGACACAAAAAATCTAAGAAACCACACGGTTGTGTTAAAATAAACGCCCAAAACCCAAACTACAGAAAAGCCGACAGCTCTGAGACATCTGAACACCAGAGCTGGTTTGCCCAGGGTAGGTTTTTAACCTTCCTCCCCATTTTTTTTTTTAAATTTCCTGTGTGTGTGCACACTGTCAAGAGGCAACTGCAGTGACTGCAGCAGCTGAGGAACCTCCCAAAACCTGGAAACAAAATCACAACAGAACTTAAAAAAAAATCAGGTTATCACAGTTACCAGAGGACTCTGCAAGGACAATGGACAGGAAAGCATACTCAAAATACAGCTCAAACAGTCTTTTGGAAAATATGTGAAATACAAAGATGGAGGCACTGTATTAACAGACTGAAGTCTACCACAAATAAGATTGAGTGGAGGTGCCAGGGAAGGGAAGGATCTGTGAATAACTCAATAGCACAGGATGATTTCTAAAATGTACAATCAGGACTATGATCTTCCAAGTGTTGTTTTAGATTATTCTAATTAATACAGCTTAAAGATCCAAGTAAACACATTATTTCAGCGTCACATTTTAAAAAAACCTTTTAAACAATATTAATTAATTTTACTTTATCAGTTCTGGGTTGTTCTTTTCCCAGAATGTATGGAGGGATGGCCATTCAGTATCCAAATCTTTCCATCTCATCCTTTCAAGTATCAACATGTTCTGCTTTTTCTTTTAGTCCTAGGTGGTCCAAGACTCGCTGAAAAATCTTACTAATCTTTAACAGAGCTCTAAAACCAGTTCTAAGAACTTCCACTCTCTTTACCCCCCCTTTTAAAAGGTCTACCTTTAGTAACTTGGTTTTAGAATCCTGATCATTGTTTGAATAAATGTATCATATAAAAAAATGTATCATCATAAAAGCACTTGGTTTACTTCTCGACCACAGAACAAGAGTACATCTTCAATGGTCCTGCTGTAAATAAAGGTGATGTTAAACAACAGCTATTAGTGCTGCATGTTTTAAATTCAGCAGGTGTAATTTATACCCAAAAGCCTTACAAGACCTGCCTGTGGAGGGGGTGAATATTTTTCAGTAAACCTTGGAAAATTGAGGACTGAAGGAAAAATAAGTTTGGACACACCACTAAGCTGTAAAGCTTTTGCATAGTGAGAGAAATGGACATCCTGTAGATAAGACAAACAGTTTAAGATTCTGCTGTACAAGTCTGCACTGCCTAAGTACATAACAAATGCAACCAAACACCCCTGAAATTAGCAATTACCCATTTGCCTTTATTTAGTACAAAACTGAGGATGTTACTATTCAGTGGGCAGTTGTTCTTCTTAAATCATGCTATCTTTGTGTGCTTTTCCACTGCACTTACCTGTGTTTTCAATATATTTTTACAGTGAAGACCATAAGGAAAAAGCCTGCTGTTTCCCAGGAAATCTCCCCACAAATCATTAGTGCTGCTGTGTTTCACAACTTCAGCTTGCTTAAGCGCCAGTGTTGAAAAATGTTAAATCTCACCATGACTCAGTTATGTTCCTGCCATTTGAACAGTACCTGGCAAACCAAGACTCTGTTTTGTGTTTGTGAATATGGCTCCTCCTCCAAATATGCCACACAGCTACACACTCTCACTTGGCTGCTGGTCAGAGTTCTCTTTATGTCCTTCTCCTCATGCTGTTGTATTACCAGCTCTAACACAATACTCTGTGCAACATCACTGTGCTTTACACTGACAGCTTTGTATTTGAAGCCTGCAGTGGTTTTGCTGGACGAAATTAACTTGAGGGCCTTCACTGTTTTTTTGTATCTCAAAATCTCGATCACTCACATTTTAGTGTTAATTATAGGCACAACAAAATCAGCATCCTTCGTCTCTTTTAGATTTTTTCCCTACTCTCCCCTGCAGGAGGATATTTCACAGCATGCCCAGTATTTCTTTACATGCAGAAGTCTGCTTTTCATAGAATCATAGAATAGTTTGGGTTGGAAGGGACCTTAAAGATCATCCAGCTCCAACTCCCCTGCCATGTGCAGGGACACCTCCCACCAGACCAGGCTGCCCAAGGCCTTGAACACTTCCAGGGATAGGGCAGCCACAGCTTCCCTGGGCAACCTGCACCAGTGCCTCACCACTCTCACAGTGAAGAAATTCTTCCTTATGTCTAGTGCTTTTATTGCACTTCATGCAAAAAAAACATTTCCAGGACATTAATTTTGGAAGCATTGTCAATCTGTGAGGACACTTTCCCTACTGAGACATCAGTTTCCACTTCATACTGTTGACCCTGTTGGTTATTTTGGGGGAAAGGAATGCGCAAGTTCTATGAGGAAGCCAATACAGGTTAAAAATCAGCTTACGGTAACTTAGCATTAAAAAAGTGTATTTTAAATCTTGCCTGGGTTAATGGACAAGGTCACAAACAGCTTACATAACCAACTTCTGGGACAGGAGGAAACAGGGAATAAGCAAGCAGGGAGAAAGAATGGATTTAACACTGAAACTGCCTTACATCAAACGAAATGGCCTAACAGCAGTCTGAGAAACTGCACTTAGGCTTGTCTTTAAAAAAGGAAAAAGTGCAGCCAGCTCCCTCACACACTCCATCAGGCCAGGCACTGCCACCTCTATAGCACCTTCCCAAATCCAAAGAACCCAAAGATTTACTGCAACAGCAGGACAATTCTGTCTGTTCCTTCCCTCAGGATCTGAGCAGAGATACTAGATCAGTAGTTCAACAGTCATAACTGTGGAATTATTTCACAATTTCATGCTAAAAAAAAAAAGGTTTGTAAACAGAGATTGTTTTTTTAAGTTAAAAAGATCCAACAGCTTCTGCAGTTTCTCACCTTGTTTTTCCAGAAGTATTTTTAACAGCTTTTCGGAACGACTGATTTGCTGAGGATCTTGTAGACATAGTTCTAGGAGAAGCACGAACAAAAGTAGATGGTGGTGTCTTAGGGATCTTCTTTACTAAATGTGTCACCCACTTCTTCTGTTCATCTTGACAGGATGCCAATAACAACATATCTCTTGCTGAAGTTACATCGTAACTCACTGTGAGTAAAAGGAGGAAGATGATTTAGCAAAAACTACAATGGCACCTACATACATACTTGTATTGGAATTTTTTATATATTTTTGGAAGACAACAAACAGCAGAGGAAATTAGTTTCTTTTGATATTTGTTGCTCTGCATTGAGATTCTTGACTCTAACATTAACATTCAAGGAATGACAAAATTTACACCGATTGGAGTCTTAATAAGCTGAGAAGTGGTGGGGGTGCCATCCCACAGATACTCCACAGGATCATGGAGAGAACTTTTACTCCAATCCATGAAGTGGATGAAAAACCACTCTTAAAAGTCTTAGCACAGCTTGGTGATGTGGCCACTGCATTGCCCCCTTAATATGGGCCATGTATAAGAGAAATCATGGAATCATCAACTCCAACTGTACCTGTCCACTACTAAATCATACCCCCAAGCACCTCATCTACCTGCTATTTAAACACCTCCAGGGATGGTGACTCAATCACTTCTCCCAGGTAGCCTCTGCCAGTGCCTGATGACGCTTTCTGTGAAGAAATTTTTCCTAATGTCCAATCTAAATTTCCCCTGGACAAGCCTAAGGCCATTCCCTCTTGTCCTGTCACACCTGTCACTTGAGAGAAGAGACTGCCTACAACCTCCCTGGTTGTGGAGAGTAATAAGGTCTTCCCCCTCAGTCTCCTCCAGGCCAAACAACCCCAGCTGCCTCAGCCACTCCTCCTAAGACTTGTTCTCCAGTCCCTTCACCAGCTTCACTGTTCTTCTCTAGACACACTCCAGGATCTCAATGTCTTTCTTATAGCAAGGGGCCCAAAACTGAACACAGTATTCGCTTTTGGGTCCCTGATGATCTGGGAGCCGTGGGGCTGCCCAGTACTTGGGCACAAAATTCTGGGACCCCTTGTACTGCCAGGGCCCTCAGCAGAGCCACCGTAACTACAGCACTGAAGGCCTCCCTGCAGAAGCTTGCTGCAGCTGCCTGCCCACAAGCAGCGCTAACAGCCTGTTATTGTAATAGCACCTTTTATATCTAAAATCATAAAACTGAAGAGTAGAAAGCTTTTAAACTACAATGCTTTTATTTGCCTTTGATACTTTAGCAGGTCTGGCTACACACGCAGAGAGCACAGAAAGCAAAAAGCCAGGAGTACCTTTGCATGGTGCAATTAATTCCTCCTTTTTATCCAAGTGGTCTCTATGGCACTTCACGTGGCATCTTCGACATTCTAGGGCAGCAGGGGGTTTAAAGACATGCCAAAGAGGTTTGGCACAAGCCTCACAGTTGGCTGGGAAGTGGTATAACGTTGGAATAAATTCATGGCCTTTGTGATTTAGAAAATTCGTCTTCTCTGCCGGCTGTGCTGGTTCCACCTCCAAATCCTTCCTGCATTCCCCCTCATTAGCATAGAGAATCTGGAAAAGAATACTGCTGTGTTACTGCAGAAGCAACACATATTTCATGTATTTCCCAAAGAAGCCGCCACCCTTTTTTAAGAGAGTTTAATAGAAATGAGAATATACTTCTTTTTACCTGGAATATTTTAGGAATTTCTTCAGTTTCAGCTCTATATACATCTCCTTGAGTTACAGGCCGGACATGGAACAGCTTACTAGATTAGAAGAAACATGAATCAGGAAATGCTAAAAGGCTATGTATGCTTTTAAAAGTGTTATCAAAGTGCTTTGAAGTTCCTATAAACCTTGTTTATACAAGCAACGCAATATACTTCAAGGCTACAATATGAGTTTTAAGAATTAGTTCATAACTCTTACAGATCTTTTCTAAAGCAATAAAACAAAAACATTTCAGACCATGGAAAGAGAGTGATCTTACAACGCTTTCAGGATCCATCATGGTAAATTTACCTGGGAAAAAGGCTTTCAAATTCCTCCTCAGAACACTGGGAAGTCTGAGTATCACTAAAAAAATTTGATTGATAATCCTGGACAGAAGTAGCCATATAAAGACTACTTACTAATTTTTTCACTAAATAATGTTATGAGTTGATAAATAATCAATGCCAGAACATCACAAAAGACAATGTGGGACAGCAGCTGTTGAAAAAGCTATTAAAATTGAAACAAACATCATCTTATAGTGGGTCAAGACTATAAGGCCATCTATCCCAACATCCTGTTTTCAACAGTTGCTGTAAAAGATGCTTATGAAAAGAGAATAAGAAACCGCTCAAAGAGAAAATAACTCTTTTCCTGGTTACAAGCAATTGGCAGCTTAAGCACTTCCTGAGTGTGAGACTCCTTCCAGACCACTGTATTTGTCAGTCACCGATAGACCTACTCATGAATTTTAAAACTTTAAAAAACTTTAAAAAATTTAATTTTTTCCAATTACTACCCTATAAGGTCCCACAATGTTGATCAGCTGTCCAAGCAACACAGTCATGTATCACCGAAGGGCTGCAGTGATATTTGAGACAGTTTTCCTCATGTATAACCAATGTAAAGGGATCACAACTTATTTTGTCACTCTAAACAGAAACCATCTGGAAAAGTTAGAAATGCTTCAGGCTTGATCAACACCCATCCTTTCTCAGACAGCAAGAAAAAGGTGTGAAGCAAGAGGAGGAGACCTAAAGCCAGACAGCCAGTTCCCTATGTATCTCACAATGACCCTGCCTGGCTTTAGGAAGCGGCTTCAAAGCAACTGGAAAAAACAGTCATTACACTGAATCATAAGAAGAGAGAGCGCATTAAATAGGTTCCACTGTCTCTGACCCTTCTTTGTCATAACAAGACGAGGCTCTGTTTCAGTAAATTCAGATCAGTGATGACAGACAGTACCACATTATTGCATATTTTGTTTTTTCTCCAGCTTTTAGCAATTGTAGGACAAAGAAAAAGTTCTGTTAATAGCACCCTAAAATACAAACAGACATTTTCCAACTAGTATTGAGAATTAAATACTGTTAATGGAATTTTGATTCTAGGCTTCTAGATTTGGTATCAGTTATCTCACACACAACACTCCTTTGGCAATTTGCATCCAAAACTAAAGGTAACTTTACTTACTCTATATCGAGTACCATGGATGGATTAGATTGGTCCTTGTCCTTTTCATCATTGTAGAACAGTATCTTTTTACTGCTCACCACAACATACTGGGGAAAGAAAGGGTAAAGCCATGTTAAAATTGCATTTAAAAAAGCAACACTTGTCCTCCTATACTCCCACAGGCACATAAAAAGCCTGAATAATCTAAGGTTTTTAAACTAATATTGAGGGGTATTTAAATGGTCAAGCAGGCAGCTATACTATTGACAGACGCAGGAGCTCTGCATTGTTACTGGAGCAGCCTAAAATACCTGCAATTATTCTGGAAGTCAATCTGTACACATACTCACAAATTTCAGTTGCTACTGGAGTGTTACTATGAAAATATCATGTCCCTGAGAAACTCCTGGAGTGAATCAGAAAGTTGTAAGAAACTTCTCTAGCTCTATAGACCTGCAGGACTCCCTGCCACACCAAACTGCTGGTAGGCTAAAGAGATTCTCACTATTCCAGCTATTCCTTACACTTTCAGTTTAAGGCACTGGTAAATAAAGAGCCAAAATTAATCAGCAGAAATATGTCTCCTATACATTCCATGTCTTGGACTACAGAGACACAGTCAAGGAAAGGTTTGCAGAAGAGGAGAAAGGAAATGGACATTCTTTTGCTACGTGTCACTTTAAAGGTCAAACCACACATTTTTTTGCCAGAGTGGTAAAGATGTTAAAGAACACAAGCATTTGGTCATGCATTGATTATGTTTTTAGCTTGGTGGGTTTTTTTAAGTTCTTGCTCAAAATATGTGTATTAATACATTATATCTATCTCATGCCAGTGAAAAAGTGGAATCCTCCAGTATGCATGAGGTTCTGGGAATAAGCAAGATTTACTGAGATGACACTCAACTTTTAGAGTAGGAGTGGAATGAAGGCCTTATTTCCAAGACAGTTCCCAAATGCTGAGGATGCCTGTAGTGTCCACCCCTGTGCCCACCCCTAAAAGCCCAAGAGTGCTGTCTTCAACCTGCAGTACGCAGACACCCTTCCAGTGCTGGTCACAGTCACACGGACTCATAAATATTTGTTTTTATGAAAGGAAAAAGAAAGTAAGTTTGTAACCCACAAGCCAGTTAGTATCAAACACCTCGAATCAAAGCACTTCCCATCAAGTTCAAGACTAGAATTCACCGCCGGTGGCTCTTCACTGCGAGCTGCTGGTCCAAAGTCTTTGCTAAAACTGTAAGAACAACATTCTGACAGGTGTGGCAGTCAGTCCCTCCCCTGCAGTTTCAAACATTCTAGAGAAAAATGTATTAAAAGGTATGTGGTACTAAGGAGGTTTAAAAAGAGGCTGACTGACTGCTCCATCTATATTGAGCTACAGATTCACATATAATATGACCCAGAAGTAGGGGAAAGGAGACTAAAGTGGTAGAGTGAATACATGAACAGTTCATCTTCAATTCCAATAGATGGTGGGTAACTGAATGGGTTTCTGCATGATGTAGATACAGACAATTTAAGTAAATGGTGTTTACTCCTGTAAAACAGGAGGTCAAACCTCCTCATTACAAAGGACCAAGTCTGATGTTGAAACCTGAATAGGAAGTTACCTTAACAAGTTTATAGAATAGTGTTTTAAAAACATGTTGTGCAAGCTGCACGCAACAAATATATGTCTCAATTACTGAAACACACCTAAAAAAGACACAAGGGGAGTCTTTACCACCCTGACTAAAAGGGCTTTCAGCCTCTCAGTCAGGATTCTTTAATAGGAAGCCTGATCAACTTGAGTAGGGTACCAAGCTGTAATGGTGTGAACCTCTTGGGATTTTTCACCACTGAAGAAAATTCCTTTGATCTATTTCAAGAGAAGGCTAATGTCTTCTTTGTCTGTGAAGTCCACACCTCTGCCTTTCATAGACAAGGGCATGGCCTCAAGATGACTACTATCACAAATGCAAATTCTACCTGCAATGGAATCCAGTTATCACAATGTACACGTTGGTGAAAGAACAATTTAACCTCACAAATGAAAAGCTGCAGACAACAGCCTCAATATCCTGTTGCGAAGATATAAAAACCCCCCAACTTCTGGCAATAGTTCTGTTCTGCACTGGTTTCTGAAGGATGTTTTTATCATCTGTACTTGGGATGAAATGAAGTTCCAGATAAGAATATTGCTAACCCATTTTAGTGTTAGCTTGAGGTATAACTCAACTGTTTCTTCTCAAATGAGTTTTCCATGCTCACTCATTTTTAATTTCAGCTAAAAGACTTGGAGGGAGAAAAGTGGTGAGGGGGGTTGCAGCAGTGGAGGGGGAGAAGGAGATTGAGAGAGCGGAGGGGGGGCAGGGAGCTGGGGAGGGGCACGGAATGAAAGGGGGGGGAAAGAGATGGGGGGGAGAGAGAGAAGGGGGAAGGGGGGTAGAGAGAGGAGGGGGAGAGAGAGATTGGGGGGAGAGAGAGATTAGGGGGAGAGAGAGAGAGAGAGAGAAGGGGAGAGAGAGAGAGAGGAGGGGGGGAGAAAGAGAGGTGGGGGGGAGGGAGAGAGGGAGAGAATGAGAGAGGAGAAACAACTATGCAGATAAAGGTAAAATGATGCAGTAGAAAACACCAGTCACTGGAGGAGACAGAGGAGGTGCTCAAGATGCCCAAACAGTGATTCCGCTGCAGCCCATAGAAGAAACTATGGTTAAGGAGGCAGCCCCCTGCAGCCCATGAGGAGTCCCAGTGGATGTCCACCTGCAGCCCACAGAGGACCCCACGCTGGAGCAGGCAGAGGCACCCAAAGAAGGTTGGGACTCCATGGAAATCCATGCTGGAGGAGGTTGTGAAGGACTGCGGCCTGCAGGAAAAACTCACATTGGAGAAGTTTGTGGAGTGCTGTCTCCCATGGGAGTGACTCCACACTGGAGCAGGGGAAGAGGGTGGAGTCTTCCCCTGACAAGGAAGGAGTGACAGAGACAACGTGCTATGAATTGACTGAAACCCTCAATCCCCATCCTCCCTGTGCTGCTGGAGGATATTGCAAGTAAGTCAAGGGCACAAAAAAAGGCGGGGTGGGAGAAAGGTGTTCTTTTGGGGATTTGGTGGTGTTTCTTAGAATCTTGTTCTGATCTGATGGCTAATAAATTAGATTGATTTTTACTCCTTAAGTTGAGTCTGGTTTGCCTGTAACAGTAACTGATGAATAAACTCTCCCTGTCCTAATCTTGATCCATGAGTTCTGCCTTGTTTTTTTCAATACTCCTTCCTAACAGGACCCAGAAAAGAAGGGTGTGAGTGAGCAACCACATTGTTCTCTTTTGCTCACTGGGGCTAGCGGTTGCATGGTTTTTTGCTAGCTGTGGGGCTCAAAACCACAATATAGAGAGACAAAATGAAATGCAAAGGGACCAGAAACCAACTGAAAAGCCTTTGAGGTATCTGTGGCAAATCCCATGTTCTGAACTGCAGTAATATGGCACTTGTTTGTACTGTCTCCTGTCTGAAGGTCTCTGAGCAGCCACTACTTGGGATAAGGGAGAGCTTAGCGTATGCTCTCTGCAAGCTACAACAGCTGTCCATCTTAATTTACAGACACGTAACCAAGAAGGACTGATATTGATCTGAAAAAAAGCAGGTCTGGAACTCAGAATGCTTCGATTCTATAAAGAAGTCTTATTAGCCAACTGGAAAAGAGAATACTTTGGCAAAGGAGTTCAGCACCTAAAGGCCCAAGACAAACACTTCAGTGCTTCTCTGACAGAAATTAAATCCTTTTCCTTTCTTGTAGGAAACACTTCTAACACTTACAGACTGAATGTAAACAGGAGCATCTGAGAAGGATCCTTCAGCAGCAATCAGAAAGTTATGTTGAAAGTGTCATGAATAAACTGAATTTCTGGTCCTGGAATATAGGTGAGGAAGATGTAGGGAAATAAAGCTATTTCATATAACTCCCTTGCAAAATTTACAGAATTCTAGTGATCATGCTCAGTTTTGCAATCTGTTATCATAGAATCATTTGGATTGGAAGGGACCTTAAAGATCAGCTAGTTCCAACCCTGCTGCCATGGGCAGGGACATCCCACTAGATCAGGCTGCCCAAGGCCCCATCCCACTTGGCCTCAAACACCTCCAGAGATGGGGCAGCCACAGCTTACCGGGGCAACCTGTGCCAGTGCCTCACCACTCTCATGGTGAAGAAATTTTTCCTTATATCAAGCTTAAATCTGCCCCTGTCCAATTTATACCCATTCCCCCTCATCCTATCGCCACAAGCCTTTATGAATAGTCCCACCCCAGCTTTCTTGTAGGCCTTTTCAGGTACTGGAAGGTCACTATAAGATCTCCTCAGAGCCTTCTCGTCTCCAGACTGAATAAGCCCAGCTCTCTCAGCCTGTCCTCGTATGGAAGGTGCTCCAGTCTTCTGATCATCATTGTAGCTCTCTGGACCTGTTCCAACAGTTCTATATCCCTCCTATGTTAAGGATTCCAGAACTGGACACAATACTCCAGATGTGGTCTCACAAGGAAGGAATAGAGGGGCAGAGTCACTTCTCTTGCCCTGCTGGCCTTGTGAGATGCCATCTGGAGTATTGTGTCCAGTTCTGGAAGGCTCTGAGGAGATATGCAGCCCAGGACATAACTGGCCTTCTGGGCTGTGAGCACACGTTGCTGGCTCATGATGAGCTTCTCATCGAACAGCACCCCAAGTCCTTCTCTGCAGGGCAGCTCTCAAATACATCATCCCCCATCCTGTACTGTAATCAGGGATTGCCCCCATCCAAGTGTAGGACCTTGCATTTGGCCTTGTTGAACCTCAAGAGGTTCACACAGCCCCACTTCTCCAGCCTGTCCAGCTCGCTCTGGATGACATCCTGACCTTTCGGTGTGGCAAATACATCACTCAGCTTGGTGTCATCTGCCGACTAGCTGAGGGTGCACTCAATCTCGCTGTCAACATCACTGATGAAGATATTAAACAGCACTCTCCCAGTATGGACCCCTGAGGGACACCACTGGTCACAGATCTCCATCTGGACTTCGAACCACTGACCACTACACTTTGAATAAGACCATACAACCAGTTTCTTATCCACTGAATGGTTCACCCAGTATACTGAAAGATCATTGGAGGGATACTGGAAAGCCAGCAAACATAACCAGAGACTAGTTCTAAGCTTCCAACCATCTCAATTTGAAAATCTGAAGTTTCAAAGAACCAGATCACAACTTCTGCAGAGACAAAACAATCCTGCTTTGTTTAAAGTGGGAATTCTAGCAGAGAGGTCCACAGAGGTATGAGAATAAACCAGTTCTTTTGAAGAGAAATCGACCATTTTAGAAGTAAGGGAGGCAGAAATGTCCTTGAGAATCATGTATATCAATATATTTTTAATATATTTTTAATGGATCCAAAATGCCCACTGTAAAGCATTTCCTCATCCACCTCTTGTAAATTTGCATGATGTTATTACTACAGATTCTATACTGAATTTAAATTTTCTTATGCATTTTCTTCTCTCCAATAACATAATGTATACACACTGAATTACTTCAATTATTTCAATTGTGTCTTAAATGAGAGCTGCAAAACGAATTCACCGTATGCCTAAAAACCTTCCCAAAGGAACTGAGGAAGAAAAATAATATCCACTTGTACCTGTTTCTTCCAGCCATGCCGCTTTATATTTCCTTTGTTTGGTACTGAAAGCCAACCTTCAAGTCTTGATTCTGGTTTAAAAAGAGTGCATATTAAACAATTTTAGGTATTTATAACACTAAAGCAAAAGAGCACAAAAGGAAACTTACTAGAAAGGAAGATGTACTACATGCAGTAATAGGCAACTGCCTATTCGGCAAAGCAGAATATAAAGCACAGCTAAATAAAATGGAAATATAAGCATTTCCTTCATGCTTCATCACAAGCTAACAGTTGATTCTACAGTTACTGCAAAATAAAGTGAAGCTGTATACCTCGATGCCAACATCTAACACTGTATGTAGTTTGCAAAGAGCCAGGCAGAAAAAACTTCGCTTTGAAAATGTGTTACAGCTTAAAAGGATGATTAAGAGATTTTCTATATAAATATGATTTAACATTAAGAAGGGCTATATGAAAATACTCAGCAGGAAGATGCAGCAAGTAAAACAAACCAGATCCACATTTTCCAAGGGAAACAACAACAACAACAAAAAAAGGAGCGCACAAAAGAGCAAGCAAAGCTATATAGGTGTCCCATTACTCACAGGAGATAAGAATAGGAGATAAATAAATAAGGAATGCAGGAAGAATCAACTAGATATAAAGAATAAGAAATAAGCATTTTATTCACATTTTCAGTGGGCAGTTTTCAAAGAGTAGTGTAATAACATATTTTCCTAGCACGAAACTACTGAAATAGTTTTAACAATGATACAAAAAAGCATCACAAGAAAGTCAGCATCCTGCCCAATTTGAATCAGAGATTTAAACAACCACTCCAGCTGGATGACACTGAAGCCATGTAATAGCAGTGAAAGGCTATCATGATTTCATTAATCTGGAATGACATGGTAAAAAGTCTCAAAATTTTGAATGAAGTAATCAAAATTTCACTTCATAGTTGCAAATGTGTTTCACAATTGAGGAAAACATTATAAATTTTTAAAAAATTATTGTAAAAATGTGTTTTGTCAAACAAGTGTCTAAGTACAAAAATAGAGCCGATATCTCATGTGTGCATTCTTTAAAAAAAATTAACTGGCAGCACTGAAAACTTCAAAAACATTTAAATAAAATTTGCTGAAACGTTTGCTGCAAATATTTATGTTAGGAAGGAGTTACTGGTTCCTTTTTATCCTTCAGGGATAACTCTCTGTGAGGGTAGCCCAGCAAGCTCTGAAAACACATCTACGTATATGAAACATAATGTTGATAAACTTTGTTGTGTAAAATTACAAGACAACTGATGGCCTGGCCTCCTATAAGCCATTAAAATTATGCATATGAACACCCCTCCCACACTAGCCTTGTTGCGTACAATATTTAGAAGTGAACTACACTAGAAAACATAGAATAATTTCTTCACATTTCTTCACACAGATTAACTTCAAAACACTGGGAGACCACTAAGCTATTGAAATTCCAGCTGGAAAACAGCATGTTTGTAGAATTCATTCCAGTAAGACATCTCATTGGAAAAAATGATGGAAATTTGCATTTCCCTGCCTCTCATATCTGCATGAGAATTGCAGGGTGTGAGGGCTGCCCCTCAAGACAGCTACTCAATTCTTGATATTCAGTAACTTTGGAAAGAGAAATCTATTTCCTTCCTCTCTGTAAGCATCACAGGTAATGCTTATCCTATTTTGAATACTTTAATTAATTTTCACATCAACAGAAGATTCTTCCCTTTTTAGGAATTTTAGAAATATCCTAAACTTCAAGTCCTCCATGTCAAAATAAAATGATTAATTGCTAAAAAAAGAACACAGTATGGATGACTGTGATTCAAAAGCAATACAGTATGGATGAATGTGATTAGGAAGGAATGAGTACATGTACCTGGAAATTGTGGCAAATCTTGAAAGATTCAATAAAGTTAAATTTTAAGAGATGTACTACGCTGCTTAGAGGCACAAGTGAGTTGGAATTTTTCTAAGTTCACTTAGAAATAGAACTTTTCTAAATTCTGTTTCAGCATGTTCTGAAAGAAATTTCAAAGGAAGTGGAAAGTGGATGAGCTATTACAAATCAATCAGTTGACATTCATTCTTTTCTGTCTACTACAAGTCTATTTTAGTGAGCAAATTCTGTTTGCATGAGAGATGATTTCTGAGCTATGAATAACATCTTGCAGTTGAAAATAAAAGTTTAGGAACATACTCCTTTTCAACAAATCTAACATTCGCCTGGAACCAAATGTTCTCTTGAAAGGGTAGATGAGCCCTTTCATTCCAACCTTGCCACAAAGGTTTGCCTCAAATAATATTTATAGTGCATTTTAATTTCTCGTGACAGAGTTAGCCAACACAACTGCAAATGCTCATCTGGCCAGTTCACAAATATTTGGTCCAGAAGAATATTTATGAGTGTTCTGATTAAGTAATTAAGAAAATATGGGCTATCTAGGCTATGAAAAAGAATCTTCCATTCCTGTCTTTAAAAATAGGCTCAAAACTATTGCCTGACAACTGCCCTGTATTTTGGAGAGAATCCCAGAATTCATACTTCATATTTCCAACCCAGAAAACTCATGACAGGCCTCAAAAATATCTGATGGCTAGCTGGACCTGAATTGAATATGAAGAAAGAATTCTATGATGGCTACAGATCTTATAGTTAATTGTGAGTATATAGTAAAATGTGGATTTGCATTTTAAACATCTGCATGATTAGTATTCATTGTGATTCATTGTGATTCACTATGATAAACATGAGTTCTAACAGTAATCCTTCAATAAAATCACACAGAACAACCATGACTACACTAATTGATGAGACTTTTTGTTGTTTTGGAGCTATGTAACACGTGTGCCTTCACAAGCAGTAAAGCATCTCTTTCCAATGTTCAAGAATTCCTGCTTCTCAGACTCTTCTATAGTAACCAAAAAAACTGGAGGCATTACATTTCTAATTCTTTCCAGCTCACCCTTCCCATTTGATTCTTTCCTTCCTCAGACTTTCTTACTATAATTGCATGTGGATCTTACCAAGGATTGTTGGCTGGACCTTGCGTTGAGGTTTATTCAGGTGATGGCTACTTGTACGTATTTCAGAAAGTTGTATTTGTGTCCCATAGTAAAAAAAACCTGTTGGCTTGAACGGTCCACATTTATCATTCCATCCTATTTTTATGTAAAGCATGACTCATATGCTGTAAAATATTACATACTGCAGTTAAAGCTGCAGAACTACTCAATCATTTAAACTATCCTGCCAACCAGCTGAAAATAATGAATTTAATAATAATTAATAATTATTATTTAATTATATTATGTTATCATTATATTATTATTTAATTATTTAATAATTAATGTTATTGTTCCGTATAATATTGGGGAAGAAAGCCTTGACTTCTGGATTATACTGATTGACAAACAATCCCATTTACAGTCATGTAGGTATTACGACTTCCTACATCCAGCCAGGAGAAAAAAGCATTTGAAAACCATCAACAAAAAGCAAATATTTCAGCCGTTTCAGCAAGGACTCTACTAACATTAGAAACATCAACTGAGACATAAGCTGCTATCTGAATCAATAATCAGGAGTTACAAAAAGTTACCAAAAAATGCTTAGAACTGAATAAAGGAAACCCTTCCTCCAAGTCACAATCTTTTCCATTTGGTGAAGCAAAAACCCAGGAGCAGCCTGAATTGTCTAAATGAGCCAATCGCCGCCTTGGGGGTAGCATAAGTTGCCCTGGGAATGACCAGAGCTTGAGAGGGTATTTAGTTCAACAACAAACAGACAGAAACTACCTCCAAGCTGTAAGGTGCATTACCATGTGATTTCTCTGTATCTACCTCCAAACAGAAAATTTTTCCTTAATTTTTTCTTTTTTCAGGAATCCATTTCAGTATTATCTCTAGTTTATTCAAAGAGTGCAAAGCCTTCTGACCCTAATGTTTTACAAGATGCTCTTCCTGTAAGTGATGAACTCTGCTCTTGTAGCCTCTCTGGTGGCCAGTAACCTAAGCTCCCTGATCAGATAAGACACTACCCAATAGTCCTGAACCTCCCTGCCACACAGGAGGACAGAAGAAAAGGTCTGAGACCCAGATGTCTCTCTGGAATTCTGCCAGCATTGCTATCACACCAAATTTTTTCTCAGTTAAGCCACAGACTGCCCATCAACAGAACTGAGATCATGGAATGACTCTTTTATACATGCTTACGTTATTCTGTGTTTTCATTTTTTCCTTGGTGAATGTTTTTACTGTGAAATCATACTATAATTACTTCTTTAGTAATTCTAAGGAACATCTTTGCCTTAAGAACAGATGCATCTGCTACTGACTACACATCAGATCAACCTTTTAAGATGCTATTCAAGGTGTTCTTAAGGAATGTGTAAGTTTAGGCTATAGAAGTGATGGGAATTTAACACAGATCTGATGGCATCTTCATGCAACTAAACAGTAGCAAATGCACTGCTGTGCTATATCACCTTCTCTGTCAAGACTAATTATTTGACTTGCAGGAAAAAAAACCTATTCTCCCGATAATTTCCTCTTTCCTTGGCAAAGGGTGTTTCTACTCTGGACTGGCTTCTTTTTTCCTCTTTATAGTATTAGTGCACTCTGCCTCTGCCCTCTGCTTGGCTCTTTGACAAATGCATGAAATCTTATTATATTAATGCCACTTAATCTCTTTTAATTTCCAAAATTGCTTCTCATTCAGATGCTGATCAACTCAGTGCCTCACTCAGAAAAATAAAATCAATATGCAGGGACATGATCTAAATCTAGAGAAGACCTAATAATATGTAGTGCAAGTCCTACCTGCAAGACACAGTAACACCAGCAGCACAACGGCATTAAAAATCATAGAATCATAAAACAGAATCACAGAAAGGTTTGGGGTGGAAACAACTTTAAAGATCAACCGGTTCCAACCCCTCTGCTACAGGCAGGGACATCTACCACTGAATTAAGTTGCTCAAAGCCTCATCCAACCAGGCCTTGAACACCTCCATGGACGGGGCATCCACAGCTTCCCTGGGCAACATGTTCCAGAGCCTCACCACCCCCTCATAGGAAAAAAATTCTTCCTGATACCTAATCTACATCTTTCCATTTTAAGCTTAAAACAATTACACTTCGTCCTATCCCTGCACTTCCTGATAAAGAGCTCGTCCCATTTCCTGTTGCCCCCTATAAATACTGGAAGGCTGCTATAAGGTCTCCCTGGAGTCTTCTCTAGGCTAAGGAAGCCCAACTTTCTCAGCCTGTTCTCATATAGAAGGTGTTCCCATCCCTCTGATCACTTTTGTGGCCCTCCTTTGGACTGTCTCTAACAGATCTATATCCTTCCTGTGCTGAAGAATCCAGAACTGAATGCAGCATTCCAGGTGGGGTCTGATGAGAGCACAGCAGAAGGGAAGGATCCCCTCCCTTGCCCTACTGGTTACACTTCCAATGCAGGCCAGTATACAGGTTGGCTTTCTGGGCTGCAAGTGTATGTTGCCAGCTCCTCATCCACCAGCATTCCCATGTCCTTCTCTTCAGGGCTGCTTTCAATCCATTCTCCACTCAGCCTATATTTGTGCTTGGGATTGCCCTAACCCAGGTGCAGGACCTTGCACTTGGCCCTGTAGAACTTCAAGAGGTTTGCACAGGCTCACATCTCAAGCCTGTCAAGGTCCCTCTGGATGGCATCCTTTCCCTGCAGTGTGTTGATCATGCCACATAGTTTGGTGTCACTGGCAAATTTGCTGAGGGTGCACTCAATCCCACTGTCCATGTCTGCAACAACGATGTTAAACAACACCAGACCCAAAACCAACCCCTGTGGAACACCACTCATTACTGATATCCACTTTGACCTCTGAGACACGTATAGAGAAAATGGCAAAGAAGCAGACAGGAGAAAAGAAAGACCAGTAAGAAAGAAACAGAGGAGTCACAGAATCATAGAATCACCAACTTGGAAGAGACCCACTGGATCATCGAGTCCAACCATTTCTATCAAACACTAAACCATGTCCCTCAGGACCTCATCTACCAGTGCCTTAAACACCTCCAGGGAAGGTGAATCAACCACCATCCTGGGCAGCCTGAGTCACGAGTATAGGAGACGAAGTGGAAGATCACAAGGATTTCCAGTAATTGTGATGTTCTAATTAACAGTGAAAGAGCTACAGCTGACTTGTTAAGATCCTGCATATACTGAAATTTCTGCCCCAAAACTGAAGAGGCCCATCATACAGCCAAAAGTCTGTCTACATGTGTCTCCAGAGGTAAAACTGAAAATAATGCACCTCGATGAGGCAGAAAATGAGAGAGCTTACTCCTACAGTCTTTCCAAGATCTAAATGACAATGGGGTCACATTAACACACTATTGCCCTGAAGAAAAAAAACAGGGAAGGTGCCTATGCCCAGATGAAAGCATTTGGTGTTTTCTGTTTAATACACAACAGTCATTACGACAAAAATGGCTGAGAAGGAAAGTTCAAAACTACCTTTTTATGTAGAATAAATCGGCCAAATCTCCATGGGGACAACTCTCCGCAGACAGCCCTGAGCACTAAGTTGAGGGGTTTTTTTTTGTTTGTTTGGGTTTTCCTGGGGGGTGTTGTTGGTGTATTTTAAACTGAGGGACTTAGAAGCATGGCGTCCCACCACCTCAGCATCCTCCTCAGCACCAGGGAACCAGCAGTCCTCACCATCATGTAGACCTGTCCCTGTGGAGAGTACGCCGTGTAAAGGAGTCCCACAGGGAGTTGTTCTAAATCCCTGATTTCTTTTTTACCCAGTTAAATGGAATACACCGACAATTTGTATTTAAGAGAAAAACTCCTGAGTACTGACAGCTCAGAAATAAGAGTCTGAGTTCCTAGAAGGTGACAACAAAAAAGTGTTTCTTCAACAGCCTCACAGCTCTAAGAATTTCTAATCCTGAGTTTGACCAGGAGTTTGGCCCAGAAGATGTTTTCACAAGAAGGAAAACATTTGATTTTGCCTGAGGGTTTTACAAACCAAACTTTGGAGTACAAAAGGCTTCTTGGACAGAATGAAAGTTGTGAAGAAAAGACTGTATTGTTATCAGAATGAAAATCTATTCTAGAACATAATTAATTTAATTAGTAACTAAAAATAAAAATATAAAAACATATTAGGAGAAGACAGGACACAAAAACAGACACAGAAAGGAATAACTACGTAAAACCACATACTAGGTCTTGTAACCTACCTGAAATTTCAGTCACTCTAAGACCCCTGAAAAAACTCTAGAATACGGCAATTTGAGCAGCATGAAGTGCATTAACAGGAAAAGAGACACCTAAAATTATTCTATTTACTTTTATCTGATTACTCATCCACAAGACCAAAATTCCCAAAATAGTACTCTATTTCATATGTTTTAATCTATTTTTCCACAATAAAAATCAGACAGTAAATCTGGAAAACAAGCATGTAAGATAAGAGTTTATTGACAATTTCATGATTATTTATAAAAATTACTTAACTATGCAAAACCCCAAACCTAGCACCAGCACGTGGAAATTGTTAAACACAAGTTTATTACCACTACGTGTTTCTTCCTGGATCCAGACATACGGAAGTGGATCGCACAAAAGTACTAATCGATTACACTTTGCAAATATTAGGGAGGGGGTAATCACTAAGCAGTGTAATGGTGGGTCTCAAAGCATAGTGTCTGGAACTGACATGACGTGGAAATGGCTGGCTACACCTAATAAGAACTGTTTGTTCTTATCCTAATCTGCTACATCACACTGTCATACAACCATAAACGCATTATGGATCGTCCTGTAATTATTTTTCACTTCAGCAATTACTGCCACTTGTCACAAAGGTACTACATGACAAGATCAAGATAATTTTGCATTCGAGACAAAATATAATCATGATGATGTGGAAGTGCAGGCCCTGTATTCTATTCACTGGACAATGCATATTGTATTCACTACATTCAAGCAGCAGCAGACGTAAAGATACTTTTCCCGCAAAAGTGGATAAAAATTACGCTTAAAGCCAAGCCATAGAGTGGGAGAAGTGATGTGAGAAGAAATTAAGACTTAAATACAAGCAGCTAAGGTACAGTAAAATACAAACAAAAAAAGGAAGTGGAGATGTGGTACAGAAAGACAGCCACGAGATTTTAAAAGGTAGTAACTTGTTTGAAACAATACATCCAAAAACTACGTGTATGCCCAAAATCAAGTAGTTCAAATATACTTTCCTCTTACCTGAAAGATTTCCATCTGTTTCATCGGGCTGGAGACTGGCAACACTGGTAGAATCCATTCCTTGCTGGAGGTCCAAAATTTTCCTTCGTAGCTGTTCTATGTCACTCTCTTTACTATCAAGCTGCATCTGGAGCTCATTCCTGTACGTAGATTCTTCTGCTAGTTGCTGCATTTATACACACATGCATAGTTACCATAATACCAAAAATATGGCACCAAAGTATTGTGGAAACAAAACACATCACTGTTGTTTGGGGATTTTTTTAATATCTCTAGATACTTCTGATAGTATTACTATATATTATTATAGCAGAAGCGTCGGTTCAGGTTTCAAAAATAGTTAAATATCAAAGCTCCAGCAATGCATTCAAGTACAAAAGTCTGATTAATCTATTAAATTATCAGTTGTTTTGAAAAGGAGACCACCTACCAGTAAAATAAACTGCATAAGTAGTATCATACACAGTATTGAGTTTTTCAGTCTTCATAATACATCAGTTACTTTCAGTTGAGAATTTAGAAAGGAGAAATGAATGAGAACATGCACAGCTATGCACTTCTCAGGTTCTCTGCTTAGCTAAAATTCTGTGGCCTAAAACATCTGTAACAGGACTTGGTTTTTCAAGCACACTAGGAGCTACACATATTTGCCTTGGAGAGAATTCCATAACGTGACAAAAAAAATAAGATAATTTTACCGCTTGCATTTCATTGAGCTCCTTTTGGTATTTCACTACCATTTGATTGAATTTCTCTTTTTCTTGATTAAGTTCTAACTGAAGCTTTCGGTTTTCCTTCTCTTTCTTCCTCAAATCTTGCATGTTAGCTTTCTTCCTGTCTATTTTAAAATCTTTCCGATTCATTATCTCAGCTAGTTTGTTGACAGCCTGTTAAGAAAACCAGTAAGAAAAATCACATATGCAAGCAGGTTTCATACAAAACTTCTAAGTTCCTCCAGCTATAGAAATTTGATCAAAAATATTCTTCATCAACAGCTCTTACAACCAAAATAATACTGGAAAGTACACAGCATCAAAACATTTTTTCAACCGTGTAAATATCAACAATGCATATTATTAATGATGGTTAATATAAACTTAATCTCAAAGAAACTAAGAATTAGTTGTATAAAACCCAATAAACTAAAAATACATTTGATTTGCAAAATAATTATTGCTATTAAATTGCATAAAAAGTTATACCTGTGTCTTCAGAGTTCTTTCATTGTTAATGCTCTTCTCATAGTGCATTCTAATATTATTGATCTCCTCCTCCTTTTTTATTTTGTATTCTGTTAAAATAACATCCAACTTTAAGATATTTTACGATAAGGTAAATATTTCTAAACTTAATCATGTCTACAATTCCATCTTTTTTTTTCCTCTCCATTTTCCTGTGTGTCACCTTATGTGCAAAATACACTTTGCAACAGTAAAGGTTACCAGTTTAATGCTACTGTAATGACAGAAAATTACCAGAAGGATACATCAGAAAGGAACTAAGACAAAATACTAAAGCCAACATAAGTATTTTTGTTCCCTGGTGATGACTAAGTCTGTTGTCCCACTTCCTTTGTGTCTGCACTACCAAAACCATTACTGTAGTACCAAAAATAATTAAGTCAGTATCTACATAGAGTAAGACCGATGTGATTGGATTCATATTCAGTACAGATTCTTCAGACAAAGAGAACATGAGGGAAAAGCCTTTCTTTAAACAAAGACTGACTCTGTTACATTCCTGCCCTCCTGCCCACCTCCTATGCCAGTTACTCAACTCTACCAATCTCTCTATCACACTTCCAGTCTGTCGATTTGTTCCCAAAGTTGCTAGAAATATGCATCTCATTGATAAGAATTTCTCCACCAAAATTACAGTTAAAGAATAATTTACAAGCAATTAAAAGTAATAACCTCCATAAAAATGGAAAATGCTGAAAAACACTTGATCACCTAATCTCTCCTATTATGGAAATGCAGAACTAAGGGAAAATATTTTTTTAATGTCTTCCTGCTTACATAGTGTTTGCAATAGCAGTGGCAACACAACCAGTAAGGACTTTACTCTAATAGTGAACAGATATTAAACCACGCATTCTGATTTTATAATGCTTGCTCAAATGCAAAACTATGGAAGTAAACAGAACAATAAAGTCACTTCTCATATAGTCAGAATACATGTAAATAGAAAGTCAATCCACTGATACGTGTGATATCACAACTTAGATTCTGTATCTAAGTGAGATCTTAAGGAAGTTGTAAGCTGCTTTATTGTAGATACTGGAGATAAAGTCAAAAATGTTAGTTAATACTGTTATTAAATACAATGAATGAAATACTTTTCCTTAATAACTTTCATGCACATGATGACATGTCTGGCAGAAGGGGTTAGACAGACAATATATGGATGAGCTGCACCAGACAGGCATTTCTGATTATGCCTGCAAGAGCTCAGTGCTAAGTTGTTTTAAAACATGAGGAAGAACTGTGAGCAGAAACCTTTTTCTTCCCTGGTACAGGTTGAGGTTCTATTAATTTTCAACAATAAAGGCAGTGCACACAACAGGAAGCAATACAGTAGAAAGAGTGGCCGTTTAGATGGAAGACACATTTTCAAGGTTAAAATAAGGACTTATATTTTTATCAACCAAAAAAACAACACAGAAGATTAAAAGCGATGTCTTTTCCCACCTCCCATTTCCACATATATGCTTAAAATTTAATTGTTTCATAACAAATTTAATTAAACTCCAAACATGACATACCTTCCTCCTGTTTCTTAATTTTTTCACTGATCTCTGAATTTTCCTTTGTTATTAAATCAACATCTTTGGTTAATGTGTTATTAGTTTCTTCCAGCTAAATGAGAACAAACACATTTTAAGATAAAGAATGTGCCATAAATTCTGAAAATATTTATAATACTATGATTTTAAATACAGGTAACCTTGTTACAGTTATTTACTAGGATTGCATTCCTCAGACTATAAAAAAAATCTGATTACCTTTCAAATTTGTATTTTTTTTAAAATGGCACTTTTTTTCTAATCTGTCTTGATTCATCAGATGGCTCAAGAAACACCTGTCCAGACAGAACTCTTTTTCTTTTTTTTTAAAACAATCTTTGCATTATACACTGAAGCATATTTGAAACCAACAAACATACTGGCAAGAAGCTATTCCTCCCATGCCACAAAGCAAGAGTCTTCTAAGTGGTTCTTAAGAAACTGTGGCACTCTGGATATTTCAAGCTTATAAATGGAAACATGCGTAACAACACTACTTCCACTATAGTTGCACAGAGATGTAACATCCATAGCAGCTCTAACAGAAGGCCTTGATCCAAGTTCAGTAACGTCCAAAGTTTCAGTGAAGGTTTATAGTCCCAATATTCTTAAAAAAATCCACACAGCTGATGTTAAATGGGAAAAAACAATAATGATGAGGTAACTATGCTATGTAAGGCTTGCTATTTGAAAGTCCTCAGTTAAAAGACATTTATTGCCCCGATATTAATATTCAAGATCTATGCTGCAAATTATCTTCAAAAATTACAGTTTGGGGTTGATTTTTTTTTTTTAAGTAAGTTTACCAGTGGGAAGAACTCAAGACTTCCAAGAATTCTTTTTAAAAGACTAAGTAATTTTGCAATAAGAATCTCTAATCTCCACAAACGTACAAAATTTAAAAAATACATTGGGCAAGGACAAGAAGTAATTAAAAAAGGCTTAATAACTGAATTATAGACATTTTCTGGAACTTCAGTCTGGCTTCTCCTCATATTCACCGAGTCTATGTTTCTTTGAGAGCTCATGATGGGATTTAGATGTTTAAGATTCTGAGTCCAAAACTCAGATACTTAATTAATTATCAGTTATGATCATAATAACACTTTAAAACTTAAAATAAAAAAGATAAAGGATCGTGGGTCAGCAGGAGTCCTTGTGAAAAGCAGCATAAAGGACTTCCAGCCACTGCAGTCAGCTTCATCGGGGCCCAACTTACATGCCTCTACGCAAAGGCACATAGCATGGAGAATAAACAAGAGGAGTTACAGATATGCACTTGCCTATAGGGCTATGATCATATTGGCATCATGGAGACATGGTGAGATGGCTCCTGTAACTGGAGTGTCAGAATGGAAGGATACAGGCTCTTCAGGAAGGACTGGTAGAGAAGGTGAGGAAGGGGTGTTGCTCTCTGTGTCAAGGACCAGATGAAGCTCCACCCAGGGACGGTGACAGAGTGCTTATGGGTCAGGATGTAAGGGACGCTGGGGTTAGGTGATGTGATGATGGGGGTCTGCTACAGGGCATCTGACAAGTAAGACTGACTGGATGAGGGTCTCTATAGTCAGATAGGAGTAGCCTTGTGTCCACAAGTCCTAGTCCTTCTGGAAGACTTCAAACACCCCAATAACTGTTGGAAGGACAAGCCTAAAAGAAAGCTGGAGAGGGAC
The DNA here is from genome assembly GCA_033558105.1 of Coccyzus lansbergi. Lineage (NCBI taxonomy): Eukaryota > Metazoa > Chordata > Aves > Cuculiformes > Coccyzidae > Coccyzus > Coccyzus lansbergi. The sequence continues at coordinate 397,911 of JAUMJK010000709.1, forward strand.
TTTTTACAAGGGCGTGTAGTGACAGGACAAGTGGGAATGGCTTTATATTGAAAGAAAGTAGATTTAGATTAGATAGAAGGAAGAAATATGAGGGTGGTGAGGCATAGGAACAGGTTGCTCAGGGAAGTTGTGGATGTACCCTCCCTGGAAGCATCCAAAGGCCAGGTTGGATGGGGCCTTGAGCAGCCTGGTCTGGTGGGATGTGTCTCTGCCCATGGCAGGGCAGTTGGAACTGGATGATCTTTAAGATTCCTTCCAACCCAAATCATTCTACAATTCTAAACTTCTGTATTAATTACAGTGGAATAACTCACCCTTCTTATGATGCTGTCCTTATCAGTAATTTCTTGCCTGTGTCTTGATGCTGCTTTTTTGCTTTCCTGACTCAGTTCAAAATACTGTTCTTCAAGGAGTGCTCGTGCCAACCGTTCTGACTCAGCTTTGGTTTCAGCTAAATCCAACTGGGTCGTGAGTGTTTCTCTGTAAAAAGGATATTAAGATTTTGTTCTCCAATGCAAAACATTCCAATTTTCAGGAAGACTAACAAACCCAAATTATACCCTTTATTAGCTGACTGAAATGCTTCACAAACACTGTACATAACCTCCTCCTTTTTACTGTTTTTCAATGCTGATGCACGAGTACAACAAGAGATCAAGACTTCAGAAAAGAGAAACTTTGCTTTATGCATAAGGCTACAGTCTTCTTCATCAGAATAAATATATGGTAAATAAATGAATAAATGGAAAAAACAAGGTTAAAAAACATCTTATGGAACGCTTTTGACATGTGCCTTTTTCTGAAGGAATTAAACATTTTATATCTGATTCAAAATCATCAGGAGTGAGACCACACTATACAGAAGAACATGTTTATCTGAAAAACACAAAGGCATACTTTTCGTTTTGCAATTCCTGCATTTTCCTTTGAGTTTCTTTATTCTTTTCATCAATTTCCTCTTTCAGTTCCTTAACCTGAGTTTTGTAAAGTGTCTGTAAAAGAAAACATAAAAATCCAATCATTATTCAAATTCCATAGTGAAATTCATTGTTTTGGTACTGGTTTGTTTGAATCCATCAAACCCCAACACATGCCAACAGTCTCTTAATGGAATTTCCTCCTTCCTGCCTGCCCAAGATGCTCCTTTCCAGTTTCTCTTGTGTAGTGAACTGATGTGACCAGCCTAATTTTCAATTTTCTAATCTGCTTTCCTATATAATTGTGCAAACACACCTGCTGACAAAAGGGAAGGAAGACACTAGGACACAGCAGAGCTGGTCTCTTAGAGACAACAGGACAAAACTGTATCCTCTTGCAGCATTACTGCCTCAAAATGTTCATCAAACAAGCCTAACACTGTCCTGTGCTTCCACCTGTTGCATTCTCTTTGTATCCACGTATAATTTCTATTAGATTAAGTTTTTTGCATGCAGATTGAATTTGTCTTAACTGATTCAACAGAAGTCTAATTTATGTGAATGGTTTCTATTCTTAGATACTGTTTTTATAATACCACCAATATTCTGAAAGCTAAAATTTGATCTTGTACAGTACTTTTGTGAAACATTCAGACTGAATTATGAATGTCTCAATTTAAACTAAATGCTAACTAATGCAAATCTCTAACACACAATGAAATTACAATTATATGCAGTTTAGTAAACACCAAAATTCTTACTGCTCCACCAAGGAAGAACCAAATTTAAACAGCACTTCTCAAACTGTCTGTAATCACAAATGTATTTGAAGTTCAGCTGTTACAGAGCATCTCATGCTATTGTCTTCTTTTCACAGATATGAAACAGATAAAGTTAAATCTAAGAAATACAAATTTTGGCTACGTGGAGTACTGAATAAGGTTCTTCAAGGACTCAGGCACAGAGAAAGTATCTTTTTAGAAGGATAAGGAATACACGCAGAATGCTATTTGATCTATAGTTCTTCAATATATTTATTGTAGAGCAATATCTTGGAATACATTCCAGTAAGTATGGAGATTTTGAACTCTCTACAAAGTTTGCAGTTATGTCAGAAAAAAAAATCTCTTTTCCCACCTCAAGACAGGATCGAATCTGATGAGTAATTCACATAAGAGTTTCTCAATGTAATACATAAGGTCTGACAAACAACTACAAGGCAGCATACTAGATAGACTATCTAATGCCCTCTAATTTTTTTGTTCAGCTTGTATTTCAAGCAGGATTTTTGTCAATTGCTGATTTATGCCATGTTATTTACAGTTTAAAAAATTTAATACATCAAATATTCACTGTTCAATAATTTCATGTCAAAATGTAGCACTCAATTCTTTGCAAGTCTTACCGAAAAATATTGCTCAGCTTCAAGCTGATCCTGAAGCTCACGCATTTGACCTTCATTTCCTCTGTACTTTCTTTGAAGGAATAAAAAAGGAAAACATGTAAAAACTCAGCTACTAATAAAGACTATTTATAATCAGAACAGCATCCTACGAAGACCTTATAGCTGCATGCATTATTTCAAAAACCCCAACAGCTTGCAGTATCCTAAAATTCTTTATTTGACCCTGACAATCATTTGAACATGTAATTTAGGAAACAAGAAGCATTCTAAATGGAGATATGTTAAATCAGCTTGAGGAAGTTCTGATAAAAGCCAAATCAATGAAAAATGCCTTCAGTCAACTTAAGAATTGTTAAGAAAAAGCATCAGGTAGTTAAAGGGGAGAATAAAGTTATCGCCTCTCATGTAGTAAAATTAGAAGTCTCATGATTTAGCAAGTAGTATCATAGATCCATAAAGAAGTCACTCAAATAAAAGTAGCACATATGCCTTGACACAGACCAATGAGCCAACAGTTGTTCTGCATCATAAGCTCATAACAGAAATATTCCAACACTGAAGGCTACATACAGAAATCATAACACACAGCTAAAAATATTCTTTTAGTTTAGGAAAAAGCTTTTCTCACTAACAGGAACAGGCAGAACAGTACATGTATAATTAAGCAACTTTTTCCATTTTACTTCAGGTTTTTACTTACTTTGCAAGTTGAGCCAAATCGAATTCCAGTAATCTCTTTGCTTCCAACAATGTATTGATTTCCTGTTTCAGCTGCTTCTCAGAACCTTTCAAGTTATCTGCCTCAAAAGCTTGTGCCTTTAATTCATTCTGTGCCATTATTCGCTTATTTGTCTCTTGTTCTAGTTGCAGTGTTAGATTCTTTACCTAAAAGAGAAACATTACCATTTAGAAGTGTTTGCTGAATAACCAATTACATGTGGCTGAACGTGTGTCCTATATGGATTATTCTACACCAAATACCATTGCCTAGATGCTACATGTTGTACAATCCATAAAAATATTCCTAAATCTCCAAATGCTTCAGTACAATAATCTTAAAGAAAGCTGCTGCCCTTACAGATGCACTGATATGATGCTGCACAATGATAAAGCTCCCTTGTAGATAGTTTATTTCAAAGTCTCAAATGTGTTTTATCTTCTCTTAAAGGCAACAGTGGGGGAAACCTAAATTGTATGCTAAAAGGTCCTCTCTGTAGATTTCCTATCTTAAAATCTTAGGGGAAAAAAATGCACCATACCACCTAAAAACTAATTTACACAAATTGTGACCCTCTGTAAAGGAAAAGCAAGGATGAAACTATTATCCTTGGTACCTAGTTTTCATACTCAATATTTCAACTGCATTTCCCTAAACAAATGCTCTTCTGGAGAATGCAAATTTAGAACTGCAAGCCAAATAATTCTTGAAGTCACATGCAAGTTTTTCCTTAAAAAGAAATGAAATACATAAAAATTGCATTATATTAAAGACTCAAGTATGTAAGGCATCCAAGTGCTAAGAAACAAGCAGAAAATTACCTGAGCATATTAAGGCCAACAGCTGCCTTCAGTTCTACTGAGAAGTGCGTTATACAAGGAGCTCAGTGTAAGTGAATTTAATTTTCTACTTGTCAACCCAACTATAAGTTCTTATTTATATAGAACATTTTCAGTGATGAGCATTTTACTTACTTCATCTTCCAGTCTTTCTTTTTGCTGAAGAAGGTGTTCCAGTTTCTGCTGAGATTGCTTCAGGTCAAAGTCCAGCATGGAACACTGTTTTTCAGCTTGAACTATTTGATTTTCTGCCTTTTCTCTTGCTGCCCTTTCTTCCTTTACTTTTTTTTCCATTTCTAAACAACATTAAGAAAAGTAACAAAAATGTATATGTAGCATCTGCAAGAATCCTTTTTTAAAGACATTCTTAAATATCCTAATACTCTTCAGACCCTTTTGTTCAGTTATCTAAGCCTTGGTGCTGTTAGATGGACTGACTGCTGAGTAAAAACTTCCTGGCATTATTACAGGAAATATTAAAAAAGAAATATAATTCCAAGTTGCATTCAAAGTATTGTGATAGCAGAATGATAAAGAGTGAAATACATTAAAAAAAAAAGCAGATTCTTAAAGTAATCATTATCAAATAAATGCCAGGTTGAATTTCCTCAAATGCATAGTACAGGAAAAGAAATGGAATGCCACCACTTGTGTTAGCTTTCTCAAAGTTACAAACTACATATGCAGATCACAGAATCACAGAATCATAGAACAACCAGGTTGGAAGGGACCCATCGGATCATCTAGTCCAACCATTCCTATCTAACACTAAACCAAGTCCCTCAATACCTCATCCACCCATGCCTTAAACACCTCCAGGGAAGGTGAATCAACCACCTCCCTGGGCAGCCTATTCCAATGCCCAATGACCCTCTGCGTGAAAAACCTCCTCCTAATCTCCAGCCTAAATCTACCCTGGCGGAGCTTGAGGACATTCCCTCTTGTCCTGTCCCCTGTCACTTGGGAGAAGAGGCCAGCTCCCTCCTCTCCACAACCTCCTTTCAGGTACTTGTAGAGAGTAATGAGGTCTCCTCTCAGCCTCCTCTTCTCCAGGCTAAACAACCCCAGCTCTCTCAGCCGCTTCTCATAGGGTCTGTTCTCCAGCCCCTTCACCAGTCTCGTCGCTCTTCTCTGGACTTGCTCCAGAGCCTCAACATCCTTCTTGTGGTGAGGGGCCTAGAACTGGACACAGTATTCAAGGAGCGGCCTCACCAGTGCTGAGTACAGAGGGAGAATCACCTCCCTGGACCTGCTGGTCACACCGTTTCTGATCCAAGCCAGGATGCCATTGGCCTTCTTGGCCACCTGGGCACACTGCTGGCTCATGTTCAGTCGGCTGTCAACCAACACTCCCAGGTCCCTCTCCTCCTGGCAGTTTTCCAGCCAGGCTTCTCCCAGTCTCTAGTTCTGCATAGGGTTGTTGTGCCCCAAGTGCAGGACCCAGCATTTGGCCATGTTAAACCTCATGCCGTTGGACATTGCCCAGCAGTCCAGCCTGTTTAGGTCCCTTTGCAGAGCCTCCCTACCCTCCAGCAGATCGACACTTGCACAGAGCTTTGTGTCATCTGCAAACTTGCTAAGGGTACCCTCAATGCCCTCATCCAGGTCATTGATGAAGACATTGAACAGGACTGGACCTAGCACTAAGCCCTGGGGAACCCCACTTGTCACTGGCCTCCAGCTGGACTTAAAGATACTGATGACCTTCACAAAAAAAAACCCTGATGTATTCAGTTAGGATATCAAGACACATCTTTGACCTACTGATGTGTATCTATAAAGAAACTTCAACACTTCAGGCAAGCCTAATACACCACCAACATTTATAACGCAGTTCCACTGGAATTAATGTTCAAGATGTACCCTGATAATGCATTCTTTCAAGTCCATGTAGCACTAGCCAGAATTTTAAGATTCAACAGCATTTCAGAAGTCAAGAAAGCCTTTGAATTCCAAGTACAGTAAGACAGTCAAAAATGCAATTTGCAATTTGTATAGAAGCATTGTGTTAGAGAGAATAATTTTTAAAGTGCATTTTTCATTTTGCACATTTTAAAATTTTGATATACCCTTTCTTTATACAAAAAGTTAAACACCTGTGAACAGTACATTATAAATCAATGTGATTTAAGATATCGTAATCAAAATACCTTTTATTACGCATTTCCCTGAAACTTGCAAGAAACACTTACCACACATTGCAACTGATCTTGCCTCCTCTATTGACTGATGTTTGTCTGTTAACCGAGCTTTAGTCACTTTGTGTTCATTTACTTCCTGTTCTAAGCGGTCTTGTAAGGATTTGAGTTTGTAGTTCAAATCTATCTCTAAATTATTCTTCTCCTAAAGGTAAGAAGAAAAAGTTACCAGATTTCTATAAGATGTGAGGGATCACTTCTTTCTTTCTTTCCTTTTTTGTGTTATTTTTTTGTTATGATGAAATTATCAATGTTGTTTCCCATGCTTAATAAACAATGGTAATAAAGAAAATCTGTACTCTATTCTGGAGGAAACCACATTAACTTTTTTCAGGCATCTATAAATTCATAAGATAATGGAAATCCTCAGTTTGAAGAACAAGTAGTCATCTAAATTGGAATCATACAACTAATCTGCCACAGAGGACACAGAGCACAGAGGAATCTAAGTTATTGTTACTTGGATGCAATTCTATTATTCCATCATTGAGATTGAAAGCTGTTAAGAGTAACCTCTGAAATAGACTCTGGAGATGAGCTCTGGCCTTTGGATCACTGCTTCACACAATACCAAATGAGAATGGAAACTGCACCTTCCCTCGTGGGTGGTCATATTGCTCTGGTTTATTTGGACAGGCCGTACACAACAGCAAGTTTTTACTTGACCACAACACACAGAGCTAGCTATGTAGCCTACCCAGGAAATGGGTGCAGGATTTCCTTTAATCTTCTTTACTTGTTTCTCTATCTGGGGGTGGGGATCAGAGGAACATGCTGCTACCATTCTTTAGGAAGAAATAGAAGGAAGGAAAAAAATTGAACTGGTCCAGCTCCAAAGTTGATCAAAAGGTCTGGTACTGATCCAGCCAAATTAAAAACCAGTAAAAGCAGAAATTTCAATTTCAGGTTTTCATGAAGTTCAAATCATAGATTTTCAGGAGGCAAGTCTCTGCAGCAAAAACTATTTGCTACTGGCAGAAGGGCTGGATCACTGCAACACCAATAGTGAATGACAAGCATGAATTTTAAACCCCTTGCTGTAAGAAATACCTGAGGACTTCTGCAGTTTACATTCCCGATAAGACTGTAAATTAGCACTATTAATAGTTAATTATTTTAACACAAGACTGACTTATAGCAAGAACATAGAAATTACCACCATTAATATTCTTTGAAAATACAGTCAAAAGTTGACAAAGAACATCAGGCTCAACATAATTTTACCATACCTTTTCTGAATGATTAAGCATATCTTGTGCCTGTTTTCTTTCTGCTTCCACTCTTTCAAGATTGTTTTTAATGTTTCTTACTTCTTCTTGTAGAGTTGTAATCCGAACTGCCGTAAGAAATGAAATACCATTCAAGATTAGTTACTCAACTTAAATCAACAGGCTTTCCAACCTTCTGGGCCCCTAAAATATTTACACCTTCAAATTTTTCAGATATACAAAGGCTGTGCATTGTGAAATTAATCGACCTTTTCAGCCACTCCTCATGCAGGCATTAGGAACAATTCACAAAAAACAATCACATGCAGAACTTGCTACCTGCCTTCATCACTCCCAATATTTAATATGCAAAATTTCTTCCATCAATCTAAGTTCTGCTGTAACACACAACAAGCACTTTTGCTGATGTTAACTCCACTAATACATATGATAAGGCATATTAGGCAGAAAGCTCTGCCATGGATGGAGGAACTACTCCCCATCCTCCTCAGGATCTACTAGAAGACCCTGTCTGGCTTCTGAAGTGTATACTAAACAGAACCACAGAATGGTTTGGCTTGGAAGGGACCTTTAAAGATCATACAGTTCCAACCTCTCTGCCATGGGACAAGTACAGCCTCCACTAGATCAGGTTACTCAAAGTCTCATCTAACCTGGCCTTGAACACTGCCAGGGATGGGGCACCCACAATTTCTTTGGGAAACCCGTTCCAGTGTCTCACCACCCTCACTGTAAAACATTTCTTCCTAACGTCTAATCTAAATATACCCTCTTTCAGTTTAAAACTGTTGCTCCTTGTCTTATCACTAAAGGCCCTGGTAAGAAGTCTCTCCCCATCTTTCTTATAGGCCTCAATAAAGTACTCAAAAGCCACAATAAGGTATCCTCCAAAGCTGCAGTAGTAGTAGTAGTTAGAGCAGTAGCAGTAGCAGTAGCAGTGCGTGTGTATATATACGCACACGCCAAAGCAGTAGTGTTATACATATAAGCCAAAGTAGTAGTATACATTTCTAGCCTGAAGAATTCGCATTACTGCCTTCAAAATAAATAAAAAATATTTTTGATTATTTCATATTACACTTAGTATCTTAAATACAACATACAAAAATACACCTATCAAATACATCTTTCTCCAGTACAGTCCACTTCACTTAATTTTTAAGTACAAAGAGATATCCTGGCAATATGTAAGAAACTATGAGACTGAAGAAAGAAAGTCTTCCTAAATCTTACGCCATTCTCATTCACTTAAAATGCACTTTTAAAAACAACTGCATGACTTTCTGAATTATATAAAGATAACTGGGTTTATACCAGCAAAGCACCTTAGCCTTACATCCGTTTCCTGCAAGCTGCCAAGCTGGATCATTCAAGTGAAACTGATTTACTGTATTCAAAGCTCAGTCAACAGGCAACTTGATGCTTGATAGTTCTTTCTTTGTGCTAGTAAAGTTTATCATACAAAAAACAAATCCCAAACCACCCAGAAGTCCTCAACAAAAGACTGTGCCTCATGGAAGTGATTATCAGTACTGCAGATCGTTTAAAATGGCAAAAGGCAGGATCTACTAGCATAGACACAGTCATGAACTAATGTATCTGAATGGTTTCCACTCTGAAGATTCAGAAATGCACAAATGATAAAAAGTTCCAAGCAACCTGAAAAAATGGATTCTACATCAGTATCCCTTACTATACTCTTCTTAGTAATGTAGAAGAAAACAAATCCAATTTAACTACAAAACAGTTTTTTCCACAAATGAAAAGAGAAAATGTTGGCTATGTCAACTTGGTTAGTGCACCAAAGCATCAAGATAGTGTTGTGTCTTCTCTAGCACAATATCAGACTTTCAGATTTTTGTACTACTTGGACTAAGACTTCTAGTCAGGGCAGCCTCACCCCTTAATTTTCATAGCCACCCTTTGATTTTCACAGTCTCCCTCACAAAAGTCACTCAAACAGGATTAGGAAACAAGATCCAATCTTTAACAACTGTTCTGCTAAGTCACATCCAGTTTACAGACTGGCTTTTCTGCTTTTAGGTAGCTGTACTTTATTTAATTAAGTAGGGTTATCACAACTTTTTTTGGTAAAGTATAAATACAGAAGAATTACCTTGTAGTTCTCCAATCATTTCAGATCCATGACTTCTGTCCCTTCGTTCTGACTCCAGAGCAGCTTGCAGCTGGTAATAATCTTTCTCCACTTGCAGTTTTGTGCTTTCTAGAACTCTGCATCTTTCCTGCAGTTCTCTATTCAGTGATTCCACCTGACTTAATGACTTGCTCATTTCTGTGTTACCCTTTCTCAGTCTTGCTGCTGTATCCGATTCCGTCCTCAGCAAATCATTTGCTTCTTCTAGCTATTAAAATAAAACATACAAGAGTCTCAAATATAAAAATCAACTGCTTCGTTATATCTGAATGCTCAGTATTGCTTCTCAAATCTAAGAAACAATGAAGACAATGAACAGAAGCAACCTACTTGTTTTTGTAACTGTGTTATCTTCTCATTTGTGATTTGTGAATGCTGGTTGATTTTTTTCAAGTCTTCCATCTGATCTTTTAGTGTGGACACTAAAAAAATTAAAACATTCCTTAGGTTTTAGTTTTTTTATTTTACACAAACATGCTCAAATAAATTCTTGGCATACAACAGTTCTTTTGTTAACTTCTTGCTTCCTATCTATATTTTAGGTCAAATCCTATCCTTGCAGAACAGCAACACACACCGTAGAGAACAGAATTTGAAAACAAGACAAAACATTGTTTTCTCGTTAAAGCTCATATAAAAATAAACTCAAAATCTGTGCTTGCTATTTGAAAAGCTCCCTTTAAAGCTGTATAGCACTTCAGATGCTAAGGTAGTAAATTATTCCCCAAAACACACCATACACCTCAGTGGTGTCAATGCCTGGACAACATGGCATACCTTCATTTTCTGCATTCCGTCGTTTTTCATTCTCTTGTTCAATTTTTCTTTGGTAGTCATTTATCTTATGTTGCAATACCATCTTTTCCTTCTCAATCTGAGACACCGTTGACTCCAAGTTCTTTCTTTGATTTCCCTAAAATTCAAAAAACTAGTAATTTATATTTACATTTTAAGGAATGATTCTTGAATGAGTACCTCTGCAAGTAAACAATCAAGGAAACTTATGCATTATTTCCAGTTAATACATCTCTGGCTGCCATGAAAAGGTTTGCAGAAAAGATGGTTTTTTTTAAATGCTACACAACACATTTATGAAATTACTAGAGTGGTTATCACTAGCATGCCTGTATGCAAGTAAATATCAAAATTAATATTATTATAAGGACTCAATGGAAAGATATTCTGTACCTTAATTTTTAGAGTAACTGATTTTGATAAACTCCAGAGGAATAGTGACAAGGAAGACTAAGCAAAACATTCAGCAGAGGAAACAGAATTAAGCGTGACTTGCAGGAAAAAAAGTTCTTGAAAATGTGTACAAATAAAAATACAACTCCCAAAGCTATGTATTGAAATGTGATGGTTTGGTCTAAAATTTTCAAGCGATTTTTTGTTACAGAAAAAGCATCCCAAATCAAGAAAGTACTATCCACATTCTTTACCCAACAAAGAAGACTTCAGTGAGGAACAAAATTACCTCTTCATCCAGTTCTTTCATAATCTTGTCTAGCTTTATGTTTGAAGACCTAAAAAGAAAACAAAATCTATTAAGTAAAATTTGAGAAGGATACATTACATACAGCATTTTTCCAGTGAAATATTTTGGGATCTTACTAAAGGGAATATTTATATTTTGTCTAATTCTATTTTGTAATAAATATTTTGAAACCGAAGAAAACAATGATTGGAAATAATTGTAAGATATGTAAGTACTTAACAATGAACTTTGCTGGAGATGATACACACAAGATTTTAGGTGCCATATTTTCTCCATCAACAAATGTTCAGTGTACGTACAGAATAGGCTATTGTTAAGTTAGAATACACTCGTGAACTGCTAAAGTTTCCTCTACTTGTGAACTTTCCAAATACACAAAATGGTTCATTAATTCAACAGTAGACAGTTTCCTACTATGGATAACAATATTTGAATAATAATATTCAAAAATCTCTCTGTTGAAGCACAGCACTATGGAGAGAGTGAGGTTAAGTGCACAACACCACGTCAATTAACTGGCAGTAACACCAACACATCCATTGCATTATTGTAGCCAGTTATCCCTCTTTAAAGAGATAACAAAAAAGACACAGACAATTTTACCTGGCAGGAACAACAAGCAGCAGTTACAGCAATATATCACATCTACTAACTAAATAGTATGACATATCAGAAGACACACTGTTGTGGTTTGCCAACTTCAACAGTACTGCAAGAAGACAATTACCAAATATCTTTCAAGTAAAGCACATTCTGCTTCTGGAAAGCAATCAGAACACGTAAACAAGCCTAAATTCTTCCTATATCCTATACCTAGGATTGCTTTATGACTTTATTTAGGTATCCACAAAAAGAATTCAGGAGAAAACACTGATGGGAATTTAGTTTGCATGAATCTAAGTAAAAAATTCTGCTTATCAGAAAAGAAACCCAAATGTTCATCTTTAAGTGTAGCTGTAAGAACTGGGCAAATTCTTACATAGGTACTTCTTCAACACAGTAGAAACATGACTTTAGGAAGAAAATAGTTGTTCTTACCTAACAGTCACACAAAAAAAAGGAATGTGATTTTCCCACAAGCATCATATATTTAGAAACCAGGCAGTTCATCTAATAATCCAATATGTGTCATACGTACACTATGTTTTTAAAAAAAATCAGCATGATCATTGAGTCTCTCTGACAACACAATATCTGAACTCAAAGTACTACATAATCTCAAGCATTCAAGTTTTCAGAAAGGATATATGTTATATGGGTGCCAATGAAAGCAAATAATTTTCTTCATACTGTATTCAAAAAACCCATTTAAATGTTGTCTTAGAATTACTTAAGCTCATGCCCGGAACTCCCTTGGAGAACTACAGTATCAGTCTTACTGTTATTCTGGTAATCCCTGAAGTAGTAATACAAAAGTGAAGTGTAAGATGAACTTAAATTACATAAATGATTAAAGTTCAAAGTCTCACCTGCACTTTTGCTCCATTTCATCTTTCAACTGCATTTCATTATGCAGTTGTTCTTCCAAGTCATAGATCATCTTCTGCATATTTTCCAGCTTTAAATATATATTTGTACAAGAAAGAACATGCATTAAATTTAAAACTTCAAAATCTTATTTCAGAATATTGTGTTGCTTGTGTTATATCACAGCTTGTTCACTTCTATCTAAACACTACATTTTTACCTTATTAAAATGTGATTTCCCCACCCCCCAAAAAACCTAAAAAAGTTAACACCACGAAACAACTTTCATTTTACTCAGTTTTATCACTTGAAAGCACATCAAATTTTAAGGTTCTGAATAGTTCTATCAAAATTCACCAGGCTAAGTTACCTGAAATAAGGAAGATTTTACTTATCTTCAGAATCAAATTAAAGATATTACTGCAAAGATGTAAGAAAGCATTTTAATTAGTCTCAAAATTTCTTCTTCTAGTATGAACCACTAGGTGTATTTTGCAACACTTCTTCAGGCTCTCAAGTTCAGGAAGCAGAATCAGACCTGTCAGTTACTAGCAATGGGGGGAAAAATGCTTGTAGCACCTACTTAGTCAGAGATAGTTTTTACAGGTAGCACTGTACTAAAGTTTGAAAATAGTAACTGGCTTCAGATGCTAATAATATAAGGCATTACTGTATAGCATGTACTGTTTGCTAGCAAGGTAAATTCAGAGATTCATTCTTTTCATGTAGTCTCAAAATATCTATCTTCTACTGGGTCTCTGGGCACAATAATCCCATGCCATCATCAGCAAAATCTTCAGTTAACAATAAGATGGTGCCAACTTTGAGGAAGCTCATTAAGTCAACCCCATGCTGATACACCCTTTTAAACCTGTTCACTGATCTTGTCTGGATTTCAACCTTATTTAGCTTTCCTACATTTCCCTCAACTCTCTTGAATTGCATAGAGAAGAATTACAATCCTAAACTAGATGCTCTTCCAAATAACATATTCAAGTGGTTCTGACCCTTGGCTTTCTCGATGTAACTTAAAAAACTGACAATTGCCACAATCATTACAGAAAAAGGAGCAGCAGAACAGTTCCTCCTATGTCTGTTCTTCCTTTTTTCCTTTTCCCCACAGAACATGCTTAGAGAAACTAGAACTGCTTGCTAAGATGATGAAAAGGGGATATTAATGCTTGTCTCCATTCTTTCTTGACAGCAACCCTAAGTATTCTCAACACCCTGTGCAGTCCTAAACTAAGATTTCAATTTGGAGCTATATTGTAGCGTGCTTTAACCATATTAGATGAGAAAGATGCCTATTTCCTATTTTCTACGTGATTTCCTTCCAACTGTTGTAGGAATAAAGCATGGGGAAATTTGAGTGCTCTCGAGAACTAGGTATCCTTTCATATTTACTCCTTTTCTTTCTTTTCTTCGTGTTCTTAAGTTGCTCTGAGGTTTTCAGAGGAAGAACACAAACATGGTGGCTGGATACTAACCAGAAACTATGTATTGTTTTTTATATTCACTGCTCTATTTATGTATTTACCACTATCACAAAGCTTTGAAACAGCAAGGTAATACCAGAATAGATTTCTCAGCTCTTACAGAACAGTTCTGGAAAAACCAATTACTGGTGCGACAGACAACATGACACCATGCAGGTAAGACAATGGCTGGAATAAAAAATTACAGAGATTGCCTCAGACGCTAAACTTTCAGGAAAAAGGAATGAGGACCAGCATGCAACACATTTATCCCCTTTGTATGAACCACTGAAAAACAAAGGAAGCAGGAAGGCTATTTAAAGACTAGCTCTCACTTTAAGAAAAAGGGACCACAGCTAATGCACAAAAATAAAGGATAAACTTCATGATCTCAAAGGTCTTTTCCAACCAAGCAATGCTATGATTCTGTAAAGAAGTTCAATATAACTGCTCTTCCACTTCATGGTTACTCCTTTTACAACCCTTCCAGACTGGCTGCATAGAGGAACTAAACAGGATAGATGAGGAACAGGTCCAAAAAGTCATCTGGCAACTGAGGTATTTCTGATCCTGCTAGTTTGGATCTCAATTGATTCCTCTTGCTTTTTTCTGTCTCTGGTTGCTTTTGTAGTGCTGTACCCCAATGGGCCTAAGCTTCCTGAGCAATGCAATTATATTAGACCTCCAGAGAAGTTCTGCACAATCTGATACCAATAGACTAAATAATACTTTAAGAAAATCCTGAGTTACAATTAACTTAGTATAAAAGCATTCTTTTATGTTTTAGTTTCTTCTTAGTTTCCATTTTGAGTAGGAGGTGGGGAAAGAAAGGAATATTGAAAAGCCTGCCTACAACAGAGAAGCCAAGAAAAACCCCTCTGGAACTGCCTTTTTTTTTTTTTTTTTAAAATCACTATGGCATAGTGTGTCTGGTTCTACATCCTGAACAATGAAGAATACTGAAGACTCAGTGCAAAACATTCTGTTAATCTCTTCTTTCTTAATAGCTGAACTGTTTACAGGTGGTTATGGCAGCACTAAACCAAAGTAAACAATCAGATCTTCAAAGAGGTGTGAAAGTCAGTTAAACAACATTTAATTCCATTGTTCTCCAACAAATTTCTTGGAAATTTCTCCCACTCAGTCCCTCCCAAAGACATTACCAAGCTGAAATGCAGGCAGAACAGGTAACATCTTGTGTTATATTTCCAAAACTAATTTGCTAACAACGTATCAACATTACCGTTTTCATTGCAGCATGTAATGAAAGAAAAACATCTGAGAAAGAACTGCGGAGTGAAAATACCTCATAGTAAAGACTTAATATTTATTTAAAACTGTCTATATCACTCACATCCACTCAGAACTTCACCTCCCAAAATTGTTAAAATCACAAGACATTCAAATACAGCTGACAATACTGACAGGACTCTTGAGGCATCTTTAACTACATGCAGGTGCCTATGTCCTAGTAATTACACCAATTCTATTCAGTAACTCTTCCAAGTCAACCAAAGGCTAGTACAGAGCTTTAAGTATCTGCAAATACTTGAAAGTCTGGCTTTGGTTTTAATTTTACTGTATCAACAGCCAAACACTTCTGAGGAAAACAAGATTTATAGAACATATCAACATACATAATGAAATGAAGGCACTTCAGTGCTTAATAACTTCAGCTAGGCCAACGAACTACACAGTCTGCTCCCCCATCCTTTACAAATTTTCTCTGGGTAATACCATATATCATTAACATTTCTATATTGCAGGTTTATGAGAAAAGGGAACATGCATCGATACCTGCTTCTCTTCTGCTTTAAATGAAAAACATAACAGAACAAAATACTCACAGAGCAAATCACAGTCAAAGCTAAGAAGATATATTTTAGAGTTAATTATTGATTTTTAATAAGTGTTCTTCTTGTGGAAAGAATGTAATTTCTAAAATACCAGACCATTTTAAAAGAACATCTTGATTTACACTAGAACTTAAATCCAAACAGGCCTTGTTTCCAATACCGCAGTGTAACTTCCTGGAAACCTGACAGCTAAGAAGCTTGGGAAGCAGCAACTGCAAGAATTCCTGGACATCTCTTGCTAGGTGAATTACTCTATAAATGCAGATACTCTGCTCCCCAATTCCCATTAGCTTGTGGGACACCCTTAGGAAGGAACACACGACCCAAGCTCAGTACATAACCTGCCACCTCCCACTTAGTGGAAAGGAAGTCCAGCCCCGGCACTAAACTGGCACAGTGCTGGGAAGCCCAAGCTTCCCATTAGACTCATATCTTGACTCCATGGTTGTCATAAAGCCACTACATACCTGGGACTGATAAGACACTTTAAAAATACTGCACAAACCCATCTGCAAAAATAGTATGCAGTTTCAGCTATTTTATCCCACTTCAGGTAAACCAATGTTGCATGAAGAACTGAAATTCTGCTTTTCCAATAACTGTAGTAACTTTTTACTAAACAGTTAAAATTATTCATTGATTTCCCATATTTGAAGCACTAAAATAATTTGAGACATTTAGAACGCAACGAGTTTATTCCTATATATGCAACAGATTCTTTATTAGGATCCAACAAAGCTGAAAATCAGTGAGACTTACCACACTTTTATCCACACTGGAGCCTGTTCTGTTATCGTTGGAATTTTCTGCAGAAACAGCTAAATATCTGTAATGACATTTAAAAAGTG
Organism: Coccyzus lansbergi; assembly: GCA_033558105.1. Taxonomy (NCBI): domain Eukaryota; kingdom Metazoa; phylum Chordata; class Aves; order Cuculiformes; family Coccyzidae; genus Coccyzus; species Coccyzus lansbergi. The sequence continues at coordinate 414,516 of JAUMJK010000709.1, forward strand.
TGATTTCAAGAGATATTTAAAAGCAAGGTCATTAAAAAAACCCTTCAAACCAAACAGAATACAATCATCCCAAAACATAACCCCCAGATTTTCTGCTCCACAATGTGGATAATCAAATAGTAATAAGTCAGATTTTCTAATTTCTGTATTTATTATACCTTAACATTTATGCACATTTAATTGAAAAACTCACATAATTTACTGTAAAGGGAAAAGTAGAAAGCTGTAGTAGACCTTTAGAAAAAAGGATTTCTGCCAAATACTAATAGAACCACTTTTCTTTTTTTTAATAACCATTAAAAAAAAATCTTTGCTTTCCATGGTTACAACACTGCTATTGGCTTCCATCCCATAAATATTTACTCAGGCACTTATGTAGCAAGTAATAGCAATGAAGTGAACTCTGCAGAGATTGTGTAACTTCCAACAAAGTTACTAAGAGTTCCACACACAAAAAGTTTGCCCTGAAGCCAGTGTTCCTGTTTTACGTAAGTGTTTTCTAAAAATACCTCAAATTTCTATTTGTCTTGATTCAAAAAAGTCAAGCAAATAAATACAAATTACTGGCTTTAAATTCCATTGGTATTCAATGTGATATTCTTGGCCTGATAACTGATCTAGAGCAACATAATGAGTCTCTGACTGCATCAGATTACATGAGGAAAATCTTTTCGATATGTGAAATGAGGAAGATGGACACATCCTCTTTTTGGATTCATATGCATATACAAAAACCTCTCCAAAAGATCAGGGAGGGTAAAATCACAGACATCTCCAAAGCTATGGTCAAATTAAACATCAAGACTGCTTTCAGACAACAAAATAACGAAGAGGAAGGGGCCTGCCACCACATCAGGGCTGTTGAGCAGTGAGAATGTGATATTTAGACAGGCACAGTACTAGCTCCATCAGAATCCAGAGGAGAACACATAAGCCAGACAGGGCTGCAAAGTTCTCAGCTGCTATTCTGAAATCTGTGCTATAGATGAAGTTCAACAATAAACAACCATATTTCCTAGCTTGTAAACAATGAGATCACAGTATTCTATACTGAAAAATTGAACTACTTCCTTTAAAGGCAAAAGTCACATCATTTTCCTAGCTTTCCATTTCCTTAAATTATCCAAGTACGCATGAATAAGATGAAACTGAAGGAAGGGGAGAAATAAACGTGCAGGTTTTTTCTAAATATGTGATTTTTTAAGATGTTTGAACTATTTTCAATAAGAAGGGGAGTAAAAGTTAGGTTTACGGGTTTATCAAATATGGTTGCTTCAGACTTTCAAGACTATCACACCAGCAGAGTTAGTTTTGATATAGTTAGTTATAGTAAGTCTACAAAGTTATGATAGCATTTAGTAGCAGAGTTCTTCAATGACAGCAATACACAGTCACTTAGTTTTCTAAATTCTTCAGACTGTTCCCCAAGAAGAGGCAGAGAGAAGAAATTCAGTTATAAACAAGCTTCTATATGCTACTTTAATACATTCCAAAATCTTCCTGCAATACAAAAATTAAGACTTTTAAAAATTAGACTAAAATCAGAAACGTAGATGAAATTCCTGAACTGAATTCACACAAACTGTATGCAAAGCTTGCAAGTCCTTCTATGCCTCACTATCCAGAAAGCAACAAAAAAAATCCATCTCTTTGCAGAGATGGAAAGAATTTCACCACAGGCTCGGAAAAGTGGTTCCTCTTCTATTCAAGGACGAAAACCAGATTTGTTTCCTATAAGGCTTTCCCTTCTAAAAACGTTACTAAAAGTAAAAGACTCTATCCCACATGGTCTGCTAGAAGTTTCATCCCACTTTAAGCCTGACTGACACCCACCATAATTAAAAGCTGCTTTCAAAGTAAGAAAAAGTTATTGAGATTTCTGAATGTAGATTATCACTACCCATAGTGCCTACAATAACTGTTAAAAGTATGAATTAATATAATTTCAATCAGTATCATTTAAAGACTTCTTAGCAACAGTGAAAACTAAAGCATCACAATTTCACTCTGCTGCAGATAAGTACTTCAGAAAAAAAAATTATAAAGGAGGTAACGGGCAAGTAGGAAACATTTTATTTCTAGTAACCCAAAATTTAATTTATCGAATACTAAACCACTGATGTAAAGTATGGAATCTCCACACAAAGCTTAGGAACAGTATTTGCAGTAAAACAAAGTGACATTTGTATCCCCAACTCATGACTCTACATAACTAATTCAGTGCTCTGCAGGCAATTCTGCTTAGTAGTGGCAACAGTGGATTTTTCTTGTTTAGCTTTTGCAGTACCACTACATGATGGTCTTAGTGCAGAATAAGACATTCACAAATTTAGTGTGATATTTTAAGGTACTGATGGCTACTGATGGCTAGCAGTACTGGTTATCATTACTGAAGCATCAAGAAAGCACAATTTATTATGATTCTGAATCATTAATAAGACTCTGAAAAGGCTTTTATGAAAATATTGGTTGGTAAGAGTCACAAAAAGTGTAAACAAAAGAATATCCCATTAGCTTTCTTTCTGTATACATACCGACGGTTGCTGTAGTAAGTAAATCCTACAAAAGGAAGCTGGTTGCCCACAAATGCTTTTGGTATAGGAAATGTTTCTTCCTCTCCTTTGTCTTCTTCCAGATCATCAAAATTACTAGTGTCAATGTCACTGCTTAAGTCAGGCACAACTGGTGCTACAGCTAGGAAAAAAAGCAGAATAGTACGATAATGATCACTGTATTATTCAAGTGATATAATGAAGAATTTGGGAGGAGAGGGGGAATTTCTCTTCAGTGTCTAAGCAATAGCTTTCCTTGGTACAAATTAAATAAAAATTCAAGTTCCCTTAAAATGAAATATGTTGGTCCTTTCGCTAACATAATATATAATTAGGTCAGGTCATGGTGTCTAAGAAAATCATTTTACTTACTGTCTCTCAGAGTTTCCCAAGCCCATTGATCATTTTTGAAGAAAAGGTGCCGCTTAATTTCTTCTACACCATTTCGTCCTAGTCTCACTTCCCTGTTAAAGAGTGTTCAGGTTAAGCATGGAAGATGACACAAATTATTCTGAAGCAAAGATTCTTTCTAAGGCATAATTGTACAACCAAGATAATAAGTTACCTCTCAAACTAAGCTAAGAAATAGTCATATCTCTAAGTTTTCATATGAAGATATCTACACTTTAGAACACAGCCCGGTTTTAAGTCTGGTCCATAAGAAATCCCGCTGCTACTGTTTGCTCCATCACAGATTGGCTAGGCAGCTGCCAAGCAGCAGCTAAGTTCCACTTTTGCTAGGAGTTCTTGCTATTGTTTGAATCCCAGGCAACTCACCAAGTGCAGCAGACCCTTCCTCCTTTGTTAGCGCTAGTTCTCAAGCAAAGTTTATGCTTACATTATTAAGTAGTGTGGGTATAACAGTAGTGCAGTCACAAAGTAAAACAGACCGAACAGCCACATTGCAGATGAGCTTCCCTTGGGCTGACTCTACCCTATTCTTCAATGCCCACTAAAGAGCTGGGAATGAGTTAGAGGCACTCCTGGAATGCACTTTTTGCTTTACCTTCATCCAAAAGGAATCTGTTTTGCATGCCCCTCAACACTGTGCAACACAGACCAAGTTAGAAGTACCTGTTACTATGGGGTAACACTTCATATTCAAACTAAATTTATAAGGCAGACGTACTTATAGTAACAGTACTTCCCTTCCCCTCGTATACACGCTACCACCATAAACAGAGGCAGCAACCATTGCTGATTCCTCTCCCAAATATTCACTTCTGTTGAGCAATTTAGAAGTTTACATTACATATGTATCTACATATATATATATGTTCTTCAACATAAGAAAAAATACTCTTAATGAAGGCTTACTTTCACTTTGAGTAGAATTTAAGTCTTACCTATCAGTTAAAAAGGCACAAATAAGATTTTTTGCCTCTTTAGAAATATCATTGTCATCAGGGAAAGTAAGGGAATTCTTATGGTTCATGATCTTACTGTATGTTCCGACCAAAGAATCTGCATAAAATGGTGTATCACCTGAAAAAGCAACAATGCAAAAATTAAAAAGCATATCAAAAGTACAGTAGAACTGATTTACAGTATTTGAACTACATACGCAACAATACAAGCAACTAAGTGAACAAGGGGCAAGGACAAATGCTTGAGAACTCTGCCAGCATATTTCTAAAACATATTCTGCAAAAACCATTATCAATAAACCACAGCTTATGGCAGAAGAGTAATAAACTGATCAGTTAAGAGTCCTGTTAAGCAATACAGTCAATTCTGATCATCCTACAACTCACCTACAAGCATCTCATACAAAAAGACTCCAACTGACCACCAGTCGCATTCTCGTCCATAATAACCATCGCCACCCTGGGACTTCAATACTTCAGGAGAGATATAGTCTGGTGTTCCCACAGCCGTATCACATCGTACCATGCCTTCCTGAAAACAGGATGAAAGCAGCCAGACCCAAATATAAGACCCAAAATTGCAAGGATTTCCAAGAGTTTATGCAGCCTAAGCAACATCAAGTTTCACTGATGAACAGATGTTATTTTTTGAATGGACATTTTAACATTTTTAAATTCTAAGCTACCAAGTCCAGAACAAAGCATTAGATTTATCTAACACAGCAAAAGTTAGTTCAAAAACCTCAGCTTAAGGTCCAAAAAGTAATCAGAATTGCATCTCGGTCCTGTAAACACTGCATAGCCTCTCCTAATTCTGCCAGTACATGTCATATACTGCCAAGATGTACCACAAATAGGGGAAGCTCCTCTGTTAGCATAAATGGGTCGATATCAGGAATTTTGATGACAGGGTCAGATAAAGTGCAAGTTTTTCACCTCTGACTGAATATACTTAACGCCAGGAAGTCTAAATGTAGATGAGGTCTTGAAACTCTTTAACAGACAGGTTTCAAAAGAAGTAACAGATGACGAAAACTTTTGATACTTCTCATGTCCCTGAGAAAGGGCTTGCAGAACAGATCATTCACACTGGAGCTGGCATCTAGAATGCTGAAGCTGCAACCACATGCTAGTTTCCAGTGCCATTCAGGCATTTCTGAAATAATCCTAAGCCATTCCTAGAAATGTATCAGTAGAAAACCTTGCATAAAAACACACGACTAAGTAAATATAAAAAACCATAAATCCTGTGTTGCATATGGAGAACATTCAGAATGCATCTAAAAAGGTCCTATGCTGAACAGCTTCTCTCCCATAGAATAACCTTTGTCTTTCAAAAAACTAGAGGTACCCAGGACTAGGCTCAAGACTATGCAGTCAGCTTTGCTCAAAACAGCACAAAAGATAATGCATTGTTGATGAAAGTTTATTTCTGTAATGCTAATATACAGCAAAGCATTGCAATATTTTTTTCTTTTCATTTCTGGCTATCACAGCTGAAATGCTAGCATAATGTTTCAAAATTCCTCACCATTAAAACCACTTGCCAGGTAAGGATAAATCTGTATTAAGTAAAAATAAAGGCAAATTTTGTGTCAGCTATTCCACTGAAGAGGATTGTTAGTGACTTGAAGCAACTCCTTGCATTTGTATGCATAACAGTACTTGTTTTTCATTGGTGCCTTTTGTTTATGGCATAGCAGCTAAATAGTGATTTATTGAAAGCTACTAGAATACATTGAGAACACAATATACATATTGCACAGGTTCTGTTAAGTACCACATATTTTGTAGTGTTTTCCTCATATAGATGTCCATGCTGACACAAACCAATCAGAGTTTTGTGTAGGGAATAAGAGTGCTTCACAGTTGTAAACACTTTTTTTAAGTGACCTCAGGATATATTTTTTAAAATAAATAATTCTATTACATTCTTTAATCTGTTTTCTCCAGACTTGCCCTTTCGTTACATCAGCATATGGCTAATAAATACTGTTGGGATTCAGTGACATACACACCAGTTTTGACTCTTTCATTACTGACACACTACGTAAAAGAAGCTGATGCAGTCCCTACTTCAAAAACCATTTCTGCATTCTGCATTGGCATTGAATAAGATTCCTAAAGAATAATGGGAATAGAGTGGAACTTCCAACTCTTCTCATCTAGCTAAAATGCTCTCAGTATTTTTTTTTTCACTTTTAAGCATGTTTTCCTTTCACAAACGGAAAAGTGAAATTAAAAACATGTGTTTACCTTGTTCATCTTCATACAAGTACCAAAATCTGCTAGTTTTAAATGACCAGCTTTATCTAGCAGCATATTATCAGGCTTCACATCTCTGAAAGGAGAAAAAAAATATCTGTTTAAAAGCAAATAAATCAATTCCATTTATGAGAACAGTAGTCAAAAGTAAACTATTTTTCAGATGCAGCATTGCAAGGAAAAGCACCAAAATGAAAGCATCACTTATTTACTCAATTTTTTCTGCTTTGTCCCCATATCACATCCAACACAGCTGAAATACAAAACTTAAGACTGTTTTCCCACATCCATTATAATTTTTTTAAGTCACCAAATTTCACAGAATCACAGAACAACCAGGTTGGAAGGGACCCATCGGATCTTCTAGTCCAACCATTCCTATCTAACACTAAACCAAGTCCCTCAAGACCTCATCCACCCGTGTCTTAAACACCTCCAGGGAAGGTGACTCAACCACCTCCCTGGGCAGCCTGTTCCAATGCCCAATGACCCTCTGCGTGAAAAAACCTCCTCCTAATCTCCAGCCTAAATCTACCCTGGCGGAGCTTGAGGACATTCCCTCTCGTCCTGTCCCCTGTCACTTGGGAGAAGAGGCCAGCTCCCTCCTCTCCACAACCTCCTTTCAGGTACTTGTAGAGAGTAATGAGGTCTCCTCTCAGCCTCCTCTTCTCCAGGCTAAACAACCCCAGCTCTCTCAGCCGCTCCTCATAGGGTCTGCTCTCCAGCCCCTTCACCAGCCTCGTCGCTCTTCTCTGGACTTGCTCCAGAGCCTCAACATCCTCCTTGTGGTGAGGGGCCCAGAACTGGACACAATATTCAAGGAGCGGCCTCACCAGTGCTGAATACAGAGGGAGAATCACCTCCCTGGACCTGCTGGTCACACCCTTTCCAATACAAGCCAGGATGCCATTGGCCTTCTTGGCCACCTGGGCACACTGCTGGCTCATGTTCAGTCGGCTGTCGACCAACACCCCCAGGTCCCTCTCCACCTGGCAGTTTTCCAGCCAGGCTTCTCCCAGTCTGTAGCTTTGCTTAGGGTTGTTGCGCCCCAAGTGCAGGACCCGGCATTTGGCCGTGTTAAACCTCATGCCGTTGGACACTGCCCAGCGGTCCAGCCTGTCCAGGTCCCTTTGCAAAGCCTCCCTACCCTCCAGCAGATCGACACTTGCACACAGCTTTGTGTCATCTGCAAACTTGCTAAGGGTACCCTCAATGCCCTCATCCAGGTCATTGATGAAGACATTGAACAGGACTGGACCTAGCTCTGAGTCCTGGGGAACCCCACTTGTCACTGGCCTCCAGATGGACTTAACACCATTTCCTACCACTCTCTGGGCCCGGCCATCCAGCCAGTTTTCTACCCAGGAGAGTGTGTGTCTGTCCAGGCCAGAGGTTGACAGTTTCCGCAGCAGAATGCTGTGAGAAACTGTGTCAAAGGCTTTACTGAAGTCCAGAAAGACCACATCCACAGCCTTTCCTTCATCCAGCAGCCGAGTGACTTTGTCATAGAAGGCGATCAGGTTGGTTTGGCAGGACCTGCCTCTGGTAAACCCATGTTGACTGGGTCTGATCACCCGGTTCTCTTGTAAGTGCTTCATTTAATACATCTGTAGAGATTAATCTTGAACTTCAACTTTCTAAAACACACTCGCTTTGCTAAAGTATCTCTCTGCCAGGATCCAGCTACAGAAAAAAAAAAATCCATTCTGGTTCTGAGTTGGCTATCTGAGTTTGCCTTGAAAACATAACTTCTTCTCTGTACCACTTCTATTTTAAGGGAACAAATGAACATAAGTTTCAAAATTACATTAATGTGAACAAATATTTTTCCGTGGCTCGAAAGTATTGCCTTATGTCCTTTTCCACAAATGATTTCTGTTATAGGAAAGAAGTTTTCATGAAGTAACTGATAAAGTTCAGCACATCTAATATTATTAGATATACTGACGCAAATTAATATTGTAGCTTTAAACAACTATTAAGAAAGTGGAACATGGATTTCTGAAGAAAGTTTATTTCTGGGATATCTAAGAAAAATTCTGGCCATACCTGTGAAAACAAATTCTGTAGAAAGAGAATAATTTTAGTTGGGAGGTGTTTCTTTGTTAACACCCCTGGTTCAACTGCTTGATCAGAGTACAGCTAACAAAGTTAGATTCAACTTCAAAGATATATCAGGTTTCTCAGGGTCAAATCCAGTCAAACTTTTAATTTTTTTTCAAAGACAGAGATTCCCCAACCTCTCTAAGATTCTATTCTGCTACTTGACCACCCTCACATTGAAAAAATAATTCCAAATGAAGAGTTAGATATTCCCTTGCTGCAACTTGTGTCATCAATTGTCTTTCATTGTTTTGGTGTGCAACTTCCAAGTCTGGCTCCACCTTTTCTACAATGTCCCACCGGGCAGCTGATGACTAAAGCTTTCTGTCTCACCTGATCACTGTTCATGGTGTGAATGAAAACACAGAGTTGACCTCAGTATCACTGCTGTGAAAATCACTGGTGGCTGACTGTTGGTTGGATGTTGTACTACTGAGCACAATCGTTCTAATATGACTACACAAAATGCCTTGCTAAATTACAAACAACACACGCTTCTCTCATCAGTGGAGGCCGCCATCTCATTGAAGTAATTAACAGCGTTTGCTAAGGCAGAGAATGCCCTTAGTAAATCCATGCAGACTGCTCCAAATCACTTTCCAATCCAGTTGCTTGGAAATAAGTTTCCTGATAATTTGCTCCATAAGATTCCCAAAGAATGCCCTTAGGCTGGTCAGGATAAGCCTGCAGTTCCTCCGATCCTCACCTCGTTGCCCTTCTTGGGGCAAGATAGCATGCCATTGATTCTTTGCAATCATAGGGAATCAACCAAGTGCTGCAAACTTTCAAAGGTGACAGAGAGCAGTACCATGAGGATGATGGCTAGCTCCTTCACGACCCACCTAGCACCTCAGACATGTGTATTTCCAGTTCACATAACTGGGACTCGGCCTGATCTTCCTCTGCCACAGTAATGCTTCACTTTCCCAAGCTCCACCACTCCGCACAGGGCCCTGGGAGGGCCGAGAGTAGAATTTATCAACAAAAGCTGAGGGAAAGGCAGCAGCTTCAGTTATTTCCATGTCCTTTTTCACATCTTTTCTCACTAGGTCCCTGATCCATTAAGGAGCAGTCCCACGTTTTCATCAGTTTCCTTTCATTCCTCAGATTCGAATGGACTAACTCCAGTGGAATACAAATTAAAAAAAAAATCTGCTGATGACAAAATAATCAACATTTTCAGCAAAAAACACCTTGACACTGGCAAATTCTAAAGCCTGCTTTCTAAAGCTTGCAATACACATGTACAAATGGATGATTCAGCCAGACAATTTATCCATTAGATGCGGTATAGTAACACAATCTATGATGCTCTGGATCCTACTCAAGCAATGGATTTATAGTTTGTTTTAATTTGCTTTTGCTTTTTTTCCCAGAAGCCTATATGTTAACACTGATCTTCTGGCTAAACTGCAAATTAAGCATTCATTTACTATGTCTTCTGCAAACTCTTACTGTATTTTCTGTTGAAAAAATTGTTCTTCTGCTCCTAGATAACACAGCTGAAAGCAAACAACAGATAAAAGCTCAAGTACAAAATAAGAAAACTGAAGTAACTCCAGCAGCACCAGGAACAAAACAACACTATGTAACAACACTTCTTTTTCACCTGTGTATAAAACCCATTGAGTGAATTGCATCTAATGCAAGTACAACTTCAGCAGTATAAAATCTTGCCCATTTCTCTGGAACATCATAGTTGCTCATTAAATTCACAAGGTCCCCACCAGGCATGTATTCCATCACCATGTAAAGGTAACGGTCATCTTGGAATGCGTAAAATAACTGTAAAAAGAAACAAAAACCAAGTCACTGAATGTTCCAGTAATCGTTAATCATTTGCATACTGCAAGTCAAAGGAAATTATGTACAAACTGATTTACAGACTAAAAGAATTGCTTCAACTACTGCAACAACTTTGCATCATCCAGCAGACCTCCTAAAAAGGAATTAATCTCTAGAGTAAACTTCAGACAGATCTTCCGCCTCTTTATATCACAATGGAAGGAGTAGAGTCTTGGTTATAAATTAAGATTAGTGGAAGGGGTGTAATAAATTTTGAGATAATTTCAAAGAATACTCATTGCATAAGAGGATAAAACGCTTCCTTATTCACCAGGATGCTAGTTGACAAATGCATAAACATGAAACCACTGTATTGCAAACATCTGCCCAATTCGCTTTGTGCTACAACTAAATATTTATTATTCTATTGTCAATGTATTTATTGTTTAGAAAGTAAGCTTAAATTTTAAACAACTAACTAAAAATATTTCCATTGCAGTTGTCAATGCTCTGTTTAACATAAGCAGTGCAAGCAGATTTCAGTTTTCTAACTTAAAACATTTTGAAAATCATTAAAGTACTATTCTGGACAAGCACTCTTAGACAGACAGTAATATAGTTACCTATTCAATCTAGGTAAATTTTGAATGATATTGCTTAATTCTAACCTAAAAGAAGAATTTAGATGCTTAAGGGTAAGAAGAGTTTAAGTGAATAAGTTAACCTGCACAAACAGAGCACACTCTCCATATAAACTTCAAAGGCAGCAATGACCCTAAAAAAAATTGTCAGTGATAACACTGAAACAAGAAAAAAATAACCAGAGAGGGTGATATTTTCAGTGAAATATACGCACAGAAATCAGAATTTACAGAAGCCGTGTTTTAAGCATGTCTTTCTCATATGCTGGGTGCCTCTAAGAATTACTACAGAGCAGTCTCATCAGTACATATCTGGCAAGGAGTTTTAATAATAAATAGACTATCCTATGTTATAAATGTTATGACAAAACAAAGCTTCAAAGCAAGTACAGTATCTGCTATCCTAATCCAATAAAAATGTATTTCCCTAAGAGACATATACAACCAAAAAAGGGACTCTGAAAAGTTAAAAATGAAAACATGTAATTCAAAGTCATGCAGCACTGTAACAAAACTATTCTATAATGACAGTATTTAAAAAACAGCATCACTATACCTGAACAACCCAGGGACTGTTAGCAAAAGCCATAATATCCCTTTCTTCCCAGAAGAATGCAGAATCTGATCTTTTTATCATCTCAAATTTGCTTAGAAGTTTCATAGCATAGACTCTCCTTGAGGATTTATGCCTTACCTATAAGGACAAATATGACATACAATACACATTAGTTTATCACATTAACATATTAAGGAAACCACTGAACATATCACTTTTCCTGCTTCGCTATTTGACAAGTTTTACAAAACTCTTCACATTTTTATAAGGAATTATGTCCCATAGGTCTACATTACATTCCATTATCTGACCATATATACATTGTTCTTAAAATACTTGGCAGAGCTATTCAACACAGGAGTCCATAGGCATAACAGTTGCTTTGTGATTTGTAGGTATGTGTCTCTAGAAGGATTAACACTGGCATTTGTTAAACACTAGAAAGATTAAACTAAAAGCATTTTCCAGAGTTCATTAGAAGAAATGTGGACTTCCTGCCACATTTCCAGTTTCTCCCACCAGTTCTCAATTCAACAAAGCAGGATGAACAAATCTGGTTACTAACGTATCACAAACAACTGACAACATCTTTCATCCATGAGAACTATGTCCACAAAAATGTGATGTAGGCCCCAAACTTGCAGAAAATGCAGTCCTGAAAATTTGTTCAAATGTCCACACATAAGGTGGTCAATTTTCTTGACAAGAAGGAATACAAATTCCATTTTATTTTAATAAAGAAGCATGACTACAATGCAAAACAAGTATTTGTGCACTTTGAGAGTACAAAAATATGAGATTTTCAAGAATATTTCCATGGGATAAAAAAGAAGTAAAATTTCACTGAGCTATAAGACTGCATCTTCTGAACACTGTATTCAGAAAGACACAAGTGCAAACACTACAGAATACATTCAAATGTACAAATAGAAACATAACTTACCAACTGAACCTCCCCAAATGCCCCTCTACCAATCACCTTCACCACTTCATAATCTTCAGCTTTCATGCGCAGATCTCTTATTTTATTTACTGTGTCTTTATCTACACAAAAGAAAACTCACATTTCATATATAATCAATTTAATCAAACTCATTCATCTCATTTAATTTTCTCATAGTTATTAGAAGACGTACTGCTTAAAGAGGGGACTTCCTTTTGAACCCACCTTCTTAATGGAAGTCTCTCTGCAGAAGAGAGACTCATCCTCATTACCACAATAACCAAAATCACATAAGCATAATGCAATGACTCTACTGTACAATCTAAATACTAGAGATCTTAATTTAGGAATTTCTTTTATAATTATTATCTACAGAGAATATCATCTTGCTTTCAAGCTTATCAGTATAAAAAGATTATTTCTGCATAAATACGCAACACATCTGAGAAAATGTCATGAAGTATACATGAGACATGTAAAGAGACTACTTAAAAAAATAAGCTTCCACTTTTCTGTACCTTCATTATTGCTAATACTCAAAAAAGTAGATTTTTATTTAAAACATGCAGTGGGAATCATTGCCATTATTTATATAAACCTGTCAATCTATAAACTACAGCAATTTACAAACTCCCAGTGGGCAGATATTCTAATTCCAAATTTGGTCAAAGATTAAAACAGTCTATTTTAATCCCTGTGGGTCAACATTGGCCTGAGATTACATGGAAAAGCTTTGTGCTTCAGTATTTCCAAAAGTAAGGAACATCTACTAAAACAGATACGTTCCTAATAAAATAAATTATGCGATGATATTTTACTTTCAAAAATAACATTCTAGGCCTAAAAGTCAAGTTTGCAAAGAAGTAAGGGTGGGGGAAGAATAAGGAGAAGAAATCTAATCTTTTAAGTTATATTTTAATAATTAGTCAGACAATAGAAATTTACCATTAGATTTCCACCTACATTGGCCACTATCTAGGATAAAAGCGGTAGATGTAGAATCAAAATTCACTAAGATTTTACTACCGCAAAAGGAACAAACACAGCTTTGTTTGTAGGAATACTTCCTGGCATTATTGTCTAATGCAAAGCCATCCCTTTAAAAATCAGCATCCCACTAGCTGATTTCAGAAAATTACATTAGACTTGTAAACGCCGACAAACTATTTCCCATAAGGATAAGTAACTTTAAAAAAGAAAGCACTGGCTTATGGCCCTGATGAAAACTGACTGATAAGGGAGCATGAGAAAGTGGGTAGTGGAGCACAAAACTAACATGCAGCAATTCTCATGACGGCAATTTTCTAGTTGTTAACTTACTGCCTAGCAATCCCACAACAGGAGGTCCTCTGCTTCTGAATGAAAAATACTGACATTGGTGCAAAAGACAGCTAGGCACAACATGAAGGCTTTGAATAGTTTTCAATCACAAGCCTCACCTATTGCCAAAATAGAATTAAGGAAAATATATCTGCAGAGTAATCTAAGCTAAGGATTTTTAAACAATGTAAACTGGGCTTTTGAGGAGTCGTAAATCGCAATTTGTTGCTTGAGAGACATATTAACACTCAATTATCTTATGTAACAATGTGTAACATCAAGAACAGTGTTGGAAATTTGACCTCCATATACTAAGATCTGTTAAGCAAGGTTTATCAGGCTGCAACATATTTAAATAGGCAGCTCCTTATCTCCCACTGACAGCGCAGGAGCCAGCCAGCTTACACTGCATGAAAAGGTAGGGCAACACCCATGGAAAATGACTGCATTTTCCGCCTTGCTCTGAAGTTTTATTATAAGCTTAGATGCTGCCTTGAAGTAAACCAAGTCCCTGCTACAAAGCAGGGCTCTCAACCATCTTGAACACCATTTCTTTATTATTTTAATTCTGTATGTCAAAAAATTAATGAGGTTCTATATCAGCAAAAATAATCCCTGCAAGCTTAGGCAGTCGAAGCAGATTTTGGAGGCTCCAAAAATATATAATGTAAACCAAAGAAATGTAAGAGGAAATAAGGAGTGGTTCATCGGGCAATCGGTCCATAAAATAAAAGAAGCAATTTTATTTGCAATCTAGAAACTAATTTCAAAATTATAGAATAACGGTGCCAAATGTTTGGACTGCTAATATTACAAAAAGTTATTTTAAACAGTTTTCTATTAGAACTAAAATAGACATAAAAATATTCCAATGTGTCTATTCATTATTATTTTTTTAAATCAGAGACTCAAGACAAACTAGACTTCACAGCTCCCTCTAAGGCCACAACCCCCACATCCGCAGCTTGCTTCCATATCTTAGCAAACTCAGCAATATTTGTGTTCTAAAGGCAATCTGAAATAATACGGTCTTTTCTCCACCTTTGTATCACTTCAGGTCACATCTCACACAGCATATAATCTATACCTACAAGATATTAATTATCGGACAGTAAACATAAGTTTCCTTTTCCTTCACTCAGCCCTAAATGCAAAAGGGAAGCTCTTCAAGACTCACCAATGATTTCACTATTCATAAAAATTACACTCAAGGCATCTGTTGCAATGAGTATTTCCTTTGCCTAATACAACTCCACTGTTCTCCATGAGTTTAACCACACCTCCTCTGCAAGTAACTGAGTTTACAAAGTGTGCATGTAACACAGTGTACAATATCAAATATAATTTGAACTGTAGAAGTTAAACAGAACATTTGAACTTAGGCCTTTCAGTACCTAGCTTACACGCAAGTGAGCTATCAATAAGATCTAGTGGACTCATACAGTCCCACAAATGGGAAATAATATAAAATTCACTAGTATTGCTTACAGTTGTAGCAAGTAAACTATTTGAAAACACCTTGGAAAAAGAAACAAAAACACGCATTTCAATGAAGAAAAGATAAACATTATTTTAGTCAAATTACTTTAAGTGTGCCACAAAAGCCATTAATTACATCACTTAATTAAGCTGCTTAAGCCTGTAAAAATCTAGTAACATCAGCTTAATTTCAAGGTTTGCCCACTCAGTTCACAGGCCGAATCAAATACTCAATCAGTAAACACCTCTGCCACGATATCCAAAATTTGTCAGTTTGGCAGCCTGTAGAAAAGAGTTAACTTTTACATATCTTTTTGGTTGGGTGTTGGTGTGTTTGTGTTTAATTATAAAGATTATGGAACTACAACTCCTATCAAAGAAAAGAACTTCATTCATTTAAAATGTTATTACAGAGTAGAATATGTAGGTAATATGGTAGTGGAAAAATAGAGTAAATACAGAGAAGAATCCTGCAGACATATCAGCTGCATGCACAAGTAAATACAGCAGCTACACAGTATAAGATTTTCATAGGAAAAGGAAAAGAGAGTTTTTATACTGAAAAAAAGTCTACAAATCACATGCTCCAGTCTGTCACTGAACAAATTTTTTATTATGTTTCTGGACACTGTTTACACATTATGTCATTTTATTGTAATTGCTTATGCTATATTAGTAGATCAAATAACAAAGCAAGTTATGGGAATCCAGAGGGTTGCCAAAAGCAAAGAAAAAAGGCCTTTCTCTTAAAAAGCTTTGTGCCACTGAAAATAATGCCACTTAGAGTGTCAACAAACTTCAACATTCAGTTGCTGGGGATTAGTTTGTATAGGCAGCTGTCAGTTCTCATTGAAAAATAAATAAACAATCAGACTCTTAAAACAATTCACAGCCAAAAATTAACATTTTATTTTTAATTTCTGCTGATATTTGTAGTCTTCTGTTATTTAGTAACTGAAACATTAAATACTTACACCTGTTTAAGAAGTTATCTATGTTTTTGTTTTTTCTTAAGGCAGGAAAATCCAAGTCATATACCAAAGCATCTAATCCATCCTAGGGAAAGAAAAAAAAAAAAAAAAAGAAAAATTAAGTGTTTGGAAAAATAAATAATTACACATACTGCTAACTGATACAAGAGAAAGTCCAGTTGTCCCTACCAGTTTTCTACACTGGTGAAATAATTCACATTTATTTAATGATTCAGTTAACAGTTACATGAAACAGACGTTACTCGTCCACTTCCATTGGACTCTTCAAAACTTAATTTCTATCCATCTCAAAACAAATATACTTCTATGAATCATTACCTTAAATAGTTTCACATTTACATGAAATTTTTTTTTTCCAAATATAAAAACAACAAATAGCAGTTCTAATGAAATTCATCAATGCTAAAAAGTCACAACATATCATACAGGAGGCATTTGAAAATAAAGAGGGATCTGGAAAACAGGACAATGACGGTAATTTAATTCTAAGTGTCTCCTCTGCTTTTTATTCACTGAATCCAGAGGGAATTTTCATGAACAAGATATTGGCTTTATGCATTCTAACTTAATTTTTGGAACAAATAGATACAAGCCCATCCATCATTACTACCATGGAATACATCCTATGAAGAAAACAAAACAAAATCCACTCCAAAAATCCTGAGAAAAATACAAGAACAACAAAGAAGAAGAGAGTTTTAAGGTCTTGCTAAGTGCCATTTCCTGACTTAAACTTTAAGTCTAAATACTTCAACATGTATATGTGATTCTTCACTGGATTTCATCTGCTCAAAGAAAAACTAAACAAGATACCTCAGTTGAAAGCCAGAGATATGGTATCAGATGATCAAGTATTCTAGGGAACTATATCACAAAGACTCAAATAGCACTAGGGAGTCTCTTTATCAAATAGACAATGTTTAAGTGACAACTGCAACCATAGAGAGGAAGGTCATAAAATATAAATTGATGGGTGTTACCAAACTATGACAGGGCAGTACTGCTACTTACTTGTCCAATTCCTACCTACGTGTCTGTGCTATCTGTTATTGACCTGCTGGGAGTGACATATTAGGCAAGACAGATCTTTGATCTGATCAATACAGATCTGAATAGACCCAATTTGACTGTTTTCAGCTTTTACAAAAATATGTGATACAGTACTGAAAGCTCATCCATCAGTCTTTGAGTGCTACATCCATCAAGTAACTACGCCTGAAGAAAAGCTAGAGTTTAGGCTGTTTAAAAGCTGATTTTCCAGAAATATGTATTAGAGAATACACTCGACCTAGATTAAAAAAATTAGTCTTTGATCCCTCACTTCAAATGCAAATCTATTTTTTCAGTCAATAGGAGATTTTAAGCTATAAAAAATTAAAATGCTGTCAAAATCAGAATTATTTATAAGCTTGCAGTCCTGATTTTTTAAATATGTAGGATAGAAAATACTTCAGCTATGAGAATAAGCAGTAAAATCATGCTAGAATTTGAAAAAAGGGGTAAAGAAGTAAAGCTACAAGGATAATCAGAATTACTTTAAAGGATGGATGTTACTAAATTTGTTCATTTCACAAAAACATTCCAATTTTAAGTTATCTCTCCATACTGTAGCTTAGTTTGAACTAAGAAATATTACAGTGAAAATTATAAGACTGAAAAAATGTTTCACAGTAATTTCATAACAATTTAAATAAACTCAGGTTTCACATCTTAAGTGAAGAAGGATCATATTTTTGGATTTAAACTGATGATGAAAAAGGAACTCAAGAGGCAGTGAAAAAACATTTAACGGGTCAGTAAAATAAATGAGGGAGTAAGAAGCCAAAAATTTGGACTCAAGACACGTAGAATTTCAATTCTTTGGTAAACTCTATGAAGAAACAGTGATAACTGCTCATACAGCAGTATAAGATGTGCCCGTAGGTCTATGCCTTGAGCCCCATGCTGTGAGAAGCAGCAGGCAAAGGACATCTACCAGCTTGCTACTTTGCATCCAGGGATCTATAACCACAGACAAATGATGGTGATGAGTTGCCAGAGTTTGGTCTCCACTCTGCCCTGAAGCCTTCAGATCTGCTGAGTTGATCTGTTTGTCCAGGGTCACAGCTAACACAAAAAACTTTTTCACACATTAAGCAGAAGCCTAACAAAATTCTCAAAGTTCTGGTTTGCTCTGTGGCAGTTCAATTACCTGCTCCATTTCGCGGCTAAAATTCAGTCCTTCTCTTTAAGGAAGGGGAGATTCTAAACACTGAAAACAACAACGTAGGACAAATGGGAATATTTACAAATTTTCAACATCGATCTCACTTTTGTATCATACCTTTTCTTTCAAAATATTAAAATATAAGCCTACACCGAGAAAAACAAGTAGTATAGAAAGCATCAGTTTCACTGGTCTGTCAGGCACATTGGGTATTTCGTTGTGTTTCCTTTTAAAAGCCCTAAAACAAAGACGAAAAATACTACACAAATTCACTTTTAACATGCAAAAGTAGATTTCAGTAGTTTCATTCAAAATTAATCAAGAAAATTCTGCCTTTCAGTTCTTAGATGTGAATTCTTTCAAGCAAAACACTTAACAAAAAACCCTTTGAAATACAGATTCAAGCTACTGGTCTCACTTTCAATTCTAATCACACTGCAAAATCATGCAAACAACATCTAAGGAAGCTGCATGCCAAGAGCTGTTTATTTAAAAGGCTCTCAAAAAATCATCTTGCCTTTGCTACATTACCCAGAGAAGAAACTATCTTGGTTCAAAACTTTCATTTGAAAAAAAAGTAGGGGTTGGGTGGCGACCTAATAATAAGTAAGAATAATAAGTAAGAGACTTCTAAATACTTTGCTCTAAAAATCATTAATTACTTCAGCTGAAATATGTTTCTGGAGAAAAAAAATAGCATGGTACTACTTTAAGATGAACCGCAAACACAAGACTAAGCTTAATGTAATTTTAGAGAACTGTAAATAATGGAAGTAAAATATTTGGAATATCTACTGTAGAACATAAACCTCAAAATAATCTTTTTATTTCACTTACTTTAGCTAAATCAGAGGAACTTGGGAACACTACAAGATGTCCCAGTAAAACAGGAAACACAGAAGCGCAGCTATTTTAAGCAGCATCACTGGTGAACGAACACAGAAGAAGAGCACACAAGCTCAAGAGTGAGGAGGCAATGCCAATGGAAAGTAGTGTGGGTCACAGATGGAAACACACTACAGAGATTTAGCAATCACAGCTAGGAGAAAAAGAGTGAAGGCTCAATAAAAGGAGACATGATTGTTATTGTTGACAGCTGCAGAGATAACACCTGCCTCAGCTTTCTTGTTTCCATCTTGCTCAATATTTCAATGTGCCATCATTTTTCCTAACACAAAAGGAAAGAACACCTTCCCTTCAAGACCTACAGTAGCCACACCTTCCTCCTCTTAAAGTAAAAGGATAATAAGACATCATAATAACAGGCAATCATACATCACATAGTTTAATATGCTTTGTAAAAATAAGGCCTCATTTTTATACCTAGGAGATTCCTGGAGGGTGTGGCAGATATTACAATTTTCTGACTCACCTAGTAAGTGAGCCAACAAGGGAAAGGGAATCACTGGACCTTTTGTTCATGAACAGAGGACTTGTGGATGACATGATGGTTGGAGGTCATCTTTGGTATAGCAGTCACGAAATAACAGTTTTTGATTCTTGGAGAAATAAGGAGAGGGGTCAGAACTGCCACCTGGGACTTCCAGAAGGCAGACTGTGGCCCATTTAGGAGACTCATTGACAGAGTCCCAATGGACCAGCCCTGAAGGGCAAAGGAGTCCAGGAAGGCTGGACATTCTTCAAGGAAGAAGTCTTGAAGGCACAAGAGCAGGCTGTCCCCATGGGCTGGAAGATGAAGCAGCTGGCAATAAGTCTGACTTGGCTGAACAAAGAGCTTTGGATGGAACTAAGGAAAAAAAGCACAGAGTTTATGACCTTTGGAAGAAGGGATAGGTAACTCAGGAGGACTACAAAGACATTGTGAGGCCATGCAGGGAGAAAATTAGAACGCCAACTAGAACTAAATCTGGCTACTGCTATAAAAGAAAAAAAATGTTTCTACAAAAAGGAGGGATAAGGACCATCTCCATCCTGTATTGGACATGGGGTGAAACACGGTGACATAGGATGAGCAAAAGAGTGAGGTACCCAGTGTCTTCTTTGCCTCAGTCTTTAATTGGAAGACCGGTTGTTCTCTGGGTACACAACCCCCTTACAGGAATGGGGAATGGAATGAAGCCCCCATAATTCAAGGGGAAATTGTTAGGAACCTGCTACACCACCAAGACACATGTAAGTACATAGGGCTGGATGAAATCCATTCAGGGCGCTGAGGGAGCTGGCAGAAGTGGTCATCAAACCACTTTTGATCATTTATCAGCAGTCCTGGCTAACTGGGGAGATGTCAACCAACTGGAAGTCAGCAAATGTGATACCTATCTACAAGAACGGCCAAAAGATGGATCTGGGGAACTATAAAGCCTCTCAGTGTGAGGACAACCAGGTGATCAGGTCCTGTCAGCATGGGTTTAGGCTTAGGGAAGTGTGGCTGGAAAGCTTCCAAGCAACCACCTCAGGGTGGTTGACAGTTGGCTGAATACGAGCAAGTGTGGCCAAGGAGGTCAATATCATCCCAGTTTGTATCAGAATTAGCATGGCCAGCAGGAGTAGGGAAGTGATTGCACCCCTGTACTCAGCCCTAGTGAGGCTGCACGTTGAATATTATGCTGTTTTGGGCCCTGCCCTACAAGACATCGAGGTGTTGGAGCATGTCTAGAGAAGGGAAACCAGTGAATGGTCTGGAGCACAAGCCCAGAGACTCGTGACAGGCAGCTGAGGGGACATCAGGAAATACTAACTTCACCAAAAGGGTTATCAAGCATTGGAAAAGGCTGCCGAGAGAAGTGGTTGAGTCACCATACCTGGAGATCTAGAAAGACATGTAGATGGGGTGCCTAGGGACATGGTTTAGTGACAGACTTGGCAGTGCCAGGTTAAGGGTTGGATTTGATGACCTTAAAGGACTTTTTCCAACTGAAACAATTCTATGAAGCAGTGATTGATTTTTCCCCCACTTGGATGGGTTCCATACATTTTTATTCTGTACCTTCTTTAAATACAGCACATCCTGTACTCCTTAGAAACACGTATTGTAGCTTAGAGGTATTTTCAGCAAATGCTAAATTCTACCCTATTCTGTCACCACAAAGCAATTTTTCTGCTTAGCTTTGAGGTCTACACAGATATTTTCCTTTTATGTTATCAGTTAAATTAGATCACTAAAATAAATTTGATTATAAATGCAAACATATGACTTCCACTTGCATCTTCTATGCCAACTGTATTACAAAAGTGATTTAAAAAAACAGGAAAAAAATTCCATTCTAACATCCTTCACTCCGTTTGAAGGTCTGATATAGTTTTTTCTGTATCACATCCTTTCAATGAAATCAGTTTCATAATCTATTTATAATACCTCATTTTATCATGAAATTAAGAAGAGGCATACTAGGGAGCCATTGCAATGCCCAAGGAGTTCTTCCATATGAAATCAACATTCCCACATAATCCATTGGTTTGGTTTCGTTCACTTCTACGCCATGTTTTCGAAAGAATAGATACCTGGAGTAAAATAAGAGGTCAGTCTGGACTCATAAACTGCCTCCATAGATTACAATAAGGGTGTTTAGGAAAGATGATATGAGCAAGTCCAGTATACGGTACTACTTCCCTACTGTATTTGTGAGCAAGAAATCGCATTGTCACACATAACCGCTTCAGCTGGGATTTTCTTCAGTGATTTTACCTAAACCTTTTCTCTACCCATTTTAATCTCTTGCATTTACAGCATGTAAAAGTATACTAGCCATGTGAAAGTATACTAGCCATTCTTCAGTCACAAAAGAAACAATGACTCTTTAATCGCTTGCTCCAAGACACAGCTTTACACACTTCCATCATTTCTCCCTTGGTCATCTCTCTTCCAATTATGCTTGTATAAAAGCTGTTCCAATTCACAGAATCACAGTATCGTTAAGGCTGGAAAAGTACTACACCCACCCCTCAGTTGTTTTTTATTTCTACTACATGCTTTTTGAGTTGTGGGAAAACTGCAAATAGTGTTGTAAGTTGTGAGCATAACATAAGCACAAGGTGCAGTACAACCAATGTTTCCTGCCTGTTCTTCATTAAATCTTAAGTTATTAACTGAAATGTCTGGTTAATTTTTATAGTCACTGTGTATTACATTTATTCTTTCACAAAACTAGGTACATTAAACAAAGCTAGTTCAACATTCAACAGCACAAGTACATGAAGATGAGAGATTTCTCTCACATCCACTCACTGAACACTCATCAACGTTGAATTTTACCTACTACTTTTAACTACCCAGGCATTAATTTCTTTATTTATTCACTATAGCTTTAAATTTTACTACTCTATCACCATTAATTAAACATCATTCACCATTTTGGATCACCTATGCCTCTGAAATAGTAGAGACCCGTTAGACATTATTACTGACCTCTCTGTTTTGAATAATCTACTCACTACCTCTCGCTTCATTCATTCATCCATTCACAAAATAAGCCCAGCCTAAAGCAGCTTTGTTTAGAAAAAAAAGCTTAAATGAAGACCTTCATTAAAAGCTTTTTGTTATCATACTCAGAGATTACTCCAAAGAACTTCCCTAGATTTACAAAGCATCATTTTCTTCCACAATACATTAGTTAGCCCTTCACCATTGTAACATCTGTGGGATCATTTGTTCTGCTGCTGGGCTGAGGGCTCCTGCATTGTCCAGATTATTATAGTATATTTACCATCTTCCTTACTATTGTTACTAAAACAGTTTTAAGCACCAATGTAGTTAACTAAGGTTAGAGACAGTCTTACATGCCTTAATGAGACACAGTCAGGTACAAAACATATGTACAAATTATCAAGCAGTCTCAGGAATCTCACCGTGTAATTTTGTTCAAAAAAACTTCTCTAATACCACTTTAGCTTGAGAGAAACCCTCAGCATGTGTGCTGCAAAGAAGGATTTCAGTATGAAAATTCCTCTAAGTTTCTTAATGAACAATATACCAAAAGATTTCTGCAACACCCTCTTCCTTTGACTTCCCTTCAGCTTTTAAAAAAATTACAGAATTTAACATAAAAAATAAATAAAAATAAATTTAACATAAAATTTATTACTAACATACACATTAACTACACAATCCTTTCACACTCAGTTTCTCAGGCTGTTACGCTAACTTTTTTTTCATTAGATTCCTCTAAAATACTCTGGTTTTCTTCAGTTTGACATAAGCAGTTCCATATTTTCCCATATTTCTGCCTATACCAATTTCTAAAGTTCTGGTGCATCCAACTGTCAGTCCTATCATGACTGTATTGGACTGCCTCACTCTAACTACATTCCTTAATCTCTAACCTCACTATAATTACATTATGCTGGTTTTATTCAGATGTATGAGTTAATATGAATGCAACTTTACAGCAAGTTTGACTGGTAGAATATTTCAAAATATAATCTCATCAAGCAAATTCAATTCAATAAAGCATTCTCTCAAGATTTGCAAGTGATACTGTATTTTTTTTACTTCATTTATGATCTACATTGTGAGGGTACAGTTACAGCATCTTTATATTTTTTTTAATTTCATGTATATTACATTATGACATAGTATCACCTACTAGAAGTATATTATAAATAAAATGTAATAACTTAACCCGACACTTTGTTATTGAGACACTTGTTTATTTTACCATTTAACTAGCTCTCAAAGAACTAAAATAGAACTTAATGGGTATTACCAGAATACAAAATTTGCATTCCTTGGACCAACTGGCAGTTTTCCAAGATCAGTCGTTGCTACTTTTCCTTTTTAGGAGAGACCAAAATGAGTCTTAAGGTCTCTACCTATCCATATTTTAGTTCCTTGTATTGTAGCCATTTCTCTAATTGTTTCTACAGTGCTAAAGCTTCCCTCCATACTTCAAATCAACAAACCTCATCGCTCTTGCTTTTCATCATAATTTGTCATAATGCTCTGTCATACGTAAGTGAACTCTGGGGTCTCTCAATCAATATTGAGAGACCCTATTTAAGTGACACAAGGGAGAAGCTACCTTTTACCTTCCATTTTCAAACATGTATAAAAAGAAATAGCTCAACTCAGTCATCAAAAATAAAAAAGAATTAGAAATTCCTTTTTGAATTACCAGAACTTTGAATTGTCAGAGGGACCTGGAGCGGCTGGAAAAACTGGCATGGAAGAATTTCAAGGAGTTCAGCAAAAGGAAACACCAAGTCTTACACGTGGGGAGGAACAACCCAGGCACAAATATACTTGGGGCGGGACAGGGGAGTGCCACCAGCTGGAAAGCAGCTCTGTCAAGAAGACACTTGGGTCCTGGTAGACAATAGCTGACCATAAGCCAAGCAATGTGCCCTCAAAGCAAAGGTAGTGAACAGCGTCTTGGGCTGTGTTAGGCAGAGGATTGCTGACGGGTCAAGGGAGGTGATCATTCCCTTCTACTCCCACTGCTGAGTGCACACCTGCAGTACACCATATCCAGTTCTGGGCTCTCCAGGACAAGACGAACATGGGTATACTGGAACGCATTCAGAAGAAGGCCATAAAAATGATTAAGAGACTGAAGCATTTCTCATACTATGAGGATGAGGAAGCTGGAATTGTTCAGGCTGGGGAAGGGAAGGCTGGATGGGAGAATCTTAGCCGTGTGTATAAAATGAAAGGGGACAAAGAAAATTGAGCCAGACAGTTCTCAAAGGTGTTTAGTGACAGGACAAGAGGCAATGGGCACAAATTGAAAACATGAGATTCCATCTGAACACAAGAAAACACTTTTTTACTGTGAAGGTGGTCGAATACAGGTTGCTTAGAGAGGCTGCAGAGTCTTCATCTATGGAAATATTAAAAATCTGACTGAACATGGTCCTGGGTGACCTGCTCCAGGTGACTCTGCTTAAGCAAAGGTGCTAGAATAGACCATCTTAACAGCTCCCTTCCAAACTAAACATTTTTGTAGAAGCCACAAAATTATGCTTTTGATTTGCATAAAGCTAGTTCCTGGAATGAATTATCAAAAATAGCCTTTTAACTCCTTATCAGTGAAGCAAGTGATAAACAAGAAAACCTCATTACAAGGCTTAGCTTTGCATGATTCACAGCTTTCAGCCCTCCAAGTAGGTCCACAGCAGCCTTCACTGCTTTGTGACAAGAACATACTTCTTCATTAGTAAGGAAAAACACACACACTGGCCCTTTCCCTGTGGCCCAACATTAATTTTATTTTATTTTTCTTTTAGAAGTAGACAAGCAATTGTAAACTTACCTGAGAAAGAAATACCAAACAGATCTATACGACTCACTAGTTTCAGGCAAGCACACTGACAGCCAACTTTCAGGCCAATGCCAATAGTGCTACATTAAACTACCTTTTAATTAAGTATACAAAAGATCCATCTACCTAGTTTTAAGTTAATCACATTCATTTATTTTGCAGCCCAGAGAATAGAAAACTGCAGTTCAGTACTTGTAGTTTAAAGCAGAGAAGTCAATGTAGAGAGAATTAAGACACTTCACTTAAGAACTTTCATTACATTGTTAGACTAGGAAAAGTATACAAACTGACATATGAGCCAGAATACAAAGCACTTGTTTCATCACCCATTCTTGCTGCCAGCATGATACAATTCTACAGAGCTCCTTACTTCATAATATCTTGCAACACTCAAAAAAGCTTTTGCAAATTTAGGTTAAATACATGGCCTTTCACAAAGTAAATGTTTTTAAACTCTTAGCTCTCTACTGAGTTAACTCAGTAAATATTTTAAATTTCAGTAGAAGATCTTGAAACCTCAAGGCAGATTATTGAAGGCATTACAGATTATTGCTTTCATTTAAGACTTTTTAAGAGTTATTCCACATAAAGCTGCAAACTTCAACCACATCACATTCTGTGTGGTTACAGATGTTAAGTACATATACATGCATTCTTTCCAAACATCAGCTGTTCAACATTGTTAGTGACGAATTTCTAGAGTAAGCACGTACATCATTGAATTGACTTAATATTGGTATCTCAATACATATTGATACACACATGCATGTCATAAAATCACCAGGTTGGAAGAGACCCACCAGATCCTCGAGTCCAACCATTCCCACAAATCTCTAAACCATGCCCCTCAGTACCTCATCCACCCGCACCTTAAACACCTCCAGGAAAGGCGAGTCAACCACCTCCCTGGGCAGCCTGTTCCAGTGACCAATGACCCTTTCTGTGAAGAATTTTTTTCCTTTTGTTGAGTCTGAACTTCCCCTGGCAGAGCTTGAGGCCATTCCCCCTTGTCCTGTCCCCTGTCACTTGGAAGAAGAGGTCAGCTCCCTCCTCTCCACAACCTCCCTTCAGGTAGTTGTAGAGAGCAATGAGATCTCCCCTCAGCCTCCTCTTCTCCAGGCTAAACAACCCCAGCTCTCTCAGCCGTTCCTCATAAGGCCTGTTCTCCAGCCCCCTCACCAGGTTCATCACTCACTCCAGAGCCTCAATATCCTTCTTGTGGTGAGGGGCCCAGAACCGAACACAGGATTCGAGGTGTGGTCTCACCACTGCAGAGTACAGAGGGAGAATAACCTCCCTAGACCTGCTGGTCACACCATTTCTGATACAGGCCATATATACACACACACACACACACATATATATATATGTCAAAACACACTATCACCAACACCAGAGCCCACAGGCCTCTCAATATTGTTAAAATCTATATAAGCACTTAAGAAAGCCCCAAGCGCAAGTCCACAGACAGTAGTAATGGGTTTTCACAGGCAAGTAGTTTTTCCAGGTGTTGCTTTTCCATTGCAGCAACGAACCTTACCACCTGAAACATCTCCTAAACTGAACTAAAATAAAACGCAGTGCAAATCTGTGGAATCAACTCATAGACAGTAAGCATGCAGGAGCAGTGTCAGTATCCAATATACATGTAATTCAGAGAATCTACAAGCTTCAAGCTTCCCTAAAACTGAGGGCAAGTCATAGCTCCTTCACAACAGAGCTCCTCTCTGTCCACTGAATAGATGCAGCAGTCTTGGATCCACAGATCTGTTCTGGATTACATCTGTTTAAGGCACTATTTTATGCCTAAAATTATGTAAAGTTCACATTGTCTGGAGATGTCTTCCAGACGACGTGTTTCAGTGAGGTTTTTCTTCTCCAAACTGAAACTTCTAACATCAGACTGCAACACTAATTTCACTAGACTAGGATATTTACTCCAGTTAATAGTCTTTACATCCAATATTCAATTTATTACATTAAGGGTTTATTATTTCAATTTAGTATCCATTTAATATTAGATCTTTAAGAACAGCTATCAGACTAGAGTGCAGTGTCTTCAAGGAAGATGAAGAATATAGACCAAAATATCACCAACAATGTATTTCCATAAAACTTACATAAATATTATACATTATAC
This sequence comes from Coccyzus lansbergi, assembly GCA_033558105.1. Taxonomy (NCBI): domain Eukaryota; kingdom Metazoa; phylum Chordata; class Aves; order Cuculiformes; family Coccyzidae; genus Coccyzus; species Coccyzus lansbergi. Next base: position 442,082 of record JAUMJK010000709.1, read on the forward strand.
ATATTAAAACATTAATACATTATACATATTAAAACATTAATACATTATACATATTAAAACATAAATATTATACATTATACATAAATGGACATTACTTATTATACTTATTATAGTCCAGAGATATGTTTAACAGTAGCAAGAGTTAACTGCTACTAAGTCAAATTAAATAATTTAATTTCACAGAGAGTGAGATCTCTGGATATTTGCAGCTTATTTTCATTTAAAAAAGTTCATCTGCATGAATGGGCAAAATATGCTCTGTGGGCAAGTTTTATGAACTACAAAGCTTCTATATCAAGTGGCATATTGTGCCCACAACAGAATACTCTACATAAAAAGACTAAAGCATTGTATAACTATCTGAAGAGTTACACAGATTCTTGATATTTTCATGTGTAGAAAATAAGAAAATAGATGGCATACTTTAGGTTTAAAGGATTTATCAAGCAATTGTGTCTCACACTAGGATTAAATAAAGCTTAAGTTCAGTTTTCTAAAACCAACATTTTCAATAAAACTGCATTAAATGTGTTGAATGCAAGTACACTTAAAGCATATAGGTTAAAGAACTGACTGATGTTTATCACCATGGAAGTAGCATTCCACAGCGACTGCAGCACTTGGCATTATAAAGTGCCTCAGAGGTCTAGAATTTACAGATACTGTAACAACTGCAAGTGGAGATGAGCAGCCAACCTGACAAGCAGCAGGATAACCCTACTCCAGGAAACCCCCTTGTGAGGGAAGTGACCTCATATCATTAGACTTCTCATATTCACCAAAAACACAGGGCAAGCCCTACTTCCCCAAAATGTCAAGTACATACTTGAGAAAAAAATTTTAAAAAAACACCAACCACAAATAAAAAGAAAAAATCCCACATAAAACAAATGAAAGCCAAATCTCACTTGAAAATTACATCTGTAAAAGTCCTGAGGTCCCCACAGCTTTCTTGGTTACCCTGGGATCTTCCACAGGTGGCACATATAGATCTACTGCTTCTGATTTGGAAGTCCTAACATCTTAAAGACACATTTATAACTACCAATTTAGACCAATAGGAGTCAATGCTATAAGGAACATTCCCTATAAAGCAAAAGGTGGATACAAATTAACATTACAGGTGCAAATACTTCCTTCCCTTCAATGAAATGGTATAGAAGACCAGAGATACATAAGAATGAAGGCAAACTGTTCTCATTCAAACGTCTTAGGCTTCTCTGAGCCACAACCTGCAAGAAATCAAGTAAAGTCTTCAATGAAAGGAAAGGACCTGCACAACTCCATTAAGAAACATGGTATTTAGGCAAAGGAAAAAGAACTCCCTCCACATCTGCTGTGCACAAAATTGCTGTCTGCCCCTCAGATTTTTTTTCCAGGCAAGCATCCATGAAACCAGACTTCAGGAAGTCAGCTGCAGTCAGCTGGACAAGATGGGAATTAGCAAGATACAAACATGTTCATAAGAAGAAACATAACATATTATTGCAAAAACATAGAAGTGCACTAGTTCTTGTAAAAGCTGTTTAATATGCAAAGCAAATTTAGGTCTCTTAGCTTAAAATGCTATGGTAAAAGTAGAGTAAGTTCTGCCATCAGTAGTGTAAATTGCTCCTTCTAGCTGCCCCACTACACCTTTGTCTGAAAATTGTTACTTCTTCTATGGAAAAAAAACCCCAAAAACCAAACAACAAAAAAATAAACATTTCCAGCAAAGTTTACAATATAATAAGTCAGTGGAAAGGTAACTAATCATAGAATCAAGGAAGAGACCCACCAGATCGTCGAGTCCAACCATTCCTATCAAACACTAAACCATGCCCCTCAGGACCTCATACACCCGTGCCTTAATCACCCCCAGGGAAGGTGAATCAACCACCTCCCTGGGAAGCCTGTTCCAATGCCCAATGACCCTTTCTGTGAAAAACTTCTTCCTAATGTCTAGCCTGAAACTCCCCTGGCGGAGCTTGAGGTCATCCCCTCTTGTCCTGTCCCCTGTCACTTAGGGGAAGAGGTCAGCTCCCTCCTCTCCACAACCTCCCCTCAGGTAGTTATAGAGAGCAATGAGGTCACCTCTCAGCCTCCTCTTCTCCAGGCTAACAACCCCAGCTCTCTCAGCCGTTCCTCATAAAGAACTGTTCTCTAGCCCCTTCACCAGCTTTGCTGCTCTTCTCTGGACTCACTCCAGTGCCTCAACATCCTTCTTGTGGTGAGGGGCCCAGAAATGAACACAGGATTCAAGGAGCAGTCTCACCAGTGCTGAGTACAGAGGGAGAATAACCTCCCTGGACCTGCTGGTCACACTGTTTCTGATACAAGCCAGGATGCCAATATCTCTATGAAGCAGCAATACTTCATCAGCCATACCTGCTGTCACCTGGATTATGTTTGCAGCACACAAATATGTGTGGTAACTACAGATGTAAACAGTAAGCTATAAAACAATAAAAAGGTAAATTCTATCTTTCAGCTTGACAACTCAGTTTCTGGAGATTATATTGGTTCAATAACTACACTTTAGAAAAGACTCCCCAAAAAGTTACATCAAAGAAAAAAAAACCCAGTCTTTTTAGTAATGTCACACTGACTGGAAACAGAAGCTAGACAATCTGAGAGAAAGACAAAAAAGTCCTTATTTTTTTAAACAGAGAGCAGACAATTATTTGAATAACGGTCCAAGAAAAAGTGAGAACCGCATAATTACTCCAGAAGCACAGAAACACTGCAGAATAATCTCCCATATCCCAAAAGGGAAATTCTTCCTTAAAACTCCAGAACAAGTCACAACAGTTTTTCAATCACAGGTGAATAGCCATGACAGAAGCCCAAAAATGAAGGTTATGAAAGAATTGTACTAAAACTGAAACAATAATTAGTAAAGCTACATGCCTTTCTTTAGTGTCACGTGCAACCCACCCTGAAAAAAAATATGGGAAGTTGAGCACAACCCAAGCAGATTATCAACTCTGAGAAACTTCTTAGATTGTGCAATCTCCTGTCAGAGCCCTAGCTACATTTCTGCAATAAACATTCCATCACAAGCAATCACACGTCAAACATATATTTGAAATATTCCACTATACAAGAACTTAAAACTACTAAGAACTTGTGCAGTTTCAAAACACAAACCCTAGCAGAGCCCATGGACTTTTTCCAATATTGACTAAATGAAAAAATGTCACTTTCAATACAACAGAAGATTTATGTACACATAAATCCTACATTTTTATATATATTTTTCCCCATGATGAATACAGCCACAAAAACAATTTCAAAGTAATAGGGTTTTTTTAAAGGAAATAAAGATTCCATGAGAATTATTTTTGATATAGACAAGTTACTTCTACCGCCAAGTACTAAGATTCTTCAGAACTCACAAAATATTCTTACTAACAAGAACAAACGAGCAATTTTTTCACATTTTTTCAGAGATTTGCATTGCTAATACGGAACAAAGCACTTCTGCTAACAAATTGTTTCCAGTTTCCAGAAGCCCATGCACTAGATTTATAAACTTACAACAAAATGCTTTTACCCACTACATTTAAGCAATTTTAAAAAGGTGTGATAAACAGACACAGTCTCTTTCAAAATACACCAGAAGACAAAATGATAACATGTACAAACAATGCCATCAGTAACAAAATTTTTAATTAATATTGGATATTTAAGCATATTTTCAAGGCACTAATACCGACCGCTTTCAGGTCAAGAAATACTTTGACAATATTTAAAGCAATTATCTTCTAGGTTCTTCTTTTCCCCTTTCTGGCACCACAGTACAGTCATGACTAAAATCCTGATTATGTTAGACTGCAGGCAAAAAATGAGACTTGCAACTACCCAATCAAAAACCTACATGAAAATATGTTCCCATGTTCAAGTATTGCAATGACAGAACAGAACCATAGCTGCATAGCTGCCCATGGAAACTTAGGGTGGCTTTTTCCTATTGCAAGTTTCTCACATGATAACCAGAAAGGATTTAATCATATCTAACACTGCAACAATACAAGCCAGCTTACCTGGGATTTTCAAGTACAGTGTTTCAAGACCAGAGGAAGAATGATGAATTCATTAGTAGGACATTTTGAATTTCGAAAAAGCCTAGAGATTACATGATTTATTAAGTTTGCAAGTTTGTTTAGGGACATGCAAAAAAGTTTTTCTGTTCCTTTCATGCTTTGAGACTCAAGCTTGAGAAAAACTAAAGCCATTAACTTCATACACCAAGAAAAAAATATGCTCCAACATTTCCAAAAAAGTTGGTCAAGAATGAGACACAGACAGTAGAACTTTGTAAAACAGCGGCTTCAACTTTCAGAACACTGGGTATTTTCACCAAAAAGTGTATGTACTGCTATTGTAGGGATACAAAATATTAAAATGCTAAGAAACAGCTGAAAAACAACTCTTGCAGTAACTTTTACAGCTACATTGATATGAAAGAGTAAACCAAGTCTTTCCTAACAATATTCTTCCTACACGACACTTCAGAACGGAGGAAAAACAACCCCCTCACCCCCACCCCTGCACAAACAGGATGCAGCAGATTGACATATGTCCTCCAAATGCATGATTTTCTTTTGGATTTAAAAGAGGGGAGAAAACAAATCTTAGCCCAAGAAGAAAGAGTGCCAGAGATGTCTGGACGATTGCCACTACCATGGAAACTTGTCAAAGTCTCTCCTGCCTGTCCTTACAAGGGAGCAAGGCTGAGCTTGGGCTGATTAACTTAATCTCTACAGGAGATGAGGGTGAGCAAGATTTTTGTCACAGCATAAAAGCCTGCCATGAAACAAATCAGAGCACACTGACATTACATTTTCTGTTCTCTGTCCCGCAGACCATTTTGAGTAGCTGTCATTTAGTTTCTCATTAACCAGAGAGGAAAACTGATGAAAACATGTTTTCTAAAAAATACACAAAAGCTAATGAACGGCTGTTCGGCTTGCATCCAACTTCTATGTGTTTTTTTCCCAGCTTTTATGAAACCACTTTGAGCATCCAATTTAAAAACAAACAAAAAAAAAAAAAGCAGCACTATTTTCTTGGAATTATACATGAACTAAGGGACTAGTGATATCTAGTATGTATGTACAAACATATATATGTAACCAGTAGTTCAAAACCCAGTAAGTTGGGTCAGGTAGCATCTGCTGCTTCCAGTTCATATAAACTCTATACCTGTAAACACTTAGTAAAGCAGGCTCCCAACTTCTAAATACTACAAAAAAATCAACAAGGCATACTCCAGAACATAATTAAAGAGTAGCAGAAACACCTCGAATTCAGAGTTAGACTTTCATCCTTCACTTCACCTACCAGAAGTCCCTATTGAATGGCAGAGCCAGTTTCTAAAGAACTACATAAGTACACACACGTAAACAGTCATTTTGTAAACAGATGCTTGTTACCACCCATGGTCATTTTAGAATTGAACATACTTATCTAGCCTCAGAAATAAAAAGGAAATTAAGAAAACAGTTACATCTTTTCTGGTATTGAAGGAAAACACACTGCCATCGAAGTAAACTCTGTAACTGGAATCTGAATTACTTGGAGGCAATTTGATCTAGAATAAGAAAACCCCAACCATTTGGCATTAGAAAAGGTCTAAAAGCAGAAGAATGTGTGTGTGTGTATGTACGCACTCTGTATATATATATGTGCACATCCCAAACAACCAACCCATAAAAATAATTAAAAAAAACTGATCTATTACTTCCATTTTGATTGACAAATTAAAAACTGTTTGCTTGGGAGGAGAAATAAGAAGGACCAAAACCAGCAACACACTTTGCACTTGAAAACCTACAAGCAATGTGTGATGCAAAGCTCTATACTTTAAGTCTTCAGAGAAGATAAGCAATGCAGCATTTCATCTCATAGTGTCACACAAAATACACTCAAAACAACCCCTTACTTGCTTCAGTCAAGATAACACATTGTTTGAGTAAGAGTGAATAAAAAAGAACTGAATTTTGTCTTGGTTTAGAATCACTGTAGATCAACTTTAGGATCATATCACATGCAAATGTTTAGAGCTTTATTTCTTGCTCATTCCAATTTGGATTTAAGGGACAATCACAGACTCCTTGAATGGTTAGGGTGGGAAGGGAACTAAAAGATTATCCAGTTCCAACACCCCTGCTATGGGTAGGGACACCTCTCACTAGATCTAGTTGCAAAAAGCCCCATCCAACCTGGCCTTGAACATCCCCAGGGATAGAGCATCCACAGTTTACCTGTAGGTCCCCTTTAAGTACTGGAGGCTATAAGGCTGCTGTAAGGTCTCCCTGGAACCTTCTCTTCTGAACAACCTTCTCTTCTGAACAACCTTCTCTTCTGAACAACCTTCTCTTCTGAACAACCTTCTCTTCTGAACAACCTTCTCTTCTGAACAACCTTCTCTTCTGAACAACCTTCTCTTCTGAACAACCTTCTCTTCTGAACAACCTTCTCTTCTGAACAACCTTCTCTTCTGAACAACCTTCTCTTCTGAACAACCTTCTCTTCTGAACAACCTTCTCTTCTGAACAACCTTCTCTTCTGAACAACCTTCTCTTCTGAACAACCTTCTCTTCTGAACAACCTTCTCTTCTGAACAACCTTCTCTTCTGAACAACCTTCTCTTCTGAACAACCTCACATTGGTGGCTTATGTTGGGCTTCTCATCCATCAGAACTCCAAGTCCTTCTCATCAGGGCTATTCTCAATCCATTCTCTGAATTTCAAATTCAGATACAATTGCAATTTACAGTTGCCATTTAAGATGAAATGTTTAACAAAATAGCTAACAGTAGTTTTTATTTTTGTCCATTTAGAAACTAGATTTGTTGAGTGTGCATTCTGTGATTGAATTTCTTCCATCTCTTCAAGCGACTAAACTTAAAGATTTTTCTCCTGAAGTCTTTTTGGTTTTATTCTGATCAGACCTGATGTTACAAGACAAATGACACAAATATTGTGCTCCTCAGCACAGACCTCATATTCTGTATATATATTCTCATATTCAAACATATCTGTTGTACTGATTCAAGAACTTCACTGATGTTTTGAAACCAAAGCTAGAAAAAGACAAAAGGAAAAACAACCACTGAAACACTACACAGTTATTTTCTCAAAAGGCTGAGAATCAATGAACAATAGAACAGCCCAGATTAGAAGGGATCTTGAAAGATTGTCTGGTCCAACGATCAGTGGGAAAGGAAGCCTATTCAGATTATGTGAATAAAAACCACTGAACACCAAGCGATCTTTAAATATACTATTTAAAAAAATATCTCTAATGTCTCAAAGTTAACTTTAACTCAACTACATATTAGCAAACTTTATATAGATAATTTCTTGTGCCATTCTGATGTCATCAAACAGGATACAGAAATATTCTCGTAGTTCCTTCTAACAAAATCCCAAGCAGGAAACTGTAATTTCACAGTATTGAAAACAAAAACTTCTATCAATAATTCTGAAGCTTAAATTGAATTTGCTGTGTTTTTATTTTAAAGGAAAACACATATCAGGAGTTCATGCTTTTCATCATACACACACACACTCACATATGTGTGTGCATAAAATCACGAACATATCAAACAAATCTTATTTCTAACCAACTCATTTAATGATGATCTCAAGTGATTAATGAAACTTTTCACAGGCAGGCTTTCTGGCACACCTATGAAGCACACCTTCAGAAGTAAAAGGCAAGCAACAGTTGCACATGAATTTGTTAAGATAGGGAAAAAACCTACCTACTCATTATGTGGGTTAACAAGGAGAATTATTTCAGAGAAATAATTAAATTTATCCGTAACAGCTTTCAAACTATTTAGGTTAATGAACCATTTTGGTGATCTTTCCCTCTTTATTCCAGTGATTGCACTACTGGAAACTATGGCAAACAGAAACAACTTTCTGTTACACTACTGCACATAATCTGCATAGCACTGAATGCTGTAGCTTATAAATTTAGCTGCAGATTAAAATATATGCATCTTCATTTTAACACCTTCATATATCACAGAATCACCAGGTTGGAAGAGACTCACCGGATCATCGACTCCAACCATTCCTATCAAACATTAAACCATGCCCCTCAGCAACTCGTCCACCCATGCCTTAAACACCTCCAGCAAAGGTGAATCAACCACCTCCCTGGACAGCCTGTTCCAATGCCCAATGACCCTTTCTGTGAAAAACTTCTTCCTAATGCCTAGCCTAAATCTCCCCTGGATGATATAGGTACATGACAGCTCAAACAGTCAAGCAGTCCTGAAATTCTCCTTAAAAAGCATCAAATTTCATTAAGCTCTTCTTGTCTCAAATTTTCCTCCATAGAAAATAAAATAAATATCTACTGCACAGTCTATGCAAAGACAATGAATATCATGAACATTAAAGTTTTCATGCTACTAAAAAAATTAACACATTGTAAAAATTTACTTACTATATTGAAAGCAATGGAATTTTTAGGATCACATACCAGTATACACTAATATATAAACTAATTTTCTACACTTAAACACGGTATCTTGCAGTCCTAAATTTATGTTCAATTAGTTTCCCCTATTTATCTGTTGAACATCTGTAAATAAAGAAAATAAAACTCCAGCTCAAAACACTTGAGAATCTGAAAGCAATGGCTTATATTAAAACAGCAGTTTAACATAGCATCTTTGTTGGTATGTTATAAACAGACTCAACAACTTCCTTTACACTTAGTTTTAAAAGCCTTCTTATGGAGATTTTTTTGGTTATTTAATTTGCCACATGTGTGTTTGAAGCCGGATGCCTGTTTTTCAAATACATTATGGTACTACCAGTGAAATTTCCCTACCTCTTAAAAAGAGTACAAACAGTAGCTTGCCTCCACACCATCAAACCCGCAAATAAGGAGGGCCAGGAGGACAGCACTTCCTTATTCTAGATGCAGGAAATAGAAATTCAAAACACTCTCACAAAATGCCTGAAGAAATCAGGAAGCCCTAACTTAAGCCACCATAGGCCAAAAAAACAATTCCAATCCCAAAACCATCTTTAATTATCATCTTCCTAACTTCTGTGCTAGTTTCCCAAACCTCATATTTGTGTTTATACCTTACAGCCAGACAAGACTCCCTTATGACACAAAGAGCTTTTTTTTTTGGTTCTTGCACCCTACCACCTGCAGTTAGGAATATTTAGAAGTACCAAAGGACAACATAACAGTCTGATACCACACTGATGCTTCCTATTTGTTGCTATTTCATTTACTAAGTAGGAGGAGAAAAGAAGATAACAGGGCACACAAACTTTGATTTCAACTGCTTAAACAACAGAAAGTATTTAAATGGAATTATTTACTTTCAACAATCTCTAAGTCAAATGGACAAACAGGGATTTTTTTAAAAGCTATTAAGAATGATGTGATTTCTGGAAGGCAAATACCCAGTGCATGAGTTTAAGAATTAATACAAGAGCCTACGATTAGACAAGGTTGACACTACTAAGAAAATTACAGGGGTTTTGCCATCTAATTAGTTGCTCTTCATTTTCACACTGCAACTTGATTACTTCTTCCAGGGTAGAAGTGAAACAGAAATTAACTGATCTAAACAGTGAAGAACATTCCTTTTTTCTTTCCCCTCAAATCTGCAGACTCTCTTCTGCATGAATTTAGAAAGAACTACAACACAAACTATTTTTTATATTCAAGTGAAGGGAAGTAAAGACTAACAACAAGGGCTTCTACAGGGACGTCAGTCAGAAGAGGAAGGCCAAAGAGAATCTACCCCCACTGACAGATGGGAATGGTGGAGGAGGCTGAGGTACTTAACACATTTTTTTGCCTCAGTCTTCACTGATAACCACTGTCCTCACCCCTTCTGGGTCATGGGACAGCAAGATGGTGACCAGGGGGGTAAAACCCCTCCCACAGTAGAGGAGGATCAGGTTGGTGACCACCTGAGGAACCTGAACATATATAAGTCTATGGGACTTGATGAGATGCATCCCAGAGTCCTGAGGGAGCTGGCAGATGTGGTTGCCAAGTCACTCTCCACGGTATTTGAAAAGTCATGGCAATCAGAAGTCCTTCGTGACTGGAAGAAGGGTAACGTTGCACCCATTTTTAAAAAGGGCAGAAAAGAAGATCCTGGGACCGACCTGTCAGCCTCACCTCCATGCCTGGGAAGATCATGGAACAGGCCCTCCCAGAAGCTATGCTAAAGCACATAAAGGACTTGGAGGTGATTCATGGCAGCCAGCACAGCTTCACCAGGGGCAAATCTTGTATGACCAACTTAATGGCTTTCTGTGATGGGGTAACTGCAGGAGTGGATGTGGGTAAACTGACGGATGTGATCTATCTGGACTTCTGTAAAGCCTTTGACACAGTCCCTCATGACATCCTTTTCTCTAAATTGGAGAGATATGGATTTGATAGGGGGACTGTTTGGTGGACAAGAAACTAGTTGAATGTTCACGTTCAAAGAGTAGTGGTCAATAGCTCAAAGTCCAGACAAAGATCCGTGGCTAGTGGTGTCCCTCAGGGGTCTATACTGGGACTGGTGCTGTTTAATATCTTCATCAATGATAATGACAGTGAGATTGAGTGTAATCTCAATCCCAGTGGAATAGTTGCCACATCAGAAGTACAGGATGTCATCCAGAGGGACCTCAACAGGCTGGAGAAGTGGGCCTCTGAGAACCTCATGAGATTCAATAAGGCCAAGTGCAAGGTGTCCTACACCTGGGTTGGGGCAATTCCTGATTTCAGTACGTGATGGGGGATGACATGATTGAGAACTGCCCTGCAGGGAAGGATCTGGCATACTGGTCAATGAGAAGCTCAACATGAGCCTGCAATGCGCACTCACAGCCCAGATGGCCAACCGTGTCCCGTGCTGCATCAAAAGAAATGTGGCCAGCAGGGCGAGGGAGGCAATTCTGCCCTTCTATTCCTCTCTTATGAGACCCCAGCTGGAGTACTGTGCCCAGTTCTGGAATCCTCCACATAAGGACATGGAACTGTTGGAATGAGTCCAGAGGAGGGCTACGAGGATGATCAGAGGGCTGGAGCACTTTCGATACAAGGGTAGGCTGAGAGAGTTGGTCTTGTTCAGTCTGGAGAAGACTCTGAGGAGAGCTTATAGCGACCTACCAGTACTTGAAGGGGGCTACAGAAAAGCTGGAGAGGTATTATTCATAAAGGCTTGTGGTGATAGAATGTGGGGGAATGGGTATAAACTGGAGAGAGGCAGATTTAAGCCTAATATAAGGATAAATTTCTTCATGATGAGAGTGGTGAAGCACTGGCACAGGTTGCCCAGGGAAACTGTGGATGCCCCGTCCCTGAAGGTGTTCGAGGCCGAGTGAGATGGGTCCTTGGGCAGCCTGATCTAGTGAGACATCCCTGCCCATGGCAGCAGGCTTGGAACTAGATGATCTTTAAGGTCCCTTCCAACCCAAACAATTCTATAATTCTATTTCAAAAGTCATGACAGTTGTTGCCAATGTGAGCACAGTATAAACTTTCAAGTTCTAGTACGCCCACCATTTAGCTGGCATCATTTTTGGCCTTATACTCCTATAGAAGAGGATATACAGCATCTAATAGCAAGTTTGAATGCTTCCAAGACCACCACAAACGATATCATTGGTAGGTCAGCAATTGTTGGTTTGCCAGTAAACTTGGTAGTAAATACAGTTTAAGGTGGCGGACAGCAGCTCACAGAAGATGTATTAGAGCAATAAACGATTTGTTTGGTAGACTGAAGAGGCAGAAGAACCCTTCCCCTTTATAAGGGGAAAATAAATTCTCTCAGCTTAATACTTGCAGAATTCTTTCCACACCTACAACTGGGCTACTTTATAAGAGGAGATTATTATAATAATACATTGACATATAAGACTTTATAACATAAAAGGGCTCATGAGGAAATTCTGCAATTCCACCTCTATAAGAAAGCAGCATATAACATCAATTAAAAGTTGTAAAGCATCAGTATCACCTCTTTTTTCAATTACAGTGTAAAGTTGTGTCTGGTATTGTTCTGCACAACCTGGCATCTGCAAAAAGGCATGGTGCAAGTAAAACCTGCACAAACTTATCGTCCTACCTTCAGTGTCACTCCTCCCTAAAGGGTTTTCCACACATGCTCCTACTCTTATCACCTCCTGGCTGGAAAGTACCAAAGTACCTAACACAGACTCACTCCACACGTTTAGTCAATTTTGTCATTTAGCTCACAGATCTCAATGGTGGAAGTAACATGCTGGACTGTCATCCACACTCTAGGAAGACAGTGCCTGTTGTACTGACAGCTTGCGCCCCAGCTTCTATCACAGGCATTCTCTCCTCTCTCTTCTCCTGCTGTTCCCCAGTCCTGTCAGTATTGAAGTCTTCTACATTCCCATGCCAATAAGTAATTCCTACTCAGCCTCCTCCACTGCCTTCCAGAAGGAGAGTGAAGTACACACAGATACAGAAAACACAATGCTACTAAGATGCAGAATCACAAAAAAACCTGAAGTGGCACCACAGGAGTGTAAACTGGACAGAGGAAGGCATATTTAGCTCCTTCCCTCCAAAAGAAAAATTCTATGTCTAATCCGTTTCAACTGCAATCACAAAATACATTTAATGAGTTTATCAGTTCACAGCAACTTTTCCCTCAGAGATGAAGCAATACGCTTCAGATCTACAAATCTGCAACTGCCTCCATGCAGAAAGTTCCTTCTGGTCTTCTGTTGCAGGTGCCTTTCAGAAGAAAATTATTTGAGCTACAAAAAGGTTTACCAACCAAGTTAAGAAGGCCAAAGCATTCAGCAAACTCTGCAAATAAATGTAAAATGAGTACTGGCAACTTCTGCTTAGTTTTGGTCAATTGTATTCTCCTTTATGAAGCATCAACCAAGTAAATGCACTGCTGAGAAGTGAAAACTATGTGTAGCCCAAAGAGGCTGGGGAGTCTACCTCCTCTGAACTATCCAAAAGCCATTCTGGGCTAATTGCAGTAGGTGGCCTTGCCAGAGCACATCAGGGTAGACAAGATGACATACAGAGGTCACTTCCAGCCCTAATCATGTTGTGAAATGATGAATGCTTGTACTCAACAAGATACTACTTTCACTGTGCACATGGTATTAAATATCAAGGTAGCAGACTCTCAAATCATCTTCCAAACTATTTTATTTAGAGAGGAGAAAAAAAATTGACTTTTCTTTAGAAGCTTCTAACCAAAATATGAACATAAAATAAATAACTTGGGTTTTATCTCAAGATCTCCATTTTCTTGTAATGGTAAGCACAGTATTATTTATCAGTAGCCAGGATGAGATGAATGCTTTGATCATCCTCCTTTCTTCACGTTTCCCCATTTGAAATAACCATTACAGCTATAACACAAATCCTACTAACTGCCTTCTGAAAAATATAAATTGACAAACCACAAAAAGAGCATATTTCCTAGTTGACATCTCCATATGTCAGAAGACACTTCTGACCTCTTCTTTGGAAAGTGCATTCCAGATGACAGCTAGTTTTGTGTAGTCAGGACATTATTTTGGCCATTATTTATTCGCTAAAAAAGAAGTCCAGCCTCCATTGAAACAGTATTTCCATAGCACTCAGGGACCACACGGGAAAACAGCCATCTTGTATTAATGGATTTATATGTGGATATTTAACATCAATAGACTTTATCAAGAAGTATCAGTTTTCCTCTGAATATATTCCTTAGTACACCTGAATTTTAATGCAGCACCATCTGAACACTATGTGGCTCTTAAGAGAAAGAGGATAAAGGCATAATTACTCACTATTTGTGTAACTATTAGAATTCAGAGATCTTGCAACAATATTTTTTGAAATTAATATTGTGACTCACGTAAGAAAAAACACACGTACATATTTCTCTTGTGTTTCCAGATCAGTTATAAGTTCTGTATCTCACATATACCCAAGCTAGAAACACATTTAGGTAGTTCCAACTTACAGTCTAAAGAAAGCCTGAGTTTGTGCAGTATGTTCTACAGGGGTTTCCAAGCATCAGGTCTTTGCATGATCTCAGACCATGCAACTGAAAAAAACCCAAGAAAACTTTCACGTAATTTTCAACTCTATAAAAAGAGACAGAAACATGAATGCACATTAGAAATTTAAGATAGAAAGCTGAAATAAAGAAATCAGCAGTGGAATTTAAATTAGTACTGTCCCCACGATAGTCTGTATTGTATAAATATTGACAGGGAGTGGCAATCTTTCAGTTAGTTAAAGCCAATCCTTCACAAGATTTTGAGTATCAGAATAGACTTTGACCTGTGCTCCAGTTAGAAACTGGTACTGACCCCGTGCTGGTTCTCCCCTAGCAACACGGGTAGCTGACCACACCAAGCAACTGCTGCTTGTCTAGACAGTCTCTAGAGTGCTGTAACTAAAGATGCACCGCAGCACGTTATACTCTGCTGATGTTGTCTGGATATCCATCAATACTGAAAAGTGCAAGAAGAAACCTGACTAGAGATTACACTACAGGAGATCAAATCATCTCAGCAGAGAAAACGACGATGGACAAAAAAGTGCTCCAAACCACTTCTTCACAAACATCAAATTTCAGCTCTTCTTCAACAACTGTTAATAGGGGGGGTGGGTGAGTGGGCTGTTATTCTGGCAGACTACCAAGAAAGCTAAAAGATAGTACTATTTGCATTTCTTTTAAATGAGCTATAAATGGGTGTTGCCTGCATAACACTTACTGTTTTACCAACACTGTCTCATCATCCTGGCTTTACTGCTTCTTGAATGACTGGAAAAATTAAGGCAAAGGCAGAATAGTTTTCAACCATTCTCTAATTTTGTTCTCAAAGAAGGTAGCTCAGTTTTTCAGTATCTCTTAACTGCCATTTCTTGATGACAGAGGAGTTTCAATAAATAGCATCAAGTAGCATCCACCAAAAAAAAAAAAATTAATTACATGGTTTTGAGACCTCTCAAATTCAAGATAAACATCCCGTAGAGAGACAAATTTCTCAATATTCCTCAAGTAAGAGACCTAAAAAAGCTTTTTATTTTTATGTATTAAAATACATCCCAGGGAATTTTGCTAACAGAAAATGTGAGGCTACCAATATCATCTGCTCTCAGAGATTTTAAGTATTTAGTGAGTTCTCAATAAGTGGCTCTTGAAGCCGTCATTGTCCTCAAAGATCTACAGACAAACAGGTTGATTTTCAATTTGTCCAACAAACAAATTCCAGGTGTTTCCCACTTCCTTCCCACCACCATCAGGAAACTAAAACATTCCACAGTTGCTACGGACAAGGCCATTGTTTACTAATATTTTTACTTGATAAGAGTATTTATTATCTACTACAGGGTTTTGGTTGGGATATTTTATTCCTCCACATCTTAACATGAACTTTCTATTACTGTTCTTGATTAAAACTTTTCAATAGGAAAAGTAACTACATTCCTACAGCCTCTAGTTTTATGAGCAGCAGAACTGGCCAAGTGAACTGTTTTTCCTGTATAAAACCTACCACACACTGTGAATCAAATACTAATATTATGACAGTCCCACCATCTCTACTTTTAACTTCCTAAAGGCTTACATATTAAAAAAGTCTTCCAAGAGATGCAACCTGAGAGTCCACCAAGACACCACACTGCCAATGTCACCTTACAGTTGCATTTTACCTTTGATTAACATAGCACATTAAATGTTATATCAACCCATATACTTCATAACTCTTAGTAACGTACAGGTAATAGTCACCTGCAATAGTATTTTTGCACATAAAGCTTGGATACAATCACCTGGAAGACAAAGAATTGTATTTCCAGGTCACTGAGAAGTCTCATTTTAGATCTGACCACAGGATCATTTGTATTGGAAGGGACCTCCAAAGATAATATAGTTCCACTCCCTGTGGCCACAGGCAAGGGCATCTTTCATTGACCAGGTTGCTCAAAGCCCCATTCAACCTGACTTTGAACACCCACAGGGATGGGGCATTCAAACTTCTCTGGGCAACCTGTTACAGTGTCTTATCACCTTCATAGCAAAACACCTCCTCCTTACGTCCAACCTAAAACTATCCTCTTTCAGTTAAAAAACAGTGGCCCTTGTCCTGTCACTACAGGCCCTACTAAAAAGTCTTCCTCTGTCAGACAGAGACATTCAGATACTGCCTCCGAAGATCCTCAAGTAGGCCTGCTCTCAATCCATTCAATACCACGTCTGTACTGATGCTGGTAACTGCCCTAACCGAAAACACAGGACTTGGTTCAAAAGACAGAACTGAGTCCAAGTAGATTTAGGTCAGTTATAACATTTCCCTTTAGTCTGAACTACCTCCAGCCAACTTACAGTATTCTGAAGCTGACAATCTGCAAATGTTCAGATTCTGCTTTTTCTATGCATGAGCCTCATTAGCAAATGAGTAATAATCTCAGATACCAAGTTTCTCTAACATTTTATCACTCAGATTCTAACATCACAGTTACTGTGGTTTCAGTAACGACAATTTTCACCAGTTATTTTGATTGATAGGAACTTCTGAAGTAAAGGTATTTCAAATTACATTCTTTACTCTTTTTTATCTATTTAGCAAATCCCTAACTATAATATCTTCAAAAGTGCTATCCAACAAGTTAAGCATAAGGGGGGAAAAGGGTCCAGTGACAATACAGATTTAGAACTCCATCCCAAAGATGAGATCATCTTGCCTTTCTCAGTGCAAGACAGATTAACGTGAAACGCACCTGGGAAAAACAGGTGAATCACACACTGTACCTGCATATTTTTGGTGCAACAAGAATGGAAACCTCTTGAGACTAGATAAAACAAGTTTGTCATATGCAGTGTTTACCGTTGTCAGTTAATTTGAAGCCAAACTGCTGAACAAGTGAAATATTTCACATCTTTGAAGATAAAGGCCATCAAAAGTCTGAAGTTTCAAAATCAAATACTCGAGTAATTTACTAAGTTCTTGAATAATTGAGTCACTCAAGCATCTACATAAAACACAAAAAGACTCTTTGTAAGTTGTTATCCAGGCAAAGAGAACATTGAAAAGTATTTTCATGAAAAATTACTAATTATTTTTGAATCAAAAGCATAGGGAGCTTCAGGTCAAGATGTCCCCCATCCATTCACCTGTTATACTCCTCTTTCCACACTCACCAAAAACTGAAGCTTCGCAAACCTCAAAGATTTAGTAAGAAACATAGAGGAATGACAAATCTGTTTTTATTCCAAAACTCTTGCAGAAATATGCTCACTGAAGCATGCTCATTCCAGTGCTTAATATCATTAACGAGACACTAAGCTGAAGTTAATAGCTAGCAACTTACATTGCCTTTGGCTCTACTTAGCACACCTATGGTATTCACCAGTATTTGATCACTGCACACCCTAGAGTGTGACAATCCAACTACCACAGCCTTCACAGGGCTACTAGATCTTTTTAGAACTGTAGGATTCCTACTACCCAATATCATGGGGGAAAAAAAAAAGCAGTACATGATGCCATGGCTTTGGCCTCTTCATGGTTCACCAATCAAGACAACCCATTTATGATTTCCGAGACTAGTACTACATCAAACGCATGGAAGCGCCAAAGAAAAACAAATTTGTAGACATTTGCAACTTAGTCTGTTTTCTTAGTCTGAAAAAGACTAGAGAAAACAGGAAAAATAAACACATCTCTCTCCTGCACCTCAGCTTCATGAATTTCCTTCCTGCAGCATGTAAATCAAAATTATATAGTCCTCAGTGTAACTTTTCCGTTTGCTCTGTTGTCAGCACTCTTCTCCCACACCTTCCTGAAATGGTAACACGCCTTCCTTTGTATCAGTCCTCCCCCCACCATCTTCTTTACTTAGTGTTCTCATACTACTTCTCATACATTTAGAACCATACAGAACCTTATGACATTTACAAAAACCAAAATGGTCACAAAACTAATTTAAAGGCTACCCCACACTGCCTTTTAGCCTACAGGGCCTACAAAAACCTATGGGGAAGGAAAGCAAGAAAAAAAGCAAAATGAAGTAAAGCTAAAGAGGATAAAACAACTCTAAGATAAGCTAAGGACATTGCTGAGACCTCTCTTCATGCAATCAAATAAAATGTGTTTCCTGAATCTAAAGGAACTCCAGCATTTTAAGCCTAGATGCACAGAATATCAGATGCTGAACTTCAAAGCATCTGTGCATCAGTTATTTATATATTACCACTTAGATACAAAGTTAGTTAGCAACTTTACTAAAAACAGCAAAAGTAATTATAAATAGCATCAATCCATAACCTCAATCAAAGGAAAAAAGGTATTTAGATGTAAAAGTTTTATAAAAAAAAAAAGGAGGTTTTCAAATGCAGTCCGATAATAAAAACACTACTGAAGTGTTCCCAGACTAGAGCCTGACTAGTCTCCCTCTTCAACCAGGGCCTGAAGGGAGGGGAACGGGGGGTTCACCTTAGCAAATATTTTAAGTACAGATCAATCACACATACTCCAAAGCATCTCTTCCTTAAAAACATATCCGTATAGATTACAAAGGATTTGATACATAAGAGTATCTTGGGCCAAGAATTGTGCTTGCAGTGTGAACCATCACACTAAGAACTGGTATATAAAATCTGAACTCTTGAGAAAAAGTGTTAGGATACTTAAATGATACAGAAAAGAGTCCAGGCACCAACTCAGAGAAGTGAAACAAAGTGAAAGCCCAGCCAGCAGACAGACTGATAATTGTGATCATAAAAAGTTAAACTGCCAGCTGATTTTTTCAGAAGCAACACTTTCTTTTTTAATTATTGTTAGTTTAAGAGAACAGCATCTGAAACTAGGGGTAGCTAAAGAAAAAAAAAACACAAACAAACAAAAAACTAACAAAAGAAACTCAACATCATTTTGATGAAAGAATTACGCACAGGTCTGCCCCAAAATATCATAAGACTGTCACTTCAAAGGGCACTTTTAAGATACAAGATGCAAACACGTGTTCTGAAACTGCATACAAGCATGACAGGAAGAATCCCGACAAGTTAATTCCCAAACTGACTACAGCTTAGCTCCAAATCGCAGTCAAGATAACTGACAAGAGATAAATCTTTAAACTGATTAAAAGGTGAAGGAAAACATATAACCTCCTCGATATCACTGTAAGAAGGTTCCCAGCATTAAAGCACGTACCAACAAATTGAGCCATGGTTAACGTAAAAGTCTGGACTCCTACTTCGATCTGTACTCTTGACATCTAGCGATAGGAGCTAGGTGGAAGCGTCACATTTGACAGCAGTCTTGAGTTATCAAAGCTGACACAGTATATCCTAAGCATCAGAGCTCTTACTAGCTGTGTTTCCAAGATGACAGATACATAAACTAAATCAAAAGATGCAAGTTAACTGGAAGACACAGTGCTATTTGCCCTTGTGGCAGCAACATCTACAGGGTTCAGTTTTTACCCAGGGATGTACCTGCAACCTGTCAACACTTTAGAAGCTCACAGATAAGTAATAAGCTAAACAAAGTGCACAATATCATGAACTCCTACAGATTCTTTCGTTAGATTCTTTTCACCTCTTCACTGCCTTATGCTCAAACACACTTTCTTCTAAGAGCCATGCAGCAGAAGATGAAGAATGACTACTAAGAGCTATCTCCGCCCCCATGCCTCCCTTCCCCCCACAAACCCAAATGTCAGAGTTCATACTAGGAACGAATTCAATTTACTTGTGTTCCTCTCCGACAACAGAAAGCCAGAAAAAAAATTACACTAAAGAACTTTTATCTCTTGCCACAATGAAAAGAAGCTCTCTACTTCAGCATTAAAGCACAGATTACAATTTGCTGCTAATTGAAGGGCATTTCGAGGCATATCTTAAAACTCGGCTACATCCCAAACTGGCTGGATTTGGCACACACTTTGTTGGGGTACCTTTTACAATCAGAATTGAAATATCACCCACTTTGCCAAGCAACTATTGAATGAGGTCGGGTTTGTGCCAGGAAGCGTTATGGTTTGCTTTCTTATGACGCATTTGTAACACAGCAGTGGAGAAACCCACTGAACTGCCAGGTAAGATCAAGTAGGGAAACAATAAGCAAGCAGCCTTCTATCCCAGGCCTGGCACACTGATTACTTGAAAATGAGTTTAAGCCCCTGCCATGGCCCCCTCCCCACCGGTAAGGGCATATTAATCTTAGAGCTGTGTTTTACAGGTCAATCCCCAACATAAGGATACAGAACTCTTGGAATGGGCCCAAGCAAAGACCACGAAGATGATCAGAGGGCTGGGGCACCTCTGCTATGAGGACAGGCTGGGAGAGAGAAGGCTCTGGGGAGACCTTACAGCAGCCTTCCAGTAACTGAAGGGGCTACAGGAAAGCTGAGGAGGGACTTTTGACAAGAGTATGGAGTGACAGGACTAGGGGGAATGGCTTTAAATTGGAAGGGGCAAGATTTAGATCAGATACTAGGAAGAAATTCTTTACAATGAGGGTGGTGAGGCACTGGCACAGGTTGTCCAGGGAAGCTGCCCCATCCCTGGAGGTGTTCGAGGCCAGGTGGGATGGGCCTTGAGCAGCCTGGTCTAGTGGGACATGTCCCTATCCACGGCAGTGGGTTGAAACTGTGTGATCTCCAAGGTCCCTTTCAACTCAAACCATGCTAGGATTCTACAATTTGCAAACCTGCGCTGCGGTGCTCAACCACAACATAAGAGGACCTCACTCTCCAGAACCCCCAGGCTGCCTAAGACGGCATCGGCACATCCCAGCTATTCATAGCCGGGGCTGGCACTGCGGAACTCGCCCCTGTGACAACCGGCGCAGGCAGGGAGCGACGCTGCCGAGCCCGGGGCAGGACCAGGCGGGCTCGGCCCGAGCCGCTCTCCTCACTCACAGAAGCCGAGTAAACAAATGCCAGCGCGGAGAAAAGCGCGGGGGTGACTCAGCCGGGAGTGCGAGATTCGGTCCCACAGGGTAAAGGATTAGGGAGACGGGACCGGGCTCCCTACTCACCAGCAAACAGTCCACGTTCACTTCAGATTTGGGGTCCTTTAAAGTCACGTCGATTTTTTCAAACCGAGACTCAAAACTTTCTCCCGTCGACATGTTTCCAGGAGATTCAAAAGAGTTTCCCTTATTCCAGAGCAGAGCAAGGTTAAAAATAACGGGGTGGGGGGTGCCGGGGAACCCCAAACAAACAGGAACGAGCGAACACAAAAGAGAAACCGCAGAGCCCGCACCGGGCTGGGGAAGCGCTTCCTGCGAAATCCCTGCGACCCCGGGCGGCGGAGGCTCCCCCCGCCGGGAACGGAGGCTGCCGCTTCTCCCCCTGCTCCACGCAGGCACCTCCCGGGCTCTCACAGCGCCGCAGCTGCAGGTTTCCTCTCCCTCCCTCCTCGGCTCGGGCCCCGGCGTCTCAGCAGCCTCATTTTCCCCGCCGGGGAAGCCGGCCTGGGAGCCAGAGTAGCGGTTCCTCCTCGCCCAACACGGAGCGGGTCGGTGCCGGGTTCCGAAGGGGAAACCGGGAGAGAAAAGGGAAACCAACAGAAAATAAAAACAAACCACCCAGTCTGCAGGCACACCAAAAAATATAAGGGGAAAAAAAAAAAACCCCAAAACGCAGGAAACTCGTGTCTCAGCGCCGCGGGATGGGTGCTTCCATGAGCAGAGGGCGAGGGATCCTTGGGGGAGCGGCTGCAGCTCTGGCGAAGGGATCCCGGGAGAGGCTGCGCTTCTGCCGCGAGAGGGATCCGGGGCAGCGGCTCCTCTGGAAAAGAGATCCCGGGGGAGCGGCGGCTCCTCTGGACGCGGGATCTCCGAGGGAGAGGCTGCGCTTCTGCCGGGCGAAGGATCCGGGCTGAAAGCGATTTCACCGGCCGAGCGACGGCCGCAGCATCTTCCTTTCTTCCTCCCTCCTCCCCGCCGCTGGCTCCGCTTCTCCCTTCCCCTCCCCCGGCTGGAGACCCGGCAGCCGGGAACGCGCTTCGGGATGGGACCGGCCCAAGGCCGCGGCGGCGGGAGGGGGAGCGGCTCAAGAGGAGGGGAGAGCGCACGGTCCGGCTGCGAGGGAACCTGCGAGAGGCACCAACATGTCCGCCTTCCTGTTTGAACGGCTCTGGGTGGGGGGGGGGGGGGGGAGGCGGACGGGACGGAGGCGCGAACGGCGCGTGCGCGGCGGGGAAGGGCGCGCGGAGGGAGGGGGGGGGGGGGGGGGCTGTGACGCGAACCCGCCGCGCGGGGCGCGCGCCCCGCGCGGCGGGTCCGCGTCACAGCCTCCCCGCCCCTTCAACGGTCGCTGCGGGCGCGCGCCAGAATCACACACGGAATCACTAGGTTGAGAAAGACCCGTCAGATCGTCGTGTCCAACCATTCCTATCAAATACTAAACCATGCTCCTCAGCACCTCGTCCACCCGTGCCTTATACACCCCCAGGGAAGGTGAATCAGCCACCTCCCCGGACAGCCTGTTCCACTGCCCAATGACCCTTCCCAGGAAATTTTTTTTCCTGATGTCCAGCCTGAAACTCCCCCAGTGGAACCTGAGGCCTTTCCCTCTTGTCCTGTCCCCTGTCACTTGGGAGAAGAGGTCAGCACCCTCCTCTATATAACCTCCTTTCAGGTAGTTGTGGAGGGCAATGAGGTCTCCCCTCAGCCTTCTCCAGGCTAAACAACCTCAGCTCTCTCAGCCGTTCCTCATAGGCCCTGTTCTCCAGCCCCTTCACCAGCTTTGTTGCTCTTCTCTGGACTCACTCCAGAGCCTCAACATCCTTCTTGTGGTGAGGGGCCCAGAACTGAATACAGGATTCCAGGAGCGGCCTCACCAGTGCTGAGTCCAGAGGGAGAAGAACCTCCCTGGACCTGCTGGTCACACCATTTCTGATACAAGCCAGGATGCCATTGGCCTTCTTGGCCACCTGGGCACACTGTTGGCTCATGTTCAGTCACTGTCAACCAACACCCCTGGGTCCTTCTCCTCCAGGCAGCTTTCCAGCCAGGCTTCTCCCAGTCTGTAGGACTGCACAGGGTTGTTGTGCCCTAAGTGCAGAACCCGGCATTTGGCATTGTTAAACCTCATGCCACTGGTCTCAGCCCAGCAGTTCAGCCTGTTTAGATCCTTTTGAAGAGTCTCCCGACCCTCCAGCAGATCGACACTTCCACCAAGCTTAGTGTCGTTTGCAAACTTGCTAAGGTTACACTTAATGCCTTCATCCAGGTCACTGATGAAGACATTGAACAGGGCTGGACCCAGCACTGACCCCTGGGGAATCCCACTTGTAACTGGCCTCCAGCTGGAGTAAACTCCATTTACTGCCACTTTCTGGGCCCGGCCATCCAACCAGTGTGCACCTGTCCAGTCCAGAGGCTGACAGTTTCTGAAGCAGAATGCTGTGAGAAACTGTGTCAAAGGCCGGGGGAGGTTCAGATTGGACATCAGGAAAAAAAATTTCACAGAAGGGGTCACCGGACGCTGGAACAGGCTGCCCAGGGAAGTGGTTGAGTCACCACCCCTGGACGTATTTAAAAGACAGGTGGATGAAGTGCTCAGGGACACGGCTTAGTGACAGATAGGAATGGTTGGACTCATGATCCAAGAGGTCTTTTCCAACCTGATGAGTCTACGATTCAATGCTCACAAGGGGTGAACTACCCTCCTCCTCCTGCAGCTGCGAGGGGCAGTGGCAGGTTTGACAGCCCTGGGACCAGGTTTGCCTTTGTCCCTCTTGTCTCTCTGTGTGCCACCCATGCTCAGACTTAGGGTTAGGGCTTGGGTGAAGCTTAGAGGTAGAATCGTAGCATCCTGGAATGTCATGAGTTGGAAAGGAGCCACAGTGATCGTTAAGTCCAGCTCCTGTCCCTGCACAGGACAACTGCAACATGCACACCATGTGGCTGAAGGCGTTGGCCAAATGTTTCTGGAGTTGTCCTCACTGTGCACAGTGGTTCTGGGCTCCTGCTGCCAGTGAGCCAAGCAGCACACAACAACAATCATTGTGATTGTCCTCTGCAAGGACAGGAGATGGACTCAATGATCCTTGTGGGTCCCTTCCTGCGCAGGACATTCTGTGATTCTATGAACATAACCCCTGCTGGCTGCTGGGAATGGGGAGGTGCCACTCAGCTCAGGGTGCCCAGGGAGCTTCAGGTGTCTCCAACCTTGAAGAGACGCCACCTGGAGTATTGCATCCAGCTCTGGAATCCCCAGCATAAAAGGACATGGAGCTGTTGGAACAGAACCAGAGGAGGGCCATGAAGTTAATCACAGGGCTGGAGCACCTCTGCAATGAGGACAGACTGGGAGAGTTGGGGTTGTTGAGCCTGGAGAAGGCTCCAAGGAGACCTTCTGATGACCTTCCAGTACCTGAAGGGTCTACAGGAAAGCTGGGGAGAGACTTTTAACAAGGGCATGGAGTGAGAGGACAAGGAGGAATGGCTTTAAATTGGAAGGGAGAAGATTTAGATCAGACATTAGGAAGAAATTCTTCACAAAAAGGGTGGTGAGGCACTGGCACAAGTTGCCCTGGGGAGTTGTGGATGACCCCTCCATGAAAGTGTTCAAGGCCAGGTGGGATGGGACCTTGGGCAGCCTGGTCTGGTGCGAGGTGTCCCTGCCTATGGCAGCAGCTATGTGATCTTTAAGGTCCTTTCCAACCCAACCTATTCTATGATTCTAGAATCTTCTAAAGCCATCTGGACACGGCCCCAGGAAGCCGGCTACAGGTGGCTCTGCTTGATCAGGAGGGGCTGGAGAAGTTGACCTGCAGACCCTTCCAGCCACAGCAGCGCTGCAGTCCTATGTGACTGGAGAAGGAGAGGCCATCTTCTCCAACACCAGAAGCCCAGAGCATTCCAGTTTATGTCCTGACAAGAGTTGTGTGGAAGGTAGCACACCTACCTTGAAAATAGTAGAGAGATAGAGCATTAAACATGTAACCCCTGCAGAATATCTTAGTGTTTCCAGTTTAAAGCTTAATCTCAGACCCAGCAGGGACTGCTTCTTCAAATAAGGAAACTCCAGGAAAGTTAAGGATTTCAAACAATATCGGATAGAGGTCACTGTACTGGTTTAGTTCTTTGACTTACACTGCAGTTCCAGAAATGGCAATGGTATTTTTACAGTGATCACTAAAAATTATGTAGGGAATGCCAAGATATTATTAATACCTTGGCATTGAACAGTTGCCAGTAGCAAACCTGAATCACTGGGGCTATGAGTAATTTTCAAAGTCATGGTTAAAAAACAATCTGTAGCCAAGTTCTAGGGCAATTTGAGCTGCTCAGCCTTGGATGTTCGCTACCTGCTATCTTGCTTTATTCAGAGAAAAAAAATAGTATTTTACATTTTGCTTTTTCTTGTCCACAGCTGCCTGCATCTTTGTTTTTGTTTGGTGTTTTGTTTTCTTGGGGTTTTTTTGATGAGAACTATGCATGGTTAAAGCAAAAATACGTGCTGCAACAACGTTATGCTCATGTTTACTTTCACTCGTTTTGTGCTGGCTATTACCACAGCCCTTTGATTTTGAGGGTTTGATCGCTCTTGGAAATGCAGATGTTCCATTTCAACAACCACAGTCCAAAGAGAACATCTCATGTGCTCCGCAAGCTGCAAGGTGTAGGGCTGGGATCATTTCATATGTGATGCAGCAAGTAATTCTTAGAATACAAAGAAAATACTTCTTACAGTCCTCGTATTAAACAAGATGAAAATCATCATTAGAGATGCAGAGCCTAATTTGCAGCACTTTTAGGCATTAAAACACGTACAGGGGTGATGCCAGGCTTCAGCAGGGTGATATGAAGCACCTAGCAGTAAAGAATGCAAAATTCATGAGGCCTGTAATAGAGGAAGGAAGGAAGCCTGAAGTGACACCATCCTGAGCCATCCGTACTCCAGATGCTACTTATGTTTTATAACCAATAACTATAGGAAAACATATGTAGCCCTGGAAATACAAAACTTTTTCCACCTTCTCTGGGTCTCCCTGCAACAAGGCTTACTTTCACTTGCCTTTTGCATCTTTGCATTACTATCTTTTGACAGTGGCCCAGCTTCAACACAAGTAAGTGGAGAGAAATGGCATCCTTTAAGATTGGAACCTTGGAGAATTCATAAAGATGCAAGAGCTGGACATTGGACAGGCTCAGATTCACAGATTTATTTGCTAGGGAAGGTTTTTACCACTGAAACAGTGCAACCAAGTACCACTTCCACTATGTGTGGTGAGGGAAGCTCTTGTGTTTGTGTTCAGCTGCATGCAAACTCTGTGTGTTTCAAACACTTCTATCAGTCCGGGCTTTTCTCACGATTACAGTGGAGTAAAAGTGCTTGTCTGTCTGTCTCAAATCGTGTAGAATTTGTGTGGGAGGTATTTCACTCGGCAGCTCTTTAGGAAACTCTGAACACTGCTTTGAAAATGTAAAAGAGAGGCTTTGGCTACAAAGAGCAAAAAGGAAAATAAATTCTAACTTTAAAAGCAGGTATGAGTTAAATGTCTGGCATGAAAGAGTGCTTATATTGTAACTTGAGAGTGTAATGTAATAGTTTCCAATCCAGTGAATGCTCATTCATGTGCTTGGATCTTGAAGGACATTTTCATGAACTTCAGTCAAACTATTTTTATCTGTATTAATAGGAACCTGCATGTTTCTAGCATTGGCCACTTAGAAATCATACCTTAAGTAGATTCCATCCTATCTAACCAATCATAGTGCATTGAACACACTGTTTTAGTTTGTTTTGTTTTCCTGATAGCAAATAAACTAAAAATAGGTAACTTCTTCCTGCATTTGTTCTGACATATTTTGGAATCGAGCTAGCTTTTGTCGTGTGAAATGGGAATTATTCAGCATATGTATGACCTGGGTAACACTGAGCTAATGAAGCATGCAAACCTGAAAGTTCATTTTTTCTCTTTTCAAAAGCACACAGTCTCTAGTTCTTGACAGTGTCCCTATGTAAGCTCGTGTCCATTCTTAGTAAGCAAGCAAACTGTTAATCCTCGTCTCCATCTTGTCTTACCTGTTGTATAAAACATTTAAATGCTCTTGCTTTTTAGTGTGTGCAAATATGACAAATGGACACTTATAAGCTGACTGTTGGCAGATAGCAATTCCCTATTAAATACAGAAAACCAGTGAAGTACTATACCAGTTTCCTCTTAAATATAGTACCATACCTATTAAAACTACATGTAGTGTGTCTATCATATAAATAACATCCTTATAAATTAGAGTAATAAGACCATGCATTTTAAGAGGGTTTCAGTAGTGCCTGTCTCAGGAAATGAGGAAACAGTAAGGAGACAGGAGTAGTGGAATACTTGGCAAGGGGGAGCTGGGCCCTCTCTGAGCAGGTGCTGTTGCCCCCATCTTCTCATGGAAAAGCTAAGAAAGATTAAGTGTAAGAGCTTGTAATAAAATCAAGGTCCATCTAGATTTTTTTGTCACTCCGCGTGTCTTTGGAAGGTGTGTATCCTCAGAGTGAAAAGCCTATGACACAGGAGTTTCTGATGTAACTACTGACTTCAGAAGAGTTACACAAGACAGAAATGAGACTATATCCTGCTCACCATATTAGGCCAACTTAGTAATGCATGATCTACCTTCATATTCAACTTCCTATTTAGTCAACATGAAACCTGCAGCAGTCAAATCACATTATGCTAAGCCTACCTTTGGTCCACCACCCTCCTGTTTTTTGTACAAAACTGGCTCAGGTATGCCTCAGCTCTAGTCCTCCAAACACTTAATAGCACAGGCCAGTAATACTCGGAGCTCCCAGATGAAGAGCTGTGGTCAACAAATCCAGTCCTTGGGCAGAACATTTCACCATTGCTAAAGCTCATCTGTGCCGCAGAAGGGCCTTTTGCAGGAGCTCCCTTTTTTAGGCAAGGAGTGATGTCTGCTCATGCAGACATTTCTGACTTGACCTTAGGTAATGATAAAGTCACACCAACATCAATCTCAGTGTGCTTTTGAAATCTGAAAAAGAAAGGCTGCATTAGGTGGTGGCTAAGGTAGTGGATTTAAAGCTGCAGTTACAGTGTTGACTGTAGTGCAGCCCCCTCACCTCCCTTGAGGGCTCAGCTGCTCACTGACAAAACTCCCCAAGGTATTACAGACTGTAAGCTCAAGGTGCAAGGTACTTGAGTAGTGAATATATTAAATTCCTCTACCAACAGGAGAGAGGAAGCAGAGAAATGTGACAGATATTGGTCTTACCATTTAGTACACCAAGAAAAGGCATGTTGGTTCTTCCAGGATGAGGCAAAATGTAGGAACAAGGGTAGAACAGGAATTACCTAGACAATAAAAAATTGCTAGCATGAGAAGATAAACTTGGATATAATAGATCAAAAGAAATTTGGCATGGATATACTCCACAAAAGTATCTTTCAAATATCTGTAGATGATGAAACAGTGCAACATACACATGTATATGTACAAGTATGTCTGGTTCTCCTGCTTGTCACTAGCTTTAATGCAGATGTGAAGCTCCTGGCACATAACCTTGCAGATTCCAGTGTATCCCATCTTCTTGACAAAGGGCAGTTGCTGTTGCCTCTTACAGAGCACTGCAGTTTCAGGCACTGTAGTACTGTAGTTTCCCACTGTAGTGGGAAACTCTTCCCACTGCCTGCATATGGTGAATGATGAATAAGAAATGGGACACTCGGATCTTTGCTTCATTTTCTTGGAAGAGTTAGAAATAGGTAAAATAATCATCTTTTTGAACTTTTGCAATGGACCAATTTGATGGAGAGGGTCAGGTCTGGAAACTGTTGCAAGTGAGTAAATGAGATGGGATTGTCTGCTTCAAGGCAAACACAGATGCATTTGCTGACAGCAGAGAAGGGCATAGTTATATAAACAGGGCAGTATAGGCATTTGCAATGAAATTTTTGCTGTTATCTGCAAAGGAGGGGAGCTGTGAGCCCAGGGGTAGATAGTCCACAGTCACCATATGGCTCAGGCCAGTATCAACCACAATTACATAGCCAGTGCAGGCTCCCTTTGCTTTAATGCTTTAAAAGTGCAGAAAAAAAGCCTGTGACCAATGTACGGCAAAAGCTCACAAAGTCATCTTAAATCAAATCAAAGCAAAATTCCACTTGAATGCTGAAAGCTTCATACCTCAGTAAGGGCAATTTCTGTGGCAAATAGTATTTTCCCACTGAAGCCACTTGGTCGATACAGAAAACGTTAAGATGCCAGAAATTCTTCATTTACTCTGGGGAAAAAGCTTTTTATTTTCAGTATCCCAGCGATTAAAAGTGAGTGAAGTACTTCTTGCTCGAAATCATCAAAAACCCAAACAAACTCAACTTGTAAGTCAAAGAAAACTCGTGGTAAATATTAGCCTGAAAAAATAAGGTTTCAGAAAATTAGGAGTATATTAAAACAAGGGGCTAAAAATGAAAATGATCTCCTGGTGGTATCATCCTTTGGGACATAAATCATTTAAAATATATCCTTTGTATCTTTTTACTTCTGTTCTAAGTAGAGTGATTATCATCATTATAGACCTCTTTGCAGATTAGGCTGCTACGAATCTGACTTTCTGCTCTGCTATAAATTTGTTAGCTGTGAATCACCTACAAGGGTCAGATTTTCTCTTATTTTACCGGTTCTTAACCCGGAGCACTCTCTCTCAGAACAAACTTCTCCCACCCCACCTTGCTCCTACTTCCCTACATACATCTATCATATTTCCTGTGGTTGGATTACTTTTGCAATCCTTACTTTAATAGTTGTTTTTCTGAAAACAAGAGTTAAAAGTAAACTATTCTGAGTTTAAAAATAAACCAATTTAGATTCTCCTCAATTTGGTTTTATGTACTAAATGTCTATGCTTCTTGTAAATGCTTTGCTCTGCTGAAGACTATGTCAAATCCATAAAAAGCCATGTTTTTATCTTGAGCCTGGGAAATATTTAACAGTTTCAGACTTTAATGGATAATTAACTTTTAAATGACACATTTCATAACTTTCCTGGAACAAATGGAGTGGGCTCCATATGATTCTTATTGGGGCAGAACAGTTGAAGTTGCAGTTCTTGACACAGTGAAAAATTTTGCAATACAAGTTAATAGACAAATTATTTTATACCATGACACTTCATGAAGCTATATGACTTGTGTCTTAAATTTGAGGTGCTCAGGTGGCACTAAATATGCAGTTTTGAAAAAACCATGTGTTTCTTATGACTACCTTCCAGACATTAAGAAAAAATATTTTAAAAAG
This sequence comes from Coccyzus lansbergi, assembly GCA_033558105.1. Lineage (NCBI taxonomy): Eukaryota > Metazoa > Chordata > Aves > Cuculiformes > Coccyzidae > Coccyzus > Coccyzus lansbergi. Next base: position 472,322 of record JAUMJK010000709.1, read on the forward strand.
TTTGGTCACCAACAAAAAATTCAAGTTCATTGCAACTGCAGGAGTTATAAGTGACTCAACTAAGTAATATTGGTGGCTTTTAATAACCAAATCACAGAAGCTGAATTACTGGTTTCATTCACACTCAAGACGTTTTCAAATTCTTCTATTAATCTTATGCCAATAGGCAATCAACTAACAGTTATTTTACACTAATGCTATCACTGTTGTTATGTTTGTAGAACTCTACCATGCATAGAGCATACCTGTATGCTTTGGGAGAATCTGTTTTTAGACGACAGAGAGGATTTAAATTTTATTTCTATTTTAGTTCCTTTTTATTGAGCCACAACAACCCAAAACCAACAAGTGTGATCATAGAAAGAGTGTGAGCAAGCTCCTTCTCAGGTCTAGAATCAAAGGGTTAATCTCTTCTTCTCTGCTGTCCTCAAAGATAAAAGCCACCAAACTTCCTACTTCTATTGCAAAATGCTGTGTGAGTCTGTTGGGTAATTCAACTCTTAATACTCAGAAGGTAGCAATTTTATATCTGTCTTGCTATTCTGCTGATAACGTCAGGTCAGTGGTACTGGTTTGAAATGGAGAAGCGGGCCCATAGACTCTTAATTTGATGGGAGTAAAAATAACCTGACAAAGGGACAAATTAAAGTCCAGTAGCAGGCCTTTTGCTGAGATCCATTTCAAAAATGTGCTAGACCCAAAGTTATATCTTCCTGAGTATGAGCTTTTAGACAGAAGGCAATAAAGAGCCAACTCAGCCTACCAACCTACAGAGTCAAATACAGCCCATAAACCAGTACTGGAGAATGACAGAATCGTTCTAAACTGGCTCTGAGCAAGCACTGGTGCTTGGCTCAGGTTAGGAGAGCTTTCAGCCTAGCTGATGATGTCAGAAACTCTTTCTACAGCATCAGAAGGATTTCTGCAAAGCCAGAACAGTCTGCACATAATGCAAAATCTACTACAAACTCTGCTAGGGTTGTTACTAGACCTGATGATGAATTCTGGTATTTCCCTCTAAATGTAACTGTGAGTCGAGCATGTGAAGTGGATGAGTGTGTGGGTAGAAGGCATTATTATGAGCTTGGAAATATGGAGGAAACAAGTAGAAAGAAAAAAAAATGCTTAGAAACCCATCTAAAATATCTACAAGCATGTTCTTGTGTGTCTTACATTTGATCTGTCATCTCTTCTCCTTTCTGGAGTCTCTGTGGCAGAGAGAATTTTTTTCAAAGAGCATATTATGGTTAAAATTCAAACCCTGCACTGCAGTCTCCTGAAAATTCCTTTTTGCCTTTTTCTTCACAGTGGATTTATAATAATACTCCTAACATATCATAGTGTGCCATAAGAATAGATGAGTCTGCTCTGTAAAGCACTGGATTAGAAAAAAGGTGATTGACTCATTCATGGCCTGTGACTATATGAATGTTTGCAAAGTTGCTTCTGGCTGATGTTTCAGCGCCTTTATCATAGAAACAAAAGAAACAAAAGTAAAATAGCAAGTAAAGCTGTCCCTCAAGAGTTTAATAAAAAGAAAATATAGCAGTGAAAATGTATACGCAAAAGAGTGCTTGTAATGAGTTACATTATCATACCTCTGGAATCACCCCCTTCACGTGCCAAACTTTGGTGAGAAAGTAGAGGAAGAATAGTTCAGAACTAAAGTGCTTTTAAACAAGTTACTGAAACTACAAGTGTTATCTCCACTATTATGGATTTGGGCTTTGTATTAATTAAAATGTCTTTTGTTTACCTGATTTTATGTTGCTGCTGAAGTTGCAGAGGTTGCATCCTCTTACTCCAAGCTTAAATTGCCTGCTAGCCCCAGGCTCTAAGACCAAAAGTTTGTCCTTTTGCCTGCAAATGTGCCTGCAGAAAAGGGGCACATCACTCTGCACCTCCAGACTTACCTGAACTTGCTTCTAGCCAGCCCGCTCAAGTACCCACAGTGGCCAAACTGACCTGCACAAACCATCATATTTGTGTGTTACTTGCCTAGGCCTCAAAGCCCGTGTTGCCGCAGCTTCTTGCAGCTATTCTTTAGCCAGCGGGATTATGCCATCACATCTGCTGAGCATGGTGTGGATGTTGTCTGAATTGCTGTGAGCATTTTAGGGTGCAGGCAGCGTGATGCTGATACTTTTATATTTGTAACAAATGATGGCCCAGTCACTGCAAAGGAGTGCTGGGAACTACTTCAGATTGGATAAACACAAGACTTCCTTCACTGAAACACATCTGGACTCCGTAAGATTTTGGATATGGTACTTGCAGTTTCAGTACTTTGAACATAGGAATTGCAAATAGAAATCCACCCACTTATAAAAAATCATGCAGTTATAACATTGGTCATTGTGGTCATTGATTTTATCTGCACTGTGGGTAAATATGACAAGAATGTCTTGTGACCAATATTTCTACTATTTGATGACCACATGATTATTTTTGGTTAGCTGTTACTATTTCCTTCTTGACTCATTCCTAAAGACACTGAAACATCATAGTCTTATCACTCAGACAGCAGTTATTGCAACCATTTTTTTATCAGTTTAGCAAACTCCCATCCAGAGCATCTCCTGCCAGAAGGGTCTGCACTCTGCATCTTGTCAACTTGCAATTGCCCCCCTCCTTTTGACGTGAGCCATGCAGTCCAGCCTTTCATTCAGGGATTGGATCCATCCTGAGGAGAGTCATCTGCACTGAAGGTGATGCCACGCCATGGGAAAACAAGGGAGGAAATATCAGCTTTGTGCAGTGGGGGAGATGATTGGCTTCTTCTCAGTTGGGTGGAGGTTTTAATCCCCCCACGCCTGGCAGCTGGCAGATCACTTCACAGCAGATATCTTTATAGCATCTGTGTGAACGTGGTGGGGTGCCTTGTACTCCTAAGCACACGCTTTACTTCTGTCTTTGTCATGTCCTGATCAGACTATTGCAAAAGCCTGTATGCAGGCTTCCCAAAGTGAGTCATGTCTGACAGGGTGGATGTCTGCAAGCTGCCTCTCTCTGCACAGAGATGCAGAGCCACGTGGGAAGCGTGGGATAAGACCACTCTGGCAGATCACAACAGCTTATTTGTTAGAGAGAACGCCTTAGAGGAACAGAGAGGAGCTAGCAGGTCTGCATCAGCTGTCGATTAGCTGCCAGGTAAAATGTTTAGGGGTTCATTGTGACCCCCAAAGCCTTATGTGCCAGCTTGGCTGCCATAAGGAGTACCCACACCATGTGAAATACATCCACCCTTGCATCTGCAGGAGAGTTTGAAGCCATGCTCTGGAATGTGATCTGCTCCACACTTCCACATCCCCAACATTCATATTCTGATTTGTCTGGTTTTAGACTTGCCGTCTGTAAGACTTTTCTTGTACATCAAATCCTACAGGAGCTGCATTACTCATACATAGTTTCAAGACTGTGGGTTTTCAAAACTGGATGGTTTCTTGCCCCCACAGACGTATGACTTCATTCTTTCTATCTTCCCAACTTCATGAGCTAGCATGGCTAGATTTATAAGATGATCCTCTTTGCTTCAGAGGCAGACCCATGCTGCCTTATCACCAGCTAAACAAGAATTCTTTCCTTATCACCTGCTAAATGGAAGGATCAGTGTGTGTTGAAGTGGAGCAGCTGTGTGGGATCTCTTGGTTTCTAGCTGTCAGTAAAGTAACTGCATTCAGTTTCAATAACCAGGCTTTTCTTTAGAATGTTTTTTCACTTCTTGTTTTTGAAACAAGAGGGAAAGAGAAAAGGGGGTTGGGGGTGTGTGTGTAGCAAAATTCAAGCCCTCTAAAGCATCACAAGCTAATACAGTAATATCTCAATACCAAACTTGTGAAAAATGTTTTCTAGTCAATGACTCCTGAGCCTTCCACAGCACAGTTAACTGGGCAGTTTACACAAGTTGTTAATGAGAAAGTTGTGACTAGCAGTGTGCCATTAATTGCTAAAACCTGCAAACCTCTGGTCTGCTGATGTTGTCCATAAAGGATAAAAGAAATCCTGGGCATCCAAGTCCACTTCAAGCCCTAGGATTTACACTCACTAAATTGCTAGGAGCAAATCTACACTCAGAAACTGTTGCATTCTACTCTGTATGCTTCCTCATTCTGTTTCCTAGCATCTCTTTTCAAGCCTGTATTGAATAGCTACCTTGCACGGAGAAAATAACATCTGTAATACTTATCTTGATTTTTTAAAATGTTTATTCTCCTATCATTGCTCAAAATAACTTTGTACAAAGCTACGTACAAACTGATATGGAGAAATGGAAATGCAAATTTACACATCTTTCACATTCAGTAGCTGTTCGTAGTACTCTGCCTTTGTCCTTAGGATTTAATTAAATCTCTCACAGAAAACAGAATTTGCTAGTACTTGACCTTTGTTTTCAGAGTCTGAAACACAAAAGGCAGTTAGAATCAATGACAATGCACAAAACACAACACACTCCACTTAGCTCTGCACAACACAATGCTCATCCTTTATGTGGAGAGACCCTGGCTTAAAAAAAGAATTCAAATTAAGCCGCAGTGTTCTCTTCTAGGTCACCTCCTGAAGAATCAAGACCCACAGCTTCAAGTTGGTTACACTTTATGCAGTCCACCAGCACATCATGCCCAATGCAACTGCTCAAGTAATCTTTTCCTCACTATATAAACTATGTTGCCCTCCACTCTTTTATTTACCTTCACTGTCTCTGAACTCCTCACTTCAGGCTCCTTACCCTCTGCTTAAAGACCAAACATAATCTTCCTGCTCCCATTCCTGCGCCCATTTCCCCTTCCTCCCAGCAGGGCTGTCCACAGCCTCCTTTCCTCCAGCAACCTCTCCACTTTTGTTTCCCAGATGCCCTCTCCTGCATCCCGTTAGCTCTCTTTACACCACTTATATCCCTTTCCTGTGTGACTGTTCCCAGAGGTACTTCACACGTTTTCTTTCTTTTCTGAGACTGACTTACTGCTGGGTTTTGGTTTTTTTTTACTTATTAACGGCAGAGAGGAGGTGAATTTGTGAGGAACAGGCACTAAAGAAAAAGTGAGTGAAATTTTAATTCTTGCAAAAGTCATTGAATCTCATTTGAAAATGAACACTCAGCTAAAAGAAAAACTGGTAGAAAGCCAGTTAACAGGAAAGCATGATTTTCATTTGCATTGACCTGTGCAGAAAAAGGTCACTGAATAAGAAGCTACAGTGAATCATGTCAGTTCTGGTCATGTTAACAAGGGACAGTAAGCCACACATTAAATATATTCCTGAAAACAGGAGCAGTTTCAGGTTTGAAATTCCTCTTAACCCTAGCAAGGAGGCCAACAGTAGAAGAAAGGTATGTTCTTCCTATCGCACCGGCCAGCCAGGCCCATGACCTCTCCTCCTCTTACTTTCTTCGTCATTTACCATCCCATGAGTTGCAAGGAAGCCCCATCAAAGCTTCCTTCCCACCCAGCAGTGGGCTACACTTCTCCCTGCTATTCCTGCAGCTGGGGAAATTTTGCCTGCTTCCCTGAGGAAAAAAAGGGGTCTTTCTTGTGTCTTCTAGAACAATGTTTCTCGGCATTGCTTTCAGCCCGAACATTCACAGCCTGGCTTTTAGCTTAACTAGAACCTGGGCATTTTTTTCTTTTTTTAATTTCTCGTGGGAGTGAAAGAAGCAACAAAACAAGCTAACATGAGGGGAATACTTGACACAATTTAAATTTTATTGTAACTGATGTTTTTTCCACCAGTACCCTGCAGAGAATCATCATGTTTGCTGTGGCATTTTCGGAGCCCCTGTAAGATTGCTCACAATTTTACACTGGCACAGGGCCTCCTAAATTTGTGGATCCTGGGATGCCTGGTTCTGGACCCTACAGCTTAGGAAAGTGAGGAAGATGGGAGCAGATGCGCTCCACAGATAGGGTAGCACTAGTCCTATTTCTGTCCTCCCTGCTTATTAGAATGGAAAAAGACTATATTTTTCAGAACAGATTATTCTTGTATGTAAGTTACACAAATTCCTACAGTCTCTGCACAAAATCTGAAGCGTTTACGTGGCCCTACAAATATACAAAAATAGATAAAATAGCTATATTTTGTTATGTTATTGTTATATTTTATATATGCTATTTTGTATATATGCAGGGTGGAATCCATCCCAGGCTCTACTGGGGCTTCTGCAGTGGCTCTGCTGGCAGGAGCTGCTGCAAGGACTTGTGAATCACTAAGGTGTTTCCAGGTTCTGCAGGCTGTTTTACCAGCTGCCAGGCAAGTTGCACTGCTGCTTTCCCCCTGCCCCTGGGGACTTGCTCTTGCTTGTGGCCCTCTGCTGGGCTCTGCACAAGCAGGGGCCTGATTCCTCATAGGGATGAAAAAGAGAAAGGCAGATGTTCTCCCAAAGGAAAAAATAACGAAGTGCGAACTGGCGACACATCCTGTACCATGACTACACATGCCTACAGAAAATGTTCCGTGTTACTCTGCTACAGAAGCTGCCTCTCCAGGGCTTGCTTTTCCTTTGATTTTCCTAAAACCAGACAAAGCAAATAGCAAATTGGGAAACAAAACCTGTACCCACCCCTGAAGCCCTCTGCATCCAACAAACAGCAGTAAAAGGCTGTTTTTCTTCAGCGTTTTTACGGTAGCCTGTTAGGCTATTTCTAGATTGCTTGAACCAAGAATAGCCAGAGAATATCAAGTCCTCTAGTACGTGGCTGCACCCTTCATTGCTCTGTGAGATACATTTCTAGGCAGCTATACAGTCCTCAACAACTATATCAGATGCGCAGAGCAAGAAAGGTTATGTCTAAGAGGTAGATAATTCTTCCCCCTGCTGTGCTGAGAGACAAGCAAAATTCTACAACCCAGCTCCTCTGCTTCTTCCCATCACATACGCCAGTCACCGTTGTTTTCATTATTCTGTCTTCTTCCAGAGTTTTGACCTCCAATTGACTTTGAAGTTTACATACGAGGAAAAACAGTCAGGCAGCTGCTAAAACAAGCGAGGAGAGATCAAACGGTTCTGAAAGAATTAAAAACAAACAGCTTTTATCTTTTTCTTTTGTGTTTACCAATACATTAACAGATCCAGATAGATGGAGAGATACACAAAGGCGCATACATACATTTAAATGATAACATTAACAAATTACGTTTAAAGAATATTGTTTAGATTAGCGCAGCTGAACATTGATGGCTAAGGAAATTAGGAAAATTAGGAAATACCAGATTAAGATTGCTATGCTAATTTATTTCTGCCACTGGGTGTGATTATCCTGTGTTGTACAGAATGAGACATGCATCCTGTGGGAAAGTCTAAAATATGACTGTATCATGGAAGGGTTTGTAAGAAAACATATGCATATGGAGAGGGACAGAAAAGATTACAGGGAGTCTTAAATCTGCCATTTTCTAATATATCAGGAACTGATGCTGTAGCTTAAATAACACTATTTAATGACTGGGGCATAGGGAATCGGATGTCCTAGCTTGATTTCTAGGGAAAAAAATGCTAGAGGAGGGCAGCCCCTTGCAACATAGATGGAGAAATATGGATTTTTGCCACTTATCAGTAACATAAGCTGTCATTGCAGGCATTTATTTTGTCAACTTCAGAAGCAGGAGTCATTTGGTCCAGATCCTGGAGCTGAAAGACCAGTTAGTAGACGTCAAGTTTTGTTTCCTCTACCTAACTAAACTTTCCTAACCCTCTTAGCTATTCAATCCAGTCCAGAAATTTCATCTTGCTTTTGCAATACAGTTCCTCCTAATGCTTCACTGCCTCTTGCTGTTCTAGTGTCAGTGAGGACTCAGGTCTTTGAAACTGTGATGTTGTCCAGTTACTCCACTGGCAGACTGCCTTGACCTTTCCTGGGGAAATCAACAAGAGAAAAGCAGTGATAGTTCCCAACAGTTGCCACTTCAATGAATCTCACACAGAAATCCACAGAACACAGGAAAATTTTTGTCTCTGAGATGAATGAGTTTGACTTCCAAAGGCCCACCGAAAGCAATAAAAATATTATGCTTCCCAGAAGATATTAAACTTCCCAAATACTTTAAAAGAAGTCTTTAGATATCATATGAGAATAAATAGTAATCTAAACCAGAATGCTTTTATTGAACAGATAACTCTATTTGCTTCCTTACAAGTTTCCTTTTTTGATTTAATAACATCACCCTGTCCAGTATGATCTGAGCTGGGAAGTGCTCTGTTAACTTGGGGCAGAGGCAAACCTGTCCATGTCTTCTCATGTCCTTGGACATTGTGTATACAGTTAAGATTATTTCCACAGCCAGCTAATTCGAATCTGCTTTCTTAAATGCTGAAATAGTACTAATTTATAGGATGCAAATCCTACAAAAAAACCCAGTTCTCTACATGTCATTTTGCCTCTCTGCTGCAGATAATCCATTGTTTCTCATATAGGCCAAAATTATAAACAGGGCCACTTTAGATAAATGGAAAAATTGGGCTTTTTTATGGTAAATTTCACAGATTGTTGCAGGCAGGATATTGCTATAAACAGAAGTAGAGTATCTTTTCAGTATTAGCTTCACAGCTGAAGCAGTTCGTGTACAGCTATCTTCTCCATCTGTCCCTTGGGGATAAAGGCAGTAAAAGAATTCCTAAAGAAGGGAAGGAAATTGCGTTAGTCGAGATCAAATTGCAAGCATGCATAATTTGATGTACTAATGACTGTCCACCAGATATCACTGTAGGAGACTGGCCAAGATGTTAATTGTCCCAAGGACTCAAGTTCAATGCTTAACAAACATCTCCTCAGTTTCATGGTGGAATGAAAGTTATGACAGCTGCAAAGGCTGCTTACCTTGGTTGAATGTGCAATAGTGAGTAGCATTGAGAGAAAACCTGATCTTAAATGAAAATCTGTGTTTGCAAACAGTAGCTTCTCGTGGGTTTCTGCAGGATTACTACAGAGACAGGAAGTGTAACTCCATAGCTTCAGTATGTGGAGTGAGTACGAAGCTTCAGGGCTAACTCTGGCTTCAAATTAACTCAGACTCTAGAGGAGCATGTAAATATCCATAGCTCTTTCTACTTTCGATAATGTCAGGTTGTATCTTAGAGACAGCCTCACATAGCACAGTGATGTTCTTGCTATGTTAAACCACTCAAAGCTGCATTTCGCAGTCTTTGCACTGGAATTCTGCTTGTGGTGAACTTTACAACTTGCAAGTTGCAAGATGCCGTTTATCACCTCTCATTGTTACTGGTGAGACCCCACCTCGAACACCGTATTCAGTTCTGGGTCCCTCACCACAAGAAGGATGTTGAGTCTCTGGAGTGCGTCCAGAGAAGAGCAATGAAGCTGGTGAAGGGGCTGGAGAACAAGTCTTACAAGGAGTGGCTGAGAGAACTGGGGTTGTTTAGCCTTGAGAAGAGAAGGCTGAAGGGAGACCTTATTGCTCTTTGCAACTACCTGAAGGGAGGTTGTGGAGAGAAGGGAGTTGGCCTCTTCTCCCAAGTGATAGGGGACAGGACAAGAGGGAATGGCCTCAAGCTCCGCCAGGGGAGGTTCAGGCTTGACATCAGGAAAAAAAATTTCACGGAAAGGGTCATTAGGCAGTGGAACAGGCTGCCCAGGGAGGTGGTTGAGTCACCTTCCCTGGGGGTGTTTAAAGGATGGGTGGATGAAGTGCTGAGAGGTATGGTTTAGTGATTGATGGGAATGGTTGGACTCGATGATCCAGTGGGTCTTTATGAACCTAGTGATTCTGTGATCTCCAGACATAACAGCCAACAAATGTTTTCTGAAGCAAAGAAAGAGGTTAGTCAACAGTCCATTGAAAAGTTTTATGGTGAATGAAATATTCTTAAGCACAGAAGACTCTTCTAATGTGACTTGTGCTAAGCAAGACTGCTATTCATCACCCCAGTTATACGTAGCATACATGAAGAGAATAAGTATTTGTCCACATAGGACAGAAAAATTCCTAACTTTGATAGCTAGGAATTCACCCTAGATATTAAGAAAACTGTCCACACTAACTGCTTTCTGCTGCTCATGGTGGGAGCAATAGCCTCAAATTAGCCAAAGAAATATTGTCCAGTTGGTCAATGATATATCCTTTCTCTCTGATATGTCTCCTTTCCACCAGACCAAGAAACATACGATAAAATATCTGATTTGTTTTAGATATTATTGTGGAAATTGTCAACATGGGCTTTTGGGTGAAGAAGGTTAAACAGCAGAGGGAACAGTCAGAATTATTTAATAGTTATCACACATACGCTGGATTACCAAAGCATGTATGTGATCAGCATTTCCTACAGGCACCAGTAAAAAGTCAAGTCCTTTTCCTGTGATAATCTTAATTTCCTACCACTATTCTTCTGAAAGAAAACCTGGTAGCCAATGTCCATCCACAGCCTATATCTGGTTGTTTCAGTTTCCTCTCTGTATAAATCTACATGGAAAAAAATTGTCCAGGATGAAATACATGAATTACTTTATTTGCTGAAGACACTGTTCCCTTGGCTGTGATATTCCTAGACAGAGTTCTTGGAAACAAACATAAAATCAAAAAACAATAAATAATGATGAGAGAAAATAAAGATATCAAAACAGAAGAATTACTGAACTGAAGCAGTTGAAAGCTGAAACTTCATCAGGAATACATCCAGATGTCTAGAAGTAGAGTGTGCTCCATAACTCTCTGCGTCTGGATAGATGATGAGCAGTAACAGTAATGGCATGGCCCTTCCATAATTGCTACCAGTTCCTGAAATCCTTGGGTATCTCCAAAGAATGACGTCTACTGCTCTCAGCTAATCAAACGATTAAGCACTTTCCTCCAAAACAAGAGAACCTGGCAGCAGCCTGGAGCTCTACCTGGAGTTGGCGTGATTAGTTGCGAGATGGGGAGAGCAGCGTCTGATCCTGGTTTTGCTGCTTGCATGGAGGTATTTATCCTGCTACACTTCCCAGGCTGCTTCAATTTGCCATAAGGCTTTTCTCTCTTTCTTTCTCTCTTTCTTTCTTTCTTTCTTTCTGGACCATAAATTGTCTTCTCTGAATCATGTTCGCCTGCCATGTTTTGTGTAAGAGTACCCCATCGTGACCAAGGAGCTTGAGGAAGCTTTATTGGGCACACAACTGTTTCTGCATCTGCCCTTCCCCACGTGTACACACACTCCCGCAAGCACAAACCAGGCAGCAGCTTTACCCCTGGCCCCAGGACAGCTCTCGGGGTTCCCCTGCTGCAAGAGCAAGGGAGGAAACCCCCACTCACCCACCTCCCTGGGGCTGGCAGAAAGGATGATCGGTGAGGAACTTACACAGCGAGGAGGTCATCCTCTAAGAGAAAAATCATCTTGGACACTCGGAAGCATTTTATTACTAACTGATAGGGAAAATACTGACATTTATCTTTGGTACTGGTGCCAAGTTACATTTTGGCTTGCTCATGCTAAGGAACATTCTGGGTTGGAGAGAGAAAAAAAAAAGCAGGTAAGCTACAAGGCTCCTTGCTATCTTTTGTTTTGCCCACTTCTGGGCTGCTGCCTTTCTCCTTACACTACAGCAATTCATGTGGGACGGGGAAGAAGCAACTGCAGCACCAAAGCATGGCAGCGCTCAACAGAAACTGGAAACAATAACCTGCATATTGGGGCACGGCGACCAGCAACTCTCCCAGGAGCCAGGGATAATAGCAAGGGCATGGTAACCTGCACTAGCAGCTGGAAAAACTATTTGATGTGCTTCCAGGTTTGCTGGCCTGTCCTCTTCTTACACCCTCCTGGGTAAAGGTGTGGAGCCGCTGCTTGCTGGCAGCCATGCTGTACACTTTGAAAGAGTTTCTCCGTGCTCTGAATACTTGGCTCTGAGAGATGAAGAATTTTGTTTTGCATAAATAGTTTGTATTTTATTATAATAATATACCAAATCGTAAATGGTATTCATTATTTGTTTTATTATTATAAAGTGTTATGTACTTTATGTGAATATATTTTATTCTCTAACTCCCATTTCTACTGCTGGCTTTGTTTTCCTTATTTTGGGAAAGTATATATCTGCACTCAGAGGTATCACCAAAGGCTTGGGACTCAGATACTGTCCTCCTGCACTGTACAAAGTGAGGAGAAGATCATTAGTGATTAGTCCTTTGGACTGAACTAAGGATGAGCAACAAAATCTGAGGAACACAGCCTGAAAAGGGGTGAATTTGCCTGCTCTCCCATCCTGGTTGCCTCTTTGCTCTCATTCACATAAGATGTTGGCTTGGGCCAGTTTCTGTGTATATAAGCTTTTCCTGGAGGGAGCTTATCTGGTACACAGGGCCAGATGAAAACAAATGCTGAGCAAGAACAATCACCACTTAAGTTTGAGCAAAATACTGTTTACCCCTTTCTCACTCACCTCTCCCATTTCCCTGTATCTCACTGGAGGCAATGGCTGCCTGAGGCATGGGAGTATCAGCAGATCCTGCAGCTGCCAGGGCTGTTGGACTGGGAAGGGCACACAGAGCCCTACAGAGCAGCCACTGCACACCCCAGTACCCTTGGAAATCTGCTCTTTTTGCTAGATGGTCCTGTTCCTATGCCCAAAGTACTCCTACCCAGAGCCCCTCACACACATGGAGGGTCACCTGCTCTGACCTTCATATACAAATCCCGCTCTGACTAGGGTACTCTGCCAACTACTTTTAGGTGCTGATGAATTGCACACTTATGCATAGCCAGAGCTGACCCCTTTCTTACCACCGCTGTGTCATTGCTTTGAGACAGGAGCAGAAGACTGATGGATACCTGCAGATGGAGGTCTCTAAGTGTGGTTTCTGGTTCTAGCTGTGCTGGGATCTGCACAAATGTCCTTCATTCTTGGGAAGCAGAGAAAGAAGCTCAGCAACTAGAGCTGTAGCTGCCTCTACCCCAAAAGTCTTGGGGCCTTAACTGTTGGCACTCAGACCTGCTTTTCTCTGGCTGCCTCTTGCTTGCCCACAGGTCTTTTTCAGTCTTGCCTGTCTTCTTTGCAGGGGAGACCAGGAGGCATGGGCCAACTAGTCCTGCTTACACTGGGTGAAGTGGCTTGGGCTTGGTTCATTGGGACTGGTTTCTGCGTATCTGCAAGGTTCCTTACTCATCACAGACACCACCCCCGATGGTGAAACCCTAGTTCTTCACAGTGGGCCATGAGGGAAACTACAGCTTGCCACCAGCTAGGCCAGATTCCTCAGTGAGATGCTCGATGCCAGCAACAGCAGGAGAGTTCAGGAAGGGAAGCCCAGATAAGCACCCATGACCAGTGAATGAAGGTGACTCTGACCTGTGTGCACAAAGGATTTCAATTCCCCATGCCCATGTTTCTGAGATGTCCCAGGTTTAAATCTGATATGTAAGATTTGCTGGACCTGTCTATGCCAGTTTCATAGCCTATACCCAGTGGATCCAACCCACCTAGCAATCAGACCTGTTGTGCACTGGCTATTGGGGCTTGCCTTTCCACCTAGGAGCTGGATGCCTATGTCCAAGGACTTGTGGCACCAGAGCTGGTGTGCTGAGGGTTGTTCATATTGCAAGAAGAAATTTGTGGCAGAGCCACTGTTCTCCCGAGTTCATTACAACTCTTTCCTCAGATGTAGCAGAAGCCAAACAGCTGGGAGCAGTTCCTTTGCTCGTCCCCACCAGCTTGTATCACACAGAGCTCACCTGAAGAGGCCCTTTCTTTCATTTTTAATCAGAGCACATTCCCTGGTTTTTCTCCCAGAGCACAGGATCAAATATCCCCTTGTTGCTTCATCTTGCAGATTCTTTTTTGCTTTCCTTTCATGTATTTCTAACATACGCTTGAACACTGGTCACAGATGCTGCTTCTCTCACACTTGTCACGTGTGTCTCTTCTGCTATGGACACTGACTTGCTTCTCTCTTTGGGATGGAGATTGCTACTGATTGTATAGTCTAGCTACACAGAGATCCCCTTTCATGGAACTATCTTAAATGAGGGAAGGCGTTTAGTTGAATATATAACTATTTAAAGTATAAAATAACCAAGTTCTTTGAAGAAGTCAGCACCTAACTGCCCGAGACTGCTCACGCAAAGTTGAAAGAAATGTCTTACTTTGATCCCCCGTTCTACTTCACATATAGGGATGACAATCCTTCAGTATATTAGAAAGAAAAATATATGTGTATGTGATCACAGAATCATAAAATCATAGAAAGGTTTGGGTTGGAAAGGACCTTAAAGATCATCCAGTTCCAACCCCCCTGCCATGGGAAGGGACACCTCCCACTAGATCAGGCTGCCCAAGGCCCCATCCCACCTCTCCTTGGGCACTTTCAGGGATGGGGCATCTTCCCTGGGCAACCTGTACCTGTGCCTCATCACTCTCATTGTGAAGAAATTCCTCCTAGTTTAAATCTAGATGCTCTCAGCTATTATAATAGAAGCATAGAAAAGCCTAGGAAGAAGCTAATATTTTATACTCTGAAAATGGGGCTTGGGTCAGGGGAAAATCTGATGCAGAAAAACTCAGTTCTACCACAACATTTTCTTTCTTTTCCTGCCAAACTTTCAGCCCAAGTCCTGATATTGTAGGATGTGGGGGAATGACTAGGGTAGAAGCGATCACATGGCCTCCTCCAGATAACAGCAGCAGAGATACCCTGTTCACCAGGGAGAATTTACTATGGGAATCTCCAGCCGGTTTAAGTTCACACTCTGTCTGTGCGTGCATAAGAGCAGCAAACTTGGCAGGTTGAACAGCCTTTCCCTTAGGAATACTGATAGATGAATGTAAACTCAATTACCTTGCCTTTTGATTACAGTCAGGTTATTTGTGTGGTGTACTGAGAACATCAGCATCTGGAGGCACTTTGAACAACAGGAGAAAGCATTTTCCGGTGTCTAAAGTAGAATTTTGTACAGTATTTATAACTTGCAAAGAAGTCAGGAGTTTGGCTGTGCTTTGTTTCCCACCATCCTGAAAAAAACAAACAACCTAAAACCTATGTTGAAGTTTTATCATCTCCAAGATCCAGGGTTTTTTTTGGGAGGCATGACTAAATGGCTGATAGACATTTTCCCTATTATCCCATAAAACTGAAAGATGTAAAACCAGCTCCTGAAATTCCCCTGCCATTCTCACCACCATCTTCACTATCCATTAACCCAGCTCATTACTGAAAGCTGAAAACACAAAAGAAGTAAACATTATTTAATGAGGTTTGCACCTGGGGGTAGTAAACAAAGCTGCTCTCCATGCCTGTGAGCTCTTGAAGGGACACTCTGCTGCCGTGTGAAAGCAAAACTGAGGCCAGAAAGGACAGGTCTGCCTGGGGTAGGGTGTATGGGCAGAGAATGGGAAGAATATTTTCATTATTCTGATTTCATAATTAGACAGGGCATGACGAGGAACAAAGTCTTCCCTAAATTTGTCCCTCCAATTAGACAATACATATTTGCCTTATCTTTGTTTTCATGGTAGCTAGAAGCAGAAATTGATGCTAAGCTGATTCCTTATTCCTCTCTAGTTAGAGACATTTCAAATCCATATTTTTCATCCTTGTGGCTTTGTCTTAAATGGAGAGAATGGAGACTTTGTCTTGGACTTAAAGAATCAAGACTTTGTCTGAAATGCAATAATATGGAGCATGCTAAACAAAACAAGTCTTTGTGTACCATTGTTATCAAAACATTATAGCACCAGGAAATTGCTGGACATGGACTTTCCTTTGCTAGTTAACTGCTACTATGATCTGTTAAAGTTCAACTCATTTTACTTTTAAATCCTTTTGCAGTAGCTGAATGCTTTGGCAAAGAAAGAAACTGCCTATAAGACAGTTCTCTACAAAATAGTAATGCATATATTAATGAGCGCGTTTTCACCTTACCGTTTCCTTCATTCAGTCCACACTTCTTCGACCGTGGCATTCACTTCTGCACCTGGTTGTGACCTCTCTGCTGCTTGCCCCGTGAAGCATCACCAGTGCACAGACATTGAACAAACGGGCCTCTTCGGGAGGTGCACATCAGGGCCAGGCTCACCACTTCGGCATCGGTCGCTGGAGCCAGGCTCACTCCCAGTTTTGAAGATGCTGCTGTGAAATGTTCAGTAGAAGAAACACGCTGCATGGCTTAATTCCTGCTGAGCAGTCTCTTCCAGTGCTTTCCCCTGTGCAGTCTGAAAGAAAAGTAATCTCTACAAAAGCAAACATCTCTAGGCGTACAGTAAGGGATGGAGTTTCTTCTTCTGCTCTTCTGGTGCTCAAATCAGGGTGAGGATTAACTCCACTGAAAACAATGGAGCCAAACCAACACAAACCAATGGAGAATCTGTAGCTCTAAGAAAAATCTATTCCCATAACTTCCCAGACTTTTATTGCTGCAAATATATAAATCTTTGTATTAACTGACTTCAAAGATCATAAAGCCCTAATTGTGTATGCAGCCCACTAGTAATGCAGTGTGCTACTGATGCATAAAACACGCATAGATAGTACACAAATAAACTCAGCCAGGGCTTAAATTTAGCTTCAACCACACAAAAGATATCTTTATAACTAAGAATGATGGGAAGAAAGATCTCATTCCAGACCAGATGAACAATTCATTTTTTCACTGATCCTGGATTTGGCTGACCTGATTTAAATGTGACCTAAGACATTTCTTAGAGCTTTGGAAATTGCATCAACATACTTGGGTTGGAGATGCCACAGTCAGAAAAAAACCTGGGGATACTATTTTTAAAATTCTGCTGTTCCTTTTTAAAATAGAACAGTGAAGCGTATTTTTTCCTATAACTGTAATTTTTCAGGCAAAGCAAACTCCAGTAATTTCAAAGGCAGTGGGAACAAGGGGTCACTTGGGGCCAACCAGCTAAAAAATAACTCTTTGTTCTTTTCCAGTAAAAGCTTTCCTCTTGTTATCATTGTTGAAAAGAGTTGGGTTATAAATGAAAGGGGAAAATTTTCGTAGAATCATAAAACGATAAAATACTTTGGGTTGGAACAGACCTTTACAGGGAATCTAGTCCAACCTCCCTGCAGAAGCACGAATGTCTTTAACGAGATCAAGTTGTTCAGAACCCTGTCCAACCTGACCTTGAATATTTTCAGGGATAAGGCTTCCACTATTTCCCTGGACAACCTGTTGCAGTGTTTCACTACCCTCACTGTAAAAAATTTCTCCCTGATAGTCTAAATCTACCCTCTTCCAGTTTAAAACTATTACCCCCGTCCTGTCACAATAAGCCTTGCTAAAAAGTCCCTCCCCAGCTTTTCTGTAGTTGTAAGGTTGCTATAATGTCTCCCCGTGGCCTTCTCTTCTTCAGGCTGAACAATCCCAACTCTCTCAGCCTGTCCTTGTCAGTGAGGTGCTCCAGCCGTTGGATCATTTTTGTGGCCTCCTCTGGACCCATTCCAACAGCTCCATGTCCTTCCTGAGCTGAGGGCCCCAGAAATGGACTCAGCACATTAGATGAGGTGTCATGAGAGCTGAGCAGAGGGGTAGAATCTCCTCTCTTGTCCTGCTGGTGATGCTTCATTTGATGCAGCTCAGGATAAAAATAAGTAGCAGTAGGAGTCTCAGAGGTGCAGGAGAACATTGTTGAAGGAAGAGAATCACAAAGAGAAATTCAGCTCTGCATTTGGCTTGGTACCAATCAACAGTGCAGGATGAAGTTTTGCTAAATAATGACTGTCAGTAGATAGCCGGTATCAAAAAGAGACCCCCATGAGCTACAAACAACTTTCAGCTGCAGGAGGCTATGAGCCACACAGTTTATGGAGGTTTTCCTGACATTAGCATCAATGCTGAGAACTCCCAAGCCTTTCCCTAATAACATATAGCTGAAAGCCTTCAGATTCATGGGAAAATCACATTCCAGCAGCATGATCCCCTTGAATACTTAAAGGAATAGAACAGATCCTTGTTTCATGACTTCTTTGTATTGGACTGCTAAACATGCTTCATATAGCAAACATTTTATGAGCTAGTGTGTTAAGTGACTTTTAAATCATACGTTTTATGTCAATGTTCAAATAACCCCAAAACACTGAAACCCCGAAGCACAGGTAGGTAGGCCATAAGGATGTGTTTACCTGAAGGATGGGCTCCCGGCCTGAAGTCACTCCTTTGAGCATTTGCCATCCCACAGATAAAGTCCCTTGGCGTGAAACCGTCCTTACTTGACTTGTCAGGTGTAGCTCAAGTTTACCGGTTTCAACAGGGATTCAACTCACATTTATCTAAAAGTTATTATCTATCTGCCTGGCAAGTCATAGGGTATATGAATTTTTTTCATTACTTTTTGAGTATGGGAATGGCATTAAAAACCCCCAAACAAATCCTAAGTGTCTTCCAACTGGGTGAAGTAATGATAGTTTGGGACTGGAAAGGCTTAACCTCTGTAGACTGAGAGCCAAACTGGGAAAGGTGGGATAGACATTCAGTCTTTGAAAACATCAGCTATCTACTGTTTGTTTGTATCTACATTTATGTTTGGATAAACAGCTCTCAGCAGAAGAAAATGCAATTCATTTAAGTATTTCAGCCAAAGGACAGCAATTATAACAATAAGGCACTCCTTTCCCTACCTTCAAAGCATTTGCTAGTATCAACAGTGGACCGAAGACCAAGTCCTGAGGCTTAAATATCTTCCAACTAAGCCAGCTTGACACTTCAGAGACTTGCTATTTGGATTAGACACTGTGAAATGTTGCAAACATTTCCTAGTTTGGTTGGATTCAATGATCCGGTGGGTCTTTTCCAACCTGGTTATTCTATGATTCTATGATAGTTAGAGCAGTTTTGTCCCATTGATCATAGAACAGAATTTACTTTTGTACACTGCAATCACGATGTGGAATCTTTCTTGAGAAATTAGTTTCTTAATACCATAATTGCAAAGTACCATCAGTGGATAAACTGGACACAAATAAATTGTTGGTCTTGGGCCTCCCAAATAGTCCAACAGTGCCCTCTGAAACATCCATGAGTCCTCAGCTGTCAGGAAATGTGTCGCCTTACTAAATCCCATAAACATTTAATGATATTTTAACTTACACAGCACTAAGCACACATTTTTTTTTTCCTAGGAAAAAACATAAATGTAATGATTTGGAGTAAAGAAACCTTGTGGTCCAGAATCGTATACCAGGACAGAGTATCTTGTAGATGCAACATAGAGTAGGCTCTCATGCTGGCTTTGACAAAACCAAAGGGAGCCTTGTCCAGTGTTCCCAAGATTTCCACAAATTGATTGGGACATGCAGACCATTTAAGCAAAAATCTCTTTTACTTTATAAACAAATGTCTGCAGCATATAAATGATTATAAAGAATATTTTTTCAAGGCTAGTCAAATATAAATTTAATGCATGGTTTAAATATGCTAAAGACTTTTTAAAAAGAACAGTGCATTTGATTAATGCAGTGCTGTTGGATTAATGCAGTAATATGTTCTGACCCCCACTAGTGTCTGAAGTCTTTTCTTTTGTTTCTAAAAAAACCAGCTTAAATATTCTACCATAATTACACTTGTAAGTGACCCTAATTGGTATGATCAGGTAGCTCAATGCAAATTGTCATGTTCAAAGACTGCAGCTAGATCCTATCTGAAACTCCCTAAAATCAAGTCACTTCAGGCAATGGTTCTTTTAAATTTTATAACCTAAATAGGACCAGACCATCAGTCAGATGACAAATATGCAGAGGAAAAAAAAAAGAAGATATTTTAAGGAGCTGTAGTCTGGGGACACTGTAACTTCGGCTTTAGGACTTAAAGGATCAGGTCAGAACTTAGCTGTTCCACGTTGTAAAATATTTTGGTTAAAAAATTACTTTAGCTGAATTCTGTTTGAAGCAAAGTGAACTTTGTGCAGCTGGGTTAATTTTGTGCAGGTGGGTCAGCCCGTGACTGATACTGTCAGAACAAGTTTCATGAGCCTGTCTTGACTCCATAGACTCATAGATGCATAGAATGATTTGGGTTGGAAGGGACCTCAAAGATCATCTAGTTCCAAGCCCCCTGCCATGGGCAGGGACACCTCCCACCAGACCAGGCTGTTCCAAGTCCTATCCAGCCTGGCCTTGAACACCTCCAGGGATGGGGCAGCCACAGCTTCCCTGGGCAACCCGTGCCAGTGCCTCACCACTCTCACAGGAAAAAATTTCTCCCTAATATTTAATCTAAATCTCCACTCTTTCAGCCTGAAACCATTAACCCTCCTCCTGTCACTGCCCTCCCTGATAAAGAGCTCCTCTCCCGCTTTCCTGTAGGCCCCATTCAAGTACTGGAAGGCTGCTCTAAGGTCTCCCCAGAGCCTTCTCTTCTCCACACTGAACAACCCCAGCTTTCGGCCTGTCCTTGTACGGGAGGTGCTCCAGCCCTCTGATCATCTTCATGGCCCTGCTTGTCACATTTTCTTCTCTACGTTGCTCTTGCCAGTCACTACCTTCCTTTAACTGGGGATTGAAGTCAGAAACTCTCTGATCTCTGCATGGCAGCCATTCCCATTTACCTATCTCATTTTGACTCAGATTATCTCACACACTCTGCTGTCAGCCTCTTCTTTGCATCCATCCTTTTGCCTCCATCCTCTTATGCTGAAGACAGGAGCAATATGAGCAATATGAGACAAGCACAGAGCAAGAGCCATGTTTCCATCAATAAACACACAAGCCACAAGTCATGTATGTACCCTTTGTATTTCCCTCACCCTGTCTGGCAAAATCCAGCCTGGACCCAGCTGAGGGGTCGGATGCCTGTTGGCAGCATACTTCATAATGAAGTTTACAATGCCATTTCCATGCAGGTATCGCAGGGCGGACACCAAAGAGACTGGAGCAGTGCAGGGACAAAGCTTTGAAGTGTGACTGCAAGAAGCCTAGTGACAGGAATGAATGGCCTGATGAAATAGTATGCTGTTCATTCCTGAAGAGACAGGCTTATCTGAAGCAGGTACACACCAGCAACCTGAGGGCAGACTTCTCTTCATTTGAGCCCAAACAATCTCTCATGAACAAAAGAAGGGGGATTCATGGGCAGTCAGTGGACTGTCCTAGGAGACGCAGCCACAGAGAAGCACGGTAGGCAGGCAATATCTTCTCTGTCCCTGGGTGTTGCTTACTGGAGAACTTCAAGGTAAAAATAAATTAAATAACCTGCCTCAAACCTGAGTTAGGAAGCCTGTCTGAGAGGGTTTTTCTGCTTGCATTTTTTTTGTTTGTTTGTTTGTTTGACTTCTTTTGTGGGGTACTCTGGTTTTCTGGGCACACTGCCAGGGTCTGTGTGCTTTGCCAAGTGGCAGCCTTGCATTCTTGGGCAGCCAACATCCTGGTTCCACCCTATCCTGAATGGGGCGTGCTTACACATATGCATGTACTGTCAAGCACACTTTATTTTGGACGGAGAGATGTGAAGTTAGGCGAGACTTGCATTTCTCCCATGAACAGATCATAGTTAGAGTATTGGCAACTATAAAAATGAACTGTAGGTTGACATAGCAGCGTTATAACCTTTGGAGAGATCCCAGAAGAACAGATGCTCCTCATAATGTGCACAGGCTCTTTCCATGGTCAGGTTCACAATACCTCCTCAGGCATCATTTGCTTATGCTGTGTTGTGGTGGACTTGACTTGAATGACAAGGTAGTTCCACAAGTTTGAAATTATACAGATCACTGTCACGTTCCCCAGCAAGGCAGTGAATTCACCCATGGACAGACATTTACTGCCACCAGGGTTGGGCTGGATGAGGAAGGAAACAATATCCTCATCCCTGGAGGTATTCAAGACCAGGTTAGATGAGGCTTTGAGCAACTTGACCTAGTGGGAGGTGTTCTTGCTCATGACAGGGAGGTGGAACTGGTTGATCTTTGAGATCCCATCCAACTCAAACCACTCTATGATTCTATGATTCAATGGATTTATGATGCAAGGGTCTAAATGAAAAGAAAAAGGGTTATTTAATCTATGTAGTAGAGGACAAAATCAAAAGTGCTTAAATTTTACAACAATGCCCAAGAACAGAGATGTATAATTCAGGGGAATGATCAGGGGATATGCAAAAGTGAGAGCCAGTGAGAAGGAAAAGGCAGCTGGAGAAAAAGCAAGGACTCAACACAGTGCACAGGTGCTCCCCAGAGCAAAGCTCTGTGCTAGGATGGCCTTGAGTAGTGGCGGGGTTGCTCCTGCACCCCAAGGAGCTAAGTGCAGCAGGTTATTTAGGAAAAGAGAACTCCCTCTTGTTAATGCCATGGGTCTCCTCATCCCCAGCAAAAGGGATGCCTTCTGTGCCAGGCAGCAGCGCAGTGAGTGCTCCTGTGAGAGCGGTGAGGCACTGGCACAGGTTGCCCAGGGAAGCTGTGGCTACCCCATCCCTGGAGGTGTTCAAGGCCAGGTTGGATGGACTTGGAACAGCCTGGTCCAGTGAGAGGTGTCCCTGCTCAGGGCAGGGGGGTTGGAACTAGATGATCTTTGAGGTCCCTTCCAACCCAAATCATTCTATGCATCTATGAGTCTATGGAGTCAAGATCAGGCTCAGAACAGGCTCATGAAACTTGTTCTGACAGCATCAGAACAAGCCCAAGACCCACCTGCACAAAATCAACATTTCTTCAAACAGAATTCAGCTAAAGTAATATATATTTTTACCAAAATGGTTTACAGTGTGGAACTGCTGATCTGATCCTACAAGTCCTAAATCAAAGTTACTGTGTCCCTTCAAGGGGCTTACGGGGATTTATGGTCCCTTCCAACCCAAACTGTTCTATGATTCTATGATTTGATGACCCAGAGGCACCTATGATCTGACTATCCACAGCAGAGGGGTTGGAATTTGGTGATCTTTAAGGTCCCTTCCAACCCAAACCGTTCTAGGATCCACGATTCTATGATTAGATGACCCATGGAGGTGGCGGTGGTGGAATTGGATGATCTTTAGGGTCCCTTCCAGCCCAAGGAGTTCTGGGATGCGAGGACCCCTGGGCAGGGCTGGGAACCGGTGTTGGGGGGACACATGCTGCCCAGAGCCCTGTGTGTCCCCCGTGGTTACCGCTAGGCGGCGCTGGGGCTGCGCGGGTCCCGGCGTACCCTCCCGTGGGGCTGTGGAGGCTGCGACGCTCTGAGAAAGAGCAGGATCTATTTAAAAAAAAAAAAAAAAAAATAAAAAAAACCAAACAAAACCCAAAACAAACAAAAAACAAACCCAAACAAAACAAATAAAAACCACCTCGTGATTTTATTCGCAGGGGAGAGGTTCATGGGAGGATGATGCTGCCCCTCTCCCCTGGGCCACAGGCGGCAGGGATGCAGACCCTCCTCGGCTCTGGAACTTGAAGGTATTAAAGAAATATTAAATGGCACTTTGGTGCCTCTCCGCACTAAGGCTGCGCTGATTGAATACCAAAGGAGAGAAGGACGGGTGCTGCATGGGAGAAGGGCTGGCTTGCAAGCAGCCAGGAGGTGCTGGGACACAGAACCTCAAATAGCACGTTCAGTTTTGGACCCCTCAGTGTAAGAAGGACATTGAGGTGCTGGAGCGTGTCCAGAGGAAGGTGAAGGCACTGGAGCACAATTCTTATGAGGAGTGGCTGAGGGAACTGAGGCTGTTCTGTCTGGAGAAGAGAAGGCTGGAGACCTTATCACCCTCCACAACTACCTGAAAGGAGGTTGTAGCGAGGTGGGTGCTGGTCTCTTCTCCCAAGTAAGAATTGATAGGATGAGAGTAAATGGCCTCAAGTTGTGCCAGAGAAGATTAGATTGCATATCAGGAAAGAATTATTTACTGAAAGAGTGGTAAAGCACTGGAATGGGCTGCCCAGGGAAGTGGTGGGCTCTCCATCCCTGGAGGTGTTCAGAAAATGCGTAGGTGTGGCACTTTGTTTCAGAAGAATGCAGTTCTAAAATTATAGGAACAAAGTGGTTTTGAGAATTTATTAGTTGGCTGAGGGGAGATCTTATTGCTCTCTACAACTACCTGAAAGGAGGTTGTGGAGAGGAGGGAGCTGACCTCTTCTCCAAAGTGACAGGGGACAGGACCAGAAGGAATGGTCTCAAGCTCTGCCAGAGGAGGTTCAGGCTGGACATTAGGAAAAAAATTTTCCTGGAAGAGGTCATTGGGCACTGGAACAGGCTGTCCAGGGAGATGGTTGACTCACCATCCCTGGGAGGCGTTTAAAAGACAGGTGGATGAGGTGCTGAGGGGCATGGCTTAGAGATTGATAGGAATGGTTGGACTTGATGATCCAGTGTGTCCTTTCCAACCTAGTGATTCTATGATTCTATAGGAATGGCAGAAATGCCATCAGGGATGCAGGCAGGTGAAAAACTTCAACAAATGTAAGGGCGCTTTTAATAGGAAACACTTCAAGGGAGTTTAAAACTCTTTGAGCTTTGACTGAGGCTGCCTGGGATTCTTACCAATCCACAGTCTAAACCATAAGGCAGACAAAGGTTGGCAGTGGACTTTGGGAATTTCAATAAATACCTCAGTTCTGCATTTGGGGAAAAATTACATGTGGTGTCACTGCTGTGGAGGAAACAGTACATGCTTCAAAAGGTTCTGAACAACAGCTGCTGACACCTTAAAATCACAAAATGTATATTGTTAGCATCATGGAACTTTTTGAAGAGCTGCCAGACAAATGCCTTGAGTCACTACAACTTGCTTTCAGAAGAACTCTAAGTCCAAGGGATCTCCACGGGGCAGGAAAGAAGTTCATGCTAGAACAGTGTTTTAAAAGATATGCAGAATAGCCTGGTCAATTCAGGCTGTGAATTTCTGTCTATCCTCTAGCCTGAAATCACCTGGATTCTTCTGGCTATGGGTCTGATGGACTCTGATCAGTCTGAAATGCATGCTGCCCAAAATGACAATGTTAATAAATACCAGAATAAAAGGAAGTAAGTTCTTCATGCCAACTGATACAGAATCACAGATGGGAGGTTTTCCTGAGATAATATTTTACTTTCTTCAAAAGAGTAAAACCTTATTTCATATAAAACTACTATAAAGCATGAGACTTTAGTTTTGCACTGTTCTTTGACAGAGAAGTTACAGCAAATTAATATACCAGACAGTTCAAAATCTGGTGGTTAGCTCAATTGTTGATCCCAATGCTAAATAATGAATCATTGCTCACTATCATGCATTGTTCAGGGGTGTTAACTAGTGGAGCCCCACCAGGATTGTCTCCAGGCCATTTTCCATTTCGATTTGTGATACAGAAGAAAACATAAACTCGTCGTATTGCAACAGACCAGAGAAACAGATATGAAAATAGGTCATTGATGTAATCAGGTGGT
Source organism: Coccyzus lansbergi (assembly GCA_033558105.1). NCBI lineage: Eukaryota > Metazoa > Chordata > Aves > Cuculiformes > Coccyzidae > Coccyzus > Coccyzus lansbergi. The sequence continues at coordinate 497,573 of JAUMJK010000709.1, forward strand.
AAACAGAAAGCAAACATATAATATATTACTTTATTACAGGTAAGCATGAAGGTGTATATCTAAGAGCAGAGAATGAAGACCACCATAGTAAGATGGAAGAATAGACTTTGAAGCAGTGCTTCTGGAGAAGACTCAGAAAAGAGGGTTACAGCAGTTGAACAGGAAGGAGACCTAAAGGGGCAATGCAATCTTTTGATGAACAGGCAGGGAGGTCTTGAGTCAGGCTGACAAAGTTACAGTATTCTTGGATTTGGCAGGAACCTTGCCATGATGCTGAAATGCTGGGTCTTGTTCTCCTAGGCTCGGGTCCAGGAGATTGTTGCCACATTGGTGGTGGGAAAGGTCGGTGCCATTTAGCTGTGTTAGACTGAGAGCACTTGAGAAGGAGCTCATAATTCTCCTGAGACTCCACTTACAAACAAGAAAATGGTGCAACACAGCAACCAGAATGCTAAAATTTGCGAAAGCAGAGCTTTCTGTATCTAAAGATTGATCTCTGATGGTTCCAAAGGATTTCTTTCCTGGCACTGAAACCATTCAATATAACTGAATTTTTCTCATAGATGGAAGTAAGTAACTTGAGGTCAAGGTTTGTGCATTTCTGCCCTGTGACTGAGGACAAAATTATGTCCCCTAGTGTAGTTATCTACTATGTTACAGTTATCTAAATAATTATCATAGTTTCTGAGGATAAATGTGAGACCCTTTCTTTCACCGGACTTACAAAAATACCAGATTAAATTACTTGATGGCATTTCCCCCCTTCAGGAGAGAGAATTTATTTCATCCCTTTAGCACTTCTTAGAAAGCAGGTGCAGAAAGAAAGGGTTTAGGATATACATGAGTTGTTCAACCAGCTCTTGGTTCTGGTTACATTACTTTCCATTAACTCAGAGCACTTACTCAGTTTGCTACAGGGGCTCAATTCAAAATTCTTGGAAACAAAATATGGCAAGAAATCACGCTTTTTCCAAGGGTTTCATCAAGTACCTCTTCCTCCAGGCTCATGTTTTGCTTTTGTGTTGCTTTCCTGCAGAGCAGTGAACATCAATGCCTGCATGTGTCCCTCTGTGGGGGTTTATATGTATGCAAGCTACAAGCATCTTAACACCTCACCACTGTATCATTTCTTTTCATTTGAGCTACAGCAGCATAACCTACATTACCAGGAAGTTAAAAGTACCTAAAAATGACCATTCTGTTTTACTGAGCCAGTACAGAGTTGCTTGCTGATGACAGAAAAAAAAGGGCCACTGGAGAGAATCTTCTCCAGACCCTTGCTCAGAACAGGGCCAAGTTAGCACATGCTGCTCAGGGTCTTTTCCAGTCAAGTTGTAAATATGTCCAAGGATGGAAATTCCTCTGTCCCTCTGGGCAACCAGTGCTTGAAAGGCTTTTTTTACCCCCCTAATTTCAAGGTGGAATTTCCCTTCTTATTCCCTGATAGGAAAGTGTCAACTGGTGTTTACAGGAGAAGGCAGTATGCTTGATGGCGATGTGACGAAGGACAAACTTCTTTGCAGGGAGGTGGCATTTACATTCTTCAGCACACTCTTGGTCTAACTGGTTGCTCAGCAACTCGTCTCCAGTGAAACCAGATAAGATTTGAGTATCAACATTGTTCTCCCAGTCAGCAGGCAGTTAAGGTAGATGACCAAAGTGTTTGATGAAGGCAAAGTTGACTCTGTTTCAACCAGTACTTTAATGACCATTGTGTTCACCTGTCTGCATTTCATGTCTATCTTCTCATGACAGTTTTAGCAATTTCTGGTACCCCCTCTAATCCTGAAAGATTTTATAAACCATTCCTAATATCTGTCTGCTTTCAGCTCTGACTTGCTACTGGACTCCTTCCTCAAGTCTTCCACTCACAAGTGATACGCTTTTCCTCCTACTCTCAACTTCACTTGGAATGGAAAAGGTCAAAGGCTTGTGATTTTCAAGTTTACTTTTACATAATGTTCAAGTTCCTGGTGCCGATGATCACAGCAGATGCAGACAGGACCCAAACACCAAGAATACAGATGTCTGGCAACACTAAAAGTTCCCATGACAGCTGGAGCCACCATCTGTGAGACACCATACAGCACATTTGGTACATTAGGAAAAGTGTTACTCACAGGTGGTCTCTTGAAGAGATTCCTGCTGAGGTAGATGGCAGTATGCCTTATCTTAATTTGGGGTGCCTAAACTCAAGAATGATCTTCTGATTTTCAACTACAAAATGTTACATGAGACTGAATTTACCTATAATGAAAATAATTCCCTGAGGGCTAAGGGAAAACAAAACAAACAGAAAGAAAGCAAAGGAGGACAGAGATACCATGCATACCATACATTGCTGGTCTGAAAAATCTGCTGCTCTGGAAGCAGAAGTCTGTCTTATGTGGTCTAATATTTTATGTCAAGTTCATAGACTGTTAAGTGTCATGAGTCAACACAGCAACAGACTTAGCTGTCTTTTTGTTACTTTGGATAAACAAAATCTATTGTAAGTAAATCCCCAGAGGGATTTGTTTTGCATAACTTGGACTTAGTCTTTCTGTAGAGCTGCTGGGACATGGACCATTCTAGACAATAAAGACATAATAATGGAAATGAATAGAGATTAACTGGTTTTATGTTAAAAATAACCCACAGCATTAATAGGTCCAGGTTTTGTAGCCCTGGGGATTTTTCTTCCTCTTTTAACTGACTGGACAGCATCTGGTTTTGGAACTGTTTCTAACCAGCAGTGAAGCAGGCAGGTTTCCTTCCCTCCTGACAGCTATCGTGATCCTGTCTATTTAACTGGCAGGAGGTACTGAGAAACCCGTATGAAAAAAACAATTTGTAAATAAAACATGACCCGCAATCCCATGTCACAGTCCTGAGGATCTAATCCTGTCTGAGCTGAGACTTGGGGGCTGACATATTGGCTGTCGTGGGTTCCAAGATGAACCAATACAGGGTGGTTGTGCAGCAGCAGCCTTCCCTGCTGACCAACTCTAGTCCAAATCCCAGCCCAGATTGCTTTCAAAATGCAAGTAGAGACCTTCCACTGATTCCATGTCATTGATGCCACCAGAAGACCCTTAGAAGTGCAAAAGCTGTTTAGCAAGTTGCTAGCAAATGTAACTCACTGAGCGTTTGGTAGTGCCATGTGATTGAGAGATGGTAATATAGTAAAAGACAGCAAATGATACTAATCTGGACAAAAAAACCAACCTCCCTGGCCCTCTGATGAATGTAACTCAGTATTAAAATCAGTAGGTTTACAAGACATTAACCTACATTAATCTCCCAGGAAAGCTACACATAGAGAAAGAAAAAGAAGAGAGGTAGTTAGACAAAGGTATTTGTACTTAATACATTATAATTCATAGACAAATATACTTTTACAAGAAGGTTTGTAAGCATATAGATACTGCAACACTTAACTTGTTGGGGTCTTTTTTTTATCCCCTTTTCTTTGAGAAACAAAAGAAACAGCTGGGAGATGAGTAGCTGAAATACTCTGTGTCTACACACCTGTGGAGTGCAGGTTAAAACAGCTCAACACAAAGACCCTAGAAGCTGCCTGAGAAAGGTGCGGCAGCTGTTAGACATGTTCCTGAAGCTGTGTGGGAAACCTCCACCGTGGAACAGCCAGCTGGCAGGTCACTCACCACAGCACACTCCTACCTTCCTCTCTATGCTTCAAGAGAACTGAGCCAAGCCATCTCTGCATTCACATACGCCTGTAAATCCCTTTGGAGAAGATGGGAAATTTATAACCATTGGAGTAGACAGCTCTGTAGGCTCAGGGATTTGCCTCTGGAAGACTAAGAGCAAGATTTGCTGCTGACAGTACTTGAGCCTGTTAAGATACAATGAATGTTGGACTAACTTCACTTAACAGCTAAGACTTTCTTAAGGATAAATTCTGGTCTAGTGTGATGTGTAAGGACCTGATAGAAAAACTGAGAGGGGAGTGACTGTTAGTTCTGGCAGCTAAACACACCTGGGGAATTTACTGCAAGCTGCTATAAGTAGGCATTTTGTCTGTGTACAGGGAACAGTGACAAAGCCAAGAATGCTTAGGGCTTGTGCAGTCTTATTCACCTTGCCTCAAAAATGTCTTCCATCTGCAAAAAAACCCAAAAGCTCAAGCATACCCATGACTTTCTGGCAAATCAAAATCACAAATCAAGGTGGAAGTTTGATACCCTAGATAGATAAACCTCCGTTGATTCTAGGTAGTGAAAAATGTAATATTTGAAGTATTTGAAACACTAAAAACTCCTTGCACGACAAACACCACACTAAGGCCATGGGTACTATAATTCTGAGATGCCTGTTTTTCACCTTTAAAATGCTCAGCTTCCATGGTTTGACTCCCATACAGATTCAGGGCCATTTTATCTGCTATTGTGAACATTCTGATTAGTTCATGAGCAGAACCTCAAATGAAGAGCAAATAACTATTGAATAAAAAGGCAGCAAATATAAAGTAGCATGTGAGCTTGCTGCCATTCCCCAGCTGAGTGCAGAATAAATATCCCAACAAATATCAGCCAGCGCTGACATGTTGACTTTGATGACATTCTGTTCTCTCACTGACAGTAGCTACAGGAAACATCGCAAATTTGGAATTTAAATAAATCCTTTACTTTTGAGCTTCATTCATCAAACCACGTCAGTGCCATCGAACAAACAAACAAACAAAAAATGCTTTTGTAAGCTCTACATTTAATTACTTATATGAAATTGGCACTTATCCTTTTCCAGGGGACTTAAAATCCCCATGAATGGCTCTATTGCACTTGTCAAATGGGGAATAGTTGGGGGGATTTTTTTACAACCCTATGATAAATGATCAGTTGATCACAAGGAGAGGGATTGCATTCACACAGTATTGGTTGTGTCTAGGTGTGCACTCTAATCCAGGTCTCTAAGCTCTTTCAAACGTTGCCTTTTGGAAGTGTTCATTTAATGACAGGATGAAACTGCCAGTTGGAGCTGCCAAGTTATTGTCACTGTCTATAAATAAAGATAGATTAGAGCTCATGTTTTACGCAGCTTAACGCTAGGCAAGACTAACTCCTCTGTAAGTAAGCTCTGTTTCACTCCAGGCTATAAAACAGTTTGACTACATTATGTGTTTGACAATGGAGACATATTATTTAGGGGTACTGGATCTAAGTTTCAGTGGTGTCTCTGAGGATGCAACCCAGGGGATGGTGAAAGAGCCAGAGCAGAGCTGAGCTATTTTACAGCATAGTCGGTACTATGCATACTTTTCCATTTTGTTGAGATGTCTTTTCACATGCTCTTGCATTTTGAAAACATTTAAACAGAAGGCAGTATTGCTTTTAACTGCACGCAATTATCTGAGCAGCCATGGCAGAACTTTTTTTTAATAGTATCTCCTAATGCACAGAAGACTAACCCATATCTAGATATCCTGAGATTTGAGGGGGCAAGTCCTCAGAACTATGGACACCACAATTGTTCAACCCATCCTTGCAAAGATACATGGAATTCTTTATAATCTAGTTAAAGAGAACAAATCCAGCTGTAATCAGACGACCCTTTTTGAATCATTTAAAGCAATCAGACAGAGATTTTAGTAATTAGCTCCAGGACTTTTATACAATTGTCTGTTTCTTTTTGTGAAATTATTAACTCATAACAGTGGTCATTCTGCAAAATCTAATCAAAATCAAGAAGGAATAGAAAATATATGTGTGCCACTATGTGCTACTGCTGAACTTCCGGGAAAGCCTGCTAACTAGTCACTCAATTTCCACAGAGTGGATAATAGAAAGATAAAGTAAGTGTGTTGTTATTATTTGTAAGAAACACTCTGTCTCTTTCATCTTACTGCGCACTACTGATTTTTTTGGAAGAGGTGTAGTAAATATTAATGCTAAAAACACTGATGCCAAAATATGCTCTTTAAGGACATTTCAGTAAAAGAACAGAGATAAGAAAGTTTAGATATGATGACATTGGAATTATAGCAATGTATAAATGATAGTCTGAGTATATTAAGATCTGAACTCAGTTCCTAGCTCTGCCCTCAGAGTGTTTGCATGAAAAACATATTATTTTACATACTTCTCCCCATCTCCAGCACTGCATCCTGTTTCATCCCATCCACCTGTTTCATATATTTGGAATAAATGTTGTTTTAGAGAATAGCTCTTAAGTATTTGGCTAGTGTGCATTTCATAGATACCTCAATGTTAAACAAACAGATTCAATACAACTTTATAATACAACAAACTATGGAAATAATAATTCACATCATAATGACAAAGGGATAAAGGTATAATGAATCATAAAAGACCATTATTGATTCATGTAGACATACAAAAGTTATTTAGAAGGCTCATAGCAAAAATACCCATCAGCACAGTGGGATTCACTCTAGCCTTGACAAAGGAAGTCAAAGCAAAGTTTGCAATCAGCTTTTAGCCATGGCAAAGCTGTGTGCAATTCATACACTTCAGTTAGGCAAAATTTAATGTTTGGTAGGTTAGATCAAATCAGACATTCACTCTAATGTTTCTAGGGCAGAAAATACTGGGTTTAGCATGTTCATGAGTAACAAGAAATTAGAGTGTTCTCTTGTGTGTCTATTTATTTATTTGTTGATGTTTCCTAACACCTAATTTCTGAGGTTGGATACACCAAATTATCAATGAATATTTAAATATAATGGGCGTGATATCGAAATACAAGCTCTAGATCAGAGAATGAGCTAAGATGAACTGATGACCTTCAGGGAAAAAAAATGGTTGAAGTCTGTTGGGAAATTTGCACTTATGACTAGGAAGGAGGGAACTGACCATTCCTACTATCCACAGTATTTAGAACACAATATCCAAAATCTTATTCCTGCTCCCCTCAAAACTAGAAAATATGAAGAAAGTGAAGATATCTAAAGGCAGAGGGAACCTCAGTCCACTATGAAAGCTCAGGACAGAAGGATACTGCTCATCTCTGTAGTTCCACTGGGAGCCCACCAATCTGGGCACAAACTGTAGTGTCCCATTATGTTCTTACACAGTCCTTTGTAACAAGAGGTACTATAGATGATGGTATCTTGCTTTGTGAATATGAAAATGGCCAAACCCTAACCCATGAATGACAATTTTCTTCTGTTTTGCCTAGTCAGAGATCAGAAAATGCTGCTTGCTAAACCAGGTGCTTCATTTGATGCTGCCTCTTTAGCTCAGTATCAATTGACCTTGCTTCCCAAAGCGAGCCTCTGATTGTTGTGTGACTACATGTCTGCTGTCAATAATTCCTACGGACTGACTCCAATTTCTTACTGCTTGAAATTGCACTTTCTTGTTCCCTCAAACATTCTTTTGTTCTCGATGCCTGTATGCTCCCCAAACTGTGTGGTCTCTCCTTTATTTCCCTCCAGCAGCTGCTTTGGCATTCTGCATCTTCTGTTTCAGATACACAAGTGGCTCTGCACATTTGTATTGTGAGTATCATGGCTTCAAACTCTGAAAGACTTTTCTGTCCCCAAACATTCTTGTTATAGATTTTATCCTGCCATCTGATGTGCAATATGGCCCACAGATGGCACAGATGAAACCCCCTCTCAAGCTGTAAATGTTGATAGTCAAAATAGAAATTTAGAACAAAACATATAATGAATGTTTCTTCCTTTTCAAATAAAGCAAAACAAATTAAGTCAAAAGAAAAAAAGAGTTACTGCATTAAAGAATAATTCTGACTCATTCAGTTGATACCTCTAAGTAAAATTAGACAGTTTGAAATGTCAAGGGAAATGTGGACTGCAATTACTGGGATCAGTTTAGGTATAATTAAGTAATCTAAGTTAGAATGATCACACACTATAGCAGGAATTCTGCAGGTGGCTTGATATGCTTTCAAAGCTCTCACAACCTTTTAATAGTAATAATAAAGCCCCTGTCTAAATCTGTCCAGGGTCACATGGCAACATTATCTCACGGGACTGACACTGATATTGTGTAATTCAATTATATTTTGCAGAGTATCAACAGCACACTTGATATATCAGCACTCAAGCTGACATATTAGAATGGCAGCTTAAACTCTTTTGCAGCTACCTACTTCCAAGTTTCCAGAAAAAGAAAGTGTTTAACTTAGGACAGACAAAGTGGAAAAGCTTTAGGTCTTGACTGTAAAGCCTGATCTGACTTGGGAAAGTCTCTGAATTTCCCCTTCAACTAAATTTTTAGCTATTACTAAGTGATATATTATCGGCACCTTTATAAACACGTAGATACCAAGACAGTCAGGAGCATGTCTTCAGATAATCCGTAGCTGAAGCCCATTTTTAAGCAATTTAAGTATGTGAATAGTCCTCTCAAAGGTAACTGATTTAGCTATTCACATAAAAATTACACAATCTCAAAATCAAAGTAGCCGACGAACAAACTAGTTGCAAAGGGTTTTTTTGGGAGGGAGGTACCTTGTTTCTGAAAACAACTGTGACATAAGAATATATGCAATAAAATTCTGGACAAGTACCAAAGTACTATAAAGAAGTTGGTAGGAAACTAGTTTCTTTTGGCATTTCCTAACAAAAAGATTGGTAGGGGGGAAAAAAGCATATATCCAGACATAAATTCCTATGGACGCATAAAAGGCAGTGACATACTGCCATACATATATTTGATATATACACATTGCATTATGTGAGGAAGATCCTTTCCTGGTGTTTGCTCTGAAGGTTGTGTAAGGATATGCACCTTTTGTCTTTCACTTACCTGCACAGATAGACACACAGATTACTACACTTTCTCATCCCATTCAATGAAATGAAGTGCTGTGTCATCTCTGCTTTCTCCAAGAGGTAGGGACAATTTCTTACCTCTCATGTTTTGAAGGAAAGTCTCGTTATCCATGGTAATGAGAACACTCACTAGGATACTGGAACTTAATATTTCAACCAGTAAATACAACAGAAAAGGGTGTGAGAAAGGTACTGGGCATCATTTTCTCAACGTCACACAGCAGCAGGTTTCTGCCAAAGAAAACAAACAACACGAACACTTTTTTTGTCACTAACATTTTTTTTGTCAGCTATTAAGCCAGAAATACAGAACACTGCATAAGACTGAACCCTGTGATCCCAAGAGAAGAAAAAGGTTTTTTGAAAGGCAAAAAGTGAAAATGAGAAGAGATGGTTCATATGGTACCTTAATCAATCAAAAGTAAAACGAAGAAAATGCAAAATTATTTTCCCCCAGTTTAATGGATACTTACCCTCTGAGCACCCCACTCTATTTCTCATTTGCTTACCATGCTCCTGCAAAGTCCAGCCTTCATCTCTGCCTATGCTTAAGTTGTCAAATTCTGTACACTCAGGCTCCATTCACAGCTTTAAGTGTCCCCAATCCGTCTGTTTCCATCCCCTCCAAGACACTTGGATCCCTTCATCTCTATCAGCCTTGCCTTGAACCCTATTCAGTTTAAATCTCTGATACAAGTGTGTGTGAATAGTGTCCTTGTCTAGTCTGTCTCCAGAATCCTCCTAGCATGCAAAGCCCCTTCAGCTGCTACTTTACTACTCTCTGACTGGCTCTATTGCTAACTCAACCCAAAACAAGACATAGAATCATAAGATGGTTTAGGTCAGACGGGACCTTAAAGATTACCCAGTTCTAACCCCCCCTGCCATGGGCAGGGACACATTCCATGGAATCAGGTTGCTTAAAGCCTCATCCAGCATGAGGTGACCACTGGACATAGTTTAGCCCCAGATTGGATAAATTTCAGCAGTTAAAACTGTGCAGTTGGACTCTGAACTCCCATCCCTGCCAAGGAATATGAGAGGAGAAAGACTTGCAGGTTGGAAACTAAAACTACAGCTTTGATAAAATAACAACAATAACAATAATAATGGAAATAATTAGAAAGTAATAAAATATATACAAATATATGACATCGCGCCCCCATCCCTCTATGACTGTATGTTACCACAAGTGCTGCAGAGCAGACATGAGGGGATGCGTCCACGGCTAGTAGGGAGCTGGACTCAGGAACGCAAAGAACCAGCATCAAGAGCAACCAGGCAGATGAAGTCCTCACTGGATGTCAGCTATCGCACGAGAGAGAGAGAACCTTGTGATCTCTCTATTTTATACCAAATATGATGCATATTGGATGAAATACTCCGTTGGTCAGTATAGGGTCACTTGGCCTATCTGCCCCTCCTCACAGGTGCAGCTCCCTTCTGCCAGCTTGAGGCAACCTTGGCTAAGTGTAGGCATTGACCATTCTGCATACCAGTGACCTGTGTTGTCATTTTTGAGAACAACACTGTCTCAAAAACTTGCAGCTAGTTTTCAGAGAATTAAGTTACTTGCGGCAACTGAGTTAGTCACAAAACTGACTCTAGCTCAAACCACAACACCCGTCTGGCTTTAAACTCTGCCACAGACCCTACTGCAGGGCCACCTCCCACAGGGTGGTGCAGATGGGATTCCGTCTTCTGCCTCCCCCCACCACCAAGCCACACTGGATTTCTGACAGGGTTTTCGTAGAATCATAGAATAATCAGGTTGGAAGAGACCCACCAGATCATTGAGTCCAACCATTCCTATCAAATTTTAGCAGCTCAGGAGAAAGCCATCCCCATGTTCCGGAAGAAAAACTGGCAGGGGAAAAAAACAGCTTGGTTGAACAGAGAGATATTGAGTGATATCAAGAAGAAGAGGAATGTTTATGGGCTCTGGAAGAGGGGACAGGCCTCTTAGGTAGATTACAGGAGGGAAGGGAGATTGTGTAGAGAAAAAATCAGAAGGGCTAAGGCTCAACTAGAAATCAGATTGGCAAACTCTGTGAAAGATAACAAAAAAACCCCCTTTCTATAAATATATAAATAATAAAAGAAGGACTATGGAGACCATACAGTCCGTATTGGACGCAGAACAACAGTGACAGGGGATGAGGAGAAGGCTGAGGTACTTGATGCCTTCTTTGCCTCAGTCTTTAATTGTAAAGAAAGTTGTTCCCCCTGTGTACAAACCCAGGAGCTAGAGGAACAAAATGAGGCTCCCATGGTCCAAGAGGAGGTGGTCAGAGCCTTGCTTGCCCACCTAGACATCCACAAGTCTATGGGGCCAGACGGCATTCACCCAAAGGTATTGAAGGAGCTAGCGGATGTGCTGGCCAAACCCCTTTCCATCATCTTCCAACAGTCCTGGAAGACTGGGGAAGTTCCACTGGACTGGAGGCTGCCTGATGTTGTGCCCATCTACAAGAAGGGTCGCAGGGAGGATCCGGGGATCTGACAGGCCTGACAGGCCTGTCAGTCTGACCTCAGTGCCAGGGAAAGTCTTGGAACAGGTGATCTTGAGTGCTACTGTGAAGCACATGCAAGAGAACCAGGTGATCAGGCCCAGCCAACACAGGTTCACAAAAGGCAGGTCTTGCCAAACTAACCTGATTGCCTTCTATGACAAAGTGACTCAGCTGCTGGATGAGGGAAAGGCTGTGGATGTGGTCTTTCTGAACTTCAGTAAAGCCTTTGACACAATTTCTCACAGCATTCTGCTTAGGAAACTGTCAGCCTCTGGCCTGGACAGGAGAAGGGTGATGGCCTCTTCTCCCAAGTGACAGGGGACAGGACAAGAGGGAATGGCCTCAAGCTCCTCCAGGGGAGGTTTAGGCTGGACATTAGGAAAAAAAATTTCACAAGAAGAGTCCTTGGTCACTGGAACAGGCTGCCCAGGGAGGTGGTTGATTCACCTTCCCTGAAGGTGTTTAAGGCACAGGTGAACAAGGTCCTGAGGGATATGCTTTAGTGTTTGATAGGAATGGTTGGACTTGATGATCCAGTGGGTCAATTCCAACCTGGTTATTCTATGATTCTATGGTTCTATGATTCTATGAAACACTAAACCATGCCCCTTAGCACATCGAATACCCATGCCTTAAACACCTCCAGGGAAGGTGACTCAACCACATCCCTCGGCACCCTGTTCCTTTCCTCCTCTCTACAACCTCCTTTCAGGTAGTTATAGAGCGCAATGAGGTCTCCCCTCAGCCTCCTCTTCTCCAGGCTAAACAACCCCAGCTCTCTCAGACGTTCCTCATAAAGCCTGTTCTCCAGCCCCTTCACCAGCTTCGTTGCTCTTCTCTGACGCTTTTTTTTGATGCCTCCCAGCTCCTTCCTTGGCTCCCCTCCATGATGGCTCCTCATCCTTTCCCCCCTAGACTGCAAGCAACCCAGCTCACTCTTCTCTCACTGAACATTTGCCACCATGTCCCAGGCTTGAGTGCCCTGCGCCTGCCTCCTCTGCTATCCCATGTCCACCCCAGTGACAATTCCTGACCCATAACATCAATCCCTGGCAGGACACAGCTACCTCCTTCTTCCTGATTGTGATTAGATTCTAGAAGAATATTTTTCACTGTTAGAACAGTTAAATATCAGAATAATGAGCCTCATGAGGTTCAACAAGGCCAAGTTCAAGGTCCTACAGCTTTGTCAGGGCAATCCACTATTTCAGTACAGGATGGGGGATGATGTGATTGAGAGTGAAGAAGGAGTTGGGGATGCTGGTTGCTGAGAAGCTTGACATGAGCTGGAAACATGTGCTCGCAGCCCAGGGCAACTGTGTCCTGGGCTGCATCAAAAGAAGCATGGCCAGCAAGGTGAGGGAGGGGATTCTGTGGCTCTGCTCTGCTATCATGACACCTCTATTTGAATATTGTGAGCAGTTCTGGAATCTGCAACATAAGAAAGACATGGAACTGTTGGAATGGATCCAGAGGAGGCCATTAAGATGATCAGAGCGCTGGAGCACCTCTGCTGTGAGGACAGGCTGAGAGAGTTGGGGTTGTTCAGCCTGGGGAGACTTCAGATCAGCTTCCAGTACCTGAAGGTGCTACAGGAAAGCTGGGGAGGGACTTTTATTTAAAAGAACATAGAATCATAGAATCATAGAACAACCAGGTTGGAAGGGACCCATCGGATCTTCTAGTCCAACCATTCCTATCTAACACTAAACCAAGTCCCTCAATACCTCATCCACCCGTGCCTTAAACACCTCCAGGGAAGGTGACTCAACCACCTCCCTGGGCAGCCTATTCCAATGCCCAATGACCCTCTGCGTGAAAAACCTCCTCCTAATCTCCAGCCTAAATCTCCCCTGGCGGAGCTTGAGGCCATTCCCTCTCGTCCTGTCCCCTGTCACTTGGGAGAAGAGTCCAGCTCCCTCCTCTCCACAACCTCCTTTCAGGTAGTTGTAGAGAGTAATGAGGTCTCCTCTCAGCCTCCTCTTCTCCAGGCTAAACAACCCCAGCTCTCTCAGCCGCTCCTCATAGGGTCTGTTCTCCAGCCCCTTCACCAGGCTTTAAACTGGAAGGGGGAAGACTTAGACTAGACATTAGGAAGGAATTATTCACGATGAGAGGGGTGAGGCAGTGGCGCAGGGAAGTTGCGGGTGCCGCTCCATGAAAAGTGTCCAAGGCCAGGTTGGATGGGGCTTTGAGCAGCCTGGGCTGGGGGGACACGTCCCTGCCCACGGCAGGGGGGTCTGAAGTGGATGGTCTTTAAGGTCCGTCTCAATCCAACCCATTCCACGGCTCTGTGATCTCCCTAGGCAGGGGGTGGGCTCTCCTCCCGGTGCCGCTGGCCCCTTTGGTTCCCGCCCCGCTCCCTGCCGAGGGTCCCGCCCCGTCCCCGCCCCGGGTCCCTCCTCCGCCCGGAGGGCTGAGGGGCAGAGGAGGCACCGGCACCGGGCGGGGCTGCCGGTCGCTCGCTGCCCGTCCAACGGATTATTAATCATAATAATTAAAAAAAAAAAAAAGAAAAAGCAAACCCACATTTCCATCAAAACAAAAAGCGAGGGGAGGGGGGCGCAAGGAGAGCGCCTCAAGTTCTCCTCCTCCTCCTCCTCCTCCTCCTCTTCTCTCCTCTCCCTGCCCGCAAGGTAAGGCAGCGCGGGGCTCGCCGCTCCCGGGCTCTTGGAGCCGCCGGGGGTCGCGCCCGGGGGTCCCGGCTGCCCTGCCTGACCCCGGCCGGGCTCCGGCCCCCTTTGTCACCGCGGTCCGGGGGGACATGACGGCGCCGCGGCGGAGCGGGGCGGGGGGACCCGCGGCACGGCCCCCGAGCGCAGGTGGCTGAGCGGGGAAGCGGGCGGCGAGCATCCCATCCTCGGCATATCCCCCCGCATCCCTCTCGCACCCCCCAGCGTCCCCCTCGCATCCCCCCTCAGCATCCCTCCCTTATCCCCCCAGCACCCTCTCAGCATCCGCACCCCAGGTATCCCCCCTTATCCCTCCAGCACCCCCCCGCATCCCTCTCATATCCTCCCCTTATCCTTCCAGCAACCCGCCGCATCCCCCTTCTTATGCCCCCATCAACCCCCCTTATCCCCCCCTTAACGCCTTCTTATCCCCCTTCTTATCCTACCCTGTTATCCCTCCCTTATCCCCCCTTCCATCCCCCAGCATCCCCCATCATCACCCTAACATCCCCCCCTTATCCCCCTGTTATCCCCCCCTATTATTCCCCCTATTATCCCCCCTTTAACCCCCCCTTAGCCCCCCAACACCCCTCCCCTTCCCCCCCCACCCCATTATCCCTCCCCTTTTCCCTCCCTTATGTCCCCCGGCATTCCCCCGGCATTCCTCCAGCAATCCCCCAACATCCCCTCTATTACCCCGCTATGATCCCCCCCTATGGTCCCCCTCTGTCCCCCGTTGTCCCCGCGCCGCCGGCAGGGGGCTCGGCTGCCTCGCCGTGGCGGGGGCAGCGCTTGGGCGGGGGGGGGGGGGGGGGCGCACACACACATCGCTTTGAGTTTGGCATCACCCGAGGGGGAGGCATCGCCTGGGGCTTAGCATAGTCCTGGGGGGCAGTAACCGAGACCCCGGGGGGGTGGGGTGTTACCGTTTTGGGGGGAGCATCGCCCTGGGAGGGTGACATTGCTTTGGGGGGTGACGTTGCCCTAGGAGCGGGTGGCATCACCCTGGGAGGGGTAACGCAGTCCTGAGGAGGGGGTAGCATCGCCAGTGGAGGGGAAGGGGGGTGGTGTTGGGGGGTCTGGGGCTGCGAAGACTGGTTTTCAGGAGGGAAGGTAGGGCGCTTGGTCATGAAAATTGAAGCACCCCGGTGCCCAGCGTGAGTACTGGGGTGACCCATGCAGGGGCAGGAGCTGGGCTCCGCAGTTGCTGTGGGTCCCCTCGTGTCACCAGTTCTTTGCGGTCTCCTTCCTGGGCTCCCCTGGCATCACCAAAACACCTAAACTTCCTTTAAATGGTAGGGTTTTGGCCAGACCCGTTACTGTTGGTTTAGTGTCCAAGCCTGCAAAGATTTGTCCGTGTTCTAAAATTTATCAATGGTCAGATGTGCTTAAAGTGCTTTAAGTCCCCTGATGGAAAAATGTTTAGTGTGTGTACACTGCTTGTCCATCCATTTGCTTTAAATATGCTGAAGATGTGGCCTTATTTTCCATAACTTCATTTGGCTTTTTTCGATTTGGTGATTCTTAAGACTTTTCCACTGAGCGATATTCTAAGTATTATCTAAATAACATTTCATGTTTTTCATCCTTCATTGATAACCTCATTACAAAGAGCTTTGTGAAAGACAGAAATGAAAGGCTGCTGAAGAGGAAAGTGCTGCCTTTTATTTCCTGACTTCAGGAATAACTGAGGCATAACGTTTTATTACAGTTCTTGCTGCTGTTTAGAGCTGAGAGCAAAGCGAGTAGATGCATATTGCAGTTGTAGGTACAGTTCTATATTATATGACCCCTGAGAGGACAGGTATAAGCTTTCTGCTTTGCTAAATACTGTAGTGCACACTTAACTTTGGGTTTTGTTGAAGGGTTTGGGACATGCCCTCTAAATTAAAACAAGGGCAAGTCTTCTGTTGTTTGCAAAGCTTATAACGTAACCACTAGTGGTGTTAAAAAAAAAGATTCTTCAAAAATATTAAACCTTATCCCAAAGAACTTGCTTGTGAGTAGGACAAAAGCACTCGCACAGCTGGCGGATTAACTTTTTAAATACCTCTTCGCAAAGGAGTAAAGATTGTGTGGCAATACTCAGAGCTGCTGAGAAGTGTTTATTTATTCCTTGTTTTAACACTTGTGGATTTTGAATGCTTGCATACCTTTTCTTGTGGATTCTCAAGTGTTTCCAAAAAAAATGCTCCAGAAAGTCAATGAATAATGTTTAATATGTGCCTACTTGTTTAAAGAGTTGGGCTCCGGACCCTGAAGGTTTAATTAAACAACTGATAATACAGATAACAAATACAGTGTGTGTTTCTGTTTGTAATTGGTAGTGTCTGTGCAAAACAAATCTTTGGCTAAGACGTTCAACAGAAAAATTTAGTTTTAAAAACCAACATGTGCATACCATGAATTTTTATAGGTTGAGTTTGACTGTAGATAATGTAACAGTGAGAAATAATGATGATTTTTTGGTAAGGCATTTTTGAAGCCCAGGATGTAATACTAAAGGAAGCAAGCAGTAATAGGCAACCTGATTACTCAGCTTTTACTGCGATAATTAAAATATCTGAAGTCTCTTTAACATCTGATGAGCACATTACCGATGAAAGGAGGGGTGATCTGACTGTGTGGAAAGTTTGTCTAGAATTCAGAAAGCACGTTTGGTTCAAGGTCTTCTTAAACACACAACTATTGGCATTGATATTTGGACGTTCAGCAAGTCATGTCCAAAGTATCTTGCAGATATGAGGAAGAAGAAAGAGTGATTAATTTCAATCTCCTGAATTACACTATGGAATATAGGGAATGAAACTATTTTTTACTTGAAATCTGGAAAGAAATCTTTGTACTGTGAAGCATATCATGTTACGAATGCTAGGCTGTTCATTCATTGAAAAATCAGACTCAGTGTAATGTTCAAAAATATACTCTAGGTAGTCCTGTAACTGAAAAAAAGAGGATTGAATGCATTTCTTCATAATTTTCAATGTTTCTAGGAAATTTTAAGTAGGCTTAGAACTGTAAGGATTTTACTTTCAGCAGTGTAACCTTTTGTAGTATCTTTCACATTAAGCATTTTAGAGTGTTTTTTAAAAGTGCCTTTATGCTTTGTTTGGTGCTGTACCATATGTTTTGTATTTAATTCTTTGAATGACCACTTGAAGTGCAGCCAACTTGGGGTGAATGTGGCAACTGTTAACTAGCGCTTAGCAACAGTGCACAATAATCAAGACGGGAAGTGAGGAAGAATACCATGTCTAATTGAAACTACAGGGGGCACTTAGGTAGGTAGGATGTAATTAACAAAACCTGGAGCTTGGACGTAATATTAGGCATCACATCTTTACTCATGTAAAATGGCCGGAAAAATAATTAATGTAACAAACATGTTAGATTTTTCATTTTATACCTCAGATGAATTACCTCTTTGAGATGTATATGTTTAGCCTGCTCTTGCATAATCATTTCTTGCACATAATCAGAAGACACATTTTCCTTTGCTCCTGAAATGGAATTGTGAAAAGGAGGACTGTTGAGAAGACTGACAAATGAAGGAGTAATAAGCCTTGACATTTTGACAATGGTGTTTTTTAAAGAATTAGTCCCGCGAACTAGAGTTCGTTAGATATCGTAAGTGATTAAGATATCTCTAATATTACAGTGGTAGTCATGAAAGAACACAACATTTTTATAATTAACATGTTGGTTTTGTTTTCTGTAAGTGTCACTCAAGTCCTGTCTTGTCATGATGTTCCTTAAAGTGTTGTGAAAAGTGTTGCCTGCGAGAACATTTGTTTAGAACAGTCTTACCTAAATTGTTTCATTTTTTAAAAATTCCAAACCCGATCATTTTCTTTCACAGTGTATTCTATCTGGAGATATATTCATGGACCAATTTTATATCTTTTATATCCCAAACGCATCTTATTTTCAGAGTTCTTGGAAATATCCTCATATAATAAGGAGAGAACTAGTAAATAAATTCTGAGTGAGTAATTACAGAATCTCATTTGCGGCTCTTGAGTTTGGCTAGTAAAGCCCCTGTTAATGGAGTCCAGCTTGCAGGTAGGTAGTGAAGATGGCCCAAAAAATGAAGCCATGCCTATAGTGGTGAGCTGTTCAGTAGCATTAGGCTCTTAATGTTTTAATAGAATAATTAGAAGTTTTTATAATGCAAAAAAATCTTGGAATATCTGCTGGAAGACCTTGTGGATGGCAGAAATTTGGAATAGTGTTGATTCATAATGGTGTAGCCAAATTCTGTACTGTCCTGGTTGATTTGGTAGTATCAAACACAGGTATGGAGTCCTTCATAGAAAGGTTGCTAAAATGTAATGATTTTTAGTTTGAGTAACTCCTGAAACCACATCAGCTGATTTCTCTTGTCTTACAGAGCTTACACAGCTTCTGTGAAATTCTTCTGCGACATGAGAGGCTACAGAGAGTTATATAAGTGACTACTTTCATGGAAGTGTATTTCATGTAATTCTCATTGGTCTAACTCTTTAAGTCCCATAGCACGTCAAAGATTTAATGAAAAAAACCCTCCATATACCTAATCTGAAGATTTTACAGCACATGCTGTCAAATGCTTTGGTTAATTTGCAGTTAATCAATGTTTAAATTTTTTTTAATTGCAGTTATGCTACACTTAACTAATAAAATATTCAGAAAATGTAAAGGGTAGAAAGAATCATAGAATCACTGGGTTGGAAAAGACCTCTTACATCGTTGAGTCCGACCATTCCTATCTGCCATAAGAACTGTATGTTGTGACATAAAGTGACACAATGAGTTAGATGGCAGGGAGCAGCCTGAGTCAGTATGGCAAGATCTGATGGAAACAATTAATATTTCCCATGTAAGATTTTAGAGAGATTATTTTGAGGTAGTTTTTCAAACTGATGGGTCTATGAACAGCAAAACAATGTGGGCAGACTGAAGATACTGTTACTTAAGAGATTACTGGACATCTGTTCTAGCGGTTCCGTGAACAAGCCTGGAGCAACTGATTTATAAACTGCTGTGCAGAGATCCTCATGTTCTTTCTCTTGTCTCCACTATAGTCTGTTATTAGCTTTTGTCAGTACCGTTGACGTGATCTGAGCAGAGCACATTGGGCCAAGTGAAGAAGTTGGTTACTGAACGTTACTGTGGTCTGAAATGATTTCTAATATTGTTAGTGGGGTTTTTTTCATTTTTTTTAAATGAAGACTCATTTGTGCATCTCGCCAAAAGTAATAGGACTGGAATGTACTGCATGAAGTTTTTAAGGTTACTTAGATGACTATTTTAAACTGATACATTTAGGGTGGCAAATGCAACCAAACATTTTGTTACTACCTCTTGTCTTTGTGCACTGAATTCTGCTGCATCTCCCTCCTCAGCATGAATTTCTCTGTTGAATGGAGTGTGCCCCACTAAAATTTCCAAGAAATTTGGAGCCTTCTTTGGAAGAAAGCTTAGGCTGCCAGTTTTTGCTAAAACTATATAGCATTTAAGTTTGTCTTTGTAAAGAAGTATTAATCTGCATATGAAACATTTTCCTGCTTACGTTCTACATACTTGAGGTTCAGTAGGCCTCCCCTTCTTTTTCTTTCATAGTGCTACTTCCAGCTATGAAACTTGCTTTCTTGTAGACTTTGATCTCTAGACATGAGGAAACCTAAGGAGACCTTTGACAGGAATTTGATAGTTAAATTATGCTTTTAATTTGGTGATGTTCTCCCCTTAATTCCGGCTATTTTTTAAAAAGATAGAGATGGTTCATATATAGTTTTAATGTCAACGTTTAGTGAGACTATGTATATTTAGAGTTATATGGTCTCTTTCTTGTTGTGTTATCAGTGGAGTGTTTGGAAATTATTGCATGCCAGATCCTCCACAGTCTTGGTAATAAAGAGGAGATGATTGCTTTTTTAAAACTGTAATGTGGCACAGCAACCTTGGCTTAGTGAGATCTGAGCTCTTCAGTGCTTTTTCCATCATATCTGCTTCAGAGAGGTGTTACAGTGGTAAGGAAGAGCAGCTGCTAGGAGCCGAGTCCAACTGCTTGGTGGTTTGGGATTTGCAAAGAGTCAAGTGTTCAGTTTCCAGTCCTAAGCCTTGTGCCCTCCACTGCCCTTGTAGTGCTTTGTAGCTATTAGTTCTCAGCTTACTTTCTCCTTAGTGATAAGGTGTTTGTTTTAGAATGGTATTTTACAGAGTACAGTTGCATCTCAGTCTTGTGGTTCAGGAGATTGTGCCATCTGCTTTTACTGCTTTTGTTCCTGCATTACTGACCATCTCCCTATGGCTTGTCAGAAAGACCTCAAATTCTGTGTTCCTTTAGAGCTACAGGTGCCTTTATTCTGCTGTCCTTTCACACTTGCAGTCCAGTTTGAGAGCAGCTATTTCGTAAAGGAAGCTTAATCTTGTAATTTATTTAAACCACTTATATAGAATCAAATTCTTATCAAAACTAGGTGATTCCTTTGAGAATAGTGGACATTAGGTTGCGATTTTTTGAACCACAGTGCTCTTCACTGCATCAAAAATAGGGAAACAGCTTCCTGCCAGTCACGTTATATGTGGCCTTTAAGAGCATGGTCATTTCCTAGTCTTGTAAAAAATGGTTTAAAAAATCTCTTTGTATAGCTGAAACGTTTAAGACATTATTGTTGTTACTCTTTCTAATCTTAATCTCTTAGAGGGAAAATTGTGGCTGTGTAAACAATGAGAAACTAGTGATAAGTACCGGCTCATGGAGGACCAATTTTGAAGAAAACCTAAAGGGAGGGAAGGACAATGGCAGAGGCATCTAAGAAGACTTTAATGCCTTGGATAGAGGCACTCAGAACTACCTAAGAGGTATTTAAAACCAGAAATTAAGAGTAAAAAATGTGCATATCCTCACAGTCCTAATTGCAGCAGTTTAAGTAAATTTTAAATGTTAGCTTTTGCTGATTTTTTTTTAATAAGAGAGTCAGCTCTCAGTTCCCAAGCCTCTCAAGAGAGGAAAGATGACTTGCCTGCCAGACTGTTATTTCCCCTTCTTCCTCTAGGTCTACAGTCATGATTTTGGCAGATGTGGGAGACAAGTTGGGTTTCAGGGGCACCAAGATAAAAGCATTAACTATTGCAAGCTTTTGTGTTGAGAGCTATGGGATCTTTTGTAATGAAAAAGCAGTACGTCTAAACGTAGATTTTGTTATTCTATAGCGTTGACTTAGTAATTCTCGCTACTGTGTGTCTGAGAGTGTTTGGGCTGCTGCACAGAAAATACATAGGTATTTACCTCCTCTGGAAGTCCTCTGAGTTCATTTATATATGTATGTACATACACACATAGATGAATGAATGAATGAAAGAGGAAAGGACGGGGATTAGAAATTCTGGAGTCTACTGTCATAGTGGTCCATTGTCTTAATGGATCATAGGATTCTTTAATGATTGCTGAGATGGCTTATGCTAGTCTGAACTCTAACACTTGTGTTTACAGTTTGCCTTTCTATGTGTCGGTGACTAGACCAGGAGTTCTGAGTATGTAGTTGATGTGCTACAAGTAATGTTATTCATAACAGTATGCCTAGAAAGCTCTTAAACAAAAGCTACCACCAAAATTCATTTCAATTTTGAACAGCAGATGTGACCATGTGGCAAAGAAGCCTGAGATAAAAAAAAAATAGAACATTCTTCTGACTGCTCTGAGCTCTCATAATGAATCAGTGTTTGCTGTTGACTGTCCAGCATGGTGGTTTTATTGAGAAATACCTGGTGCCTGATGGCTGTGCTGGCCAGCTTTCTGTCAGGCCTGGCTTTGGGGTGGTTGCAGTTGTGATTCATATTTGTTGTAGAAAGAGGGAGGCTGTGCTTGTAACAGGGGTTAAACACTCCCTCTGCAGTGCAGTGTAGGTTTTCAGCTACATTTTCTGTCACTGTAGTAAATTCATTTCTGATTATGTGCTAAGGCCAGACAGATTAACTGCCGAGTTGAACTTGTGGCATTACATGTGTGTGTGCTGCCAGAGTTCCTTCTGCTGAAAAAGGCAGATCTGTGTAATCTGTAGGTTTACAACAGTTGAAAATTCATCCTAACATTGTTGCTTTGATTGTCTTCTTAAAGGGGGGGGGGGAAAGGTTTGCTTTTGATCACTGTGTTTAAAGGATGCTGTGCCAGCAGTGTAATGAATAAGAATTGTCTTTCAGTTTTAGTTAAAGACAGTATCCCTCCAGATGCTTTTTTAATTAAGTTGCCTTGTGGAAATGGTCTCAACTTTAAATTCAGTAACATGCAGTTCAGGGTCTTGAGGCGGAAAAAGAGAAAGGATTGCAACAGATGCTGCATAGTTTTGATACTTCTGATATCTGATGGTATTGATACCTCTAAGCTTGTGTTCTTTACTCTAATTCACTATATAAACAAGTACATGATGAACCTCAATGTATAACCTTGACACGTGACTGGATCTTTGTTTTTTAGTTCAGTAAGTAGCTTGTCCAAATTGGAAACATGAATATTGGGGAAACAGATAAAGTATTTGCATTTTATTTTGTTGAGAAAATACATATTTTGCGCCTCAGACTTTTTAAGAAACAGACCTTCAGTTCTTGTTTCATTGCATTCCAGCTGTTAAAAACCAGAAAACCTCATATTTAAACTTGACAGGTTAATAAGTCAAAACTATTGATGTGGATCAACCATGAACCAAAGAAGCGTTTTACTTTCATGGGATTTCCAATATGGCCCTGCCTTGGGTATGAGGTTGAACTGCTTGACCTGCAGAGGTCTCTTGCAACACAAATTATTCTGTGATTCTATCGTTTGCTATAAAATAGGGTAGTACAAACCCCATAAAAGTAGGCAGTATTACCTATTGGTAAGATGCAGCTTCTTTAAACAATTCATCTAGGCTGAGGGCTTTGAAAGGAAAGGAATAGGCTACTGGCAGCAGGAACTGTTCTGGTAACCTGATTTTCTCTGTCTTCTTTCTGGCTGTTTTTCTGCTGTGTGCTAGATACGCTTTCTGGACCTCATCAGAATTATATACCAATTGCACATCCAGTCACAGAGACCAACGGAGAGGCACAGTGAGTTCTGGCAGCTGCCTGCAGGTGTTGTTGTGTTACTGGCTGGCAACACAGAAATGCACTGGTGATTGAGGCATCATTGGGCGTATGTTAATAGGAAGGCTGCAAAGCTTGAGTGACTCCATAAGAGTTTGTTGGTCATGTGCAGGATGGAAGACTGATCTTCAAAGCGTAATAATGATACCTGATGTATTGATTTTGATGTGTTGTCTAGAATCAGTCATTCTAGATTGATGGTCATAATCAAACATCTGCATCTAAGGAAACTTAAAATAAACCCAGTACTGTTAATTTTAAGCCTTTTCGGGACTGAAAAAAGCATGCATGAAAAGGAGATATTATGCTATTTCAATCAATCACTTCTACTTACTGACTTGTTAATTGGTGAGATTTGGGAACTCCTGTTCTCAGTTACATGTCCTTGTGCGTCTTTCTGATAAATGAGTTGTATGTGTGTCTGCCTGTTTTATTTTGATGGATATATTGATGGTTACGTGATGATTTGGTATGAGGGTTGCAGTGTCCCCCTAGCTGCCATATTCTAACTGAGCATACTCTGTATGCAGAGGGAAAAAAGCCAAGTGTAGAAATAAAGGGGTTGTGGTTTTTAATTCCAGTTATGAAAGGAGGGGTGGAGGCCAGACGGCAATATACTTTTTCCTGGTCCAATTGATTATCTGAATAAACCATGGGAGGATGAGTTTTATTACATTAAAAAAAAAACCAAAAAAACAAGAGGGAAAGAAGAACTAGAAATTGGCAACTAGAGATCAGATGTGCTTTGAGAAACTATGTTTTGGGAAGAAGGTGACTGGCAAGTTAACAAGGTCCAGAGAGCAGAACTGTTTTGTTATTCATAACTAATCCTTTGCCCCAAGGACACAAAATGAGTGTATTCAAGGCCAGTGCCTGGAAGGAGGCTGGCCTCAGGATGAATGCATTAAAACAATTCTGTCCTCCCTGTTCCCAAGTGCAGTTCATGCTGAGAGGGACTGATACACTTCTCATTAAAAAATGCTTGTTGGAAATTAGGTCTGTTCTGTGAGTTGTCACAGTGCCTTTCTGATCTGGAATAAATCACATAAACTGTTTCTTGCAGCTGGCTTGCAGACATCAGAGAATACACTCGTCGATCTTCTTGTGTCGTACTGTCATTGTGCGTGCCAGGAAAAATACCCCCGAACTATGAATACATAAGGATAAGATAGTTTAAGAGTAACCACCTTTTTTAATGTCAAACTGGTGAGTAAACAGTTAAATGCAGTGTCACCATATAGCTGTATGAAGGATAATATTCTGATTATGATTTTCGTCGTTTTGGAAATGAGGTTTGCAGTGATCAGTTTCAGTCATTCCTGGCTTACCTATCCCTGGTGTTTTGTAATTCCTCTTCTGTTTCTACTGCTAGACCTACTTAACAGAGGTTTCAACTGATGGTCACTGTTACTTAACATTATATTCCGCTTCCCATCATTTATTGGAGGGAAGCACTATTAAGATTTTAAGAAGGTTTTTGTATTCAGTTGATCTTTGGGTTCCACTTCTGGTACTACTGAATTACTTGCTATTGAGAAAACATGATTTTGTAGCTTTAGCTTAAGCTTATTGCATCGGATTGGAGAAGGTCAGAGGTAACTGAGGATTGTTGTTGTGTTCCAAACATGGCCAACTGCTATTTGCTATTTGCTATTTTGCTATTTGCACAGCAAAAAAATGATGGGGGATTGGTTTGGATCATTTCCAGATAGAAACTTTATTTTGCTGGACAATGGCTTAGTTTGAGATAAAAAGTCAAGTTAAACTTAATAGATCAAGTTGGAAGACATAGAGTTCTAAGCTACCAGTTTGAGAGGTAGAGAATCCAAAGAAAATCTGTTGGTTTTTTTTTTTTTTTTTTAAGAATAAGATACTGGAAAGCAGGCACCTCAGACCTCACCTCACAGAATTATAGAATTACTGAGGGAGATTTGAGGTAAACTTGCGTCCCTTTACATTTCGACCAAAAAAAAAAAACAGGCAGTGTAACTAGGGATTCCACCTTGGTCAAGGAATACAGAAGTTTGTTTGGTCACTGAGGGAAAGCACAATAGCATACTTAAGAGGGGAATAGGAAACAACTTTTCTTTCCCCTCTTATGTGGTTATTTCTGTCTTGTCATGGCAGAGTGATGTGAAGGACAAATATTTGTGAATGTAAGGCAAAAAGCCTCTTCTAAAACTATGAAAAAAGCTTATGCAAAATAACAATGTAGGGTGTTTTCGCATATGATGGATTATGCACTAGTATGTAAAGAATATGAGGCATCTGTTGGCATTTACACTGACGTTCCAAGGAAACAAAAGCATTGCATTTAATATTTAATTTAATATACTATGGCCAAATTAATAACATGCATTACAGAAAAATTGTAGGGGTTTTATGTCATATTTAGCCAAATTCTGAATGTGTTAAGAGGAATCATTATTCATTAATTACTCTGGGATAGCTATCATTGCCAGCCCAATCAGGGAGCCTTAGTAAAAAAGTGGATCTCAGCTACAGGAATCATGCTAAGCTGTGTAAGAGGCAAGGAAAAACAGTTGTAAAAATGTTGAAGTCGGCCATGAATTTGCATAAATTGCAACTTGCTTTCCTTTGAATGCTCGGGGTGATATTACAATGTGGAGTTGGGTCTGTAGAAGACTGTTTTACTTCCAAATTGTGCTACTGAGAGAAGACACATAGCTTCTCCTCACCACAGTTTCCCTTTATCTAAAACAATAATGATAGTAGTCCTGGGAGTTTTTTAAACACTGTATTACAGTGATGATTAGCCTTTACAGTCTCCCGTGAGCCTGGAGACTTAGTTCAAGTCTTCTGTCAGGACTTTGGGCTGTGGAGCATAGTGCTTCAAGTCAGGAAGCTTTAGACATAGTAGACCAAATTGTGTTCTTGGCATACGCAGAAACAGTTATTAATTTGACTCTTGTGTTCAAACCTTCTGTTTAATTTCAATCAACTTTAATTAACTGAATTTAAATGTCTCGGTTTCTAGTTTCCCTGTGAGATCTGGTTACCATGTGCAGAGAGCCAGGGCAGTGTCTCCACCAAGCTGGCTTTGTGGTGAGATGGATTCGAAAGTCCAAGGTCCCTCATCTGCGAAGCAGCCCACAGTTGGGGATTTATGTACACAGTAGACGTTCTCACCGTTATCTGAGTTGGTGATGAAGGGATGCATGAAATACCCGATGAAAACAGGCTGGGCTGTGTCTCACAGAAGATGTTCAGCTGCAGTAGTTGAGGAGGGAGTAAATAAAGCCCTGGCTGGCCACATGCTGTCACAACTTTTTCCCTCCTCCCATACCCTTTTTTTTCTTTTCTTTTTTCTTTTTTTTTTTTTTTTAATTTGACCATGTGTTTTCACAGTCTAAGTATGTGTCAGTGGTAATCCAGGCTCTGCACTTTTAAAAGATGATTATCCAGTTTGTTGCCGAAGTGGGACTTTCTCGTCCTCATTTAATTTTTGTGAGGGTCATGATTATAAACCTTTTCTTTTTTTAAAAAAAATAATTTTATGGCAGATTATTCTCTCTATATGACAAAATTTAACTACATCTCTTTTTGTGGCCTGCTGGCCTGTTACCAGTCAGTATGATGGAGGTGGGGGTCAAACAAACTGGTTTGTACTGTGGGTGCTAATCTGAATTTGAGAGCCACTGTCCTTTAGCCCCTGGTTCCCTGCTCCCCTCCCCCTCTGCCTTCCTCTCCACATTGGGTCTCTTTCTCTTCTCCACCCCCTTCCCCTTCTTTCCTCAGCAGAAAAGTAAATGCTGATTATCTTTTTCTGCTCGTTCTGTACCCTGAATAGCTGGTTCTCACTTAGGGTGGTTGATGTACTGGACAATTAAAGCTCTGAATATTCTGAATTAAAGCTCTGATTTCTAAGTGCGCTCGTTTGTACATTACTGTGGTGCTTTCAGGGGATTCAATTTTATGGATTTTTACGTGTTAAAGCAGATACGCTGTTTTATAATGAGTTTTTAAAAGGGTCACCTCTCTTGTCAGGGTGTGATCGCATTCATTTTATATATTTATTTTATTTTATATAGAATAGTTTGGCTCGGAAGGGGCTTCAAAGATCATCTAGTTCCAGCCCCCAAAACAATCATCAGGAATTGTCCTCCTTGGCATGGTAATTTCTCAGGTCTCCAGTGAACCTTGGCCAAGCAGGAAGGGGTTACTAACTAAGCACTGAACCTCTGCTTGTAACCCACCTTCGTGGTGGCTGTCATAGCCTGAGCCACCTTCTTACCTGAAAAAAAAGGAAAAGTGGGTAGTGGGCACACAGAAATGCATTGTCATCTCATGTAATAAACCCTTGTACCTGTTATTTAAAAAAATAAACCCACAAACATACCGCCCTAGCAGACTGAAATGTACGTATGTCAGGGAGGAGGGGAATAACACGTAGGAAAAGATTTATGCCTTCCTTTCGGCTGTTGCTTGGTAACAGAAAATGCCTCTTAAGCCTATTTTTGGAGAGGGGAGGGGTGAAACTTGATTCAGTGACCATCTGTCCCGAGCTGGTTGATTTCCTGTTGAGCTCTCCTTTGTTTCTGTCAAACAATTGATTGTTACCCTTTACAGATAAGAATACTGTTGGTGACATTGCCCTGAATCAGCAAGTTGGCTTGTGGCAATCGCAAACCAGACCTACTAATTTAAATATGTATATTTTTAGTGTTTAAGGGATTTTATTTCTTCCTAGGTCACTAACTGTGGGTTTGCTGGGGTTTATTTATCTGTTTTGTGGTTTTGTTTGGGGTTTTTTTTCACCAACTTGGGCAGTGCCTATCAGTACAGTAGGCAAGGATAATAAATGGACCTGAAACATTACTTAAAGATGATGTAGTAACGTCCTATTTTTTAGTCTGAACTCATTGGGAAAAAGCACCCATGGCTTTGGGTAGGTTAAGGGGTTTTTTTTTGTGGGGCGGGGACAGACAGAAGTTAATTGAAGTCACTATTGAAGAACTCCCCACTGTTTCTGAGAAAACAAACCCCTAGATTCTTCATTGCAAATGGAATATTTGCTATTGTTCTTGCTTAATTGTCAAAAAAATCATTCTCTGTTTGAGTACGTCCCAAGTCCAGTTCTCCCAGCACCTGGGGTGAGCGGTTGAGTCCACAGCCTGTGCAGATGACAGAGCAGTTAGAATACAGGCCTGCACTTATCTTCATGCTTTCTCGGGTCAGGTTGTACTGCGCTTCTCCCATTAAAACAGATCTGATGTGTCGTTTGTTCTCAGATAAAACCAACTACAGATCTGTCAGTCAGAAGGCACAGCGCCTGTGGCTTGCCTTACATGCAGGAGGGCAGTAATTCTAGAAAGAGAAGTAGGTAGAAGACTGGCTTCTGCTTGCATTCACCTTCTCATGTTGCTGTTGCAAGGATGGAATTATTTATGTATATTTTTGCCTTCTCCTGAATGTAGTCATCCATAATCTAAGCAATGTTATTCAATGTCAAGGTGTCCTGCAGGGCTTTTCTTTTGGGAGGGGGAGCACAGAGGTAGGGTCATGATCGGCTGCTTTTCCATACTGGGTGAGTTCTTGTGCGTTCTTTGAGCATGTTGTTGTTAAGATGCTCCTATTGCAGCCCTGACTCGGCCTCCATTTACAGAGCTGATAGTGGTGCGGTCCTTAATAAAAGTTTAAGAAATCTTCCTCTCCTGTGATAAAAAGACCTGTTTGTGGTTCACAGGAGAGAGTATGGTCAATTACTTTCTTCTGTAAGAGTAATGATGCTGTCCTTTCCTCTGCAGTCCACATCCCCAACTCCAAACCTATGTGCATTAAAGGTGAAAGTGCTGAGCTTCCCTTCTAGGAACGTTTGGCCGTCAGCGTGGCCATCAGTACAGCTGACAGGCTTTCCAGAGAGGAAGCAACAAGGCAAAGGTTTTTAGGGAGCCTTTTGTTTCCAACAAGTGGCTTTCTGAAGCCACTAAGTTGAAACCTAACTCTGTAAAGAAAAAAACACATTCTCAATGGAGATACATGGCCAACCACTTCATAGTCATCCATCACAGTACTCGTCTATTTTAGAAGCTATTCCCCAAGTAAATGCTTTTTTTTCAGGAGAGCTGCAGGTTTTGGGCATACTGGACTGAGCTTAACCTCTTTGCTTTGTGTTGGCTTGGCTACTAACTGAGCTGTTCCATTTAGACTACTTCTGGCAGCTTTATCTGAGTCTTTTTTTAGCTGTCCGAAAGTGCATTGCAGGATAACTGTTATTATGACAAGTTTTGCCCTACAGTCTTGTGGTCATCTATCATGCTGCTTGGGTGGTAGCTGTGGGTGGTGGGACTGCTTAGTCGTTGGCAGCAGTCTCTGTTGAGAGAATGAAATTTCAGGTACTGCTTGTAACTGCTCCTTTAGGTGGTTTCTCACCTTTTACAGTGAGGGATATCCACGGAGATGCTTCATAGGGGTTAGATAAAGTCAACATATTTAACTTTGGTTGCACTTCTGCTTATTCACAGTAAAGTCATTCTGAATCTACATACTGCTGGGACAGAATCTGCCTTTTTCCTTGCTGGAGGAACCTTTTCAAGAGCTGGCCAAGCAGTGGCAAACATGCCCACTCTGCTCAGGGTGGGAGTCAAGGCTGTGCCAGAGCACGCAAAAACTCTTGAGCGAAACCAGTCTAAAGACAGGAAGCAACATGTGATTAGATTAGGCTGAAGCTTGGAAAGAAATGGAATTTCTGATGATTTATGCAAACTCATACCTGATTTTAATAATATGATTCTGAGGTGGTTTGTATGCTAAAGAAATTAGTTTAAATAAATCTTCCTGGAAGTTTTTTTTTTTTTAATTTCTTAAAACTTGTAGTTACCTCTGGCATCCTTTTCTCTTAAAAAATATTTTGCCATTGTGCTTATTTTTTCTCATTGGCTAGAGAGCTGAATGATCAAAAAAAGAAGGGACTGACAGACCCGAAAACCTAGACTTAAAGTAATGTCTCAAAACCTGAGACTGCCTTCCTCCTTCATATGACTGTATAAAATGTGTTCTTTTCTAACCTACTGGCTCATTTCTGTTTGTGGATTTCTTTAACCATTGTAGAGAGGAGCCTGTTTCTAGATACATGATTGCCCTCAAGAGTGGGAAATAGCAACTCCTTTCTATGTGTATCTACAAAAACATGTGAATGGATCATGTGAAAAGTGTTCTTTCGTACAGAATGTCTAATTCAATTTAATCTAGGTATTATTTTTTATTTAATTTGGCAGTTACCTGGAAATACAGTGCTGGTTTACCCTGTGAGCAGTGCTTTGAGAGTATGATTTTGGTGTTTATTGATGATGTTTAATGTGACTCAGGCATTAATACAGAGTGGAATAAAAAGGAATCAGGACTATTGTGTGTAAAATGGGTGTTGCCACTGCGTGGTACTGCATTATATATGTGTGTAAATGACTACTAAAGGCCACAAATAAATGGAGGCAGTAGCTCTGGTCAAGGCTGTCCTGAAATGGCTGTTTCTGTGAATGGAAAAGAAATAATTTATCAGTTGGAAGAGAAGTTAGTGCATATAAGGCAAGGTAAGACCAGTGTCTATGAACTATTGTTACCTTCCAGACTTTATAATGCAAAGAGTTTGGTCATCATATGATGACCAATTGGGCCATTATTCCTAGGATTTTTTCCTCTCACTAAGCAAAAATATCATTCTTCCTTTCCCCTCTCCTTTTTCTCACCCTCTAATGCTGCTCTGTATTTAGAAAGCTGATCATGTAGAGAAAACTTAGTTTGAATTAACGAGTAGATGTTTTCATTGGCTCTATTGCTATGTATTTGTAATTTGTAGTTGACTGTGAAATTCACCGCTGAGGAGAGCAGCAGACTTTCTCTGGCTTTCTGAACAGGCCAGGTTTGTACTCAGGGGGAGGATGCTGTGGGCATAAAGCTGTGTGTGTAAAGTTCAAGGAGCATTTAGGTGTTCCAGGGGCTGGGTGTAACATAATTCCAGATAGTTGAGTTTCTACTCATTTTTCCAATGGTTTTGCCTGAAGCTTTTTTTCAAGAGTGTTTACCCAAGTGACTAGATAGCAGCAGAGAAAGGGGATGGACCTGGAATTAAGCCGGCTAAAGCCAGGAGCTGGGAGATCTTTGTTCTGTCCTGTCTTGACCACAAGCTTCCCAACAGACCTCTGTGGGGGTGGAGGTACGGATCTCAGTTCTTTATCTTTTTTTCTTTCTTTCCCCACTCCATGAATAAAATGGGAATACAGTGTTATTTAAATAAGCAACTAAATTCTTCTTAGTGTTGGTGTTGGATTAACATACCCCATAAAGCCTGTGAATTAACTGTGGGGTTGCAGAAATGTCCTGAGTGGGGATGTTGACTTTTTATTTTTCTTGCAGTACGTTTGTTTAAAGTGAATTATCTATTTAGCCCCTTGGTCTTATTCTTCTTTTTGGAATGTGGTTTATTAGTGATATACAGAGGGGTCAGCACATAAATAATGTTTGTTTCAAGGCTTGTTGGTTGCGGGGTGGGGGGGGGGACTCACAGTGAAGAGAGCTGTTTTGTTTGGTGTGGCTAATCAGGAGTGAGGCTGGAATTGCTCATAGCTGTCATTCAGGTTTTGTTTCAAAGTCCAAGGACCTACTGGGAAAAACAAAAAGCTAATGAAAGCTGACTGTATTTCAGCCCAAACCCTGTGGAATCCAAAATGATGTCCTTACATTCCGTGTATCCTTATTCTTCTGCATTCCCATGGTTACTAAGGTAACAGGTTTTTAGAGGCTTTACATCTTCATTGTCAAGTATTTGCTACACTTATTGTTGCTGTTTGCAGATTAGGGCAATTTAAACAATGCCTTTTGAAATGGGGACGAAAAATACCAAAAGAAATATAGTAGAAATAGATGTAATTAATCAATTACCCTCTCTTGTTGAAATTTTCAGTGCTGCTCCTCAGAAGCTATGTACAAAATGTCACACCATTTTAGTATAGGGATTTGGGGTATGGAGAAATGTATTGTTGTTTGGGGTTTTTTTAAGCCGTGTTAGTTACAGGACTCTTTGAACACAGATGTGAAGAGTAGCACATGTGACTTGGTGCCTTTTCCAACCAACAGAATTGTCATGATGAAACTTTAAGTTCGTATTTGCATCAGGGTTTTGCTTCCCCACTTATAATACATCTCAGACAGTTACCTGAATCTTGCAATCTGTGTTAATTTTGCATTCATGCATCTGTAAAATCATATTTTATGAATCAAGCAACCAGGAAGAAACAGGAAAATACTTTTTCTAAAAAAACCCTATAACTATGCGCAGAACTCTGTAGGCAAACATGTATTATTGATGCTCCTCTGTGTCCACTTAGCTCAAGCAGAAGTACACTTGTTCACATCTTCTCTGGAAAACTGGATTGCAGAGGAGACAGATACGTTTACAAATCTGACCAAGATTACAACTTTTTCAATTGATTTAGTTTCTGCTTGCTTTGCTGCAGCAGACTTCTGCATCTGTGGTAGGAAAGCTTTATTTTTTTCGTGCAAATGTTGACACAAAACTAGTGAGGAATTTTCTTTAAGCTGATTTATGGACTGACTGTTTTAGACTTGTTGGGTCATAGTTTTTTGTCTGTGAAATACAGATAATGACCACATGAGTTTGGAAGGAAGACTGTAGATCTTAGTATGTTACATAGAAAGTGCTATGGGAGATTTTGATGCTGTATAAATAAGATTACATGCTCAAATCGTGGCATGCAACATATAAGGTTAGAACTTTCCTATGAAAGTTCTAAAACTTCACGTTTTAGTTAAGGTGAAGTTAATTATATGATTTAATACTTTAATAATAATTTTTAAAGAATTTTAATTATGTATGCATTTTAATTTGAAAATCTCATCATTTATTGCAGTCATATAGCTAACTAGTGCTATGATCATATATTCATAACATAGTTTAAATAATGGCTATTTTTGTAGAAATAATGAAGTTTAAATCTTGTTTCACCAGTGTTTTTCAGTGTAATTTCTGTTTTACAACCATCCACTCCCCTTGCCTCCTGAACATTTTCTTTTTGCATTTTGCCTGCTGCATTTTAAAAGCTGTAAAGCAGTGGAGTCTGTTAACACCTCACTACAGAGCTGCCTGTGGTTGATGTTGCAAGAAGGATCGTGTGAACAGAGTTGGAAGAGGCAGAGGAAACTCTAAAACTCTTGTTAAAGCTCTGTCAGATTAAAAAGTATGGCTTCATACATGTTAAATCATTCACATTTCTGCTTTTCCTCATTGCTAGTAACTGAATTTGTTGAAACTGCTTACTATATATTCATGTGTGCAACCTGTGCTCATCTCTAATTCTGCTCCTAGAAGCA
Organism: Coccyzus lansbergi; assembly: GCA_033558105.1. Classification (NCBI taxonomy): domain Eukaryota; kingdom Metazoa; phylum Chordata; class Aves; order Cuculiformes; family Coccyzidae; genus Coccyzus; species Coccyzus lansbergi. The sequence goes on from JAUMJK010000709.1 coordinate 530,971, forward strand.
GCAATTCTGACTCTGCATAAAAGCCCTTGCTTAAACTATGTTTCATTAAAACAAAATATCCTTTTAATCTCTATGTTCTACCTTTCAGTGTTTCAGAATAAGTAATCTTACAAAGTAATTTTCCAGGAACAAGCAACTTTTTTTCCTGTGATTGAACAGAGTGTTTTTCATTTGTGTCTCTTGTGCTTTTGTAATAAAGCTGTGCAAGAGTAATCATCTTAAAGATTAGAGTTTTTGTGAGACTGAATGTGTGAATGGGGCTTAGGATCCAGTTTGAGATACAGTCTCAGACATCGCAGCTGTTTCAATGCTAGCTGTTGGCCATAGTCTGGAGCAGAACGTGTGCAGCCTAGGTATGGTATATAATGAGTTCTTTTTACCTGGCATAAATGAAACGTTTCTAGTTGAGAAGAGTCCTTCCGGACTGGGAAGGATACAGGTGTTGTTTCCTCTGTGTCTCCTTGACTCGAGTCCTTTGCTGTACACTCCAGAGCCCTTCATTGGACAAAACCATTCAGTGGCACCAACTGCATGTGATACTCCTGCACTGATGAAATAAATCACAGCCCCCTCGCCCACTGTCTTCATCTAGGCAAGGCTCTCACTCTGAGAGTATGCTGTTAGATAACACTTTTTATAAGGGTGGGTTATATAAAACAGCATTCTTCCTGCCTATTTGCAGCTAAATATAGTTTCTTTGGAAGCATCAGCTGAAGAGACCTTGTTAAGTGCTATTTTATTACAGTTTTGCAGATGCTGCTGACGGTGGTTTGTGCTTAGCTAGGCAAGCAGCCCCTCAAGTAGTTCCTGCTGTAGCCCCAGTATCAGCAAGAGGTAACTTTCTTGAGGTAGGTGAGATTAGGAGGCTGGTGTGCAGATGCTTTTAAGTACAGAGCAGATTATACTAGAAGAAGGCTGGTGACAGATGGGGGTGGCTGGCAACAGAGGGGTGAAGCCAAATGCAGACTGAATTATTCCCTGTGACGAAGAACAGAAGGTGCTTGGCAAGCATCTCTCACAAATTATCATTTTGACATGTTGGTAGGGAAGCCTTTAATTTGATTAGGTAATTTCCTTAAGAGTTCTACACGTGTGGTTGTTATATTGCTCTGGGCAAAAGTATGATTTGACATCAAAATGTCTGTGAATGTTAGGCTTTCTTACAAGCTATTGATAGCAAGAATTAAATCTTTTTGATAAATAACAAAAAGCTGATTGTGGGAATGTGAATATGGAAAATACATATGCTTCTGTGCGATTCCAGAAGGAACAGTAATTTTTTTTTTCCATCTCTTTTAAAGGTGTGTATAGGGCATAACAGAAATAAAGTATGCAATTTAAAAGATAATATACACTATGTACCACACAATTAGAAGTGTTTATTAAAATTTAAATTTTTGTGTTCATGATATCTTAATTTGTTTAAACCTATTGTCACATTTGTAGGGCTTCTTTTGTTTAAGTTCCCTGAAATATTTTTATAAAAAGAGGAGAGATAAAGAGAGGGGGAGAAGATTTCTGTATACCTTGTGAAGCTTTTGAGATCCAGTGCTACTGGTATTCAATATGTTGCAGTGGTCAGCTTACTAGGAGAGCCCGTAAATTCCTTAGTTTAAACAAAATAACCCCAACTCACCAAAGTGTTGTGGTTGTAAGGATAGATTTGAATGCAGAAGGGTCCACAAGAACTTGGTTTTTTTTATCAAAATAGAAAATTCATTTTGCAGTTTTACAAACTTGTAATAACCATTGAAAGTTAATTTGTCAGGAGGTGATAATAAAACTCCCGTCAGATTTTTTACATTCTGCATTTCCATTCCTTCCTTACCTGCTGGAGGAGGGATGAACACTCACCCCATCTCCAATCTAGAGAGCCCTCAGGGGAGAGAGGAGGGGGCCTCCACCACAGGGAGTGAGGAGCACGTCTGGGTGCTTTTGTATGCTCTGATGTTCCAGGTATAACCAAATATAATATAAAAGCATTTGTAGAGACCCTCAAGGGATCCTCATGCTTTGTGAATTAAAAAACCCCTTCCTTCTCTCTAATGCTCTCTCATCCAAAATAGAGGGTGTCTTAAGCAAAAATAGATTTAAATGGATTTTTTTAAAACCGTTTTTTCTTTTGGGTTTTTAAAGCATGTTTATTGTATTTAACAGTAGGCTTAATTTACCTTTTTTGTTTGTTTAACAGTAACTTTATGTTCTAATTAAACTTATCAGGCAGAGTAAATAAATGAGAACTGCAGAAGTGGAGCCACCAAACTGTAATAGAATCAAGAGCTATTTTTTACTGTACCTTGGTGGGTACTTCAGGCTCACAGGCTTAGATCAGCGTGTCCAGTGGAGACAGATATTGTTAGTTGCATAATGGGGAAATGCAAGCTTCCCTGACAGTTTGTAATAGGAATAAAAAAGAGAAAATGTCTATTAACAGAGAGAAACTGGTCTTCATAAAATTAGTGATTATAGAGGACCCCTGTTTAAGCAAGTAAGAGTAGTGTGTGCTATTTAAACTAGGCTGTCAAAAATGCTTGGCTAATTTCTGGGAAAAATTAATAATAAGGATTAGGGAAAAGGAATGTGATTTATTAATAAAATACTTATTGAAAATATGTAAGGAGTGTCTGAGCAGTTGAAAGTCCTTATTCTTTACTCCATCACTCTGAATTTTTGTTTTTGTATGTATTACCCTTTTGTATGTATTTGAGCTGTTCTAAGAGGTTTGTAGGTGGAAGGTAGATGAGGACCCTATGGCTGAGGCTGAGTTAAACCAGACCGCCCTGCAGCAGATGGATACCCTGCTGCTGGCCCCTGTTTGAGAGTGCCCAGCACACTTCTACTGCTGTCATACTGTGCTGGCAGCCAAGGAGCTGCTGGGTGAGGTAGGATCTTCCCTTGCTGTCCATACTCTTCTGTTTGGGATAGGGAGCTAGATCTAGGCTAAGGATTTCACTAGTACTTTATTCTTCCAAATACATAAATTAAAGAGTCGACTGAGGTTTTGCTAGTTTCTATGAAAAGTACATGGGTTTGCTTTTTGGAGAAGATCTGTTTGTCCAGAGCCAGAACCTACATGTTTTCTTAGGGCAGTTGTCAGTGCTGCCTTGGGCCTTGTAAGCAAACGCTTCTCAAACACAGGACGAAAGAACGTTCATTCATTATGTGGAAGTTAAAGTCTGAATAATAAAAAAACCCCCAATAATTAAAACCCTATTTGGTTTAGCGTAAATTGACAGCAAATGTTATATGTGGTTAAACAGAAGAGTGTTCCTTTGTCTAGTAATCTGTGGCTGGTGTTAAAAGCAACCGTGATCTTGCCATCCTAACAAATACGGTTTTAATCTCAACAAGATGCAAGGAGAATCTGTGTGTTATAAGAGGCAAATATTACATATGTGGTAAGCAGCTTGTAATAGTAGGTATCAGATAAGCTGCAGAAATAGATGCTTCATCAGGACTTCACACTGAATTTGACATGAAGTATTTTGGACTGAGATATCCTGATGACAGAATTCTCCACACTGCCCTGTTCAGTACTCAGGCTGCATCTCTCTCATGTTTTAAAATGGTGCCAGTGCCTTCTGTTAAGATTCTCACGCTTAGTTTCTAAGCAATTGCACGCAATAACTGGTGCTTCAGCCAGTAGCCTTTGGAAAAAGAATGAGAAAATGGCTGTTTAAATAACAAACAAACAAAAAGCTACTTATTTCTGTTTGAGATTTTGCTGTGCTAAGCTTCAGCTTTTGATTTCATTCCATTTTAGATTAATGGGCTGGGTAGTGCCTACAAGTATTCCAGACATGGCACTTAAAAGACACCATGTCCATTTATATTTATGAAAGTTGCAATAATCTGTATACCAGCATATCTAACACAGAGTCTAAGTGTGCTAGCTGAAGAGCTTGTTCTGTTCTTCTTTCCATAAGTGAATTACTTGACCAGCCCACATGCAATACTGCTTTTCTGTCAATCTAGATTCTGTTTTAAATTCCTTCTGAAAACTTCTCTTTCATGATACTCTTTAAGAAAGAAGTCTATCTAATGGAAACCTCTCTCTTAAAAATAAGTGTTCAGGACAAACTGAAATATGTAAATGCAATCATAAGAAAGTTAAACTTTCACCAGACACTAAGAACATGTTCTTCCCTTCATCCCCAGTGATTAGATTGTAGGATATCTGCTTGGTGCTTCATGTGTGTTTATATTTCTGTATTTATCTATCTAGAACTGTACAAGTAGTGCGTATCTACAACCTTGACAGTCAATTTGAAAACAGAATTTTCCAACTTTTAATTTTTTGTTGCTGTTAAACCTTGGTGTGGATTATTTCTTAAATGGAAGATGTTTGAATGCCCTTACTTTTAATTAGCAGTCAGAAGGATTAGTTATTGCGTACCTTTCCAGATCTTTCAGCAGTAAAATACTAACCTTTGGTGGGGCATAGGGTATTTGTCCCAGTAATATCCTGGTGTGGTTGAGCACCATAGAAAACAGTTGTAGTTCAAATACAAGTGCTCTTGAATTGTTTATGACCTTTTTTTTTTATCCCCCACATAGTTTGGCTGTTAAAAACAAATTGAAGTTAAACTTCGGTTTGTCTTAGCTGTTTGCATTCTTACACACTGCGTACATTTCTCCAGTTCATAAAGATTTTGAAGGCTGAAAGGATGGGTAAACCCAACAACATAATAATTGCTGGAATGTTTAGCATGCTCCTAACAAGGGAATTACTTCAGTTCTTTGTGAGTAAAAACAACCTGATGCTTTAGTAGATATATAATTTCTAGAGAAGCAGAAATGAAAGATACATAATTTTAAAATTTGCATAATCTGAAACTGAAGGTGTAAATTCTAGTAAGTTCCTGTTTGTGATTGTTCAAAAGAACTACTCACATGAGAAAAAGCTGCTCGCCTGGGCCACTAGGCAGTCTAGCAATTTATTCTCAGTGATGAAGGTGGTTAATGAGAAGGCAGAGACGTTGCAGGATCAGCCTGCATCCCTGACACACTCGCATCTCTTCAAAGGGTTATTTGTTGACAAACAAGAAAGTTCTTGCAATGTAAAGAAGTGTTGTGTCTTGCAGGGCACATTGAACAAAGATGGAATGAGAATAAGAATATTCTTTGTTTTTGATGAAGTTGTTTTCTCTGGGAGATCAAAATGCAGAAATTATTTGAGAACACTTTTGAGGCTGCAGGATTTTATCCACTTGATGTCTTTTTAAAGCAGCCTGTGCTGAAGACCATTTGCTCTCAGAGACAGGGATTGAGTAAGATGAGTCTTTCTCCTTAATAACAGTACATAAATGAAGGATTGATAATAAATGGTATAAACCTGTTCATTTTTTTCTATCCTTTTTCCTTCCTATAAACTGACTTCTGGAATTTCCACACACAGACCCTGCAATGAGATGGTGTGCAGCTTTCCTTTTTACCTAGAGGACAATCAAGTAGAGGTGTGGGTTGCCCAGGGTGGCCGTGCAGTCTGCCTCTTGGAGGTTTTCAAGGCTTGACTGGACAAAAGTCTTGAGCAGCCAGGTTCATTCTCATGGCTCACCCTGCTGCTAGTAGGAGGTTGGAATAGAAACCATCCAGCTTTCCTCCCTACCTGAATTATCCTATAATTCCAAGAATAACAGTTAAATCTGTTTAACCTAATTCCATATAGAGGGTAATTTTCAATATGGGTTCAACAAGAGCAAAATCATGTTCCATTGTATTTATCTTCAATGGGCCAATTAGTGTATGTGCTCCTATTTGAACCACTTACGCTCTTGATTTATCTATAAAATGTATATGAGAGCTGCAAGGTAAATTGTGCTTGGAGGATGTAGCTCCTGTTGCAGTTTTGCAAGCAGTGACCTTGGATTTTCAGCAGAGTAATGCTGAAGTGGAGTAGAGGGTTGGAATGACTCAGCCTATGGAAGAGCATTTCTGTGGATTCTGAATGATCTTTGTGAAGAATTAGAGTTTTAGAGAAATTCTTAAAGGATGTCTGTTATTGACATAGAATCATAGAATCATAGAATCACCAGGTTGGAAGAGACCCATCGGATCATCAAGTCCAACCATTCCTATCAGTCACTAAACCATGTCCCTCAGGACCTCGTCTACCCTGTGGCGATGAGGAGATTGAGTGCCTGTGGCTGTGGCGATGAGGAGATTAAGTGCCTGTGGGTTAAGATCAAGGGAGCCCATAAGAAGGGAGACTTTGTGATGCGAGTCTGTTACAGGCCACCCAGCCAAGGAGAAGCAGCTGATGAGCTCTTCTTTAAACAGCTGAGGTCAATCTCCAAGTCAGTGCCTCTTGTCCTTGTGGGAGACTTCAGTCTCCCTGATATCTGCTGGGAGTACAACACAGCAGAAAGGAAGCAGTCTAGGAGGTTCCTGGAGTGTGTGGAAGACAACTTCCTTGCACAGCTGGTTAATGAACCTACGAGGGAAGGTGCCCTCCTGGACTTGCTGTTTGTCAACAGAGAGGGGCTTGTGGGGGATGTGAGAGTAGGGGGTCGCCTAGGTCTTAGTGATCATGAGATGATAGGGTTTTCTGTCCTAGGTGAAGCAAAGAGGGTGCTAAGCAGGACGGTAGCACTAAATTTCCAGAGGGCAGACTTTGAACTGTTTAGAAGGCTGGTTGGCAAAGTCTCCTGGGAGACAGCACTCGAGGGCAAGGGAGCCCATGAGGGCTGGGAGCTCTTCAAAAAGGAGATCCTGGCAGCTCAGGAGAAAACCATCCCCGTGTTCTGGAAAAAAGGCCGGCAGGGGAAAAAACCAGCTTGGTTGAGTAGGGAAATCTTGAGTGAAATTAGAAAAAAAAGGAATATTTATAGGCTCTGGAAGGGGGGACAGGCCTCTTGGAGGGACTACAGGAGGGAAGCGAGGCTCTGTAGGGAAAAAATCAGAGGGGCTAAGGCTGAGCTAGAGATCAGATTAGCTAAGTCTGCAAAAGACAATAAAAAATCTTTTTATAAGTATATTAACAGTAAAAGGAGGACAAGGGAGACCATACAGTCCCTTTTGGACTCAGAGGGAACAGCAGTGACAGGGGACGAGGAGAAGGCTGAGGTACTTACTGCCACCTTTGCCTCAGTCTTTAATTGTAAAGAAAACTGTTCCCTCTGTGTAGATTCCCGGGAAACAGAGGAGCAATACGAGGCTCCCATAGTCCATGAGGAGGTGGTCAGAGCCCTGCTTGGCCAACTGGGCACCCACAAGTCTATGGGGCCAGATGGGATACATCCTAGGGTTTTGAGGGAGCTGGCAGATGTATTGGCCAACCCCCTTTCCATCATCTTCCAGCAGTCCTGGAAGACTGGGGAGGTACCTCTGGACTGGAGACTGGCTGATGTAGTGCCCATTTACAAGAAGGGTAGCAGGGAGGATCCGGGGAACTACAGGCCTGTCAGTCTGACCTCAGTGCCAGGGAAAGTCATGGAACAGGTGATCTTGAGTGCTATCATGAAGCACATGCAAGAGAACCAGGTGATCAGGCCCAGTCAACATGAGTTCACAAAAAGCAGGTCTTGCCAAACTAATCTGATCGCCTTCTATGACAAAGTGACTCAGCTGCTGGATGAGGGAAAGGCTGTGGATGTGGTCTTTCTGGACTTCAGTAAAGCCTTTGACACGGTTTCTCACAGCATTCTGCTACGGAAACTGTCAGCCTCTGGCCTGGACAGATGCACACTCTCCTGGATGGAAAACTGGTTGTATGGCCGGGCCCAGAGAGTGGTGGGAAATGGTGTTAAGTCCAGCTGGAGGCCAGTGACAAGTGGTGTTCCCCAGGACTCAGTGCTAGGTCCAGTCCTGTTCAATGTCTTCATCAATGACCTGGATGAGGGCATTGAGGGTATCCTTAGCAAGTTTACAGATGACACTAAACTGTGTGCAAGTGTCGATCTGCTGGAGGGTATGGAGGCTCTGCAAAGGGACCTAAACAGGCTGGACTGCTGGGCAGTGTCCAACGGCATGAGGTTTAACACGGCCAAATGCCGGGTCCTGCACTTGGGGCACAACAACCCTATGCAGAGCTACAGACTGGGAGAAGCCTGGCTGGAAAACTGCCAGGAGGAAAGGGACCTGGGGGTGTTGGTCGACAGCCGACTGAACATGAGCCAGCAGTGTGCCCAGGTGGCCAAGAAGGCCAATGGCATCCTGGCTTGTATCAGAAACGGTGTGACCAGCAGGTCCAGGGAGGTGATTCTCCCCCTGTACTCAGCACTGGTGAGGCCGCTCCTTGAATATTGTGTCCAGTTCTTGGCCCCTCAGCACAAGGAGGATGTTGAGGCTCTGGAGCAAGTCCAGAGAAGAGCGACGAGGCTGGTGAAGGGGCTGGAGAACAGACCCTATGAGGAGCGGCTGAGAGAGCTGGTGTTGTTTAGCCTGGAGAAGAGGAGGCTGAGAGGAGACCTCATTACCCTCTACAAGTATCTGAAAGGAGGTTGTAGAGAGGAGGGAGCTGACCTCTTCTCCCAAGTGACAGGGGACAGGACGAGAGGGAATGGCCTCAAGCTCTGCCAGGGGAGATTTAGGCTGGAGATTAGGAGGAGGTTTTTCACACAGAGGGTCTTTGGGCATTGGAATAGGCTGCCCAGGGAGGTGGTTGATTCACCTTCCCTGGAGGTGTTTAAGACACGGGTGGATGAGGTCTTGAGGGACTTGGTTTAGTGTTAGATAGGAATGGTTGGACTAGAAGATCTGATGGGTCCCTTCCAACCTGGTTGTTCTGTGATTCTGTGATACCCATGCCGTAAACTCCTTCAGAGAAGGTGAATAAACCACCTCCCTGGACAGCCTGTTCCAATGACCCTTTCTGTGAAAAGCTTTTTCCTAATGTCCAGCCTAAACCTCCCCTGGCAGAGCTTGAGGCCATTCCCTCTTGTCCTGTCCCTTGTCACTTGGGAGAAGAGGCCATCACCCTCCTCTGTACAACCTCTTTCCTCATAGGCCCGTTCCTCATAGGGCCTGTTCTCCAGCCCCTTCACCAGCTTTGTTGCTTTTATCTGGACTCGCTCTAGAGCCTCAACATCCTTCTTGTGGTGAAGGGCCCAGAAATGAACACAGGATTCAAGGAGCAGTCTCACCAGTGCGGAGTACAGAGGGAGAATAACCTCCCTGGACTTGCTGGTCACACCGTTTCTGATACAAGCCAAGATGCCGTTGGCCTTCTTGGCCACCTGGGCACACTGCTGGCTCATGTTCAGTCGGCTGTTAACCAACACTCCCAGGTCCTTCTCCTGCAGGCAGCTTTCTAGACAGACTTCTCCTAGTCTATAGCTCTGCACAGGGTTGTTGTGCCCCAAGTGCAGGACCCGGCATTTGACCATGTTAAACCTCATGCCATTGGTCTCAGCCCAGGGTCCCAGCCTGTTCAGATCCCTTTGCAGAGCCTCCCTACACTCCAGCAGATCGACACTTGCACACAGCTTTGTGTCATCTGCAAACTTGCTAAGGGTACGCTCAATGCCTTCATCCAGGTCATTGATGAAGACATTGAACAGGGCTGGAGCCAGCACTGAGCCCTGGGGGACCCCACTTGTAACTGGCCTCCAGCTGGATTTAACACCATTTACCACCACTCCCTGGGCCCGGCCATCCAACCAGTTTTCCACCCAGGAGCGTATGCGCCTGTCCAGGCCAGAGACTAACAATTTCTGTAGCAGAATGCTGTGAGAAACTGTGTCAAAGGCTTTACTGAAGTCCAGGAAGACCACATCCACAGCCTTTCCCTCATCCAGTAGCCAAGTCACTTTGTCATAGAAGGCGATCAGATTAGTTTGGCAAGACCTGCCTTTTGTGAACTCATGTTGACTGGGCCTGATCACCTGGTTCTCTTGCATGTGCTTCATGATAACACTCAAGATCACCTGTTCTATGACTTTCCCTGGCACTGAGGTCAGACTGACAGACCTGTAGTTCCCTGGACCCTCCCTGCGACCCTTTTTGTAGATGGGCACAACATCAGGCAGCCTCCAGTCCAGTGGAACTTCCCTGTCTTCCAGGACTGTTGAAAGTTGATGGAAAGGGGTTTGGCCAGCACATCTGCCAGCTCCTTCAATACCCTTGGGTGAATCCCGTCTGGCCCCATAGACTTGTGGGTGTCTAGTTGGGCTAGCAAGGCTCTGACCACCTCCTCTTGGACCATGGGAGCCCATTTTGCTCCTCTAGTTCCGGGGTCTGTACACAGAGGGAACAACTTTCTTTACAATTAAAGACTGAGGCGAAGAAGGCATCAAGTACCTCAGCCTTCTCCTCATCCCCAGTCACTGTTGTTCCTTCTGTGTCCAAAAGGGACTGTATGGTCGAAGGGGCTGTATGGACATGGCAGCTCTCAAATCTGGGTGGAGAAACTGTAGGATGTGCAGTAGATCAAAGGATTATACCTCCTCTTTGGCATTTAGTGCTTTAATAGAAAAGTGGTTATAACATGTCTCATTTATTGAAACTATCCAGACAATGTCTATCAAATGCTAATTAAGTAGGTAAGTTTTGTAGTATTTGTGTTAGACTGTGGTTCCTTCGTGTCATAAAGTACAGGGATTACTATAACTGGTTAGATAGTATTGGTTGAGGGTGAAAATTGGCTGTTTTTCAAGAGTACTGGAGCAGTGTTGAACAAAGACCAAAGAAGCATGAAGGATTGGTTGCAGCAGCTCACTTTGGTTTGTAGGGAGAGATACAGTGGAAAACAGAAGGCTAAAGGGGTTTTCTTCCATCTGTGCTGAAGATGCAAAGTCATGCTATCTGGAGAGAAAGAAAGATGACATTGCCCTTTAGCCTGGGTTTAATGTAGGTCAGTTGGGTCACCAGATGACATGACTTTAATGGCCAAACTGCTTTTAACAATTGCCTTGGGCAGTGTTTAATTTCACTGATCTTTGCCCGCCTTCAGGAGAAGAGAGAGGGAAAATCCACCTTATCTTCTGGTTTTCACACAGTGTGTGCTTTGCTGCTTCTGTGATCTTTTATGACTGGTCAGTATGGAGCAACATGTGCCAATGTGAATATCTCCATACAAAAAGTGTCATTTACTTTTAGATTGCTCACAACTCATTAGACCAAATCTTGTGTTTTACCTCAGTTTCTTGCTGCTGAGGATTTCACAGGCTTAGCAGGCAGATAAATTATATTCACAACATCTTTGTAATTGCTTGTAATTTGTTCTTCCTGAAAAAGAGTTAGCACTCAGTTACTTAATTCTTTACACAGATAATCTAAATCTGTGTTTATATTTTGATGACCTAACTCTATTTTGTACTGAAATTTCTCTGATGAAACCTACTACCTAGGATACATTTACTAGTATGGAATGAAGACATTATGTACTCTGTGTGTGCATACGTAAAACATTGTAGTATAACATTGGCTTGTAATAAATCTCAGGCTGGGTTCACAAGAAGGTTTCTCAGCATTCTGGGGCTGTTTGACTACCATATACAGAATTTCTAGTCAGATTTATTTGACCTATGATTTATTATCACACTCTCATATGCAGTATCTTCCTTTTCATTGCAAAGCACTGGAATAGAATTACATACCATAATAACAGTAGAGGAAGGATAGAACTGAATTCTGATTGTCCTACTTCTTTTCCATCCTGATGAGGGACTGAGATAGCAGTACAGGGAATATACAATATTCTCTTTCAGAAATTCCTCGGTATATATCTTGGAAGGCACGTGCATGTGTGTCAGTTTTGTACAGATGCTCTGAACATGGGCTATTGCTCAGAAACAATGTCTTAAGGTCATAATGGGGAGTGCTATTAACATGCTAGCTTAATGGTCCGTAACGGTGGGGTAAAAAGACCAAAAAAGCAAATGCTAAGAGCCATTAGGGGGAATAAAAGGAAACCAAAGCAAAAAAACATGATTCTGCCATGTGTATGGACCTTTAGTATATCTACATTTTGAAAGTCATGTGCAGTTTGTCTCCTTCCTTTCTTTCCTACAGTAATAGATATTAAAATTGGAAAAAACTCAGAGGAAGCAATAAGGTTGACCAAAGGTGTAGAACAACTACTGTTGTGTAAGGAGCAACTGACAAGACTTCAGCCTGGGAATAAGACAGCTGAGGTCCATAAAATACCATGGAGCAGAAGGTTATAGCTGTTAATGTCTTCTGTGGAAAAGGGACCAAGGAGCATTAAATGAAATCAGCAGAGGCCATGATGAATACAAACAAAAGGTGATAACTGTGAGTGTGAGGTCGGTTGTGGCACTTCTCTGCTTGCAGTGTGTTTTCTGAAGGCAGTGAGCCAGATGAGAGTGGCATACAATTTTCTTTTCCACATCATGTTGGTTTTACAGGTAATAAACCTAAGCACTTCAAACAGTTCTGGGAGTATCAGAAATAAACTTGGTTTCCTAAAGATTTGGGTTTCTTGTTTGATAAACTCTGACATAAAATGTTTTCTGTATTTAGGATGTAGTTAGGATCAGCCTAGACACAGGCAACTGTCCTGCCTGACTGTCTAGGTTTCCTCATGAATACTGAGGGGGATGAAATACCTTTCAGACCTCTCTCCCTCTGTCCCATTTGTATGAAATTATGGGTCTAAGGGGTGCTTGACAGAAAACATGGTAACATGAGCCACATTTCCCTTGGAAACCAGACAAAAAGATGTAGTATGAAATAAACACAAATGAATGAAACCATCCTTTGTATTGCCCAAAAATAGTAATAATAAAGTTGGAAGAAAGGCCCATGAATATTAAGAAGAAAGTTTTATTTTCATCTTTCTAAAGTTTTAAGTGTTCTGCAGCTTAGCTTCAATGCTTATGGCTGTGCACAGGAACAGTGCGGTATGAGTGTGACATCCAGTTTTTCTTACATTATTTAGTAACTCACACACGTGCTGTGTTCTTGCTGATTGTTAACAGCATGTGAATTATGAGGCCAAGGAGGTCTTCCTCATGACAATGGCTAATGTTTGTAGAAATGCAAAGGTCATGATCATGACTGCTTTTTTTAATGCCAACTGGATACCGATGACAATTACTGAACTAGACAGATCTTAAAGGGTCAGTTTATTGACTTTCCTTCCCTGCTTTGTGAATGGTGATGGAGTCAATGCAACTGTCTGACTTCTGTGTTCTGCCAGTTTAAGTGAGTTTGGCCTCAGATCATCTTCCTTCATATTTCTGAGAAAAATTGGAGCACCTGGATCACAAACTTTGTTTTTCTGTGCGGTGCTACTCAGCTAGCAATATTATTACATTCTTTAAAAAAGAAAAGAAAGCCAGCTTCTTTTAAACATATTTTGTGCTTTCCGGATAGCTTGCTATTCTTCTTTCCTACTCCTTTTTCTAGCCTGTAGTTTAAAATTTAGTGGGGAAAAAAACCCACCTGATTGTTTTCCAGACCATAGGTGTGAATGGTGTCAGTAGCATATTTTTGAAAAATAAATGTTTTATTCAAATTTGCATAAAGATCTCTTGAGTTAAGCCTAGGCCATTCAAACAAAGGTCTTTATTTACCTTTGGCTGAAAATATGTGAAAGTATGTTTCAGTTTTCATTCAGGCATAACGTGTTTGGAGGTAATTGCAGTTGTGGGAAGCGTGGCTATGGCCTGTGGCTTCTCTTTCTTAGCTCTGGTGTTCAGAATTGTACATCCATGAACCTTGAATTGATTCTGGACCAGCTTCTCTGTGGTACAGTTATCTTACAACTGTTTATAAGTGTGCTGATCAGAGTGGGATGTGTTTTAGCCATCCCCATATAAAACTAAAAATTAGAAATGGAGAAGAGAAAGCCATTATTCGGCTCTTTAGAAAGATTAGTATCCAATTAATGCATTGTGTGTTTTCTGGAGTAGTAAAATATTAGACTAGTACTTAGAGAGAGGGAGTGCAGGTCTCATATCAGGAAGCTGAGTCACAGTTGGAGTGGATACAGCACTAGGAAACATTTTTCTTAATAGGCTGAGAAGAGGAGAGGCATTAGATGACCTAATTTTTGCTCTTGTGACTTTGTTTTCCTAGTTGCTGAGGCTAAGTGTGGAGGCCATCTTTTTATTTTCTTTCATGCAGGAAAGCTTCATCGGTGTAGAACTGGTTAGTTTGAAGCTGCCTGAGCCTATGGTCTACTTGTGCAGGTATGGCAGATAGAATTAAAATTTATCAGCTGTCAGAACTGTCTGTTTATTACTGAAAAGATGAACTTTCTTTATGACGAGAACCTTTGTTTCAAAAGGGACTGGAAATGATGTAGTAAATTACTTTGTGGTAATAGCAAATTAATGTGAACTTTATCTTAAGTTAAAGGAGTCAGTCTAAAACCAGTTGTGCAAGTGTAAACTTAAAAGTTCTTCTTTGAGTCACCTTGAGAGCTTGGGGTAATGGTGGCAAGATGAAGTCTTACTGAGGTTTAAATTGGCAATGAAGGATGAGTGGCTGTGAGAAATTAAGGAGAGAATCAGCAAATGCTTTGGACAAAGATTTTTTTTTTTTAAAAAGTAATTATAGTTTAAACTGGTAATGTAATCTGCTGAGATTTTCAGATACAATTTAGTGGTCCAGTGCTTTACCAGACTTTGGTCATTTGTGTGAAACTTGGGCTTGCTGAACAGCTGCTGCAGACTTCTCTGTCTTCTTATTTCAGTCAAAGTTGTTGGCAGTTTTTGGCATCAGGCATACAGATGAAGCAATTGCTTTGTTTGCAGAAGGCAAAATATTAGAAAAACACTGTTCTTGCTTGCCTGCTTTATTTTTTTTTTAACATCCTTGTGCTGTAATTGCTTTTTGCTTGGCAGGAGTAGATTTAATCTTGAGTGTACATCTTTACTGGCCCTTCAGAAGTCAGCTAGAGTTATGTGAGTTAAAGGTAAAAAAAATTTCTAGTTTATGCATGCTCAGAAACTTGCTAGTGCTATGCTGATGAAATTCTGCCTCCCCTGGGTCTCCATCACAGCCCACAGCTGTACAATCTTTAATTGTACCCCTGGCCTTTAGAAGCTGTCTGAAAGTCTGGCACTGAAACTGAGATCTGTAGGGTTGGGTTTGTGTTTACATGGCTGTGTGACTTTACTGGTTGAATTTAGGCAATGTGCAGGTGGAAGCTACTTGACTTAAATGGTGAGGAAATGGGAATAATCACAGGAGAGTGAACAAGGAAGCTGAGGAAGATGGGAGAGCTTTAAGTGAAGGCTGTTGAAAACACTAGAGAAAGGAGATGGGCAGGTCATCCAGGGTTGTGAGGGCTTGGAAACTAAAGGGGAAGCACATACTAGAAGAAATCAAAATTGGCTTTATGGGGAGGAAGGGTATGGGAATTAAAATAAGATAGGAAGTAAATGAGTTGTTGAAGGCAAAGCTGGACAATGACACTGAAAATATGTTGGTAAGGAGCCTGAGTGCTGCTGAGGTGAGGGGAGAAAAGATGTGATGAAACCATGTGCTTCTGACAAACTCAAATACAAACATGCTTCCTGGTTTGTAAAGAGCCTTTGGATGATGGAAGAGATCTGTTGGGCTGGGATAAAACTTAGGACTGGGGTGAGGTTCCTGTACGATGACTGGGACAGGCCAATCAAAGAAACTGGACTGGAGTTGGACAAACCAGCTGGGGGAGGAGGCAAGAGTGTTAGATAAGAATAATACATTTCCATGGCAGTCCATCCACTGTAATGCCTAAAACAGAATCTAAAGGGTTTTTAACCTCGTTGGTCTTCTACTGTCAGTAAATCTCTTAAATCTATTGATTGATAGTGTCTAGTTCGTTGCTAGTGGTCCACATGGAGCACCATGACCTGAGGGAGGGAACTCCGAAGACCTTTGCCACTTCCATTTGCAAAGAACTGAACATCAACAGAGCTTTCACTGGCAGTGCTGCTTGTCTTCATGAAAAAAAACACATCAACCAGCTCTCCCTCTTTCCCGGTTTGGGGCTTAAATATCCCCACAGGTATTCTGTAACCACTGTTTGGTTTAGTGGCTGTGTCATACTGCTGCTGGGATAGAGGCAGGTCAGGGTCAGGAAAACCCAAGGTCAGGGACCTAAGAAGTACAGATGCATTAATTTTGAGGGCAACGAGGGGGTGTGCATGCCAGGGTGTAATGCAGACCATGGGAAGTGTCGGTGTGCTAGGGTAAGCATCAAAGCCCGTAGTCTGGGCTGGGGCACAGGAAGCAGGAGTGATGGGAAAGGAGGCTAGTGAAGTGGGATGGTTGGGAATGAATCCCCGGGTGTCAGAAAATAGTATCAGGGATTAAAGCTAGAACTTGTGGCATAACGCAAGGGTTTAGGAAAACTGACAAGCTTTCAGAAAACCATACATCTTTTTACATAAAGATGTCCATATGACTTTCTGTTTGTATGGCTGATTTTGGGGCTGCCTGGTTGGGCAGCAGAGTCAGAGACTCAGTCTTGTGGGAAAAAAGTTTGAATCAAAGCGTAGTCACGTAAGTGGAGATAACTGTTAGTGGATTTTTTTCCTAATTTATTGCTGATGCCTAGGTTTCGCTTTGTAAGGGGAGGGTGCTACAAATGTGTTCATACTGTGTGATAGCACCCTTATGTTGTCCTGTATATGGCAGGTATGCTGGCATAGAGGGAAGGAAGATGTTTTTATTCTGGAATTGCATTCTGAGCTGTGATTTTGCAAAGTTTAATGAAGAAGGTCCTGCTAGCACTATTGTGAGAGTAAAATCAGTTCTCTGGGAAACAGCTAAGGTCCTAAATGGTTATGATGATGCACTCAACTATTCACAAAATGAGAATTTTTAACTTTTAAGTGAGAAAAGAAGAAAGCATGTATGAAAACTGGTCCAAAATGTTAAAAAAAATGTAATTAGTAAGCTTTCATGTAGGTGAAACCAGTCTCACTTATGAGTGTTAACTAGCTCCTCACTTTCATGACTGTAGTAACATTCATTTGTGATTCTAGCTACTGGCCACAGAAAGTAGCTTAATTTGTGTGGGACGGGCTCATCTGTGGGTGGCATGTAAGGTGATAAGAGGTGTCATAGAAGGGAAAAATCATATCTGGGTATCTAGGCTGTCATATTTTTGCCACTGCTGGCACAGTCAGTGGGCCAGAGTCCTGGCTGGTAGATGCACCTGTGGCTCCAGTTTAGCCATGATGAGATGAGTGTAGGATTTTGAACCTGGATTTACATGAGACTTTAGTTCCAACAAGTGAAGTGACTTCTGCTGTCTTGTGTAAGGAGGAAACACAGGAAAAAGTAAGCTCAATGACTTGTGTAAATAAATACTGATTTACAGTTTTTGAGCAGTGGTGAATTCTGTTGAAATATTCAGTGTTAATTTGTGGTGGGTGTATGGAAGGGGAAGAAGCAGGAACAGAAGTTACTCAACATTCCTTTAGGCTGTCCTAATGTATAACAGAGGTCAGAGGATTTTCCCAGTGGTTTCCACACTACAGCTTGGGTCACAGGGGATGCATAATAATTTCATGTGATTTAATTTATGTTTCCATCCTTTAAAATTAATTACTACCACTGAATGCGTGTTTGCCCATTTTCTTTTAAGACACATATAAGACTAGATGATGTTTTGGTGCATGGATTTTAAAGTTTTGAAAAAAAAAAACCCGTTTCTTCCTTTCTCTTCTCCTACCTTCACCCTGCCCCCAGCAAGCTATGAGTAGCTTATTCGTATATAAAGCGTAATTCTCTTTTCAGGACTGGTATTTTAGTCATATTCTTGTGTATGATGTTGGCAAGCTGTGAAAGGACATATAAAAATGATTGGTTTTATTTATCATTTTTCTATCCATTGTGTTCATCCTGCCTGATTTGTGGTGGAGAGAGCACAGGGTGTTGCACAGGATGGGGATGGGGAAGGGCAATGTGGTCAAGGGAGAATGCAGCACCTGACTTTAAAAATTTGCTTTTTCATTTCTAAGCTTGAATTTTTATTTCATGTTTTGTATAACATAGGATTTGGTTTCTCCTTTTTCTTGAGTGTTATTCTGTTTTCTAGATTGTAGAAAAGTGCTGGGTTTTAGGAAGCAGTCACAGGCAATGCTAGCAAATTTTCTGGACTTCCACCCATGCCAAAGTATGATAAGGTTCCACCAAGTGTAAAGTTTACTGAAATATTCAACATTACTTAGGAGAACTGTCAATCCACAAATTTAAGTATGAAGACACGCAGTTGTGGGACTGTTTTCTCCCCTCCTCCCCTTCCACTTTGGTTTACCAGTAACTCTTGATTCTCTTGACAATTTTCTTCCTCCCCCACCCAGCAACTGCTTTATAGCTGACAAAAATAAGCCATTTCCTAACCTTATCCTCTACATACGGAGGTCATAAAAATTGCTAATGCAAATGCTGTTGCCTTCTGTTGTGTGATTCTAATAGGAAACGGATCACTGCAATTTATGGGGTACTTACCCTTTTTGGCACATGATGAATGGCTCACTTCAAATGATGTTTCCTCATTGATTTCCTACTATTTATCACTAGAAACGACAGAGCAGGAAGAACAGCATTTAAACATGAAGTTGATTTTGAGGATGCCATCTCTTCACTACAGTGTGAATTCATGTCAATATAGCATTTGCTGTAGGAGGGGAGCAAAAGATATGAATCCTGTTCTTTAAATTGCTGTTTGAATTAAGTATCTCTAAACCCACTTTTTGTTCCACTCTATAAGCTTGCTCTCCTATTCTTTGATAGGGAGAGTGAAGGGCTTACTCTGTGTAGGATTTTCATCATGTTTTTGGGATATTTACATTTCATTCACATAAAAAAAAACCTATGTGCATGTAAATTCCATATGATAATTAGCAAATGACTGTGAAATAATCGTATATCTGTGGTGTTGCTTTATTTAGCTACATGGCAGTAGATGAAGATTTAGAAGAAAAACCTGCTCAATTTCTCTCGTTGGGCTTGGATTGACTATAAAATGGAAACTGTCCCTTTAGTTTCTGCAGTGTCCGTAGGGTCTTTTTATCTCTGTGTTGACATGTGAGTTGCTGGGCATGACCACATATAAGCAAGGTAGATAAGGGGCACAAATAATCCCTCAAAATTTAGTTGTTTTAAAATTGACTTGAGCAGAAAATTGAAACATTCCCTAGAAAAACCAGCATAGCTTTTTTCAGTTTAGGACAATGGAGTTTTGCTGTTCTTAAGAGATTTGCTTAACTTTCATTAACTTGACAGTCTTAAACTGTTCCAAACAGTTGTAGCTCTGCAATAAATAAAATTGCTTGATCATCTTTAAATGTTAGTGTTTAAACTTATTTGCATTCTTCCTTTTCACACAGATTCAATATTAGCTAAATTGCAAGCAAAAGTGAGGCTGTGTAGGTTAGAAAAAGTGTGGAGTTTCAAGAATTACTTTGGCTAGTACTGCAGTTACATTTGCTTTCACATGGACACAAACTGATCTTTGAAAAACCGCATTAAATGAAACTATTGAGGTGAAAGATGCCTGTTCTAGAGAACTTGTAATAATAATTTTCATTTTGTAAGAGCAGAGCTTACAATCGTTTTCTTCTGTTGTTTATTGCTTTGTGTGATTTGTGATTGTAGCTTTACTGCTTTTCCCTCTTACTGGCATGTCCTTACAGATATTTTTTTTTTTTTTAGTTTGAAGCCATGGTGCAAATAATGCAAGTAAAGAGTAAAGTCAGAAGACTTTCAAGTCTGTGCAGTTTTCTTTCTTTTTTTCTGAAAATTGTTTTGAATAAATGTATGAAGAATCTGTCAGGCTGCATAGAGACTGGGAAAAAAATTCATATTGTCCACTTCCATTGCTAAGCATTATAGAATTGGTCTTCACATACCTCTAGTGTAAACATCCTGGTCATTGTGTGAAAAAAAGCAAATACTATCATATCTCTCTACTCGTATTTGCTCTGAAATGGGCTTCATATAAAGCACAAATTCTTTCTAAATGAAAAAGCACCCTTCTGTAAAACCATCACTTCCTGCTGTCCTTTCTGAAATTAGAATTATCAAGTGTACTGTACTTTATTCTACGTGCTTTCTCCCATCCTGCTGCAATTACTTTTAAAGGAAGGATTCTGCAATCTGTGTGAGGTGCCTCACATGATGTGGAGAAGGAGGTGGGTCACAGCAGTGGAAGGTCCCTTTCCTGGCACTCGCTTCTCCTGCCACCCATAGATACGGGTGTATCCAGCTGGAGCAACGAGTCTTGAACAAGTTGAGAGTCAGCTGGAAGTTTATCACCCCCCCCAAGTCATGATCTTCCAACACAGTGTTCTGGAATTCCAGGGCCTGTCATCGGCATTAAAGATGTCATTAACTGCTTTGTCTACACCACTATTTGTGAGGTGACCAACCTCAACAAGCAAGGGATTGATGCTATACCTGACCCTCCTTTTGCTGTTGACATATTTTAAAAAGCCCTTTATGTTGCCCTTCACAATACTGACAAACTTGAACTCTAATTGAGCCTTGGCTGCATGAATTTTCTCCCTGCTGTTGCAAACGGCGTCTCTCTTGTCTTCCCGTTGCCTGTCCTTGCTTCCAACGTCTGTACACTTGCACCAAAGTTGTAGAAGGTCCTGCTCAGCCAAGCCAGCCCTCTGTCCTGCTTGCTTCACTTGCCATGCTTTGGAAATGCCTGCTCCTGCCCTCTTAGGCACTGGCTCTTAAAAAGTGACTAGCATTCATAGACCCTAATACCTTCAATAGTAGTTTATGAACTAGTTCCTCCAGCAGCCCAAAGTCTGTTCTTCTCATGTTTAGTGTAGATTTCTTCAGTTGGTAGCAGCTATCGTGCATTTAGCAGTCTGTCATGGTATACAGGCACACCTCATGCCGTATCTAAGTGCTTCTGCTGATTAAAAATTATTGTATTGTACCTTGGATGAGCCCCTTCTAAGGAAGTCTGACTGCTTCTAAGCCAACGTAGACTGGGATCACTGGTGTTAACCGTGTGCCATGTTTTCTAGCAGAAGGATCAGATTAGCAAATTATATTCTATTCACTGTGGAATACTTTTCTGTGAGTCCCAGAGGTGAACTACTCTGCATGCATCCCTGGCATGGCCCTGAAATTATTATTATATCAAGTACCATTGCATTTGTTTACGAGCCAAGTACGCTTCATCTTCCCAAAGAGATTCCTCATGAAGAACACCTTGCACCCAAACTCTGCTAGCTGATGAGTATGTGCCCAAGAGGTACTTAGCATGGAGATGAAAATATTTTGTACTTGCTGTTGTGACAATTATTGCCAGCAAAAAAACATCCATAGTTCTGTGCTCCATGAATTTGCTCTGGATGAATGTGCTTAGACTAACAGTCTTCTGTATAATATATACAGGGGAAAACCACTGGTAACAAAATGTGCTGCCTTCTTTTAAAGTAACGGTTTACCTTAAGAAATTTAATGTACTGACCCATCCTATCATCAAATAGAAAGAGCACCATTATGGTATTTCTTACGTCTCTTCTGCAGTGCAGTGCAAAGGTACCCAAGCTTGACTGTTTAGAGAAAGGTTGGACTTTGAAAGACACTGACTGGAGACAGTAAGAAGCTCCATGTGAACTCTCCAGCTCCCTGCTAAGAATGCGCTGCCTGTAGAGCTGCCTGCAGCTGTGTCGGGGCTGGGGTGGGGGGGCTCTTCCTGGTTCTCCAGCTGCCTCCTACCTCAGATAGCTTTAGTCTGCCTGTGCTGCTAAGATATAACCTACTTTCAGCTGCACATCAGCTGTGTGCAAAGTTAACAGCAAACAATTTCAAGGGCACGTCTTATCTTTGCATGAGCTGCTACAGGTCCCAGTGCTTTCCCATTCTACCGTGGGCAGGGAAATGCTCCTTTGCCTTCAGGCGTGTAACAGAGAATTCAGCAGTTGCATACTGAAATTGGCTTGTTGTTACGATTTACCTCTGACTGAAAGACCTCTAGCTTGCTTTCGGCCTTCTCAAATGGGAAGGGGAATACAGACCTTTCAGGTTAACAGTGCTAGTGATTCTTGCATGGTTGAGGGCTAACTGGAAATAATCCTTTACAGTTTTCCAGTGATCTTTTTAAAGCATTTGGCCCTGTCCCTGTGCTCCTGTAATATTGTGGCGGTAAGCACTTGATAAATCCTTGCCACTGACTTGACCACAGAGAAAGGGAGTGCTCAGCTGAGGAGTGAAGAGCTTTAATGGACAGAAAGCTCTGTGATCTCTTCTACTCTGGGGAACTCACCTTTAGCTGGCCTAGGCATTTATAAGGTTACTGCTTACCATTTATTGATCTGCATTTTCCCCCTAGTTTTGACTCTGCATTCCCAGTTTAAAGCAAACATCATCCCAACAGTGTGGGATTGCACTTTAGAAAAAAGTGCCGTTATTTCTAACAGCAAATGAGATGGCTTGGGTATGCAGGAAGGCAGCATTTTTGATATCCCATACTGGGGGAAAGGTGAAGGAAGGAGGTGGCTGTCTTTCATTTATTTTCTCATTCCTTAAATCAAGATCTGCGTTAGGGGTTCTTGATATTGAGATTAGAAAATAACCTCAAATTTTACACCCTGAGGTCCCTATATTCCTTCCTTTTCCCATATCCTTGTGTTCCAGAACCTTTTTTTCATGCTCATCTTTTCTCCAGACCTTACTGTCCTGTGTCCCATCAACCTGTTCTGCTCCCTCCCTGATGGATGGTTACAAGCCAGAGGCCATTTAGTGAGCAACTCCAAGCACCGAACAGCTTATGCTATATGAAATAAAGGCATCTTAGCATAAAGATTTTCAGCTTTGCACACATAGTTTCACACATACACACCATGAATACAAAGGCTTATACAAGCTCAAAGTTTCCTCTACAACATTAAGGGACTGTTCTGCTGTAATGCTTCTCTTGTTTCTCACTGGTAACTTTTCCTTGGTAGACTTTGAGTTGTAACTTTGTAGTCTATTGAGCTAGAATGCTCACATAGCTGTTTCTCATGGGAAAGTGTAAGATTCATGTAACTGACTGATTGTTGCTAAAGGAGAATTGTGGAATCAGCTTGTTAAACAATAGTCTCTATTAATCGTGTGAGGTATAAGAATCTGTTATGAACTCAATAAACTGGCTCACTGGAATCACATTGATTCGCGACGTGATGAAGCCGTTCCTCCGTCGCCTCCCAGCTTAGAAAATCTCCTTTTGTCTTTAGCAACATCCAGCAGAGGCCCCCTCACTTATCCCACCTGTGTGCCCCTTTCACCTCCCGACCAGCAGCCTCTCTGCTCTTAGCTGCAGGTCATTGCATTTGGATGCTGTATTCACCTTTGCCAGTGTTCCCCGTCCTGCCTCTTGGCCTTTTCCCCTATTGGTCCCTGCAGCCTGTCCCCTTAGCTAACTTGGTAAACTGCTTGAGGAAAAGTCGGAATCTGTGGGTGGCTATTCCTCCTCTGCAAGCACCAAATGCCAGTAAAGAGATGGGGAGATCTTTCTCCAGGTTGTTGCCTGCAGTTTGCTTTGCAGAAAGAACATGTGGCTTTTTGCTTTTGCTCTCACATAAACAGTATTTAACTTTGACTACTCCAACCTCATTGGTATCCCTTGAAATTTCATGCAATTTATGGAAAGAACAGCGTTCACTTTTTGAATGGTTGCTTTTACTGAATTGATTTTATACATCGTAGAAGTAAGTACTGCTAGATTTTCTGGTGTAACTGAATGAAAGAAGGCTGCTTGGAGAACTGGACTGGGCCAGATAGCATGGACAGTTGTTTTTAGGGAGGGCTAAGTCCTGAATGAAACAGTCAAGATCAGAGTGGTGTGGCCAAACCCAGGAGTTAATGGAGTGCCTGTGACTTGAATGGAGCTGCCTTTCTTGGCAACTTCAGTAAGAAAACACACAGACTCTTGTGTGCTTTTGCTTTGGTTGTTTCATTGGTGAGTTAGAGGTCTGTACAGATTGTGGACTGATTTATATTTGAAATAGGCCACCACAAAATAAGCCAGACTTGTCCTGGGTTAGAGCAGTTCCCAGAGTGTCATGCCCTGGTCCTCTCTGACCTGGTCTGTTTTCTTCCATGTCCAGCAGCTATAAAAGAATTACAGCTTTAAAAGAAGCACTTAACAATTTCTACCTCTTTCTGTGAGTGCAGAAAACAATTAAATAGACATATAGTTATGCCCAAATATTTTTCTTTTTTTTTTTTTTTTTTTGAAAAGGCAACTGAGGTGAATGGGAGGAGCCATAAGATACAAATAAAAATATATAATGCATATATAATAAAAATATGTATCTGTATAGGAAAACAGCATTTTTTTAAATTAAATACCTGTTCCTGAGAAGTGTGCAGAATCTTCTTGTTTACATCAGGATGTCTATCCTGGCTTACACAAAATCAGTATCCTCAAATATGTGTTACTAGAGTGAAGTTTGGTTTGGTTTGTAGCAGACAGTATTTTCCTTTTAGAAAGTGTTCTGTAATGTTTTCCCCTTAACAACTGAAATTCCTTACAATCTTCACAACTAAATATATTAAAACTTGGTGATGGTAGGGTAAGAGGAGGAAATCTCAGCTTCATTATAAGAAAATTAATGTTATTTTGATTAATTAGGAATACCTAGGAGGCCCATTATTGGAAAAGGAGACCTGAGTGTCTGATCCTGCTGACAAAGGAAGGTGAAAATTGAAGCAATCATGACTGAGTTCAGAAAGCATAGTATGTGCAAAATTTTTTCCTTTAAAATTTCTACTCTTTCAGTGCATAGCAATGTTAACAGTCTCTACAGTTTGTCTGGTTTTTAAATCAGATCAGTGTAATTAGCTAACTTTACTTATTAGCTTGAGCTGACTCTAGTGGTACAATGGTTGAAATGGTTGCCATTATATTTGTTTAACTGCTGTAAAGTAAGTTTCTAACAATAGGTTCCTACACTTAAATAGTGCTGTTGAGCACTGGTGCCCTATCAATCAGTCAGACCTTTCCCTCCTGCTGTCTGCTCTGATAGACAGTTCTGCTGATGTGGGGACTCTGGAAGAAGAGATCAGGAAGAAGGGATGATGGATAAAGACCATCTCCTGTCTTGAGAGGAAATCAGAAAAATCCTTTCTTTGCCTATCAACAAGCCGCTTTGTCAAGGTGTCAGAAGATTAATTATGCTCACGCAAGAGGCAAGAACAACTGTTCCCCCCCTGGTTTTGGTGTAATAGGGTGGCATTCTTCTGAACTGTGGCAGAGAATTGCAAAGAGGCTTAAGAGATTTCAGTCCCCTAACAGCACTGTCCCATAAGTGTTTGTAAAGGTCCTAGGCATACATCCATGATACTGTAGGGTTCTGACAGTAGTTGATTAATCAAAGTATTTCTTTCAAGTGCATATGGACTTGATCCTGTGAAATGTTTGATGGCAACTGCTGTCCAAGTCTGTCAGCACTGTCAGTTTCTGCAATATGCAAAGATCAAGCTTTCAATGAAAAGAGATGCAGAAAACCTTTGTGTAGCATAACCGTGAACATGAAAACATGTAACTATGCATTAGTCTTTTAAGTGTGAATCAGTAAAAGGGAAGATCTCCAGTAAGGGTTTGTGAAGTTTTTTCTTTACTGGAGTTGAACAATTCTGCTTAATGTTTTGTTTTATCCGTTGTCCTTTTATAGGTTTTCTGAATAAACTATGTGTAAAGTACAATAAAAAATGAATGCTCTTACATTTTGACTTCATCTTTTGAGAAATAAATAAAATTAGCTAACTTGAATTCTGAGCATAATAGCTTTAACTAAAAAAAGAAAAAATATTCAAAATCTGGAGACAAAGAAATATGTTTCTTAAGATTTTGACTGTGTTATTTGAGATATGAAGTGAGTCTCTCCAAAAGGTCTTTAAATCTTTCACAAGTTTTTGTCAGTTAAAGAACTCTTTCCTTCTGGCTTGATCTTTGACTTAGTAAGGGAGAGGATGAAGGAGAGCATTTTTTTTTGCAATCTGTTGAATTCATGCATTTATTTTTTTCTTGGGAAGGTGAAGTGTTGAATTAATAAAAGGAAATTGGAGACTTAAAGAGTCACATCCCTTTTTTAGTTGGTTTATTGGGTTTTTTTTGGGGGGGAGGGGTGGAGAGAGGGCATTCCGTACAGCCTTCTTTCACATATTATTACTTCAAGATTTGTTGAGCCCTAACACAGGATAGTTGAACTCCTAACAGACCCAAACATTTTAAATGTGCATGTGCCTGACCTTGAAATGCTACTGATAAAAGCTAATGCTGTTAAATTGCATGCCAAATTAACCCGCATTTCCAAATGCTTTGTGTGTGCATTTCCTGCAGGATAGGCTTTGATCCTACTAAGCAACACTTCTTTTACAATCAGTTATTTTTTAATGAAGGAAAATCAATGGACAGGTTTCAATGTATTCAGTGAGGTAATGAAATGTTTCCTCTTGCTTCCCTCTGCCACTGCGTTTTGCCTACTGTATCTAATGCTTGATACTAAAGTGTTTTAGTGTAGAGGTAATGCTGACTTTTCAGCTTGAAACTTTATTTTCTCATGTGTAAACCTTGTCGAGGATTACAAGTTCATGTGAGAAAGGTAAAGGAAACTGATTAACAGACTGGACAAGGGATAGTTTTCTTAAAACAGTTATTTTCTTTTAAAATCTCATTGAGGATTAGCATCAGCGAAGATGGACTTTTCATCTGAATTAAGAGAAAAAATGTTGCTTGCCTCATGAATACTTTTTCCTTGAAGCATCCAGTTTCGTATTATTTTAGCAGTCGCCCATTTTGGAGCACGCTCAGTACTGATTTGTGTTAGTTTTAAATCCAGAAGTTACAATGCAGGAGCATCTGTCTGTGCAATCTATGGGTTGGTTTGGGTTTTTTTTTCACTTCTTTTGAGAATTATGGATATCTAATGGCATTTAACAGGACGTGATCATGTGCCTTTACATGGGCGGGTGGGCCCAAGTAAATCATCTGGTAGTGTAAACTCCCACTGAAATCAGACAAGAGGCATGTGTGGAAGCTGCTTATAGACAGATACTGGCTTTTTCTTCTCCTTGTCCACTGAGGACCTTGAGTGTTTTCATTTTAAAATGAAAGTGAGTCTTTTTGTCCTCTGTCAAATGAACCACCGTCTGCATAAGTTCATTTGAAAGGGGCATGATCTTCCTGTGTGAACTTTGGTGGGAAGTGCTTGCAGACCATAAAGTGAATCATCCATCTCCCTGGGCTGGAGTTGAAATGTCAGCCTGCCTCCCTGACGTCTCCTCCTGGGATGCTTAGCTCCTCATCCTCCCTCCGGCATCCCTTCTTGTCTCTCCTGCCTGAGCCAGAGCTGTGCCTTGTGGGTCCTTCCTGCATCACATCCTTGACCTGGTGGGTTTGTGCTTTTATTTGTAGTGGGAAAAATCACTGCCGGGCTTTCACCTTCCATATTTGCTACATCAAGACCCTGTTTGCTGGTCTGGAAAAGCATAGCCTTGTGCCTTGTCTATGTGAAAACTGTTTCAGAGCCTGTCACCTTGATCGTGTCACCTTTCTCCTTGCATTTCTCTGTCAGAGTTTTCTTATCTTTATAGCATCAGACCTAAGCTCTTTATCATCTCTTTCAAGGCCCTCAAATCCCTGAGGGTTTTTTCTCTCCATTATCTGCCCCCTGTTTCTCCTTGTTATTGAGATGTCAGCCCCAGGACCCATTCACTCAGCAATGCCTCTTGGGGCAGAGGTGGCTGGACTTTGATGGAGGGTCAGGCCAACAACACCAGTGAACTCTGACTGGTCCCAGGTCTCTTGCTCCTGACCAGGCATTTTGGCTGCAGGGTGTGACAGCAAGGAGCCATCTCAGCCAGCTGCTGAACCAGGGTGTGTGAGCCTTCCCATAGTAAGAGGCAGCCAGTGGCTCTGCAGCCACCAGCCCTGCTCTGGGTGGTCTTTTTTTTCACCCTGGCTTTGCTGCTTTCAGAAGGAGCTGCTTAAATGTCTCTGCTCTGTGGTCTTGCTCTCCAGAGTTGTTTTTTTCTGCTATGTGGTATATTCCAGCATCCACTTCTCTGGGTACAGAGGGTGCTGTGTTGTCTCGTGTTGATGCTTTGGGAAGGGGACATTCTTTAAGTCGGGGGTAGCATCTTTCTTAGTATATATACTGCCAGACCCAAGGTAATACAAAGCATTTTCGTATGTATGTGCTTTACATACATACTTTGGTACTGATAGTTAACCATGTTTGAGCCTCAGGGAAGCAGGGAATTGTGAAGAGTTGGGAATGAGCTACTTCAGAGTGAGAAGTCTCTGGATTTCCCAAAGGCTCTGTTTTGTTTGGTTGTGTGTTTGTGAGTTTTTAAAGCAGCATCTTCCTGCTCTAACTGCAAGACTTAATATTACTTATGCACAGTAAATCCTGACGCACAGTTGTTTCTTCATGTGAGCCCACATTGCTTTCAGTCTGCTTCAAAAGACCCCGGGTTTGCTTCCAGGGAATTCTAGAGGCAAGGTTTCCAGCTCGTGCCTAATCGTGGGGATTTGCAGTGGAGTGAGTTGAAGAGAGGGGAACCTTCCCTCTGGAGCAGCAGCAGATGCAGCTCGTGGGCGAGTGGATTGATCACGGTAGAGCTGAAGTGCTGGTTTAAGGGGTCCTGGGAGGTCTAGTCTGGCTCCTGCTCTGACTTGCCAGCATTCATGTTAAAATTTGTGTTAGAGAAGGGATTAAAAAAGCCAATGGGTTATAACCAAAGATATTATTGCATTCTAACTGAAGGAACCTTAGGAAATGCTAATAGCAGGAGGAAAAGA
This sequence comes from Coccyzus lansbergi, assembly GCA_033558105.1. Lineage (NCBI taxonomy): Eukaryota > Metazoa > Chordata > Aves > Cuculiformes > Coccyzidae > Coccyzus > Coccyzus lansbergi. Next base: position 559,637 of record JAUMJK010000709.1, read on the forward strand.
TGAAAGATTTGTTGTTGCCACTTTTTAGCAGCATTCCTCTGAGAATTTCAGAGAAAATTACTTCTGCTGAAGTGACCTCTTTTTCACTTCCTACTTGCTCTTGAAAAGCCTGTGTTCCCTGAGCCATCCACACAAACATTCACCCAAATAATGAAAAATCCAAGTGCACATGCGCCAAGGGATAGTTAAGCATCACTAAAAAAGTTCTCATCGCTGCTATTATGTTAAAAGGCAGTGGTTCCTAAGGAAAATGGATATTTTGTTTTTCCATTTTAGTAATTTTAAAATGCTCTCAATCTATTCAGAAAAGAAATTTGATAAATAAAAATACAGAAGCTTTTTGAAGCCAGGAACATCTCTGTTGCTGTCCTTTTGCATATGCTTTCCTGTGACTACAGATTTCTTTAAACTTAATATTTAGAAAGAGATAAAGTATCTCATCTTGCTATATCCTTTTACTCTTCTGCAGAAATACAAGGTAATTGAAGATACTGGTCTTTCATTTTAAGATTGCATGTGCAACAGATAAAATGTGAGCTTCAAATGAGGCTAATCTGGAAAGGGGGTGAACTTGGAGAAAAATGGGCAACTTAACAGGAATTTTTTTAAGCCTTCCCTTTAACACAAGGCATTCCTGTTACACTTGCTGACCCAATTGCTTCATTGCTACTACAGTTACTTAACTTTGTCTTTGAATATTTCTTCCTGTTTTGTGGGAGAAGGAATAATGCTCAATGTTAGCCTGATACCTGACATTGGATCAAGCAGCCACATCTCTGCCTTCTTAAATGAGACTATTTCCTTATAATGATATCTTTTAAATTTTTTGGGAAAAGGAGAAGCAGTATTTTTCTGCTTTGGCCGATGAGCAGCTGCAAATGTTTCCTTGCAATTTAATCAGCATTTTGGTGCTGTGCCTATTGGGTCTTTTGCATTTACAGGGGGGAGAAATCCCTGAGCTGAGGGTTGTTTTCTGTGCAAACACTGAGAGAATGCTGGGACCAACAAGGTTGAGCTGACCTTATGTGCTGGCCTGTTCCCTGCCTCTGACTGTCATGTTTCAAAGGTTAAACTAACTGTGGATGAAATATAATCAGTAGTGCTGGATCCTTTCCAGATCACACTGGAGGAGTGCAATAACCAGCATTGTTAGCTTTGGGAGAGCAAGAGACAGAGGTCATTACCTGTGTGTGTCTGAGCGTGAGGAACCAACTGCCTTTTCTGCTACCTCCCACATATGTTTATTTAAATCTTATCTGGAATTGTTATCCTGCTGGCCCCTGCTTTTCTGAAAAAAAAAAAGCTGTTGAAAATTACACTGTATGAAGAATTATCTTTCTGTTGACTTCCCATAGTTTCTGATCTCAAATTGTGTCATTAGGTGGGATCTGGATTGATACTTGGGGAAGCAGAAAAGGCTGGAAGAGTGTTGCTGCTTTTTTAGATCACAGCCAAAAATAGGCAAGGGTAAAGAAGATACTATCCTTAAGACAAAGACATACTGCACCAGCAGAGGAAATGTGATCTTGGTAAAGTTTCCTTCCTTCGCTAGCAGGTAGCTAGGAAAAGAGCGGGTACAGTAGGAAACGGAGAGCAGAGAGCCAGCATGGGAGGAGGAGATGGGCAGAAGAAGCAAAGATAACATCTCTGAGAATTGATTTTCTGTTTCTTTCTATACTCAACAACTCATTTTCCCCCTGCTCCATCTCTCCTTTATGCAGTACTTTCGGTCCTCTGCATTCAGATCTGCAGCAGGAGTCTGTTCCTGTCATCAGATAAAAAGGCTTTCTGGAAGGCACCAGAAGCATGTGGCATATGGTGGGGAAGTGCTGCTTATTGTCATGCTAGGGATTTCAAGGGTGACAGGCGGTGAAGCCAGTATTTCTTTTTCCCTATTTAGCTTTTACACAACCCCTCCTCTGAAACTGCCTGTACAATAAGAATAGACTGAAGTGGAGAAAAAAAAAATATCTTCCTTTTGAATTCTGTAGGAATGTTCCCACTCCTTTAAGGTATGCTGTTTTTTATATAGAGCAGTGTAAAGGTATGGCCTTGAAAACCAATACATTTACCAGCAACAGAGACTTTTCCATGGGAGGGAGAAGAGGGTGAATGGAGGACTTCCATTTCAGAGCAAGTCAGATATAAGACATGTAGAAGGGATGAGGTTATTTTCAGATCTGTCTTTGTATACACTCCTGACTCTTACGTTCTAATTAACAGCTGGGAATATGAATGCCTTTTGTTGTCTAGGATCTCTCTGTATGTTTTTTTCAGACTCTCTCAGGACTGTACTCGCAAACAGAAAATGCTCCTTATCAGTATTTACATATGTTGCCCCCTCCTGTACTTCAGGAGAACAATCTTTTCCTTATTCTTGAGTCTTCATGAGATCTCTTCTATGTTTCAGTGTATGCGAGAGAGAACAAGGTGTTCTCTTCATATTGGCTTTTCTTAACCAAATCTTGTTTCTGAAAGACTTTTTCTTTCCGTGACTGATTTTTTTTCTCTCCATGCCAGATTTGGGACAACTGATAAGCACTAACAACCCTCTGGTCCTTGTGAAACCTCAGTGTTCTATTTTCCCAGTCCTATGTCTTTTACCTGGCCCTTTGTCTATGCTACATTTCTTTGCAGTTGTTCAAAGAGCACTTTGGTCTCTCCACTAACCTTAAAGTAAAATGCTTCAATATCCACTCTCAGAAATACTCCTGGACTTTTAGTGTGTCAAGTAGTGCTAGGATTACGCGTAATTTCTGTGTGGATGGTTTCTACTTTACTGGGATAACTATTCTAATGTCTGGTATTTGTGGTCCGACGTCTGTCACTTTAGGGAGTTCTGTGGACATTGTGGAAATCTTTTATCTGGGGGAGACTTTTCAACAAAAATGTGAGAGAGTGGGTAGATCCAAACCACAGTCATAGAGGATGTAGGTCAGCATGAGTAGTGAAGATGCCCTGATCTGTTTGTGGTTTTCCTGTCAGGTCTACAAGGAACCTGTAGATTTTTCAGTGTATGAGGGGATGGATGTTCACTCCAGGGACCTTCTGCCAGCTCTGCTGAGTTACCTTAGGAACAACAAACCAGATTCCTCTACCTCCCATGTGTTCAGCTGCCCAGAACTGGGTCCATGGCATTCCCAGCTCAGGGAAGACTTGCCTCTATGTAAAAATAACTAGAATTCCTCAAGCAGATAAAGACTTTTAACATTAGCATTTTTAGGAAGGTCTGGCCCCACTGTGTCTTTCTGCACAAGCAAGAGTGGTTAAGCCGCAAGTCCTGACAGGGTTTCTGTTTTGCTGGAATATCTTAGTGGTGAGGGAACTCAGGGCAACAGAAATTGGAGTAGCCTTGTTTGGAAAAGCCCTTTGTAAATGAAATATGAGGTCAGTTTGGATGAACACCCAAAAATTTTTTTTAATATTCTGATCTGATCAGCTTACCCTTTCATCTAAAGTGTTCTGACATCTTTATTAGAAGATGGTGTGAAAAAGCCACTAATGGTGATTTACTCTCTGTGACTACCAAGCAAAGATCATGTTTGCTCTTTGCAATAAAAAGGCCAGCTGCAATGAACTGGGTTGTTTTATGTGATTACTAGTCTTCATATTCAGACCAGTCAATGGCTATAAATGCAAATGCTGAATATCTCAAGTTAGAAAGGACCCATAAGAATCATTGAGTCCCAACTCATGCTCCTCTCATGACTACCTAAAATTAAACCATATGCCTAAGAGTGTTCTCCAGTGCTCCTTGAATTCTTGACAGTCTTGGTACCATGACCACCCCCCTGGGGAGCCTGTTCCAGTGACTGACTGTCTTTTCAGTGAAAAACCTTTTCCTAATGCCCAATAAGAACATTTTCCTGATGCCGTTTCATTCCATTTCCTTGTGTCCCATTGCGTGTCACCAGAGAGGGGAGATCAGCACTTCCTCCTCCACTGCCCTCCTTGAGAAAGCTGTAGACTGTGATGAGATCACCCCTCAGCCTTCTCCAAGCTGAACAAACCAAGTGACTTCAGCTGCTTCTTATATGGCTTATTCTTGAGGCCTTTCACCACCTTGGTCATCCTTCTCTGGACTCACTCCAATAGTTTGATGTCTTTCTTACACTGAGGTGCCCAAAGCAGCACACAGCACTCTGGATGGGGCCACACCAGTGCAGAATAGAGTGGAACAGTCACCTCTCTCCATTAGAGTTATGCTGTGCTTGATACACCCCAGGACATGGTTGCTGCTTTATGCTGCCAGGGCGCACTGCTGGCTTGTACTGAACTTGCTATCAATCCAGATACCTTTGCATGAGGCTCCTCTCCAGCCTCTCATACTCCAATTTGTTTGTATAACCAGGATAACATCATCTCAGGTGGAGAATCTGGCACTTGCTCTTGTTAAATTTCATACAGTTCATGACTACCCAGTTATCTAGTCTATCCAGAACTCTCTGTGAGGCTTCTACCCTCAAGGAAGTCCAAAGCTCCTCCTAATTTCATTTGATTGGCGAACTTATGTAGTGTATGATTCCTGCATCCAAATAATTTATAAAAACATTGAAGAGTCCTAAAATTCAGTCCTAGGGAACCCCGCTGGTGACTGACTGCCAGCCTGATGTGACCCCGTTTACTGTAACTCTTTGAGGCTGACTCACCAGTCCATTGTTCATCAGATATATTATGGACTTGTCTAGCTGTGTACTGAACATCTTGTCCAGAAGGATACTGTGAGACACAATAGCAAAAGCTTTGCTAAAATCCATAAAACACCACATCTACTGGCTTCTTTTGGTCATCTAGAAGGGTGACCTTGTCATGAAAGGAAATTAAGTTAGTTAAGGCCTTCATGAACCTGTTCTGGCTATGACCAATGGCTGAGTTGTCTTTCAAGTGTTTTTCAATAACTCCCAGAATAACCTTCCCCATCATTTTGCTGGCACTGAAGTGAGACTGACAGGTTTGTAATTACCAGGGTCTTCCTTCTTATCCTTCTTGAATACTGGAATATTTCCAGTTGACTGGGACTTCTCCAGACTCCCCAGATCATTGGAAAATGGTGGACAGAGGTCCCATGATGACATTGGCCATCTCTTTTTGGTACCCTGGGATGAATGCCATTGGGCCTCATGGACTTAGGTGTATCCAGCTGGAGCAACAAGCCTTGAATGAATTTAGAAACACTTAAGTGTTTCTCTGAATTGCAACAGGTTCAATCTGTGAACTTCCATTTTTCCTTCAGCTCAGTATAAAGGTTCAGGATGAGCTTCATGTATGACAGTAAGTACCTCATACTTCCCCTCCACGTACACGTGGCCAGCACATAAGTGTGCACATTATGGTCTCAAGTAATTTATCTTTTTAAAATCTACTTCCTTCTTGATTATGTTCCTTACACTTTTCACTGCATTTCTCTTCCATGAAATAATGAGTGTATGTTTATGCTTGAGTGCTATTTTGAATAAGAAAATATCTTTAAAAGAACAACAACAGAAGAGGAACTTGCACTCTATCAACATTCTGCCGATCCACCTTCTTTGTTTCCCAGGTCATATATACAGCAGAAATACTAGGAGCAGCAGGGATACCATGGTGATGTTTTGGAACCAGGGGAAAACACACATGTGCACATCATCTACTCTGTACCATTAGACCCGTTTTTCTTTTTGGTTTGTCCTGGTGTCAGTATGTTGGTTCAGATGTCCTTGGAGGTTGTCCATGTTGAATAACTAGATGTCTGCATCATGTCTCCCCCCTTTCAGATAGGCTTAATAGCTTTGTATTTTTGCAAGTCGTCAGGTAGTAGAATGCGTTCACAGAACTTACTATGACAAGACTTTCACTGAGCCTTGATAGCAGCATCTCCGTGTTGATGCGTACTGTGTATTTGCATCTGGACACATAGGTTAGGCTTTTATGCTGTCCCTCTTAGTCTTGACTGGGCTGTATTTTTTGATATATTTTCACTGCCTTGCCACGGAGAAGAATCGGTTAGCTGTGGAGTCATATGCTTGTCAACTCCTATCCCTACTGTAATTAACTGGTTTAGTTGCTATATACTTGTAAAAACCTGGTAAGGAATGTTGTGTTAAAGGAAAGCCTGTTTCCTTATTGTATGTCAGGTTTCTGTACTTCGTGCTACCAATGGAAGATGCACACAGCACAGCTAGCAAGCTGAAGTAAAGAAAAAGACCTATTTGGGCTTAGAGTATAATGAATTCTTTATTGTGTAAGACAAAATCATGGCAAAGTTTCAAATTTTAACCTGGAAAGTTTTGACTTCTCTCTCTCTAGTATCTGCATATTCTTAAGACTTCCGTGCCTCAATTTTACAGTTTGGTCCTCATGATTAAAGTATGATCAGACCTGTTTCAGGATAAAAATCCTTTGTTAAGCTTCTGGTAAGGAATACAACATCACTCTTTGCTGTGTTGAGAGGGAGGGAGGGATACATGCATGGAAGGAGATGGGGACTGGGGAAAGAAAGCAACCTTCTCATGTAATTGCATGAGAATATTTGTGGTATGCGCGTTCTCTGCAGGAGACTTTTAAATACAGATAAAACTAATGAATCTTCTGTTTGTCAGGCCCAGCAATGCCTGCTAAGTCTTCTAAGTGAAATTTGTACAGCAGATTTAAAAATCATTAGGCCTTTAAGATGTCTCAATGATTCAACTGCAAAGAAGCCAGCTCGCCTCTCTAAATTATATTGCATTTAGGAATGTGTTATTTCAGGAGCTTTTCCAAGTCACCGCACCATCACAGCTTCCTTGCTTCAAATGTCACTTGCAGAAGGAGCAGTTTTTATAACTGCACAGTAAACGCAAGATAACTTAATGGAAATTATTTCTTCATGTGTCAAAATGACCCCTTTGTTTCTCGTTTTACTCCTTTGTTGCCTGCAGCTAATCTGCTTTTTGGGTTATCAGATCCAAGCATCTTACAATGCTGACTCTAGCAGTGGCATTCAGCTGGAATGCTGCCTTTTGTTTACTGGTTTCACCAGGCCTCCAATGCTTTCTTTGGTCATCTGGTGGCTCCACTAATGTGATTTGCACTCCCAATCTCTGCAGGTAGTCATGAGCTTTTATTAGGGAATTAGAGGAAGGCCTGCCACCCTAGTTGCTAATGAATCAACAGGGTATTTCTTGTTTCTGTTTTGTTTTTGCTTTTTCAGCTTTCTTTTTCTTTTTTTTTTTTTTTTTTTTTTTTTTTTTTCCTTTAGGCAAGCAGACCACGATCTGTTTGTGGTTTTATAGAATTTTTCTCCACTCTGCTTGGACTTTGGTTCCTAAAATTGGTTTACCGGGCTGTGGTGACATTCATTTTGCTTTAAATAGAAGTACCAAATCACATTGATCGGAATGTGCATTTGGCATTTTCTCAGGTTTAGTAACTAGACACAGAAAATGGATGCCTACACAAATACTCAAACCCTCAAACCCTCTTTACGACAATAAATAGTATACAAAAGTTGTTCCTGGTACTACTGGATGAAGTAAAGAGAGACGAACTCGCACCTTTGTGAATATTCTTTCTACTAAAATAGCAAATGTTGGTAGATGAAGGGAAATGTGTTTTGCTAATGAGGCTGCAGACTCATTATTAAATTAGTAAAGCCTAAATTATTAAAATTTTACAAGCACACCAGAAGCAGATGCAAGTTTAGAAGAACCCTCAGCAGAGGCTGTTAATTTTGAGCCAGTAAAGGACATAATCATGTAAATATTCTGTTACAGCTTTTGTAACAGAATAACTACAGAGCTGTAGTTATACTGGGTTTGGGTTTTTTAATATGAAAAGAATATCCTCAAAAGAGGATATGTGCTCAAAATGTCTTGTACTCCTTTTCACGAGTTGAGTAGAATGTCAGATGTTGAGTTAAGATGCCATTCCTTCTTACATCCACAACCTCTTACTTAAGTGTTCTTGTGGATTTGAGTGGGGACTAATAGAGCGATTAGGGTTTTTTTCCAGATTAGCCCTTCAGTTTTGTTAGGGCATGTATTTGTCTTGCACAAAACCAAGCACAATGTCAGTGTTCTTAAAGCTTCCCACTAGTCTAATTAAGATTTGACCTACAGAGTCATGGCCTGCATGTTTTTATCTTATCATAAAGTATTTTTCATCCATTTCTGTTGTTTTAGAATGGAAGATACCAAACTTATGATAAAATCAAAATCTGAAAAGGAATTTGGAAATAAATAGGCCCTTCCATGCAAAAATAGATAATATTGGGTCTATTCTTATTGTTATTTACCTTGCAGGCAAGTCTATCTGTTTATCCAAGACCGAAGAATTTAGACTGATAAGACTTTTGTCACCGATATGTGGTTTATAGGGTTGAGTCTGAAGAGTAAGGAGGAAGCTGAAGAAAAACTGAAGTGCATAAGCATGTTTCAGTGTCCTCACTTTGTGCCGTTCTGTGATGTTGACCCTGTAGGATTTGTTTGTGATATCTGGAGGAGGTGTATGTTTCATTTATATATGCATATGTTTATACTTTTAACATGTTAACTAGATATCAGAGCATTATTTTCTGTTCAAAGAATGTTGGTAAAGTTGTTAGGTTGCTGTTTCTACTTCGGGAAAAATCATGTAGAAATTCAGGTGCAAGGATTTTAACAGGGGACATATAAAGCAAGAGTATATTGATTGAGTTTTACTAGGCTGACAGCAGCACTGAAGGTCCTTGTGACCCAGAAGTTTGTGACCCATGAAATCTCCCTTTTCCTTCTGTTGGTAATGTATCTTGAATTACAGAGGACTGAAAAATGCATCCTGGGTGACCTAACTCATTGATTATCTATAAATGGAAAATTATTTGGGGGTTATTGCTAGAAATGTGTTTGGTACTGGTAAATATAAGAGATAGACTTAAATTATATTCTTAAACACTGTTCCCACAGCACAGATTGACTACGGCAACAACTAATACATACAGATATGAATAAGATCTGCTATATTTTTCTTTTAAAATACTGATTTCAGATGCTTGGCTGTTTTGTTGATTGAGCTTCATTAGCTTGGATGCCAGCGAGCAAGATTAAAAATTTTGCTTTATAAATGGTACTTGCATCTGACCGAAGGAAATAAATGGTGGTGAGGAAATGGATAGAATTATTTCTAAAAATGGTAAATAACCAAGATTCCTGAAAACAAGCCTGTAACACATACGCACACCAGCAGGCAGATTTTATAGCTCTATCCAGAGGACAGAAGGAAGATAAATCATGGGCATCCCCCTCTCATTTTTGAAATGGTTCAACCCTGGGGTTTAGCTGAAGGACTTAAGGAGTTTTTGAAGTGCAAATAGACTGGTGAAGGGTAAACCTTTTCAGAGTTTCATTTAGATGGATTTTTTTTTTCTCTATGTGGATTTCTGGCACCAGCTGAGATCTGGAAGGCCACAGGATTTTTTTGTTTTTGATCAATCAAGCAAGCAGAACTTGCCATGGGGGTGTACATTCTCTGCATACATATTGATCCTATTGTGTTTAAAAGTACTTAATTTAATCGGGTCTTTTTGAAACCTTCTCTGGTAAGACTTGCGTTAATAGAGCTGTCATTTCAAGGTCATGTTTCAGTGTCAATAACTTAATGGTAATGACAGAAGTTACCTGTGAATTTAGTATCAATATTTCATTTTTTCCATTTTAAAACTGAACTAATTTTACCTATGTGCCTATAAAAATGTTCAGTTTCAATAGAAAAAAATGTTGCTTTCATTTACGGAGAGGTTTTCAAAGCAGTGTGGTGTTACTAAACACATTAACACCAACAGTAGTGTTATTAATTACGACTGGACAGTACTCTGTGCCTGCCCTATTGCATAGGGAGTTTGTCTCCAGAAACCGTTTTTTACACCTTGTCTCTTGTAGAAAAATGTTTGTAACGTCAGACTTTTTTAAGCAGGGCTCTTCCTAGTAGTTCTGACCTTTTACCTCACACTTTGTCTTGTTTAAAAGCAGCAGGGTGAAGAAGATGGATTGCATATTAACTATAAACACTCCTCTCTACTGTGATAAATATTTGAAGATACAACATGTAAGGGTTGTCTGTATGATAAGATGCCCATTTGAGCACAGAGTATAGATTTTTAGAAACCAAGATACAATTTACTACTTTTTGACCCGTGACTGATGCCAGGATCTCTAAGTATTTCACATTAAAACAATATATGTTTTCAAGATTTTTCCTGTGAGGATGTGAACTGCACACCTTGTTATTTGCTTCTTTGATTTGATTGGGTTGCAAGGAGCTTCCAAAAGTTGTCCCAGACATGGTGACGCTCAAGATACAATAGAGTCAGTGGCAAAAACTGTATTCAGATAACATGGCAGAATGTGCATGTAATTCTCCCAAACTCGGTTTTCTCACTGCTTTTCTTCCTGGTAGTTATGGCACTGCCTCTTACCAGGGACTGGGGATCCAGAGCGACGTGGGCTGAGTGGGCTGGGATCTGAGGTGAAAAGCAGAGTCTCGCACACGACTCTTTCAATCATGTACCAATAATCACCCCTTGTAGAGTTTCGTATGTGCCTGTTTTCCCCAGATGAGTGGTGTTTTAAAAAAAATTTTACTACCAGATCACTTGGTGGCTTAGAATGATAGAAGTACTCTAGAGGTGGTGTGGTGTCCAGAGTTGTTGGTCCCTTTAGTAAGGACCAAACTTAACTGGTTGTTAGTATAATTTCCATATACGATGTGTTCAGAATGCTACTACATAGCATACTATGGGAAAATCACCTATATTACAAAATGCTGTATTTATACCTTACCTAGGTTTTACAGTCTGGTGGTTTGATGTTGACCATGATATGAGAGCACAACAGAAAGATTCCAGATCAGGATAAGGACCTAAAATTGTAACTTATCACAAATTAATAAATAAGGTCAAAGAAGTGGATATTGTGATTTTTCCCTGACTTTACGCTGAGCAGAAGACATTTGGTTAACAGCTTCCCCCCTTATCTTGGTCTTTGTTTTACAACTCTAGTTTTTATGTTCATTAAACTTAGATGTTGTCAATCACTGTACTGTAATGATGGTTATTTCCTGTAGAGACTGAAAACTGAACATGAGATGCTGTTTAAAGCTTTATTGATAGAGAAGGGAATTCTTTGCATCTCAATGCAGGAAAGGGTTCCCCAGTATCTGTGGCATCACTTTTGCATCCACTGGGAGAGGCTAATATGAATTTTCCTTTGTTAAGTAAGAGATTTCTGGCACCACCTAAGGCTTCTCTCTCTTCAACAAGTCTGGCTCCACTGACTGAATAGATAATTTTTGGATATTTCAAGTCAGCAGTTTTTGCTTCAGTCTTATTAGGCACAGAGTGCAAATCTTTGTTTAGAGACATCCTGTAGATGGGTATGTGGGTGTTGGCTGAAAAAATCTCTAATTCTAATGTAATATATGTTTTTAAAAGATGTGTGTCAAAGCACTTGGGGGCTGTTACTTGCAAATTATAGATTTATCAAGCAGCCACGACATTAAACTAATCTCACCCTGGTTACAGCCATCAAGGGCACAGGCTTGCTTGATGATTCGAATTCCTGTAGAATTTGATTGAGCAACAGCTGGTCTGTGGGATGTGTAGATTTTAACAAGGTAATGTTTTTGTTTTGGCGAAGGACTTGTATGACATGCTACTAAAACCGTTCCAAAGTGCCTTCTTCCTCCATTCAAGTCTGTAGAGATCCTGAGACAGTTTTTATGTGAATTTTCTCTGCTCTCTCTGTGCATCTTGATTTTTATCACAGGTAAATTCTACAAAATTCTTCCATGAGCGTTGAGGGGGGAGGAAAGAAAATAAAAAGGCTATCAACACCACTAACTACAGCTACAACAGAAAAAATACTCTTTCTGGCTGTTAATTGTGTCAGATTCCTCTTTTCCACAATTGTTGGGTTGTTGGTTTTCACTTGAGAGAGGTTTATGGTGCTGTGTCCATCAGGATAACCCTGTCTTAGGGTTGAAGTTGCATTTCTCCCGGAGTTCCTAGAGGTGATGTTATCTTTTGTTCACTCAGCAGGATGGTCATTCCTAAGAGCATCTGTCACTTTAGGCATTGTAAGATGGATGAGTCTCAAGTGAACTGCTGGTTGAAGCAAATGGTAGAAGTAAGAAAAGACAAGGGGGTTGGGGGTCTTCAGAAGGGACAGACAACAAGGAAGCACTGTTAGAAATCAAAAGTAAGCCAGGTGGTAGTGGAACAAAAAAAAAGCCAAGATGGATCACATGTTAGCAGATCCCACAAGTCTGGGAAACAAGGATTGGTGGCTGATGAATTCTGAAGAGATCTTCTGCTGATTTGTTTCCTACTTCCTTTCCCAAAAAGGAAGAGTCAGAAGGAAATGATCTGAATATCAGCTGAAGAAATTATATTTTTGTTGGTGTGTGTTGTAAGGTTAGGGCAAATGAATGCTGCTAGTAATCTGGAAAAGGTTTAGTGATATCTTGTGTCTCTTAAATACTGTGTGGCAGTCTGTCAGTACCAAGTGAGCATGTAACACTATGAAACCAAAACAGCACACGGGTTATTTAGCCTTTGGAAAAAACAGTAAAATTTGTAGCTGTTTGTATTTCAGAAGGTGCTTAATGATTTTAAAAGAGGGAAGATTCCCTGCAGCCTCTCTGATTTTGCTAGACTAATTGATTTAGACATAACAGAAAGAAAATTATGTGAAAATACACACACACTAAACACTAAGAAAACTATCCCCATGCCACTGACAAGCAGATCCATCCCTCCATTCCCCCAACCCCAGCCCCAAGCTGAGCAAAGGTCTATGTTTGCCAAAGCAGTCAGTTAAGGACAAAAGGCACAGCCCAGTGTGTGTGTCAAGGTTTGGGAAGGGTCCAGGAGGGTCTTGGCTTGAAAAATTATTTTGTCACACTATTGGCATTGGTCCATAAGGGGAAGCACTGGTTGAAAGGCGAAGAAATTAAGATGATTAGAAGCTTTAAAGCTTCACAAATGGTAGAGTATCTCTGCTCTCAATGGATGTAAATAATAGATGAAAGACCGAGAATGACAACAAAGGATCAGGGGTTTAAGAGAATGTGTGCAGCCTGAATAGAGGTCTGTGGCCTAGGGCCAAAGGTCTTAGCTTTGAGTGTAATTAGAAGAAAATACAAAAATGTCATTACTAGCAGGTGAAATGTTCAGCACGTGTCCGAAAAATAGCAATTTCAGAGCCAGGAGCTGTTGGAATTGGATTACTGATGTTCTGCAATCCCTGAAGCCTCTGCAGAGCCCTACAGTTTGGTCAGGAGCTCTGCCTTAACCTTGTTGGCCATCTGCGATGGATTCCCTGTTAGCATGGCGGGGATGCAACCCAGGGGAGCATCCGTGGTCCCTGGGAACAGAGTTGTTTAATGTCTTTCCTCAGGACTCATCAATCCGAAACTTCTCCTGAGTGAGAGATGAGGGTTATAGATGCACTCTATTTAAGATAGAATGATTTTTAAAAATAGGAGGAGAGCGAAGAACCTTAAAGCCAAATTGCTTTTAATTTTAAAACCTGGGTGTTGAATTTCAGGTGTACAGCTAAAAAGGTTGCATTCACTCTAGTTTTGACAGCAGGCCCAAAGCTGTGGTACCACCTTTAAGCCTAAAATTCCATTTGTGAGCACCAGGGGAAATTCCTTTAAGTATTTTGGCAAAAATACTGTCCATTTCTATTGAGAAACCAAACCAGCTTGTGTGCCTAAGGAAATCTTGTCAAAGTCCAGTCAATGATAACTTAATTTAAAGCTTTTGCAGATGTTAATTACTGTTCTGTACAGCCCTAGCTGTTTTAGGAGTTAGTCTTCTGTCTGCCACTTACTACACCATTGCTGACATTCTTTGAGCTATTTCAGGTGCATTATCTTTTGTAAACTACAATTCCTATTAAAAATGTTTTCACTTAAATACTGTTACGAGATGTCAGATAGGAGAGCAGCCAGCTAATTCTGGCTGAATTTTGAACATTGTTCTCCAGTTTAACATAGATAACCACTCACTCATTTAGTTTCTTTATTTTTAAACCAACAGTAAAATAATTACTTCTACATTATCTTCTATTTTGTGTGTTTCTGTCACAGGTAATTTCTCATATTAATATTTTGTATAGCGAATCTGTCGCCAAGAATGTGCAGATTCTGTGACAAACTCGTACTTCACTTCTGGTAGAATGCAGAGAAGCAGCCATGCAGCTTCAACCAAGTATACCTATAAACAAAAAGATGGTTTTTTTAAGTGGTCAGTCCTACTTTCCCCACCCCAGTTCAGTTTTCATCCTAGACCAGATTTAGATGAGCACATTTGGTTGGCTTGTTAGTGTGAGTCATTCTGATTTTTTTCCCCCTTCTTATTTTTCAGGTGTTCTGGAGTTGTATGCTTTGCAGCACACCTTCACAAAGTCTTAGCTGCATCCTTTAATCATGACTGCATTTCAGATAGGGTGAAAGGAATCTGAGAAGGTACTGTACTTGCCTTTCCTAATAGACGATACATGGTATGTTTCTGTTCAGCATCTGTGCTTTCATATTCACTTTAGGAACAGTGTGGACTGTAAATAACAATTTTATTTCTGTTTGGGGCATGTACCACATCTGAAATCTTGAAATCTAGTTCAAATAATAACAAGAACCTTCACCAAAGAGGGCTGACTTGTGCTTCCATTTTTTTTCCTTGTATAATATATCCACAAAGAGGTCAACTTTGTTATTTAATGCCGATTCTTTTGAAGTGGTAACAATTTTCTTAAGCTGTTTTACTTGGAAGCACTGAAAACACCTAAGCAACTAGCTAAATGTATGTTTTATGCACTTGGAGGGGGAGGATGTTTGTCCTCTCACAGTGTTTAAGACAAATGGGAAGAAGAATGCAGATCTTTGTAATGATTGGGATAGATTTGTGATTCCAGCTGAGATTCTCACACTAATTTTACTGACTTCTTAAAGGGGGAGGCTTGTCTTGATATAGAATATTTGGCTCACATGGTTTCTCATTGCATTTAAATAGTCAGTGTACCCAGAAGGCTGAAGATCTATTCCTGTTTTATGACCTGTTGTATCCCTGGGGCAAGGGCAGCGGTGAGCAAAGCAAAGGGGTCATGGCCACAGCCCAGATTCTGAGCTGTGCTTGTGGGTTCCCCAGACCTGCCTGCAGGACCATTTTTTCCTTGGTAACATCTGGAATATAGTAGAAGCCTGGAAGCAGAAAGGGGGGTTCTTCTAGGATTTTGCTTCGCCAGGTGCTAGGAGGAAGAAACATTAGCCTTTTTTGTTGAGGGGGAGGCAGATTCTGTGGCCCTGAAGTTAGGCTAAACAATTGCAGAGGTCAAAGGACAGCTGAGTGCGGTCAACGAGACACCCTGGGGTGTATTTTGTTACTTGGTAAAAGGAGCAGCATCCTAAAACCCTAAAGGATTCTCTTGAAAATCTGTGTTGTGAAAAGGTTTTATGAGTCTGATGGCAAAAAAGTGCTGATTTAGCTAAGGAATGCTTGCTTTTGTCTAAATGAAAGACTAATCCGTACCAAATGTTGGCAGCTATTATAGTGTGGTCAGTGTGGGTCTGAAAGGACAGTTAGAGTAGAAGTGTACTTTGGGATCCCAAATGTTTATCATTTTAATGGTTCTGTAACTGAAAAGATTTCTGAACTTTCACCTTTGATCCTAAAATTTATGCCTCGAGCAAAATATTTGAAAAAGTAAAACCTGTCACTTATAAATTAAAAGGCTTTTTTTTTGTTAGGGAGCTGTGCCTGCGTGGTTACTCTAAATCTCCTTACAATTCATTTTTGGTTTTTAGGATACTGCCTAGTTTAAACTACAAATACTTTTAATCTGCTAATACTTATTCAATGCTTTAGAAAACTGGTTTTTTTTCTGGTCGTGAGCAAATTTTACTCTTGTTCTTTCAGTGCTCACAAAAAAAAATTAAAAATAGTTTTTGAGTAATTAATACATGTAATTTGTTTAGTGTTATCTTTCTTTGAAGTGACAGCTTATTAACACTTAACATTTGTCATAGAAACAGATCAGAAATCAATGTCAGAGCCAAGACCTTGTAAATAATCTGAAAGGAAATGTAATAATGGCTGTCTTCACAAGAGAGGTGGTGGGGGAAGGACGGGGCATGTGGCAGAAAAGGTTCAGTGCTTTTTGTTTTCCTTAGGAAGGGGGGAGGGTTGCAGCAAGACACAACCTGGGGCCTCTGACTCTTTGGCCCTTCTGTCTTACACAAACACTCATTGTCAAATTAGGAAGAAAAAGATAGCTCAGGAGCCAGCCGTGGTAGCATTTTTATAGTGAGTAACCTGGTGTTTTATCATGATCCTTAAAATCCATAAGAAGAGTGAGAAAGAGTAAATTGCATGATTTTCCAGGGGAAAAAATGAGCAAAGAGGTTGACAAGTAATTTTTTTTGAAAGAAACATGCTTGCAAAATAAAACTCTTCAAAGAGCTTAATTTTTAAACCCTTTAGGAGTTCTCTATACATATGCTTACCATTGATTTATGTGAAGGTTAAGACACCTTTAAACAAATAAAGTTGGGAATGGATAAACCTACTAAAATACAAATCGCCTATTAAACACAGAAGATGTTTGTATAGCATTCAGGTTGCTACAAAACTGACACACGTCTTGAAATTCTCCTGATAACCCGGTCTAAACTCATCAGGAAATGATAGCATGTATGTTTGAAGGGTACACAAGGGAGCAGCCAGATAGGATAGAGATGGAAGGTCAGACCTTAACTTTGACTTTCTAGGCTCCAGCTTCATGCTTTTGCAATAAGGCAATAACAAATGAAGAAAGGATTATGGCGGTTTATTTATCAATGAGGTCGGGGTGGTTTTTGCTGTAGAAGCTCAATGAGATGTCTTGTTTGAATCTGTTTTCAGCTTTATCCCCTTAAACAATGAATAGAACATTTTACACGCATATTTACATGGAATTAAGAGCTATATAAAATAAACTGTGTAATAAAACTGTTTAGAGAAATACATATTTCAGCTACAATGCCTTATTTTGTTTGTAACTCCTGAAGTTAATCACTTCAAATATGTAAAAAGGAAGTATATGGATTATTAAGATTTTTTTTCTCTCGTCTACTGGAGAAAACTTTTGCGTATCTATAAAGTGTTTATTTGTCAAGTGGATTTTAGCTACAGAAAAATACCATGAGCACTAGTTTCTTCAGTGTCAGTACTTATTGGAAGTTCTATATGCAAGTCTTCAAGAATGCACAGAACCTGTCAGTTTTCTATGTTACTGACTCACTGAACCCTAATAGCAGCTTTGAGAATCTAGATTGCCTCTGCTAGCATTTTTATTTTACAAGTAGATTAAGTCCAGCCTGTAAACATCATTAAGACTTTTCCTTTTGGGAGAAAAACAAGCAGAGAAGCAAACATCTAACGTCCTCAACAAATAATGTGTTTTATTATAATTTTTCCTTCTTCCAAGACTTAAAGACCCCATACATAATCTGTCAAAGTGGGTGAAAATGGCATTATAAAAAAATATAAAAATGCCATTTGTGGACATTTATTCCAAAAATACCTATTGGGATTCCTAAGTATCTAGAAAAAGGTAGCTTGAATATCAAAACTCCTTCTTTTGATATATATCCCTGGATGTTATGATAATGTTTTGTTCTGTTAATTGCCCATTGGTTGCAGATTTCATCTTAACTGTAATCTGGTATGTTGCAGAAGGCCTGGTAGTGATGTGCATCTTTGATCTCAAACAGGAGTTGCCTCTGGTAATTTCAGAGGTTCTGGACAAGAGTTTTGTTTATTTTACAGAAGAATTTGTGGTATTCTGGGGAGGGGAGAAAGTGGAGTCAGCATTGACACATGACGAACACATGTTGCGTAAAAGGAAAAGGAAGAACTCCTCAAAGCACTCTGCCTTTGAATTTTAGTGGAAATGGACTTCAATACAGGAAATTTATTGTTTATTTTAAATAGGAATTCTATCAGCAATTTAGACACTTGTTTGACAGCAGTAGAGAGGATGCAAAAATGTCCGAACAATATTAGACTGCATTACTTGTAGGTTTAAGCTGATTGATATGGTTTTAACTTATGCAAGGGTGTTCTTGTCTGATCACTGCATAGCTTATTGCATAGAAATGGCCACAAAAGTAGCTGGCTTTACTAGTTTATTTTGTCTCTGCATCATGGGCTGAAAGGGACTGCAAGAAGAAGAGTGTTTGATACGCCTCTCTATCTAGAGACTGCATAGGCACTTCAACTAAGAAAAGATTTGTTTATTCCTTTCAGTAACATAGCCCAAGTTCAAATGGGCAGAAATATGATCATTTTGACCTATTTGAAAATGGTATTTTTGGAAGAGCTGCGCAGGAATGTGCTCTGAGTAGACTTAATAAACATTTCAACAAAAATCTCTCTGTGGAAGAAGAGGGGCTTGTTTCCTCCTTTGGTGGTTCCTATTTAGGGATGATATTTCCCAAGCATCATAAAAACAAGGAGAGCTCTTTTTCAGACTTGCTTTGTTTTCATGTCTGCAGCTAGCTACAAAATCAAAATCACACAGTAAAAATATGCCTTGATTCTAGAGCTGGCACTAAGCACCATTGATGATGTGGCTGTATAACTCTGGCGTTGGGAATGTGGTTAATAGACCTATTGATTTAGGGCAGAGAACATAAATGGAAACAACTATGTATGAGCATGCTTGTTTGAAGGAAGCAGGCTGAGATTTTTCAAATTGCTCCTAAGTGATTTAATTGTGCTTCCTCTGCAGTGAGTCTGTGAGCATCCGAGAGTGAGCGCATAGTTCTTTTAGAATAACAAAATCTTTTAACAGGAGAAATGAGAAACTGATAATTTTTTTTTTAAAAAACCTGAAGGTTTTTCTTTTGAAAGAAAAGAGAAGATGTATCTCTTTGGTTGAAGGTGCATGGTAATGTTCCATTCCCTATGTACATTGTTAAAAAACCCAGTAGCATAAAAGGATTTGCTCCATCTCCCTCAAATTAATTTTAAAGCCACTAGAAAACCTTCACAGTGACTTATCTGCTAATTTCATAATATTGTTTGAAAGGTCTCTAAAAGCCTTGCAGTCAGAGCAGGTTAAATCAATATAATTAACTCCTGGAAGCTTCTGTATCATGAAGGATATAGGCCTATTCAAGTAAGGTCTGTACTCCACTATATAATCTTCGCATTCTGGGTTTTATGTTACTGAGCATTTATTTTTTTTACTACTGACAACTGAATTTTTATGAAGTCTACTCTTTTATAGCCTTTATGGTTGAATTTGTTATCATTTGACTTCCTATTATTGTCCACAACCCTGTATCATCAGCCTGCCACTGCAACACCAGGGGATGCAATGGGAGACAATTTAAAAGGGCATGTATATATTGAAAATATATTATAAACACAAAATATGGTTTATGGTTTCTAATTAAGTTCCGTTTTCCACAGTTGGAAGGCAGAAGAGGAATAATTAGGGAAATTATATATTTGGAAAAGCTTGAAGGAGATGAGAGAGTAATGTAAACAGATATGTCAGAGTGGGTGAGACTGTAAAAGAGACAGTAAAAGTGTATGGGTGCATGCAGATGGTGACAGAACATATTTGTGCCTATATGAGGATTTGTGGGAATTTGGCAGTCTGCTCATGAAAATGAGCTGTGCAGTCACAACAGTCATCAAAAGACATTCCTTGATTCAAAGTACCCTGCCAAATGGTACCAGCTACTGTTTTGCTCCATTAGCAGTCAAATCCCTTTATAGTACTTTTTCATGTAGTTTTCCATACTTGAGGAGGCATATATTGTCTTAAATGCTTCTGGCATTGCATTATTTATTCACAGAAACTAGTCCTCTGTAATTTTTGTGTACTCACTCTAGATGAGTTCATGTAAATTAAGTAGTGAGGCCGGGTGTTTCCTTTCATCTGCTTGTTGCATCTTTTTACTGAGGAAATGGCATCAAATGAAGTTTGTCACACGCTTAATCCTTAAATTGCCTCAGTCCTCATCAGAGGAATGGTTCAGCACCTCCACCTCCAGTGCAGCAACTGCACCAGTTTTCTTCTTGCTGTGCTCTGAGTTCAGCTTACCTGGAATGCAACGTTTCTTTTCTGAGCAGGATCCATAACATGGAGCAAAGTAAAGCCAGTACAAGGTCTGTATAGTTCTTAACACAAAGTTTCATGAGCAGAAATCTGAAGTTACTTCCAACTCCAGTTTGAGGATAAGAACTACATTTTTGAAGCAGTATTGTAATGCTTAAGACATAGGAGAGATTGCATCTAAAGATTCCGGGACAGCTTTATCACAACATTAGAAGGATGAAGGAAAATGTGGAATGTTAGGCAATAAACAACTGCTGAACTTAAAATTATAATTTTGTAAATCTTGACTTGATCTTAACTTGCCTTGACTTCTGTTAACACTGCACCTCACAGTATATTCTGTTTGATTGCAGTTTTGAGCTCCTCTTTATGTATACAGCTCAGTAAACAATACTCTTGAAAAGAACTAGAGAGACGCTTCAGAATTTAAGTAGAAGAAATTGAGTTTTAGTTTCTGTTTCTTTGTGGTATTATTTTTTCAGCTTAACGTTACTGCTGGTTTTACTGTGAAGCTGAAAACTCCCAAATCACTGAATTTTAAAAACAGCAGTTGAGGACTTTTGCAGTATTTGGGGATTATTGAAGCTGACAGCTTCGTGCATCAAAGTTCAACTTACTAACACCATCTTGAATTCAAGAGTGAGTTTTAGCTTTAGCATGTTTATTGTTTTGTGAACTGTGCCTGTAGACTTTGGTGATTGTCTTGGGGTTGAAGGGACAGAGCAGTAAGGGTATAGCAGTCTCCTTGTTAGCACCACTTGTGGTTTACTTTCTGTTTAGAGGGGAAGGCGCTACCCTGTTACAGCATCCTGCATATATCTCTGTTGTTTATCCATTTGTCTGTCTCTGTCCAAGGAACTGCCCAAATCCCGAGTAATCCGATGCACTGCTCCAAGTACAGATAGTATTAAGAGAGCAATAAGAGGAGGAATTTTGTCAGGAAAAAAATAGGTTTTCTTGATCTTTCCCATTCACACAATAGCAGCAACATCAGACTGAAAGACTAGATTCTAAACAGTATTGGATACTATAAGTATTTTCTTCAAAATAAGATGAAAATTAAGAAAGAACACTCTACTGTAAACTGAGTAAATAGAAATTAATCCTTCACATTTTCTGAAAGACTTCATAAATGAATTATTTATCTATTACTTGCTACATAAGATGGTAAGCTGTTTTACATTTGAGTTTGAATGTCCCTAAACAAGACAAAAGCAGGGTGAGAAACTCAGGATCTGAAAAGAAATGGGGGGGAGGGAGGATCCTGCAAAGGTTATGTGATAATGAGGCTGCTCTGCCTTATGCTCTTTTATTGACTCGCACATAAGCCTTTCCCCAGTGAATGCTACATTTAGTGCTGGTATATACTTTTGACTTTGAAGCCTATACTTTAAAACAGTGTTTTATATATTTGTTATTGTTGGTTTTAAGTGTCATCTTTTCTGCCTTATGCATGTTCTTGATATATCCTAATGATGCTTTACTGGGAAAGAAATGCTACTCCCAGAACATCAACAAGAATGATGTAAATAACAGAAAATGCCAGCCATACCTGAAACAACCAGTTCCCAAACAATTCCACAGCTTAAATAGGTGCCTGTTCTCTCTTTGACTAAGATGACCCTCTGAGATACAGAAGCTGTGCTGGGCCTGGCAGTGCCTTTGTGAAGGAACTTGCTTTCTTTTCCTTTGAAGAGAAACTTTCCTGTGAGGTTAGGCCAGATCAGAAGCCAGATTATGTGTTTTGGAGAACACAATTACATCATTAGGTTAAACACAAAGTAAGGACTTGATAGAGCTGACTTAATGGAGGGTGTTTGCATCAGATTCATCATTCGCTATCAGGTAATTGTGAAATTGCTTTAAGCCATAACAACAACACTCACCCCCTCCCTCATCCTCCAGTTCAGTTCCTCTCCTTTAAAGTCTCTGGGGTCATGACCTACCTGGAGGCCAAATACATGGTATCTGGTGCACTGAATGATCTGATTATATTTTTACTAGCAGAGCCTTCAGCTTAATGTGCAGTTCTTCAAATTGGGTAACATTCCCAGAGGTTCCTTTTTTTTGGTATATGAAAGACCACAGTCACCTATTCTAACTAAAAGCAGGTAGTTTTAATACTTACACACTGCAAGTCTTGTGGTGCTCTGAAGTAGCAGGGCTCTGGTTCTTCTTGAACATCCAGTGACATGTTACTGCACTGATCTTTTGAAATGTAGTTGACAGTATAAGACAAGATTATTTGATTGTACTGACAAGACTTTCTTTTAAGTTCAGTTTCTGGGGTTGGAAGTCATCGGAATTACCCTGGCTCCTTCAAGATAGTTAAGTAAGTGATTCATCATCTGAAATTTTGCTTTATATTACTTCCATTTTTCTTGCCTTGATGGAAGCTCACAGCAACTGTAGTTTTGTTTTCCACAATGAATATCCATGTTTACCTTTTTAATAGAAAACTCTAGCATTAATACTTTTTCACTTGTGGTCAAGTTAGTGGAATTTTGTTAATGACTTATTCATGCCTCCTTGTAAGGACCCAGAGTGAGATGTAAGGTCTGCAGTTCTGTTTCTTAAGGCATTTTCCAAACAAGCTAAAAATTGTCTGTCTGAGTAGAGTGACAAAGTTGGTAATGGAAAGAAGGGAAGCATGAAGTGTGACTGTTGTCAAACTGATCCTTTTTCCTTGGCAGGAGGTGTGTGTGAGAGCATATAAGAGAGCATATGCAAGTATTAGCATCCTGTGGAGTCCAATCCAAAACAGAGTTCAGAAGTTTGTTAGGAGAAGTAGGCAACTTAGGAATTAGACAGTATTCAGTGGTGCAGGTAAAAGGAAGGGTGAGGGTTGGAATTCTGTATTACAGATGTGCAAATTGCTTGTCACTGGGAATCTTACCAGCTCTGAGCTGAGCTAGCGGCAATGAAAACTTCTGCCTATTACAAACCTCTCAGTGCACCCAAGCAGGCCATGGTGCAGTTTGGTGCAGTATGGCTGGATACAGGACAGTGGTGGGAGGGCAAGCGCTGATGTATCAGCATTGACAGGAGCCAAACTGGCATGTGGGATTGGGGAGGAGTTCCTCAGTCAAGTCCAGCTCTGCTTTTCCTCAGACACTCTTGTCAGACAGTCTGAGCTGCACTCATCCTGGGACTGTCTTTCCCACATCCCCTTGAGCTCACCAATGGTACATCAGATGTGCAGGATGTTAGGGAAAAGTTGTTTTAATTTCACTGTAAAAAGCAACATGGGGGAGAGAGTTTGTTTTATTTTTGCCAAATGATCTGTAGGAAAGTAGGACAGACACGTTATTTGGCTAACTTTTTTTTAAATAACAATCATTAATTTAGTTAGTTTAAAACATTGTTTTGGTCACGTTTAAATGCAAATACAGCAGGTACATGTTTTAATAACAGAAATGTTTTATTCTTCTTTTTCCTTCCTGTCAAATTCCACCACTTTATTTTCCTCCAGCTTCCCTGCTGCCTCCTCACCCACTCTGCGCACACAGGGGCACATTTGGAGCGTGTTATGTTCCAGCTGCTTCTGTGGTGTGCTTGCTATGAGCTGCCTCCCATTTACATTGGGAGCAGGAAAACAAAGTGCTTTCTAATTGCACCAGGAGTTCAGGGTTAGATTCCAAAGCTGAAACACTAAGGCACTCTTACCTTGGATGGGTGCCCTTGAATCGGTGCCCTTGGCTTTTGGGCAGGCTGGATCAGGATGGCAGAGGCCAAACCAGCCAGCAGCTCGCTGTTGGACAGTCTTGCCAGCTCCTCTGCCCTGCAGAGGGTGAGCCTCCTACTTCTCTCACCCCTCCTCTCTCCCCTAGCTCCCTTGAACTCCAAATGAGGCCCAGCTGCTCTAATAGCCTGGGGCAGTGTTAGGAAATCAGCTGTCCAGTGCTGGCTCCTGGAGCTGCCAGCTTTCCCAGTTACAGCCCAGCAGGACCCCCCTGCCGCTCTGCCCTTGGGTACCACCGCCTGCCCCGTCTTGCACAAACGTATCCCCAACAAGCTTTCCTCCATCTCTGCTTCTGTGCTCACACAAGTTGTGGTTCCTAAACTTTCCTTTACTTGGCATACCCAATTGCAATCCTGTTTTCTCTTGGCAAACTAGAAATGTCCTGCAGTAACATTAACCAGCCTTCTCCAGTAGACCCATGGCAATTGCCAGCCACAAGCAAGTATCTTTGTATAGATTCCAGGGAGGAAAATTAAATAGGCTTGGCTTGTCATAATGTTTGCTGGGTGTATGCTATATTTCATTTATACTTTCCCATCAAAATGAAAATAGTTGGTATAGATTGTTTACAACACACAGATTATAGAAAATGTGGAGGACAAGCAGACTTTGGGTAGATTGATGTGCTGTGAGAATTGCAAATTTTCTGATTCTTAAAGACTGATTTGGTTTTCTTATGGTATTTTAACAGAAGCCTTTTCATGCAAATATGTTCCTACTTTAAGAATATCAGACCTAACATAAAATTCTGCAACACAGAAGTTAAATTTTATAGTATGCGATTTAATGATATAATAGGTTTTCATGATTTCACGGGCATTTAGGGTAATATCACCACTGATTTCAGTAAAACCAGAATTTTGATCACTTAGCTGTTTTTCATCAGTACTTTGTTCAAAAGTACCTGATGGGATTAAGTGCACTGCAACCTTAATTATACTTCGGTAGAGCTTTTTACCTAACTCACTTTGTGGTTGTATGTTTGTGTGATACACACTGCCATTCCAAATTTAATAAAAACCTACGGAATGAATATCTACTTGTCTATGAATATTTTATTGCTGAAATACCTGTACGTGTCACATTAAGAAATTATGTTTATATTATCTCTGGTCAGGGTAGGGAAATGCTGTTGCCCCAAAAGTTATTAAAAGTGAGTCTCAGTCAGACATGTGGAATTCTTTGCCCAAAGTTATATAGAGTCTTTTGCTGAAGAGGGAACAGAGTCTCTCTCCCAGGTTGGAGGTAATTAGATAAGCTTCCTGTCCATGCATTCCAGTAGCGTAGTAATATTTAGCTGTTAGGTATTTGCCTAAACCAGCACATCTTGACTGCTGCTGTAAGTGGCTGTTACCATTATTGCTCTTTTACAGGTGGCCCTGAGGACCATGTGCAACCCAGTGATAAAGTGGGATTGAATTGTGGGTTTTCTGAACACTAGCTTATCTTCTCGGCCAGGGTCTCTTTCTGGTCATAGGGCTAGGTAACATCTAGTTAAGGGAAGTACAAAGATAATGTTACAAGGTTTTGTACTTTTCTGTCTATTGATTTAACAGGGGGAAAGTTACCGCTGTTGAGATAAAGTTCTCCAACAATGCAGTCTTCTGTCCAGAATATTGGAAAATGTTAGATTGATGTTTCTTTGGAACAAATGCCCTATAGTGTAATGATCCAGCAAAGCAGAATATTTTGTGTTTCCATGAGTCTTCCCCAGCTCACTGTAAAACTTCCATGGCCATCCTGCTAAGAAGTGTTTACTTCTGGGATTCTGTATCCCAGTGTGGGAGGCACAGATGTAACAGTCTGTGGGCTGTGTAATGTCACCCAAGAAGTAGTAAAGGTCTGTTTGTCATTGGATCTTTCATGAAGTCCATAAATTAACTACTGTTGTAAACATAAATGTTCATTGTGAAACCAGATATTTAAATGACTGTTACCACTCTACTAGTGGAAAGCATAGTTGAAAATAAAAATATTTCATAGCATTTGCTGTGTGTGGTTAGAATGTTATTTATTTCTCTCTTTTTTTTCCTTTTTACTCACATCTTCTGTTGTAAGAGTATGATTAGACAACTTGAATTATATGAATCAAGCTGTGTAAATCATAGCGTTACACTGAAGATAAGAAGTGAAGACCCTGAAAAGACAGACTGACCTTCCACATAACTGCAATTGATATTAGCAAGAACAAAAATTCTAATTATTGGTTGTCCCTGTGTATCATTTCTCTGCAAGTAATGGCATACTGACAAGTACAATGGTTAGACAAGTACATGCTTAGACAACTAGTGATGAAGCCAAACTCGACGCTTTTAATTTTCCTTGTTGTTGTACCCTTCTATAGTCTACCCTGAACACCAAAAAAAAATGTAGTAATCGTGATTTTAGCTGCCCCTTCATTAAATTCTACACCAGGCAGGTTCTTGAGGCTGTTGAGAGGCTGTGTGTGTAGGAGACACAAAGCAGTGTGTTGTAAAGGTGCCAAAAGCTGTTATTGAAACAGGAGGACACAGTCTGCCAGGCTGAGAAAGAAATGTGAACATGTAGTGCTAGTTAGAGGTGGTTTTTTTTGTTGTATGCTTTCTTCCTAACTTAATATCACTGTCATGGTGGACGGTAATAAGGCCTCATGCTTCATTTGTAAATGGGTTGCACATGGATTTTCCCACCCCCTTATCAGATGTTTTCTTTGTGTTTTTTAGATCATGGGGAATTCATATGCAGGGCAACTAAAATCTGCCCGTTTTGAAGAAGCTCTTCATAACTCTATAGAAGCTTCTCTGAGATGCAGCAGCGTTGTCCCACGGCCAATCTTCTCACAGCTGTACCTGGATCCTGACCAGCCTCCTTTCTTGCCGGAAGGTAACCATGAAAGTATGGCACATTTCAATTGTTGTTTTTCTGTGTGAGAAAAGGGTGGGATATGTTTCATTTAAAAAACCCAACCAAACAAAAAAACCCCAAAACACTCCAAAAGCCACACAGCAGTTCATTGTGTGACACAAAATCTGAATCATTGGTCTCATTAAGGAGAAAGAACAGCATGCTGATTATTTTAAGAGGAGCTAAATGCAAGTACTGATGAAAGGTTTCTTTTATTTTTTTATGTTTTCCTAGATGTGAAACCAAAGGTAGAAGAGTTGGATAAAGAGTTAGTACATCGCTATTCACAAAATGGAAACCTGGACTTTTCTGCCAGCCAAACTGTTAATGAAATGGAAGATGAAGAGGAGGATGAAGACATGTCAGATTCAAGTAGTCCACCAATCCCATATTCACAGAAACCAGCCCCAGAAGGGTCTTGCACTACTGATGGTTGGTGTCCATTCTTTTACGTGTGTGATCGTTACAACTAATTCTTGGTCCGGTATATGGTCTCTACAGTTAGAAACTCTTGGGCTAGGAAGTGTGAGAATACAGTTTATAGTCAAACCTTAAGTCTGAGGGAACACAGAATGAAGATTTGTTTCAGAACACATCATGCAATGTATTATTTGAAAGCAGGGTCTAAGACTTGTTGTGACATTTTGTTAGTTTCTGAAAGCATATGTTTTGTCTTTGATCATTATTAGTTTAATGTCCTCAAAGAAGTTGCCTAAGTCTGAATTACTATAGCTGGATCTAAGTCTATTCCTAAATTATTCTCTGAAACTTTGGCAAAGCTGGATTTAGTTGTTTCCATGGGCAGATGGAAGAGTTTGTAGAGAGAAAATGGAGAAGAGATGTGGTGTTCCTTCTGCTGCCAAGGGGACAAGAGGGATGGTAGTTGAAACTTGTCTGATTTGGGTTTGCCACCTGCCTGCTGTCCATTGCTAACTTATCTCAAGCTGCCCTGATCGTTGTTGTAGATAAGTAAAGCTGTTGGCAGCACTTTTTGTTTGTTTTTAGATGTGCTAAAGAAAGTGTCAGATCATTATGAGTATACCTATTGGACCAAGTAAATTTGGTGTAATTGTTTCATCTTATCTCATAAGTGTGCTATTCTCAAGATTTAATTTCCTTAAAGGAGGAAGACCTATTCATATTTCTTAGATATCCATGTCTTAAAAACAACTCCCACTCCGTTCAGACCCTAGGAAACAAACAATCCTTTCTATCAGGTCCAAAATCTGTTCTTGACATTTTTTTCAGTTATCTTCCTGAATTATTAGCTTTTCTGTGCAGATGTCATAAAAAAGCAGTTATTTGTAGAATGGTTTTGTACCTCACTATAGTTTATGGTTATATGCGGTGATAGAAGTAAGCACTGGTGACTTGTAATCTTGTGATGTTTTGGCAGAGGGTGATTGGTGGCAAATGTTGATGGTTTTGCCTTTACCCTTTCTAAAAGCAGATTGTATGAGCCTGTTTACCCTCCATAACAATGTGCCTCCAGTTCCATGTAACAGAAAGAATAGAAAGGCTGGCTCCTATGGGAAGGTGGTGAATATTAATTCTCACAGAATTGTGTTTACTGCCCTTCAGGGGCTTGTAAATCAGTAGGAGCAGAGAAGGAGAAAGTACAAACTGAGATATTCCTGGGAAGGTGTATTCAGTTGAGAACAAATACCAGTAAAGGCTACAAAATCTCCCATAGACAGCAGGAATTCTTCTTATCACTTCTGTTAAAGAAATGTAAAATAAACCAGGTGGGATGCAGAGGACAATCAACAGGACAGCAAGAGGAATGAGTTCTATCTAGCAAGGCTCTTTGCCTCCCAGGACAAAAGCTGAGATGGTGTATGGTTCAAATTCTAAATATATCAAGAGTAGAACACTAAGGAGGGACAGGAGCCAGTCATGCCAACAGGGCTTTGTGGAAGTGTAATGGATGCATAAAATAGTTGTGAATGCATTCAAACTAAAGGTTTAGGATTCTTTAACTATTGGTGATGCAGTTCTGGATCAGCCTGTCAGTGGCTGGAGTAGGGCCTTATCTGGCCCCAAGGCCACCATTCATTCCATTGTGAAAGAGATTTTTACATGACATTAAGAGATCTTTATCAGTTCCTCACATTCTGGTGACCCCTGGTTGTGCTTGTGAAGGCAGGCAGGCAGAAGTGGGAGTTGTGGGTTTCCAGTTGAGCATTAAGTGAAGACATAGACCGTTTCCATCCGTGTGCAAACTGTTCCAGGTTCACCAGTGCCTTTACTCTCTGTGCTCAGGATTGCTTCATAACTGACCTGCCCAACATGACATTGCAAAGAGGTACCTGACTGCAGGTGCTCACTGCAGTACAGACCTCTGGTGTGGTTGATGTTGCATGTCACAAAGTTATGCCCACTTATGCTATAATTACATACTATATGTAATCATATACTCTTGAATATATTGCAATATTCATGTGTTTTGATTTTTATCTAGAAATCTTTAATGATCAGAGCACCCTGGAAGAAAGTTTCTGGTGTTACATCCTCAGAATTTTAGAATTGTTCCATTAGTCTTTTTTGTCAACTTTACCATCCTGTATTTACAAAATCTGTTTCACTCTTCAATGTTGTTCTCAAAGAGCTAATTTCAGAGTAGTGGTTTTGTACCTAAAAAAGGAAAGTGCGTTATTTTAAATACTGCTAACAATCTTTTGGGATGGGTTTATTTGTGTTTAAAATACCCAGGTTCCTGGACATTGACATTACAGACTGCAGCTGTATCTCAGCAAGGCATTAATGTGATAGCTCATCTTTCATCTCATGAATATGACCTTCCAGAAATGTAAGATGGGATCACTGCCATTGTTTACACCCCTTATCTTAGTTAATTAATTACAAAGATAAATAACATTAGGAAAATGTTAAATAATACTGATTAGACTAATTGAAGTCACTATAAGTGTTTGGATGCTTTAAACTAAGCATGTATTTAAATACTTATCCAAGAGTAAAATATTGCTACTAGAACCTGCAGTTCATAGCTCTGCTTTCTGTAAAACTCATCTCCCACCTTTTTGCACAGATGAGACGAAACTGTTATCCCTTCTCAGGGATATGCACTGTTTGCTTTTCCTAAATTCAGGATTTATGCTGTAACCATCATATTATTTTCTGTGGTGACTTGTTCTTTTAGTGAGATGGCTGAGTTGTCAGTCATGTGATTGCAGAAAGTAGATCTTGATGCCTCTGTTAATCAGTTAACAAAAAAAAGAGTGGCCCACAAGTACCTGTTTGTTGGATGTTCTTTCTTAGCCAACCATAAAATTGGATCATAGAATCACCAGGTTGGAAGAGACCCACCAGATCATTGAGTCCAGCCATTAAAAGAGTTACTATATGATTCATGGTAATCTCTTTTACATGGGATGGTTTTCAGATAGGCTGGAGTAAATGTCTTGATTTCTCTGGAGTTGCTTTGGATTTGTACCAGAACTGCACGTGCTTCTTTCTTTCCACACTGTGTATGTCAACCTGTCATTCTCCAAAACTGCATTCCTGATACAATTTACTGTGTACCATACTGCAGATGAAAGGTTCATTATTTGATGAAACCAGTTGCTACAGATTAGTCAAGGCCACAGAGCTCTTTGAGAAATCTAGCAGTTTTATATGACAATAAAATTAGTATTAAATATAAATGCAATATAAGTGCAATTAAAGTAATGATTTTTATAGAATCGTAGGATCCCTTAACTCTTCTGTTAGCCCATTGGAAAGAGCAAATGTGTTTCCCAATGATCCATGCTATTAGTCATAAAAGACTGAAATCAAGAAGATTAGTGGAATCTAGGGCATGTTTAATTATTTACAGGGGCTTCTTGGGCTTCTTTTTCTTCCCAGCACAAACCTTTTTAACTAGCTTATCCATTCCGTGAGAATAAGTTCTTAGTTTTCATACAGGTACCTCAGTTATGCAACAAAAGAGTACAAGAAGCTGTTCTGAACCACCTGTTTGCAGTAGCTTTGAAAGAGGCTACTTCTAATTTGTGGAATAGCATTTTATGCCAGCTGTGGGAAACACAATAGTAGCACCTTTCTTTTGTTAGTAAATCCTCACTTTACCTGCTGCTTAAAGAAGGGCAAAGGTAGTTTCAGAAGCAATTAGGTAAGCGGGTACTTAACACCTGATCAATTACCGTGAAGTTACAATAGCAAGTGACAGTGACCGGTAACTCATATGTAATTCTTGGAAGCTCATTGCTTATGCAACTGCCCCATTCATTGAAGGGCAACAAGGGGTCGGTGGCCCACAGTGAAACTACTTCTTCTGACTGGTGGGGAAAGGGAAAATGTATACAAATTTAATTTTTAAGAAGATTCCAACACTTCCAGGTGTTGACAGTTGTGGGGAAACATTTTCAGTTTCAAGAAGATGGGACTGGATTCATTTAAATGAAGTGATGTTGGAGAATGCAAATGTGCTTCTCAGAAGGAAAAAAACTAATGAATTTTCTTTCAAAGAAATGCAGATAATGTCTGTAAAAGCTATTCATTATTCTTTTTGTGACTGATCTTGGTATTTGCAAATCTGTAATCAGAATATAAATGCCTGTTCTTTATTTAAAACAAAGCTGAGATCCTGTGAGAAGATTATTTTTTTTAAATGAAACTGTCCAGCTATGTGATTTTACATTTTATAATTACATATTGATAAACAGTTTCCTAAAGAGAAGCTGATTTGTTTAGTGGCTTGTGGGGTTTCTCGTCTTCATACTTAGATGTCCATAAAAGCTACATAGGTAAATGTGACACTGAAGTGCCATTCTTTTTTTGTAACAGTTTTATGTGTTAGTGCTGCTTGACGTAGAAATTTAGGTGCATACTCAATTATAAAGTAAAAGCTACAGAATGAACATGTGTAGTATGCCTCTGCTTGCTTGCTGGATAGAAAAATACACTTTTACATTTATAAATGTAGCAGAAGAAGGGCTTAATCCCTGCTCTCTCCCCCCAGAGTCAGTTACTCGCTTCTAAACTAATGTTTCTGAAGTGGAATTCAATAATTCAGTTTAAAAAAGCAGGAGGAACTTAAAATTCAAAGAGTGATTTGCAGCCCCAAAAGCCAAGGGAAAGAAGGATAATGAAGGACTTTAGAACATACTGTCTACTTGTCTTTGGAGGAAGCTTCAAGGCTTTTACTGTACAGAAGCATATTTGTGTTCTGTCCTGATCTCCTGATTAAAGTGAGCCCCAGCTGTACCTGGCCGAGCTCCACATTCCTCCCTGACTCTCCACAAATGGGAGAAGAGCCTCTGGAGGCACTGAGGATCTGTCTGTGCTGCCCCATCTCACTCCTTGCCCATTGAGATCCCTTTCCCCTCTACAGAAGGGGAGCCACAGGAAACTACTTTTAGTGTCAGCCCTATTACTTGTGCTGCTGCCTCAAAAACTGAGGTTTCAGCAGTTGCTTGTGAACTCTGCCTGCCAGTATGTTAGGAAGCTGGAAGCTGGTAGCTGCTTTCTGCCCCTTTTGGCAGAGAGGTAGGGGTCCTCAAAGTACTGAATTTCAGCAAGATGTGTGAGGTTCAGGAGCTGGTTGGGTGACATCGATATCCCCAAACTAATGTGCCCTGGGGCAGACAAGTCTGCACAGCCTGAATGTAAAAGGCGTGTGCTGGCCAACCGGTCTACACACATATTATTCTGACCCAGAGATGTTGCCAACCAAAGCAGAGAATGTTTGAGGAGATTGTGCAAGGAAGAAGAAGGGGAACATTGAAGAGATCCAAGAGCACTTTGTGGGGAGTAAGAGAAGATACAGGGGGTAAATCTGAGATTAGGCAGGATCAGCATTTTTACAGTAGAGTCTTATATATCCTAAATAGTGGGAGGTAGTAGATATTTTCAGATCAACAGTCTCTCAAATAAGGGGCTGATGTTGCCTGTGATAACAGACTGAGATACATTGGTTTGTTTCAGTGGGTACTGCTAACATGTTTCTGAGCGAAGCATAAACTCTTTAAGATGTTGAGATGGGTTTGTTAGGGTTTCCTTGCACCTTCTTGGGGGACTTGTGCTGAATGGTGATGTGCAGCTTCTCAATGTGTAGCTGAAGTTGTTTTGCTCCTAGTGTAAAGGAAGGAAGAGTCTTCCATCTCAGGTCTTGTGGAGTGCTGGAGCATTGCTTCACCTCCCTGGGACATCAAAACCCTCATCCATCCAAAGAGGCTCTTAATTTTCTTATATGATATTGCCCTCCCAATGTCATGTGCTCTTCCTGAAAGCAAGTCTGTATCGAAACATAGCTGTTAACAATGCTGTTAAAATCCTGCTTTCTTTAGTATTCTAGTATTGCTATTGCTAACAATTCTTTCAAAAGCCTCTTTTTAGTCACTGTTTGTGCTTCTGGGCATTTCCTGAAAATGTTTAGGTACAGACAAGGCTTGAGTAGTTGCGTAAAAGTGAAGGTTTAAATCTATCTTGAAATCTTACAGCACTTGCTGTTTCATAATCCTTATCTACAGGTTTCCTGTTTACCCACATTGTCAGCAGCAGGTAATTTTTCTATTTGAAATCTAGATGTAGGGTGATATTTTCTAAGCATGTCAACTACTCAGATTTCACTTAATTCCTAAATATTTAAGGCCAATTTTGAAAATTCTATAGGAATTCTGTTTTGGATAAGTAAATGTTATTTGGAATGTAGGGGAGGTTCGTTCCTAGGCTTATCTGCAATTTTTTCTTTCTAAATCACATTGAAAGTTCTAGGTAATACATAGGGCGCCATTTGGTTAGGATTGATATGCTTCCAAATAATACACTTGAAAAAGAGTTTAGCATGCTAAAATCAAATTACATCTAATCAGAAAAGGAAAAAGTTTGCTTTAAAGATGCATTTTTAATGTTTTACCCCTAAAACATATGTTTTATTGGTAAATTATTGTTATAATCCATTGATTTGGAAATAAAAACTTCTGGTGCTTCATTTTAATTCATTGGCCAGAAGTAGTGTGTGTGAGGGGCGAGTCCAAACTAGCTTTCAGCTTGAATGAGCTGCTGCTGGAACTGACCTAACTGAGTAACTGAAGAACTGGTTGAGCACATTGTGGATGTAGGCACAAGACTCAACCTGTATTGGAGCCTGTTTTCAGCAAGCTCCTACTTGCCAGGAAGTTCATGCTAGCTGAGTGCATTGCACTTTGCACATGCTCTTTGCCTGGTGTGGCTTTGAGGCAAAACCGACATTAACTTTCACCGTCTTTGCTGAAGCTTTAAACTATGAGGTTTAGCACAGTAGGTAAGATTGCAGACACAAATGTTCATAATGGTTGAGATGCCACTTGATTAAGCTGTGATCACATTGTGTTTCCAGATGCTTAAGTCAGTGTCTTTATCCAGTGCTTTGCTTTTTCCTTACAATTTCTGTAACAACTATAACCTACTTGAATAATATTTTATATTAAATGTAGGTAATATACATTAATAGCTGCAATCTTATTAGATTTTACAGTAATATCACAATTAGTTTAATATATTTAACAATAATATTAAACCAGGACATACTATTATTTTAAATTTCTTTTTTTTTGAAATGTTGTTACACACTGAAGCATACATGTCTTGTCTATGTTGTGATATTTCTATGGCTCTAGTGAAAGAGAGATGGTCACTGGATTAATGTGTGATGTCTTTGGGCATCCTGAAATAGGAAGGTTTTCTGCCAACTGCTGCTGATAGAGGTGTGAGGGCAGAATGTAACACTGACTTTGCTGCTGGAGAAGAATCTTTATCCTCATAAAACCTGGTAGTGCTTTAATTGATATCTGCCTAAGGGAAATCAGAAAGCCCAATGAAGCTGTACAAAAAGTCATGGGTGATTTTGATCCCTGTACGTGTAGTGCTGTAACTAATGGAAGAGTCTTGGAATGCTGTCATTAATTTACTTAGTCAAAAGAATCTGACTGTGAAGTTGGCTTTGGTTTGAGCCAAAATCTGGATCTGCTAGACCTCCAGAAGTCCCGTAATTGCTCTAAGCTGTCTGATCCAACCTTTCAATAGTCTCTACCGTAGCTGCTTGGTGCATGGCTGCCAAGCTTCCCTCAAGTCCTCAGCTATCAAGGGCCCTGTTGTGGTTCCCAACTGCAGCTCTGGGCTGCCTTGCCATTGTTTATTGTGTGTCCCAGCCTACCGCCTGCTCACTGTGGGATGTGGAACAGCAGAAGCTCACTCCAGTCCTTAGTTTTGACCACTTCTGCTGCTGGCTGTAGCCCTACATTGACCAGTAGCACAAGAAGCACTGTTCTGTTCTTATTTTGTGTGCATGGATGTATTTGGGTGGGAAAAAAGCTGACTGGAGACTCAAAGTCCATTAAGACTTCAAGGGACTCAGTTGGAGACTCATGGAAAAATGTGGTGTATATCTCTCAAAACCATTGAATTAATCTTTTACTTGCTGGAATTCCTAAGATGTATAGACAGATTAAAAACTGAATTTTAATATATTCTTCCTTTAATCATCAGTACTAAACTTCAGTCATCATTCCTTTGTATTACTCAGTGATGTTAATGTACTAATGTCAGCTTTTACAAGCACCAAAGACAAAATTGGTTCTCTTTAAAAGACTGTAAAGTGAAATTTGACAAAGAAGTATTTTTTGACATGTTTTAAGAGCTAGTTTATGTTCTAAAACCTCAACCTTTCTTATTTTGAATGGTTTTGAAAAATTAAGTTTCTGAGACATTTGATGTCTAACCGTTGGAGACTTCTGTCTTTTCTCCACCTGAATGTGTTAGTAATCTCTTTAAAATCTTGTTTATCTATTTCCTCTAAGCCAGTGGATCTGATGAGATACCATCTCCATTTCCTCTGTGTCCCTTGAAAAGAATATATTAAAACCTCCAGTTATAGCATCAAGTTGTGAAGCCCCATGTACTTTTATAACTGATAAAAAGAAGAAAATGAAATCTTTTGAAGGTTTATCATGTGTTTTGGTTTTCTTTTTAGGTTTTTGTCAAGCAGGCAAGGATTTACGGTTGGTATCTCTGTGCATGGAGCAAATTGATATCCCAGCAGGCTTCCTGTTAGTAGGAGCTAAATCTCCCAACCTTCCTGAGCACATTCTAGTCTGTGCTGTTGACAAGCGGTTTTTGCCAGATGATCATGGGAAAAATGCACTTTTAGGTAAGAGGGGTTTTTTTTCTTCATGCTTTTTTTTAGAGGAAAAGGTCAGTTCAAAATTATCTAGAGTCATTTCAGCTAATGACCTTCTGTTAGAAATATGTTGAGGAGAGGCTTGTTTGAATTAAATTAAAACTGTAGCTAAACCTGCCTTAAAAGCCTATATTAAAACAAGACCCTGATTTCACAATTAACCACGGTCGAAGCTTGGTGATTTCTGTGTGGGCAGAAATCAATTGCAGCCCTGGCATTCTAAATGTGAGCAATCCACGTACTCTTTATCTCTACTGAGGCTTATAGCATTTTCATTTAAGAAGAAATATGCTCATGCAACTGTAGAAGTTGATCTGTCTGCTTTTGTGTGGATTAGGGGACAAATTCTGCCCTTGGTTCCTCTAGGAACATTGTTCTCAGTAGGAGCTCTGAGGGCAGTTTACTTCTTAAAATCTAATACATAGTAGAATAAAAACTAACCCCAAACCATTTATGTTATAATTGGTTACATTTATGTGCTTTAAAATGTTAATATAAGAATGCTTCTTGGTGATTGAAGAAAGGTGTATGTGCACCTAGGTCTCCTTCCTAGCTTACAACTGGTGCACATTTTAACAGGCTAGTAAAAGTGATTTAATGTATTTTGTTTCCTTTAGCCTGTTTTGAATTTACTCTCTCATTTCTCCCTCCAGTCATTGTGCTGTAAAACATAAAATACTCTGATATAACCACACCACTCAAATTCTGGTCCAGTCCAGCAACATTTTACATAACTATTGAAAACAGCTCTGTTTTTCACTTATGTGCTTTAATGGTATTTCTCCCTTAAAACAATTCAATGTGCTACTACACACTGTAGACCTTCAGACCTAAGGCAGAAATCCTACTGGCTTGAGTTAGATGGTACCTGTGGTGCGATGTGCCCTAGCTGGGTACAGAATCACAGAACAACCAGGTTGGAAGGGACCCATCGGATCTTCTAGTCCAACCATTCCTATCCAACACTAAACCAAGTCCCTCAATACCTCATCCACCCGTGTCTTAAACACCTCCAGGGAAGGTGACTCAACCACCTCCCTGGGCAGCCTATTCCAATGCCCAATGACCCTCTGCGTGAAAAACCTCCTCCTAATCTCCAGCCTAAACCTACCCTGGCGGAGCTTGAGGCCATTCCCTCTCGTCCTGTCCCCTGTCACTTGGGAGAAGAGGCCAACTCCCTCCTCTCCACAACCACCTTTCAGGTACTTGTAGAGAGTAATGAGGTCTCCTCTCAGCCTCCTCTTCTCCAGACAACTGGGGATGTGGGGCCATGGGGTGTTCTGGTGTATGGTGCCATCCTCAAAGGAGCTGTTGCTCCACCAAGCAGGGAAGGTGTCCAGAGGTGATCAATAAAAACTATCTGGTAGACAGGCAGATGGTGTTTAGTCTGATAAAGTGCAGTACTACTTGTCTTTGTTGGTAAACCTTCCTCCCACCCTCTCGAGGTTTGTATCCATCTACCATCCCTGATCTCATTTGAAATGAACCTAGTGAGTCACAGCTCTGTGCTGGCATTGCTGATTTCACATATTTAAATGCTTCTGGGCCTGTGTAACTTCTACCTGTGAGCAAGCATTGACTCATCAGTTCTGTGAGACCCTGATGACTGTTTCTGACAATGTGGAGGTGCACCAATAGTTTCTGTTAGTTACAAGGACAAGGGAAGGACTAATTCAGTCCCAGGAGAAATAGGATGAAGAAATCTACTTCTTGGCATCCTCAGCTACAATGATGGTAAAAAGGTGACAGTGAAGCACAATAAGGCTAAAGATAATGACCTAATTATTAAGAGTTTTATGGAAAATGTGTTTTGTCAAGAACCCTAAGTATCTTTTTCATCTGACCCCATCCTCTCGACACCTGCTCTTTAGATATTTCTAGGCATTGATAAGATCTGTTCTCCAGGCTGAACAGACCCAGGTCTCTCAGCCTCTCTTCGTAAGAGAGATGCTCCAGTACCCTAATCATCTTCTTTGCACCCTACTGGACTCTGTCCAATAGTTCTCTGTCTTTCTTGACCTGGAGGGCCCAGAACTGGACATTACACTCCAGCTGTGGCCTCACGAGGGCAGAGGGGAAAATTTGTGGTAGGATATTGGCATAGGTTAGCACGACCTAGAAAGATTCAAGAATTTCAGAAAGGCTAAGACCAAAACCTGTCCACGTTTGGCTGCTTCTTGCCATGCCTGTGCTGGGCAGGGCATCTACAGAAACTGTCTGTCTGAAGGCCTCCAGTTGCTATAAACTGTATGTGCCGGTAGGTTGAATTGACCTTATTCCTAGGAGATAGCACAAGTCATTTAATATGCATGTATATCTTTTGCTTCATTCTTCCAGGGTTTTCTGGGAACTGTATAGGCTGTGGAGAAAGAGGATTTCGGTACTTCACAGAGTTTTCTAATCATATCAACCTGAAATTAACCACTCAGCCAAAGAAGCAGAAGCACTTAAAGTACTACCTAGTAAGAAGTTCCCAGGGCGTACTGTCAAAGGGACCCCTTATTTGCTGGAAAGGTAATAAAGGTGCCCGTTCACTTAGGATTTTTTATTATATTAGTGTGATGTTGAATGAAAAATTGAAAGTTGCTGTTGCAAATGTATGCATTCAAAAGGAAAAAAAAATAGACTGAGTTTACAGCTTGAAGGAAAATTTCCCACTGATTTCAGTGGAGTCTGGATTTTATTTGAGAAGTTTGTTTAAATTGCAACAGTGACCATGCAATCCTAAATGGTCTTCCTCTGTCTCCCCATACTTTCAGTTGGAGTCCTAAATCTGCCCTTCTTAGGGTGTGCAGCCACCTTGGTTGATGAAATAAGATTGCTCAATCTGCTGATTCTTTTCTGTGCCTGGAGCAAGATGAGTGACAGCCAGGACTCCAGCTTTTCTTTCCACTGATACTCATCTTAGCAGGTGCAATTCAGTGTCTAATGCCTGAGGAGAGTTAGCACACCATAAGATTAAGAATACCCAGGTCACTGATACCAGGGAAAGTGGAGACATCTTGCATACTCCTGCCATATGTGGTGTTTTGTTCTTGGGCTTATCCTTTACTGGAGCAGCCTGTGCAATATTGTTACTAAAGAGATGATGTTTATGACCCCAAAACAAGGTAGCCATGAGGTCTGTTATCAGAGGACACAGGGTTTTGGAGCTAGAGCTCTGCAAAGACTCCAGGATCTTTGGGCGTGGTTTACCTACTCATTGCCTACTAAGCTGGTGTATATACAGACTGCCTGCCTTCCTCAGCTGTGGTCCCAATTAGTAAAGAGGGAGTTCATTCTGGTGCCTCTTGTTCCGAGGAGGGTGATGTGAGGTGGGGAGAAGCTGCATAGGAGGGCTGACATGCATCTG
This sequence comes from Coccyzus lansbergi, assembly GCA_033558105.1. Lineage (NCBI taxonomy): Eukaryota > Metazoa > Chordata > Aves > Cuculiformes > Coccyzidae > Coccyzus > Coccyzus lansbergi. Next base: position 598,897 of record JAUMJK010000709.1, read on the forward strand.
AAGAGTCACATCCTCATGTGAATGGCACCATGACACCAGGGGAAGATGGTTATCACCAAGCTGTATGAGTGATTATAGTACTGTATCAGTATGTGGTTCAAAGGGATCCTAGTTTCAGCTGCTTTTCTTAGTTGCAAGCATAATTAACTACCACTGTAGAGTAGATGCATTTTTCACAAAAACTACAGAAAGATTTAATTTTGTAGTTCTCTTTTTGAAGTTCCAAATACAGAAGAAGGAAACCTTATTTTAATTTTGGAATCGTTTTCTGAAGCCTGATGCTTATGTGGTCAGGGTTGGTGTGTGTCCTGGTGAATGCTGTCAGGGTAACACACGTGAAAAACTATTTAAAACCTTCTTCTGATCACAAATGTAAAGGTATGGAAGAGTTGAATACCAAGGTCACTTTTGGTTATGTGCTGAATGCAGATGTTTTGAGCACCCATGAAAGTTTAGAAAATTAACCAAGAATCAATTTCATGGGCATTATATAATAGGCTTTCTCCCCCTGTTGATACCATACACCTGGTAGCCCTTCACCCTTTACTTAGATTAAAGGTCTAATTAGAAGAATAGAAATGCTCTTAAACATTCCCTTCTCTTCAAATAAACCTGATCAGATCTCAGTTACAAAAAAAGTACTAATGTGTGATTTTTAAGGTCACTTTCTCCTTCCTTAAATCAGTTTTCATCCAAACAGACACTCACAATGCTGAGAATCTCCCTGAAGGTTTTGTGGAAGCATACTAAACATCTGGGTCTCAGCACAATTTCTCCTTTCAAAGGGCAATATATGAGAGTTTGTATAATGGTTGTGCCACAGAAGTTGCTGAGTGTTCCCTGGGATATGTCCAATACCTTCAAATCTCTTAGAAGCTGCAAACTGAGGGCTTTTGCCATTTTGCAGCATCTGTTCTGTATTTGCCTGGCCCTCTGAGTGGCCCCTAGGGAAGTTGCCTTGATTAAAAGGCAAAGTTGACTAAACTGTGGGGGCTGTATTTTCATTGAATGCTGCCATTTGCTGCTGTTTGCTGTATGTATGCTTTTAACATTTTGTCACCTTTCACCACTGTGTTGCTGAACTCTCGCTGCTGGAAAGCAGGCTTTGTTAATATGTACTGTAGCTGCTTCGTTTGCAGAATGTAGAAGCAGGCAATCATCTGCTGCTAGCCTCTCTGCTAAACCAAATTCTTCGGTGTCGCCATCCACGACCCCAGAGGGTGGATCAGCTAATGGATACAAATCAGGGTTCACTCAGACAGGTAGGAGCTGAAAGTGCTATAAAGATAACCATTAGGGGTGGTAAGCTACCTTAGATATCTTGGTTCAGGGATGCTGTGAAGAACTGGGTATTTATCCCGGGCTGTGTATAGATTACAGCAACAAGGATGCCTTGCAAGGTTTGCTTTATGAAAGATTGGGACCCAAGTGAGGCTAAAAGTTAGCTTAGTCCTCATAAGAATAGGGGATTAAAAAGTATTAAATGTTCTTTTGATTAATTTATTTGGTTCTGTGTTTCATTTAATTTTTTGTGGATCATAAGAAAACTTGAATTATACATCTATAGGGAAGTGTTTACTTAGAATATAGACTACATTATGTGTCTTGAAAAGGAAAATAATCTCCTTTTGGAGTTGGAGGGTCATCTTTTATTAATTTGCTCGGTTATTTATTTATTTATTTATTTATTTATTTAAAGTTTATTTCATACAAGTGTATACTTGGAATAGCAATTTCCCCATACTCATACAGTGGTTTTGTGTTATACAAGTTAGCATCCTTCTCGTAACTATTCTAGAAGGCTATTAATGACATACTTAACAAGGAGAAACTGTAAAAAGCAAATGGGCTTTGGCAGACAAAGAAGCAGCATCTTAATTTTATTTATTTATTGTAAATAACCAAGATGCTTTTCTTAGAGCTTTTTTTCTCGTTGCTTTATTGCAGCTTCATTTGTGCCATTACATGTTTTTGTGTTTGTTTGTGCTCTTTCTTGAAAATTTAAATGTAGGAGAAAGCTTTCTGTTGCAATTGGTTGATATATGTGTACCAGAGCATGTATTTCTCTAGGAGAGTATGAAATGCAGAAGAAAAACCAAGGTGGTTAAAATACTTCTTCCACTTACAAAGTGTGTTGTAAAGGAATAGCAAACAAAAGCTGAACAAATGCATTTTTAAGAAATAGTAATCGCTGATCAGTATGTCCAGAGCCACTTTGCCCAGGCAGTCACCCCTGTCTCTGTTTAGAAAGCTGAATGCTTTAGGCCTTGGTGAAATGAAATCAAAGTGTTGTTTAAACATCTGCATTTCTTTGCATGATCCCTTAGCTTCCAGAATCTGGCATGAGAACTGTGCAGATTCATGAACCCATTTATTTGAAACAAGTGATCCAATATTTACACAGCTTTGTCTTCTATTGTATCTGCCAAGTTAATAGATACACCTCTTATGTACGGCTTTCTCCTTATCGCTCACAGCGATTTTCAGTCTGCTTGGTCACTGTTTGTACTCTTAGGTCACAGTTGTCAAAACCTTTTCATCTCCTTCCACTGTTATCTCCTAGTGAAGATGTTGCCACATGCATACATATGAATCCCCTGTGACTGAGAGAAGGGGGGAGGCCTCCTTTTTTGGGTGGTGTGAATTCTGACATGGGTCCCCTGTGACAGAAATCTGACTTCTTCTCTCCTAGGCTCTGCATAGCTGTGCTTGGAGTTGAATTCTTGGTTGTTTTAAAACAGGAGTACTTACTAGCAGGTCGCTTTCTGAAATGGTTTTCAGTTTATTGTAAACACCTACCCACTTTTTACTTTTAAGTATTTCTGTTTTCTGCCCTTTTAAGTGAGAAATTCTGCCTCCAAGTTCTAGAAGACACCTGTAGGCAGACAGTTAGAGGCACACCCAGGATACTGCACCAAAGTGATAGTTTTTGATAGAAATTAGAGCAGAAGATAATCCTGAAACATCATAGTTAAAGCTCACAGTCCATTGTGGCCATGACATGCAGTCAGATGCCAGGTTTCCCTTTCTGTATGCATGAGAAGATGCAGTACTCTTGCAGAGGAGAGACACCTGGCAGTGCAACCAGGCTAAACTCTTGACCAGAATCAAAAATTGAGTTTTAGGCAGATGCACAAGAGGGAAAACTTGAATGCAGGTGTTAAAAGAGAGTTAAGCAACTAGAAACAGTGTTCTACAATAGAAGGATTGACAGTTGTAGTAACTGTAGTAACTCCTTGGGCATCAGTGTGATGTTTAAAGGTGTGTCAGCCACATCTGCATTATAGATAAAATTTCAAGAAAATATAATAGAACTAGAGAGAAATAAAAAACCCCAAACAAATAATGCTTCTGGACAGCTTCCTTTGAGGAACATTTTAACACTACATATTTCCTACATCATATTTAATGAGAGCAGCGTTTTCCTCCAAAGACCCTGACCTGGTGGTGTTACTTGTTAGCCATTCAGCATATTTCCTGTGAACGTGGACAAGGTTTTCTGGCAGAGCAGCAGAAGCAGAGACTTCTGTGTGTGTTCCCCATCCCAGTTATTCCAGCTGGCAAAGCAGACTCTCCTCCCCACCCTCCTTCACCAAATGGTGTGTGGCCTGAGGGAGAATGTATTTGGCAGATCAAGTTGGTCTTTACCTTCTGTTTTCTTTCCCCGTCTGTTTTAGTAGGACATCTGTAGGTGAACTTAGCCTACTTTGCCTGCTTGTTGCAGACTGCTTTCTGGACAAACACTGAGTTAATAGTCATTCACCCCAGTTCTCAGAATTTGCATTTGTCAGTGTGGCAGCATCCAGATATATTTTTCTTGGAGTAAAGGGCAGACATTAAATGCCTGATGTTAAAGTAGGGGCCTACATGTTGAGAGGCTTAGAATCAGTTCTGATTCACAGCTTCATACTGGGCAGGTATTAGAATTTGTTTGTTCTCCAGTTTATCTGTCTATAAAATAGGGCTAATGTTTTTCAGCTGTGGTAAAGTGCCCTAAGGAGTTACTGTTTGTTGATTCATCCAGAGAGTTTGGGCTTGGATTTTCTTCGTTTCTTATCCAGACTTAGAAATGGATGTACACATTTCATGGCCACAGACAGTAGTGCTGGAAGGAAACTATGTATTTGATATTTTTTTTCCTACCCTAAGTCAAGATGAGCTGTGTCTGGCAGGGATTTGATAACTTGTTCTTGAAAATCTCAGGTGGTGATGATTGTACAACCTTTTTAGGCAACTTACTCCAGCCCTTATTCCCTGTGGCTGCTGGAGGCATGTCACATAAGCTCTTTGCTTTCTCATCTATAGCATGCGATATTGTGTTTACTTGCTTATCCCACAGAGGGATTTTGAGGAGCAGTGAAATAGCCCTTTCTACAGTTAAAATGCGACTCGAGTGTATGTGAATACAAAATATTGTGAAAGAGATCAGTAGTAGATTATGAGCTTCTATCAAAATACCTGGTCAAATGTTTGTTACAACTCCTAAAATATACCTATATATAATGATATCTTAGTAATGTAAAAAAATTGTTTGCGTTATATGCAGTGATGAGTTTAGATAGATGTGTAAGATAGTTCATGTGTATATAATACAAATAATATGTGCACATACATATATATTTTTACATAATTTCTTAAACAACTTCTTTTCTCAGAGTCTTCAGTATTCAGTCCAGCAAAATCATCTTCTGCTGTTACCTTAAGTGGAACTCAAGACCCTTCCCGGAACAAGAACATTGTGAAACCTGTGGCTCTGTCAGTACAACTCATAGGAAAGGGATTTAGTGCAGGTACGGCTTTGCTTTCCAGGAGGGCTGAGAGCCAAGGGAATTATCAGCTTAACAGCCAAGAAATAAGGGAATCATCTTTTTTAGTAGAAAAAGGAAAGGAAAACATTCACTACACTGGCATTCCCCAAAGCTGTCATATTCTTGCAATTCTCTGCACAGAAATTTTGTACAGACAGCCATTGCTAACTCCACACAGAACCACCTTGGGTTTCAGATTGGACATCCTGTGAAAAGTGCATGTTATATCCCTCTTTGTACTTCCTAAGATATTTAGGAGTCTAAAAGTCGCCCCTTGATATGACCCTGATTCTTACCTCAGTAACCTGAGAGCTGCACAGTATTCTGCATTTTTAACAGGTATAGTTCTTCTACATACATTTAATGGAATTTAGTCACATTTAAAGAAATGTTAATATCTGTGCTATTTATTTCTGTAATTTTTTCCTCCTCCATACTTGTGTAACAAAGAGAATTTATCATGCACTGAAATTACTTCCCACCATTTTGACCACTTCTGTAACTGTATCGGTTGTTTCGAAGTCTTCGGCTTGAAGTATGAATAGGAAGCTTAAAATTGGCGAGTGATGGTATTCAAATTTTGCCAGTTGGCCACCTGAGCATCTTGGTTGGATGACTGCAGCTGCATAGTTCCGTGTCGTGTTGGTTTAAGCCAAATACCTACATCTCAAGCTCTTTCTGTTTCTGCACCATCTCCTGCTGTTGCTCCTGGAGTGCGTACCTGGGAGTGAAATCTTTGTGGAGCTGGCTGATGCGGGAAGGAGCTGGGCTTCATGTCTGCTCTGTGCAGTTTATACCTTTTTTTTTTTTTTTTTTTTTTACTCTTGCAAAAGTTAGTCTCTGAAAAAGAAGAAACTCAGAAGAAATGTGATGGTAACTTCTTATGATCCTCAATTGTTGTAGTTTTGTTTCAAGAACTGGATGTAGTGAATGTTGCCAGGGTGTCAGAACTGCTGGGGATGGAGGAACATCTTAGGCAGAGGTAGCAAAATTAAGCATCATTTGCCTCAGTAACAGTCAGAGCATGAATACTTTATAGCAAACTCTCCTGTCTTCTCTGCCCAATCTACCTTGCCAAAGCTCTAGGTTAAAGTCCAGTGGTGAACTACTGTGTGGTACATGGACATCTGGCAGAAAAACACATGCACCAGAGAGGCTTAGGAATCTTTAAAAACATAATTAATTATGTGCTTTTTTTAAAAAAAAAATTGTGATGTCAAAAAAAATGTCACGAACTTCCCAATATTTTGAGTGTGTGTGATTTTTTTTATTTTATTGTAGTGAATTTTTTCCTTGATTTTTTTTCTTCCATCTTTCCTTCCCACTCTGAAATCTGGAATCACCATTTCAAGGTTAGGATTTTGCAGTCTATACTCAGATTATTCTCCGTCAAGTACACTTCATGTTTTCCCTGGAGTATGTTTCTTTTGGCCACACATTTTTCCCTGTTCTTTTGTGTCTGCATGCGGCTGTATTATTTTGTTTGTGTTCAAGATTGTCTCAAGCCACACACTCTGTATTTTATTATACTCAGCTCCTCTTTCAGTACGTGCCACTGATGTTGCTAATGGAAACGCTAATGGAGGAAGAAATAATGTATTGAGTTCTACAGTCTCTCGGCCAATGCCTCACTCAACATCTCCAAGCCCTGGCTGTGCAGCTGGAGACCAAGGTAAAGAAAACCTCTCCGTTCTTTTATTTTAAGCTGCACTGGCTATGGAGCCTGAAATTTGTGATTCTGTTCTTCTCATTATGCTGTTTCTGCAGTTCGGTCTTTACAGATCTTTTTGGGTTTTGGCATGACTATTAATGATAATGCTGTACTTTTTGACATAGGTAACAACATTTTTCACATCATAATCTGGCTTAGTGTAAATCCAGTTGTAAACCTTTGGTGATCTGTGGTGTGATACCAGTTCAAAGCCAAGTGGAAATGTGGGCTGGAATCTGGTCATTTGGGATGCTGGAGTTTAGAATTAGTTTTTGCTTTCCTTCTTAGCATCAATGTCTAGTTCTGGACCACCAAAGAAACGTCACCGGGGATGGTCTCCTGGGTCCCCAGTCCCTCCTCCTGGTTTACCAGTTCCTGTTCCTATGATTCGGCCTTCAACAAGAACAGGTAAAACTTGAATCATACAGATTTCATTCATAAAAAAGCTGTACTCAGCCAGACCAGTAGCTCTGTGCTGCTTCTCTTAAGCGTTGCACAGAAAACATAACTGAGCTTTAGGACAACACGGAGAGTTTTTCAAGTGCCCCAGAAAATGGATTATCTTGTCTTTGCTTTCATAATCTCGGATGTAACAATTGCTGCAGGAGAGAAAGGAGGGGAAGGAGAGACTAATGTTAGTAAGGATCCAGAGCCACCTAAGTCTCCCAAATATAATTCAGTTCTTCTAAAATTGTGCGGGTGTATGGATATATGGACATAGTTGAAGGATTTCCATTAGCGTTCACTTTGAATGTTGTGTCTTGGTCTGGTGTGACATGCTACAGAAATAGTGCACTTGGCTCCTGGGAAGGAAAAAGGGCTTTATGCAGTTTTGGTCTAACAAGGGACACTGACGTCTGCTAGGTCAAATGTTTGTGAAACTGAATATCTGTTGTGCGTGAAAAAACTTTTAGAGGGATACCAAACAGGTTTAAATAGAAGTCTGCATTAATACAAGAAATAAACCCCATTTGTCAACATGTACAATATCTTTTTAACTCTGCTTTGCAGGGCTTGGTTTTGAGATGCTTTAGAACTGATTTTCTGAGATATTCATCATAGGGAGGAGGGTTACATCATAGTGCAGGTTTGCCTACTTAAGCGGCTCAAATCAGTTGCAGCTTTTGTGAATTTCTAGCTTCAGAGACCTGCTGAAGATACATGATATAAGGCAACCCCCTCCCTTTTATTGAGTTTGTCTCTACAAATCCACTACCTCTGCTGTAGTGTGTTCCATGACTCTTTTGTAGTGTTTATTGGATAAAGAATTTGAATGCTAAAACATATGAACACATGCATTCACTCGTGCTGCCTATGATGCTGTTCTGTTGATGGCATTGTTTGAAAAATATGTTACAAACCAGCAAGTAAAGATTGAGAAACATCTGAAGCAGACCACATGCTGAAACCTGATTACAAAATTCTTCCACTTCATTTCTTTTCACTCGTGAAGGCTTTCTTTTCTCTTTCACGAGTAAAGCCTCATTTTTATCCTTGTAGCCACTGTCTAAGGACAGCTTTGAGATTTTGACCAGTATTTGTTTTTCTTATCCACAGGTATTTTGTGTCAGAAGTCAGAGCAGTCTCCTCCCTTGTATTGAGAGGCAGTATTGAGAAGCAGCCTCTTTAACTATCTTGGAGGTGGCCTTTTGGCTTGGTACTTGGCTTTGTTTGAAGATGCATATTCAAACCTGCTTTTTCCTCTCTCATTCTCACCAACAATACAGTGACCAGAAAAAGTTTTATTTTAGGGGTGTGGCTACAGGAGGATATAGGCTCTTAATTTAAATTACTTAAAACTATAGCAGGAAATGCAGAGACCTTTTGAATTTTATTACAGTTAGTGATCTGCAGAATTTTTTTTTCATTTGTTCATACGGCCAAATCACAGTATGAGCCTTTTAGTAATGAAAGCTTCTCTTTTCTTTATTTTATAGAGCCTCTTTTGTCAGCCCCAGTTCCTCAATCCATGTTAACTGGAATTTTACAGCCTCAACCCATCCCAGCAGGGGAGACTGTAATAGTTCCTGAAAACCTGCTGAATAACTCGGGAGTCAGACCAGTGATTCTGATAGGTAAGTCTTACGCTGGGGAATCAAATGCTGTATTTTGAATAAATGCATGCTCCCCTAAGAGAAAGGGGTGGTTTTCTGTTTGTATTTGCTAGTTCTGGCATTCAGTTCAATACAAAGTCAGTTTTCCATAGATAGTTTGCTTTAGTTGCTGAACACGTAAAATTGGATTGTAGGAGATTTCTGGAGTTAAGAGATTTCTGGAGAACCTGATTTGCAAATGGGTCACAATTAGGTCAAGTTTATATGAAACCTCTGACCAAATTGAAGTTTTGTACAAATAAAGTTTTTGTGAAATCCAAGAATAGAAATAATTCCATGTAATGAAAACAGCTTTCCAGTGTAAACAACTTACAAAACAAGCAAATATTTCCTGCAGCATTTATAGTCCTGATCTTGAAGTCTGGGGATTCTACATGAGAACCAGAAAATTTATTTGAAATGATTAATCAGAAGTGAGACATACTAACTTTTTGTCTTTTGTAGTCCATGCTTCTAAGCAACTGAGATAACAAATCAGGCTTTTAAAATCAATTAGCTGTATAAAGGACATTTTTAACCCTTAGAAACATTTTGGTTTTACTTTAAAAGTATGATTCATAATGCAGATATCCCTTCCAAGCTGAGCTACTTCAGCATACTGTGTAACAAAGATGGATTGGCTCATACTGCCAATGTTTTTTTGACTCTTTAAATCTCTTTTCAGTCCAACATTATACAGATGGTTGTATAAAGTAGCTTCGATGTTAACAGAACATGCCCGTAAAAACAGTTCATGGAATAATTTTTCATCCCTGAAGAAATTGTGTAGTTCTCAGAGCCCTCACTTGCACAGATAGTATACACATTTCCCAGAGAATTAACAGGACCATGTGCTAGTAAAGCCATCAAGAATAGGGTTACACTTCTTCTGGTTTGCTTTGCTTAGTGTTGTTTTCTAGAAGCCTGTTCTAAAGCCCTAGCATGGTGGTTTTCAGAGAAACACTTCCCTGTTAAGGATGAGGATGCCTCAAGTGCAGACTGAATGCAGCCCTTAGGCTCTTAGGGAGCTGCCTGTGAAGTCCTCAGTTCTGCTAAATGTTAGTGGCCCTGAGAAACGGTGTCCTATTAATAGTGCAGAACCAGATGTACCCAAATGGAGGGGTATGACAAAATCTACGTGGTATTTTTTCTTTCTTGAAGCAAAAACATTCTCAAGGAAAAGAGTTTAGCTTATGTGCTTTGCCTTACAGAACAGCACGTTTAGTTGTTCATGTTTATTTAACCTGTTTATGAAAACAGAATGGGAAAGTGAGAAATGAAAAAAAAGGGAGAAATTGGTCACAACAATACCACAGTGGCTGAATCAATGCTAATCAATGCTAATCAAAGCTGCTTTTATGATGTTAAGATCAATGTACTTTTGCTTCCTTTGATTTTTCTTTTTTAGTACTCTATATTATGGAGAATCTGTATTTAAAGATTAAAACACAAACAGATAATATTCTCATTTTTTTAGCAATAATTATTATCCTGCTGATATGAAATTATTTTATGCAAAACTATGTGATCACTTGTAAAATACAGCAAAGGATTTATTTTGTAAGCAATTATAATGCCAAGAACAGTCACTGATGCAGTATGTTCTTCAACGCAACATTAAGGAGGAATTTAGAAATGTATATGTCGTGAAAGATTTCATATAATGGCATATTTTTGTGAATTTCTGAACTTTCTTGTTTGTTTCTTTCTTTCTTTAATCTAAGGTTATGGCACTTTACCTTATTTCTACGGAAATGTTAGTGATATTGTTGTAAGTCCCTTGCTGGTGAATTGTTACAAGATTCCGCAGCTGGAAAACAAAGATTTGGATGTCTTGGGTTTGACCAGCAGTCAGCTGCTAAGTGTGGAGAATATGATACTTTTAACTATTCAGTATCTTGTCCAACTGGGTAAGGAATTTGTCATAAGTACTTGTTTTTATTTGTGATCGTCCTTTTTTTCTCCCCACCCTCTTTATGGCCATTTCAAAGCCAATTTTTTGGCAATTTTTGTGCCTTGAAGAGGTAAGTGGCTCCATCTAGTGTGTGTGACTTTGCTGGTTTTGTTCATCATACTGAAGAAGGGAAGTGAATTTAAAGGCTGATACTGCTTCTGCTCTCCGTATGGGGATTGACCAGGTCACCTTTGCGAAAATGGATTTGCAATGCAGATAACTCATTTGCTTAGGGTATCAAACCATCAGTTATCACAGCTCCTTCTAAGGACAGTTGGTTTGTTTTATTCAGTTTTGTGACAAATGCTGGCAGATGTGTGATGGTCATCATTGTTTTGGTGACAGCACCGTTTACATGAAAACCACATTTGTTATTCAGACCAAGACAAGCAATTCAGTGACTATCTCCTTCTTGTAAGTGTTTTTGAAATGGACTCTTTGCAAGTTTGAGATCAAACCAGCAAGCCACTTCTTCTTTCCCTTATTGCAGGTCCAGATGTTTTTTCCAACCATAGAGTAAAAAGTAGCAATGTAACGTTTTAGAAGTTAAAGAATAATGCAGGACAGCATTGGGAAACTTCTCACGTCATTCTCGGTCTTTATTTCTGTATTTGAAAACATGCTGATTATCATAGAGGAGTATGAAATAACTTTGGTTAAAAAACACATTGTTTTTCCTGTACTGGGTTTTCTCTGGGGCATCTGTGATACATAATAGTATGAAATGTGCAAGTGTTTCAAAAGAAGCAAAACTGGTGATATCTCTGTAATTTGGGGATCAAAGCTGCTCTGTGTGGGTTTCACTCATGGGTTCTTATGCTTTCCTTTTCTCCCTTGGTGCTGTCTTCTGTGTTGTGGTTCTCCGAGTGGTCTGTTTGTTTTATTTATCATTCTGTGCCTTGATAGTCTGTTGGATGCCAGGTTAGAACTGGCAGAGCATTTCTTTTTCAGTCTGCCCATCTCTCGGTGGCCTTATATTTGTTATCTGAGGTTTTCATCTTCGTTAGAAAGTTTGTAAAGTCTGCATGTTAAAACCAGCTGGTCCACGCAGTTCTGGATTGATAGAGGCAGTCTGCAAATTTCTTCATAGGAAAAGCTGATACAGCATTTCCAATTAAAAATAAACTATTTGTTGAAACTTATTGAGTCAACAAACCAAACTCTGTGAGCAAATTCAACCTTAGGTGGATGTAGCAAGTCTACACTTGCTGCAAACCAGAGGAACCTTCATGCAGAGCTTATTGAACTGAGCTGTGTGTAGTGAGCACTTTGCCTTCAGCATAAAGCAGTTCCCTTATTAGCAGGTGTTTAGTTTGGCTTTTGTTCTTAGCTGTGCAAAGCTGAATAGTTTTCCATTTGGCCTTGTGTGGAGATGGGTGCCAGGCAGTAAGATGAAAGAGTCTAATGAGGAGAAAAGTAAAAATATTCTGCAGATCATAGGGGTCAAAACATGTGGCTGGTTTGAATATTGCTACAAACTTAAAACTGTTGGAATTGTGACTATTGCACTAGACTATAGTCTTTATCCCATTTTGAAAGATCAAAGCTGATTAGGATGATTGGAAGGCAGCCAGCTTCAAAAGTTTTTGAGATGGAGAAGAGACAAATACACATATAAATGAACAGTTTGTTCATGTAAACCTCTTCTTTTCTTGAGAAAGTAGGAGTAAAAAATTGTTCCTTCTTCCAGAGTGTATTGTGAAAGAGCAAGACAACAGCAAAGATAAAAAAGCAGACAGAAGATTGTAGTAGATACTGAGTCTTGCCAGATTTTATTCAGATCTCACTACTTGTACAAAATATGTTTGCAGATGACTATGATTACAAATTGTAAGAATATTATTTAGGAAAGTGCTCTTTTTTCTTAAAAAAATATTTATGTATGAGAATTCATTTCCATTTTCCTGCAAGATTGATGTTATTAATTGTGGGATAATGCTATCGTGTTTCTTTTTTTAAATCAGCCAAACAATGTCACAAAGATGTTATAGAATAAAGCAAAAAAAGTAAGTACACTTCTGACACTTTTATTTGAGATGTACTGTGAAGGGTATACACAGCTAAAGCTGTGATTGTGAACACTGCTATAAATAAATTCCACTGACTGATAAAGGAAAAAGTAAAAAAAGATCAAGGGGCATGTTTGATTTCAGTGGTGTTTTACAGTCTGTCTCCTGTACTTACTCAGGTTTCACATTTGTTGTCTTTGGCAGCCTTTGGAGTGAGTATTCTCAAGCCTTGTTTTTATACTTCAAAATGCCCATATTTGCCATATGGCTTACATTTTGTCATTTGTAATTGCCTACTTTTTAACTACTGCACGACTGTTTCTGCTAGCACAGTTTGATCCTACACAGTGCTTAAGGGCTGTGTTTTGGGCAGCTCTAGGGGATTTCTGGACCCTCTGTTAAGTATCTGCCTGGAATTATGAAGTTGTTCTCCCTTCTCTCTTGTTGTGGCACATTTGAATTACTTTGTATGCTGTGACATCCACAAGTGTTCTGTAGCTTCAATATCTGAATGCATACCCAGACCTGAGGCAGGAATAAGCCTCTCTTTTCAGTGGAAGGGACATTCAGGCATTCAAAGCAACAGGTTATTCCACCAATTCTCCTGCTTTTAGATGGTTGGAGGAGTAGTTCTCTTTGAGATGTATCATGAAGTGTATCTACCCAGAAATGGATGTCTGAATATGTTGTCTTAAACTGTAGGTGCTTTTGGAAGCTCAACTGTTCTAATAAGGTCTTTGTCAGATATCAGAGTGTTATGGTATTACTTGTTCTGCAGTTTTGTTTTCTGTAGTCAAAGTGATCCTTTGCATACTCAATTCTGTAGAGAAGCTTCCAAATATTCCCTTTTAACCTTGACAGATTTCTATATGTATATTTATGAAACTGTTCACAACCAAAATGTATCATTTTGTCTTCTGTCTCATCTCTCTCATCTGATATTAGCTCCATTATTTTTCTAGATAGTTGTGGAGAAAGACCACCATGAGCCAAATGTGTTATTAACCACCTAACTAATTGTAAAATAATTCCCTATCACAGACTTTCTGATAACTATTTTTTAAAGCTTTTCTCTCATAAATCATCTGAATGAAATTCTGTGTGTTCTCATGCAGAAGTCTTTCCATTTGTACTATTATTTTAATTTGCCTGTGTTCATGATCACTCCCATGTCTTGAGCTTGTCTCTTAAGTAATATCCATCAGTCAGCAAGATTGACCTATGGCCAAATACCAGATCCTGCACTTGGGGCACAAAAACTCTGTGCAGCCAGACTAGAAGTCTCTCTAGAAAGCTGCCTGGAGGAGAGGGACCTGGGGGTGTTGGTCGACAGCCAACTGAACATGAGCCAGCAGTGTGCCCAGGTGGCCAAGAAGGCCAATGGCATCCTGGCTTGTACCTGAAACGGTGTGACCAGCAGGTCCAGGGAGGTTATTCTCCCTCTGTACTCAGCACTGGTGAGACTGCTCCTTGAATCTTGTGTTCAGTTCTAGAGGCCCCTCACCACAAGAAGGATGTTGAGGCTCTGGAGCGAGTCCAGAGAAGGGCAACAAAGCTGGTGAAGGGGCTGCAGAACATGCCTTATGAGGAGTGGCAGAGAGAGCTGGTGTTGTTTAACCTGGAGAAGAGGAGGCTGAGGGGAGACCTCTTTGCTCTCTGTAACTACCTGAAGGGAGGTTGTGGAAAGGAGGGATCTGGCCTCTACTGCCAAGTGACAGGGGACAGGACAAGAGGGAATGGCCTCAAGCTCCGCGAGGGGAGGTTTAGGCTGGACATTAGGGAAGAGTTTTTCACAGAAATGGTCATTGGTCACTGGAACAGGCTTCCCAGGGAGGTGGTTGATTCACCTTCCCTGGAGGTGTTTAAGGCATGGGTAGACGAGGTGCTGAGGGGCATGATTTAGTGCTTGATAGGAATGGTTGGACTCGATCCGGTGGGTCTCTTCCAACCCTGTTATTCTATGATTCTATGAGTCTATGATTAGGAAAAATATTTTCATGGAAAGGGTCATTGGGCACTGGAACAGGCTGCCCAGGAAGGTCATTGAGTCACCTTCCCTGGGGTTGTTTAAGGGATGGGTGGATGATGTACTGAGGGGCATGGTTTAGTATTTGATAGGAATGATCTGATGGGTCTTTTCCAACCTGGTAATTCTATGATTCTATGATAAGAGTTTGCTTTTATTTCTATCAGTGTGTAACATCTTTTTTTGTTGTGGTTGATATGTTATTTCTGCAGAACTTTTCTTTTTCAAGGTCTTCAGAGATCTAGAATGCATGATGCTTTCTTAGAAAGGGAACAAAATATCTTTCCAAAAGAGAACAATAAAGAGAGATTTATGCCCATACTGTGCTAAGTTAGACTAATCAGAACTTTTTGGCTTGCATCAAAAGTGAAAAGAGCCTTGCATTTATAAGTCTGTAGTTGTCCTACCATGCTATGGTTGTTGGATGGTGACATTCTTCATATATTACTTTTAAAAAAAGCAAAATAACAGAAGGCAACATTTTTAACAGATTCTGAACTAAAGGTTGTTTACTCACTCCCTGACCCACTTCTCACACAACAGTTCTATTTCCTTTTCTTTTTCACTACCCATTTTGCTTGTTGTCGTTGGCCGTGAAAGAAAATACAAACCCAAAACCTCAACATTTCACCTATGTCAAGTATTTAAGACCCTCTTTTTGTCACATGAAAGCAAACTGCTGAACTGTGAAACTGCCTTTGGTACTGGCATGAGATCTTGGAACATATAGCTATGATTACTTCTTTCTCTGCATGCATGATTATTTTGATCTGTTCTGAGTATTGTTGACAATGAGACAAATCTAACTGAGCAAGATGTTTATTGAAGCTGAGTTGAGGAACTGATGCTAAGCTGGAATAGTGCTTATTTTTGTTTTCCAGTTCGACTTCGCAGTACTGTTTACAAAGTCAGGGGAATGTAGATCTAAATTTGTGTATACCCCTTAATGTTAGAAGTTTGGAGATATGCTAATTTAACTGAAGTGAAAGAGGAGTTTAAGGATGTTTATTTACATCCATGCTTAGTATGCATGATGAGAAAGATGCTAGTATGCATGATGAGAAAGAGCAAAAGAAAGACCACTTGATAGGTTTTGTCATACTTCATGGCTGCAGTTAGACTGCAAGGATGAGCATTTAGGTTTTCTGCTACAAAAACATATGGAGGCTACATGTTTAATCCATCTGTTCCAGACAAAAGGCATACATTTTCCCTTTCCCTTGTTTGTCCCACGAGTTTTCGAAAGGAAGAAATCTAGGAATGAGATGGATTACCTTATTGTTAAACAGCTGGGGGGAAGATAGTGGGAGAAAGTGGCTCCTAAAATGAAAAAGCAAGAATATGCCATGTTAGGTAGATAACACTGAGTAGTGAGTAGGTTTTGTAAGTGTAAAAAATATGGTAAAGGAACTTGTCAGATCAACACAGATGTGTGATTATTCCTGGTTTGATAACATTTTTATATGAGATGCTGTTCTTCTGTTTGTTTGTTTTCAATGTAGGCCCTGACCAGATACCCCTGAGGGAAGAATTTGAGCAGATCATGCTGAAAGCTATGCAGGAGTTCACTCTGAGAGAGCGATCCTTGCAAATGAGCGCACAGTGTATCTCTGTGTCACCAGGTCAACTCCCTTGGCTTGCTAGGTTAATTGCTAGTGTGTCCCGGGACCTTGTGCATGTGGTTGTTACCCAGAACTCATTGGCAGAAGGCATCTCAGAGACCTTGAGGTCTCTCAATGAAATGAAACATCAGCAAAAGCTACCGGATTATGTTGTTGCCATTTGTGCATCAAAGATAAGAGGAAATGAATTCTGCGTAGTAGTCCTAGGTGAGTATTTTTGCAGTACACTTCAAAGGTAATACCAATCCAATTTTGCTGAATTCATTTTCTTGAGTCATTGTTCCAGCTTTTAAATCTCTCTTGTTGTTTTGTTTTATTCACCTTTCTATTGTTACACTGCAGTGTCACAGTTCACTGTTCCCCCATCAAGACTTGGAGTATAGTTGTCCATGAGGGTCTAGGACAATAGCTCTGTGCTAGTCATTACTGCTCCTTATGGGCCTGAAAATTTATTGTTTATCTGGGTACCTTAGAAAATATTGTGAAGCGACCCAGTGACAAAATGGTCGATTTATCTTTCTCTGTTTTTTGTAGTAGCTGTGCTATTTCACATGGCAATATTGGACTGACCACAGTTTTCTCCAGGCCACTGTAGAACAGAACACGCTTTTTATCCTTTTCACCATGTTGATCTTCAAATTTCACATTGGTGACTGGCTGTGATGTCTGTATGTGATTGAGTGTGTCTGGATGGAAGAGGATTTTAATTTGTCATCTTTCCTTTGTAGGCTGATAAATCAGTAATGTTGGTTTTTTTACTTTCTTGCCACACCAGGGATAATTCCTTTTTTGTATTTAACCAAGACCCTCCATTCCATCTAACGTATAAATAGTTATTTTGCATATCATTTGTCTCCCAAGTGTGCAAAGCTATGGGAAACAGCTTGCAAAGGATGTGTCTAACCGATGTAATTAATTCTTGTCACTAGCAAAGGGACTTGAGACCCCTTTCTCAGTCTACTGGATAAAAGAAGATGCATGGCTGAAGACTGGTGTGCCCCACACCTCCAGAATGAAAAGCTGGTGTTGATAGTGCACTGTATTAAAGATTGCTCTTGCTTTTTTTCTCCCCTCTTCTCCAGGTCAATATCAATCTAGGGCACTTGCAGAAAGCATGCTTACCACCAGTGAATTTTTAAAAGAGATCAGTTACGAGCTCATCACTGGGAAAGTTAGTTTCTTGGCGTCTCATTTCAAAAATACATCTTTAGGTGAGTAGTCCTAAGAAACAGAAATTCTAGTGAAGGCAATGATTTCCTTAGGATGGGTGTCTCCTGTTCAGCAGTTAAAGTGCACATTATTACTGCTCTGCCCTCTCCACTGAGAGGCATTCTTTTCTCCTCTCCATTCTCTGCAAGTAAAGGAGTTCTCATCTACTTCTCCCATGCAGTGCAAATTACTCACCCCACAATAAAAGATTTTTAACACTGTAGTGCTTTGACAGCAGGGCACGTGTAAGTGCATGAGTCTTTTCTTGTTTGTGCTTTTAGCACAGGTTTTAGAGGTTGCTTTATAATGTATGTTTGTAATCATCAGAAGTCACTGGTGGCTGTAAAGGCACAGACCTGGATATACTCAGCTGTGGTTTCCTTTTTTTTCAAATTCATTCAATTGTCAAACCAGTAAATAAAAGAGAAAAATACTCTCCCTCCCTCTTATCCCTCTATCTCCGGTTCCCTGCCCCTTTGTGGATTCAACATCAGCTGTGTGAGAACACGTGTATATGTAATGTTCTATGTCATTTGTCTGAAATAGCTTCCAAATAATTTGGTGTTACTAATTCTTATCTAGGTGATGATTTGGACAAGCTGCTGGAGAAGATGGTGCAGCAGCGAGGGGAAAGTGTTGTTATTCCTTTCAATGGAGATGTTAGTGAGTGTGTGTCATCTCAGGAGGCAATTGCCATGGTTTCTACACAAGAACCAGGTAATTTTGTTCTACATGCAAGATGTGAAATAAGTGACAAGTTTGTTAAATGTCGAAATGCATGTGCCTCAGAAGAGTCTGAAGGCAGAGCTGCAGTCAGTGTGCCAACCTTCAAATGTTAGTACTGCCAGCTGAATGTAGCAATACAGTAGTCTCTCAAACAGAAAGTATCTGTAGTAGCCCTCAGCAACACTTTTCCCCCTATTTTTTTAATTCCTAAGCTAAAATATGTCTTCTTCTTTTCCTCACTAGGCAGAGTAGAGAAGGTTTTCGTTTGTAACATTGGCAGCATGGACTCATGTCACCCTTTTGCAGCTAAAAAAGGAATGTAACTTTAGGCTTAAGGCACAGGGGAACTGTGTTCTCTTTTCTCTAGGTGTCCTCCTCTATCTTAACTTCCAATATTCCTTATTTTCCACATGTAAAATGGTAATAATATATACTACAAACTTGTGCCCTGAGGCTTAAACTTTTAGGGAAAGTGTTTTTAAGATCTTGGACTGAAAGAGCTAGGCAAACATAATCTGTAACTTCATGTTTTGAGTTGCGTTTTATTCACCATAATGTGATTAGATACTTAGGTGCCAATTATGAGCTAGGATTGCCTCCCTGAAAATGTTAATTACTATGTCTCCATTTTAGAATTCTTTCATTATTCAAAGTTTTAACAATATTTTCATATGACAGTAATGGTAAAAGATACACTGAGCTGCTGTGAACATTAAAATTCTTTTGGGTCTAGTGTCAAAGCACATTCAACCTCCAATAAAGCTTTTTCCCTCTGAAATAAAGGTATGCTCTTGACTCACATTACTTAGCTTAAATTGATTAACTCAGTGCTAGATTGGAATGAAAGCAAGGTGGTTTATAGTCTCCCCATGGATCAGAAGATCCAGTTAGGAAGGGTGCCAGGTACTTTGTTGATACCCCCAGAAAGACCAGTCTTGAGCTTCCTCACAGGATTAATTTGAAGGAAGAACAAGCTTTAGATCCTGTTATTTTTTTGGTTTTACTACGTAATGTTGTGCAGTATTGCTTTGTTAAACCATGTTTTCTCAAACGATTATTTTGCACTGATTTTGTCTTTAAAATACGGCTGCACAATGACTGAAACCATTGAGAATCTGCCTGACTTAAAAAAACGAATGAGAGATTAGTTTCCTAGGCAGTGAGAGGGACCTTTGTGTCTTTTTCCCAAAGTAAATCTACTGAAATGGACACTGAGGCAGGTTTAAGCAGGAGATAAACGCTCGCTCAGAAACACGTGCCTATGTGTAACTAACATGGCAAGGTCACCTAATTTTCATGTAAATGGCAGTATTTTTATGAAGTGGCTGATTACTTTAAAAAACAATGATAGTTCTTGTGTGTTCAATTTGCTGTAGGTTTGGATTATTTTTAAGAAATATGCTCTAGATAATTTTTATGATAAGCATTCCATTAATCAGGATTAATTTGTAGTAGAAAAACTGATATAAACAAAGCCTGTAGTAGCACCATAGGATGAAACTGATAGTCTGCAAGCTGAAAATTCCTAGGGACTAGTGAAATATTGGTAGTTGGGCATGGAATTTACCTGCTGGAAATACTGAAATATAGGGATGTGGGGTTTCTTTTTTCAAGGAAACTTGAATGCCCTGTTACACGTGTATAGAGAACTAAGCTCCAGTCCTCCAGTTCTCTGCAGTTGGTATTGCTAGTTACTAAGCTTAAATAAATCTGAGAGTAAGATTTTTGTTAGAAATCAAGAAGCCTCCAAAGAAATTAATGCTTCCCCCTAATAATAGAGATCTATTGCTTAGGTGTGTTGCTTATCCTTCCCTTCACAGCATATATTACTGTCTGTCACTATATAGACATACGGCTGTCTCAGTCATGACTTAGAGTGGGGCAAGTACTTCAGAGCAGAGATGATGTACAAATGAACTCCCAGCTGACCTGCCATCCTGGTAGGGTCTTTTAGGCTGGATTATCAATGCAGGCTCTGTTTACTCAGATAAATAGGCATGCTGCTTCTCATCCCATCATACCCTGAGTGTAGCAGCCTCGGCACCCATGGCTGGTTCTCCCAATAGGAATGATGGAAGAAAGCTCCTGAGAGAGAACTGCAAGTTTTAGGAGAACATTAGAGCTCTATTTGTGTGAATATGTGTGGGGGTTTGTATATATACATGCACATCTTTCACTTGTATACGCATGTGTATTATAAATGTGTTTATTCATTTAACGGAATACATTTCACTGTGTTGGCATTGAGACTGGGGGCAACCATTGTTAAAAATGCTCAGAATATTTAGATCATTTAAAAAATGGGCAGTGCTGTACTCTTGAGGTCATCTGATCTATTATCACATTTTGATTAAAAAAAGAAAGTTTGTGATCTGGACCCAGCTCTCCAGAGTGTTGAGATTATTCTTCTGAGTGATTTGTCTTCTGATGATAGAAGATAGGCTGCTTGGAAGGTCATGTTCATCGGGGGGGTGGGAAAGTAAACATGTTTCTTGTTTTCTTTTTCAAACAAACACGCTCTAGATTTGGATGTTGATACCTTCCAAATTTACCAGCCGCAGCTCACAGTTGCCAGAAAGCTCTTGTCCCAGGTTTGTGCTATAGCGGACAGTGGCAATCAGAGCCTGGATCTGGGCCACTTCAGCAAAGTAGACTTCATCGTTATAGTTCCCCGGTCAGAAGTCCTGGTGCAGCAGACCCTTCAGCGGATTCGACAGTCAGGTAAAAGGGATTGGAAGGAGACTGTTAAATCAATGTATGTGATGTTATTAAATCATACCTAGTATGAATTCGGAAGTAAGTTCCTCCAGCATGTATTTTGCATGTCTAGTGTTAGCTCCATTAGTTGGTATTGTTGATGAATTCTAAATATGTTCCTTTCATAAACTGGACTCAAATGTCAGAAGCAATTGCAGTATTTGTGCAGGTCTGAGGAATGTGTGATCTGGAGAAGCATTTACCTATCTGAACAGGGAGGGGAAAGGCAAATGTAGCTGTTGAGGTCTTTTATTTCCTAGAGCTACTAGGAGGATTTGTTCTTGATACATTTTTGTGTGAATACTGCCTTATGTATTAGCACAGACCTATGTACAGAAGGCTCTCTTAAAGGTAGGTAAAAGCATGAATAAAACATGCATACATTGGGGCACGACAATTGCCATGCTGATTCAGGTAAGGAATTTTCTTGTCTGCGGTTTTGTGATACTGAATACCTCAAGAGGAACAAGAAAGCCTTGGTAGACAGATTATCATCATAGAATTATCATAATAGAATCACCAGGTTGGAAGAGACCCGCCAGATCCTCGAGTCCAACCATTCCCACCAATCTCTAAACCATGCCCCTCAGTACTTCATCCACCCACACCTTAAACACCTCCAGGGAAGGCAAGTCAACCACCTCCCTGGGCAGCCTGTACCAGTCCCACTCTGTTAATGACCAACGTGTCCATTAGAATTTCTCTGTGGAGAAAGCTTCTGTCTAATAGAAATGAGGACTATCTGTAGATGTTTGGCCCTTTTTAGCTTTTGATTTCTGGGCAGTAATGAAGTCCTTAGGATAGTTGATATTTAGGACTGTTTTTATTGACTGAATTTTTCTTTTCCTACCTCTGACTTTACGTTTGCTTTTGAAAACCATGAAAACAAGCTTCTGGTGTAATGTGTCTACAAATGGATTTGGGTAGGTGGAAGGCTTTTTTCCTCTTATTTTCTACTCTGAATTGCAGACTCACACTTTTTGATTATGTAGATGTGCCCTGATATTCCATTCCTTCTTTCTTCAGATCTTGTATTTACTTAATTTGCTGCTGCACACTAAACCAGCGGGTTTCTGGTATCTGTTAACCGGATTTTACACTTATTTTGCTTTATTAAATGAGTGGGTTTTTTTACAAAGCAGTTAAGATACTGTTAAATATGTAGTTGAGCCACACTGCATGGTAGCTTGTTGCTACTTCTTTAATTCAAATGACATTTGAAGCCATGTACTGTTATAGCCATCGTGCCTACTTTATGAACATGATGGCAATCTATCATTACAAAAACTGCTAGGGAGTAGTTGTATTGACACAAACTTTGAAGCAGGGCATGAAAAGAAAGTTGTGAGAGTCAATTTTATATATAATCTGTGATTTTTGAAGAGGAAAGATAAGAATAACCTTCTCTGACTTGAGCAGGATGAACATATCAGCTGAATGCAGGCAAGTTTGGGCCAGGATCATGGAACATGGCCGACTGAGTCTCTGGAAATTTTTGTGGAGGTCCGATTTTTTTGGGTTGTTTTTTTTGGGGGGAGGGCTTTTTGATAGCTTGAGAAATCTTTGAATGGTCTTCAGGCATTGTTTTTGAGGAAATCCTGAATGAAGGAGCATGTTTCAGTCCCTACTGTGATCTGTTAGAGCAAGTCCAGAGGAGGGCTATGAAGATGATCAGAGGGCTGGAGCACCTTCCACACGAGGACAGGTTGAGAGAGTTGGTATTGTTCAGCCTTAAGAATAGAAGGCTCTGGGAGACCTTATAGTGACCTTTCAGTACTTAATGGGGACCTCGAGGAAAGCTGGGGAGGGGCTTTTTGTCAGGGAGTGCAGGGATAGGACAAGGGGTAAAGGTTTTAAGCTGAAGGAGGGGAGATTTAGATTAGACATTAGGAAGAATTTTTTTCCTGTGAGGATGGTGACGCACTGGCACAAACTGCCCAGGGAAGTTGTGGATTCTCCATCCCTGGAGGTGTTCAAGGTTGGATGGGGCTTTGAGCAGCCTGATCTAGTGGAAGGTGGCCTTGCCTATGGCAGGGGAGTTAGAATTGGA
This sequence comes from Coccyzus lansbergi, assembly GCA_033558105.1. NCBI lineage: Eukaryota > Metazoa > Chordata > Aves > Cuculiformes > Coccyzidae > Coccyzus > Coccyzus lansbergi. The sequence continues at coordinate 621,862 of JAUMJK010000709.1, forward strand.
TGATTTTTAGGGTCCCTTCCAACCCAAAACATTCTACGTTTCTATAATTCTTAGTAGAGCTTATCAGCAATTTGACCAAGTCCCGATAATGGCAGACAAGTGGCAACCTACCGTTGACCCTTCAGTTCTGGATGCACTCAAAAGAAATGATTTTTGTTTTATTCTTTTCTGACAGGTGTTCTTGTGGACTTGGGCCTAGAAGACAATGGAACAGCATATCAGAGAGCTGAGAAATATGTGGTTCGGCTGGACAATGAGATTCAAACAAAATTTGAAGTTTTCATGAGACGAGTAAAGCAGAATCCCTATACACTGTTTGTGCTGGTTCATGACAATGCCCACGTGGATTTAACAAGGTAGCTACTTCAGTCTACTAGAAGGAAACCATCCTCTCACAGCATTTTTGGTTAGGGTTTTCAAAAGACTTAGCTCCTTGTACAGACAGTACTTTCTCTAGACCTAAGATATTTTATGCCTGAAAATCAGAAATAATCTTTTTTGTTTACCCATGATATTTGCTAACTAATTCTGATTCGGTTGAAGATAGGTGAGGCTAGTTTCAGATTTTTGCATTCCTAACAATTCTCTTCATAGGGCTCTGTGCTATCGGTACTGAAATCAAGGGAAAAGGGCTGAATTTTGCAACTCTGTTCCTCTTATCTTTTTCATATTCCCTCTCTTCTTCTCTACTCAAACCCAAATCTCTCCAATGTTCACAAGCCACTTGTGTTTTAGTTCATGTTTTTATCCTTGATGGGAATGTTTTTTTAATGTAAGAAGACTTACAGACATTTAACACTTTGCATCATCTGAAAAATGCTGTAACTACTCTAAGAAACATATTTAACACCCAGCTATGCTGTATTTGGCCAGCAATATGTCTGAATACAACACCACATACACACATGTGCAGAAACATTTCTTCACACTGAATCACAAGTTTACTTTGGAAAAAAAAAACCCTAAAGCTAATTATTCTGCTCTTGTTCCATGAGTGAATTGAGGAGAAGAAACTTGTGGTTTAGAGATGATGTGTAAAGCTGTGGGGTTCATTTACTCTCATCAGAATTATAATAAACAAAATACTTACCTTGAAGGACAGATAAAAATATATAAAAGTAGCATTCTTCCTGCCTTATGCCCACCATCACATTTTTGGTTACACTGAATTTGGAATTCCTGAATATCCTGGAGATTAAAATAATTCCATGAGATGAAAATCAGGACATCGAGTTCCCTAGTCTTGTAGAAATGTATTGTTTCAGTCTGGAAAATCCTGTGGATTTTGTAAAATTGTTGCCGTATCCTTAACTTCACAGCTCACACAACAATGTTTCTCAATGGGAGGGATTTCATCAGTTTTGGCTTATTTTTTGTTTCTTCCAATATTTTTTTAGATGGTTACATTAATTCACCTTCTCGCTGTCAGCAGATTTTGATCCTTTGTTTAGGTTCCCTCTGCCCCACTGCCTGAGTCTGCCCGCAGAGAACACTCAAATGGTTTTGACGTCTGTCACCCTTCCAAAGAGATTTTCTGAGCTGTGATTCTCAATGCTGTGATCATTTGAAGACTCTTCTTTGGGAAAGAGTAGTCCATTTGAATCTCAGGATGTCAATAAGGCAATTCTTTGCATTTTTATTTCTGCAGTGCCATTTCAAGTTCCCTGTCACACGGTGAGCCTAGTCATGGTCTGGCTGATAGAGTTATTAATTGCAGGGAGGTACTTGAAGCATTCAACCTCCTTGTTCTTCAGGTCAGCTCTTTTCCTTATGCCTTGCAAACACAGCAGTCCAGGATCAGCTCTGGCAATGAGGTGCATTGGATACAATTTGACACTGTGGTAAGTGTTTAATTGTTAATTTTAACTCTGAATTTTAATGTGGACTTCACACCTAACAGAAGAAGGTGAATGTTAGGAGGGAGTTCTTTCCCTGCTGGAGTTTGTTTTCTCAGGCTTCAGATGCACCAACTTGGAATGCTGATGGTAGAGGTAGTATTGACATTTGGGCCCAGGAACTACACAATCTTCTTTGTCCAGCTGTGCAATATGAGAAATTACTTTCTGTGCTCTGGTCAGACAGAGCTAGATATACATGCCATAATGCTCTGGAGCTGGCTTTCCATTTTCAAGCAGCCTGACTTTTGACTGTAAGTTATGTCACTCGTTGCTTTTCCTGTACTAATGAAAGTTGAGTGCTAGGTTAACAAGTTATGGTGCAGGAGGTACCATCGTTGCGCAGAAAAGGTCTGTCAGGCATTCTGCACCATTAATTTTTTTATCTCATTTCAACCAGATGATTATGAGGATGTTTTGGCCAAACCTGCTAAAAAAATGGCCTTTTCTCGTATTCTTTGTTTGGTATATATCTATCAAATTTGACTACACTGTGTTGAGTTGGGCCATTGGCCTATGTAAAGTGTCTTAAAGTGCTAGCTCTAAGTCAAACAAACAGAATAGGGAAATAGGGGAATGAATGAATATTCCAGGTCTGCTTTTTGGTTGATAGTTAATGTAAACCATTGAGGTGACCTTCTGTAAAATGGTCTAGAGAATTATTTCCCAGAAGGAAACAATCAACAACTTTCAGTCTTCTGATTAAAAAAATAACCTACAATAATATGGGAGATTTTGTGATTACACACATTCCTATTGATTCCTGGTGATGTAAATGCACTGGAGACTGTGTTGTGCAAATATTCTGCCTTTCTGATTGCCATCTATAGATTTATATTCCAGCAAAGAAATTATTAATTTCTGATAGCCATTGGAGATGTGTAGAATCTGACAATCAAGAATAATTTTGAAAGTTAATAATCCTTCTGTTTCAAGGTTCTGGTTTAAAAAGAAATGAGCTAATAGTTGTCAGTAGGTAGGAAGGTAGAGATAGAGAGTCTGAAAATAATGAGCAGAATTCTAGAAACTGCCTTCAGTCACAGGTAGGAGATATATTGAAAAATTTGTGAGGACCTGTTTCTGTCTTTCATGCTATAGACAATAAGATAAGTAAAAAAGCAATTTACATTTTACTGCATTCTTTGAAACAAAAAGCATCACTGAGTGAGAATAAATGAAAAGGAAGGATACTATACTTTGGAAAATACTTTCCACTTATATTTTTTGAATGATGAAATTAAATTGATTTCAATTTTCCTTATATTTCTGCTATCTCTGTGTGGAACAGGATGATGCAGCAAATGAAGACAAGCTGTACTTTGGTTTGAATGAATACAGCAAATCCCTCCAATGGGGAGTAACAAGTCCCCTTTTGAGATGTGATGAAACCTTTGAAAAGATGGTCAACACACTTCTAGAAAGGTAAATGGTAACATGAGAGCTTGGGATTCTGTTTATTTGGGATCATAATTTGGGATCCATGAAAATTGAAGACTTAGTTTGAGTTGGAAGGGACCTTAAAGGTCATCTAGTTCCAACACCCCTGCCATGGGCAGGGACACGTCCCACTAGGCTGCTCAAGGCCCCATGCGACCTGGCCTTCAGGGATGGGACATCCATGACTTCCCTGGGCAACCTCTGCCAGTGCCTCAGTGCTCTCATAGTGAAGAAATACCTCATTACTTATGTCTAATCTGTGGTCATTTCTTTATGAGAAGGTCCTAGGTTTTGGCTATTTTTCAGGCATTGCTGTGTTTTTTGCATGTGCTAATGCAGAGCTGTATCTCCTCAAAGGTATCCCCGGCTGCACAGCATGGTGATTCGCTGCTACCTTCTCATCCAGCAGTATTCCCAAGCTCTGATGGCTCTCACAACCGTGGCCTCACTAAGAGATCACAGCACACCCGAAACACTCAGCATCATGGATGACCTTATCACTTCTCCAGGAAAGGATAAGAATGGCTGTGGCCACATGCTTGTCATTAGGGTGCCGTCTGTGCAGCTAGCCATGCTGGCCAAAGAGAGGTTGCAAGAAGTAAGAGACAAGCTAGGTCTGCAGTACCGTTTTGAGATCCTCCTTGGGAATCCTGCCTCAGAGCTTGTTGTCGCAAAACACTTTGTGACACGATTGAAGGTTAGAAGAAACTAAATATATGTTTGTATGCCCTTTGTCGTCATCTGACTGATATGCATGTTCTGTGTTTATTCCCACATGTTTATAAGTTAATCAGTAGGAAAAAGGTGAGTGTTCTGTATCTGTCTCTGTGGGTACTTTTAATTAGCATGAAGTCAAACACTGGGTTTTACCTCACTTCTTAAAGTTCAATAACAGCATAAGTCAATAGGGTTCACCTCTGAATCTCTGAAAGCAGAGCTCAGATCTCCTTAGACAAACTAATTCTTTCCACCAACTTATTTGTCTGTCTAGTGTATCTGTTGTCACCTCTGTCCATCCATCTTCTGCCCTTCTGACAACTGGTAACGTATGCTGTTTGTCACAGACTTCTCTCAAACCACTGCATGCTGAAAGCCTCCTCTGCCCAGCGTACATGCACCAGGCTAAACTGTTGCATGGATTTTTACGAACATGGTTGAACTAGCCAAAACCACTTCCCGAATTAACCTCACTGCAATATACCAAGGGAAATTATTCCCTGCCTTAGTTACCAACCTGAAGGTAATGCTGGTTATCTGTCCTGATCCAAGGATCTCTGTGTCTCACAGAGAGATTAATTTTCTGTTTCTGAGTTATGCAGCATATTCAAAATCACACAGAAAATTAATTAATTTTGTGAGCCTTTCTTAAAGAGCTTGCCTACAACCAGAAGCAGATAAAACGTCCTTTAAAGAAGCTACCACCTCTGCTTCTCAAACCTTGTCTGCAATGGTAGAGGGAATTAGCAGTCATGAAGGACAAAACAGTATGTGAGGTAGAAGATCTGTGCTGCTGGGTTTTTTTGGGTAGGCATTAATTCCAACCTTAAATCATTTTGGACCACGAGTCCTATGAGAGCTTCTGAGGGATGCAGCCTTTACACATTTCCGGATCATCCTGTGAGGCCATTAGGGTAGATGAGGATTGAGTGTGAAGCTGTTACAGGTGAATGTCCATGTCACTGTTGATCTGGAATAGAGCAATTTAATCAGGCAGAGAATAAAATGACTTCTAAATAATTCTTCTTATTCCTTTCCCCGATAACTTGAGATTTTTTTTTGAATAAACAAAGCTATAAGATTCTAGACTTGTTTCTTTCCCTGTGGGTCACTGGAATTCAGTGCCCAAGGAGAAACCTGTAGTGTCTTTTTAGGTGGGTTATCCCAGTGGTACTCCAGAATGTGAGTTTTGTGCTGGGCAACCATACCTGCTAGTCTGGTGCCTGGGATAAAACGAGGTATCTAAGACAGTGTAAGCGTATGTTTAGGCAACTGATTGCCATTATAAAATTCATTAGCTGTGCTACCATTTAGTCTAGTTTATTTCAGACAATTTTGATTTAGTCTCTGTGCTTCTTGGCTTTTCTCCTGATGTTAGGTGGAGTTCTGAAACCAGAGGATTAGAGCATGTGAAGAACCGTTCGCTGCCTGCTTCCACTATGAGCACCCAGGCCCCCTTTTTTTGTGACTGGGATGGAGAGATGGGGAAAGCCATATGAGGCCCCTGAGTACCTTCTAGTGGGGCTGAGGCTCCAAATATTGGTCCCACCAGCTGAGACTGGAGGATGAGACTTTATCATGACCTTTTTCAGGAATAGGGAGGGAAACTTCGTAGCTGTTAGTGACCCCAGTTGAAAAGTTTGGCTTAATTTAGCCTCTCCCTAAGAGGGTGCATTATCAGTGTGCCTGGTGCTGCAGCAGAACAGGGAAGGTGAGCAGCTGTTCCTGCAGTGCGTGGCTCCTAGCTACTCCCCTGTCTGTCAGAGAAGTTCTCTGACCAGCTAGACAGGTCATTGTTCTCCATCAGGGAGCCAGGCTTCAAAGGGGGTGGCACACCCAGATGTACAGAATGAAATAAGAGAAGGAAAATAATTTAAGTAACTGCTTTGTTGACCAAGCATTCTGTCATGTCATGCACTTCCTGTGTAACAGGAATCAAACCATTTGGGAGGCTCTCAGAAGTGAGGATCCAAAGGACTGCAGCACTCTGCCCCTCCTGACTAAGATGGTCAAGAAATACATCTTCTCAATGCAAATTTACAGCTCAGAGCCCTGAGCACTTGGGTTTCTTAAATCCTTAGGCTAGCAGAAAGAAAATCAGCTTTGTATCTATTTCGCCCTATTTCATCTTCTAGCCATGCACTTTGGCAGAAACATCCATCATTGCAGAAGCATGATAACACACAGCCAGACTAACCCTGCTGAACCAGAAGGTAACTCTCTGCTGCAAAAGCTATTTCACCAAGCCAGTAGATATTGTTAAGCAGTTGGAGAAATTATATTTTTTTCTGTGAATGTGTTATGTACTGGATGCTGAAATCAGCAGGGGAAATAAATCAGAGAATAGAGTCACAGCAGCAAAGGGGAATTTATTTTCCAAATTATGCTCTTTTTAAGCTGGGATAAGATTAAAATAATAATTTTTTTTCCAGTGGAAATTTTCAGAAAGTCAAATGTCACACTGAGTCATTCATCTGCTAGTGAGTCCTCTTTTTTAATCCCCTTCATCTACCTGTGGAGATTACTCATAAAATATGACCTTTCTGGGGAAGAGGAAGGAGAAGGAGAGAGAAGGTCAAGGGTACAGGTTGAGACTGAGAAGAACCGTTGAGACAATTCAAGATAGTGTTGTTCTTGCAAGGTGTGTTTTCCACGTAGCTCACTTAAGTCCTGTTGCTGTGTTTTGCTGTTGTGTACTTCTGTGCTCTTAATGGGCAATTTGAGTGTTTGGGTGTACTGTCATCACTCAGCAAAGTAGATTCTGTGACAAAGCTAGCTAAGAGTCTTCTCCACAAGTGATTTTGTCCGTTATTAACATGAAAGAAGGAAAACCTTTTTCCAGAAGGTTGATATACTGTATCTCAAATACTCCATAATTCTGTAGACACTTGGGTTTTATTTCCTTGTCTGGAGAGACCTAAATGTCTAATCAACATGGAAATGTGAAGTCTCTGGGTTAGCTTTTATGCTGATCTCCTGTCTTCACTATTCAGTGATCTAAGAGGCCATATTTTCAGTTTTCCTGATGTATTGAGCTGACCCCAGAGTAATAGCAGTGCTGTCACTGGAACTTCAAGTCATTTATTTTCTTGTTGGTCTCCTCTGTCTATTAGGAAATGGCCTAAAGTTGTGTCAGGGGGAGGCTTGTATTGGATGTTAGGAAAAATTTCTTTACTGAAAGAGTGGTGAAGCCCTGGAACAAGCTGCCCCGGGAAGTGGTGGAGTCTCCATCCCTGGAGGCATTCAAAAAGCATCTAGATGTGGCACTTTGGATGGGGTTTAGTAGGCACAGTGGTGTTGGGTTGACAGGTGGACTGGAAGATCTTAGAGGTCTTTTCCGACTTTACTGATTCTATGGTTGGAATGGCTGTATAGGACTCTGCATTGTTGCATTTCAGCTTTGTGAGACAATTTTATTGTTTGTAGGGTTTGTAGGGGTAGTTTGGCTTGTTCCCTTTCTAAGTGAGAGTCACTGAGTCTTTCAGTTTTACTTGCTTTTAACAGTTGCTGTAGGGTGCTCATGCCAGTTGTGATCAAGTACTACCTGTACATTCTGGAAGTCTGGACACTGCAACATAGCCAGAAAGATACTATTGCTCAAGATAGAACAATGTTCTTAGGAGGCTGTGTCCAACACAGAGAATACAAATGGGCTCAACCAAGTTCAGGAAGCTCTACTGAATCAAGGGGACTGAAAGGTGTAAGGGCATGGGACTGATGCTACGAAGCCTTTCCAGCACTAAGGGAAAGTGTTACAATTTTTTGGTCTTTAAACTGTAAGTAAGGAGTCCTTTGTTGTGGGACTACCTCCAGTGAAAGGGAAAATGTTTGTCTTTCATAGAGTTTTTTATTATATAGAATAATTAAGTGAGGTTCAGTGAATCGTTTTCATATTCCACTTGAAGGTGGTCTTCAACTTTACAATAATTTCAAAGAACTTTTATCTTTGCCAGCTTGAAATCGAAGGCATTAGCTGCATAACCGTACTAACGCCACACTAGGTGTATTATTCCAGCACAGAATAACTCATGCTATATATCCTTCTGCTTTGCATTTAACGCTTGGTTAACAGCTGGCTACCAAAAAAAAAAAAATGCATGCCTGTACCTACATTCTCCTTACTGTTGACTGCTGAGTAAGCAAACCCTCTGTATGAAGTCAAAGCAGGAACTGAAAAAAGGGCAGATGGAGGTTTAAAAGGTGTCATTTGGATGTGTCTGGAATTTTCTCTGTTCACAGGCTTGGAGGGGCAATGAGCAGGACGACTGGATTCCTCGGACCTATCAGGATTTGGAAGGTCTACCTTGCATTGTTATTCTAACTGGCAAAGACCCTCTGGGAGAAACTTTCCCCAGGTGCTGTTATTACTGTTGCCATATGATTGTTTTGTAATATATTTAGATAACGTGGGGGGTGGATAAATGGTTTGATTCCATCTGGCTGTTTTTTCACAAAAAACCACCCTGTGTTTCAGAAGACTTCAGTTGGAACAGTTTAAAATCTTGGAAAGTACAGTTTTTGAAGAGTAAAACTACTGTACCATGTGGGTCAGTGAACACCTGTGTGAACATAACTTATGCACTGAATATTTTAAATAGAATCAAAAAATGATAGAACAGTTTGAGTTGGAAGGGACATTAAAGATGATCTAGTTCTAAGGCCCCTGCCATGGGCAGGGACATCCTGCCAGATCAGGCTGCTCAAGGCCCCATCCAACCTGGCCTTGAACCCCTCCAGGGATGGGGCAGCCACAACTTCCCTGGGCAACCTGTGCCAGTGTCTCACCACTCTCATAGTGAAGAAGTTCTTCTTTATGTCTAGTCTGAATCTTGCACTCTACAGTTTGTACCCATTGCCCCGTGTCCTATCACAACAAGTCTTCGTAAATTCTGTATTTACTGGTAATTCTATATTTACAAGTTAATGAAACTGTCCATGAATATTTAATAAGTGATTAAAAATATGGACTGTTCTTCAAAGTCAGAGAAAACAAAACTTCCTGTTTTCTTGGGTTGGTTTTTCTAGGTCGTTGAAATACTGTGACCTTCGATTAATTGATTCAAGCTACTTAACTCGGACTGCATTAGAGCAAGAAGTAGGCCTGGCATGCTGCTATGTCTCAAAGGAGGCAATTCGAGGGCCAATTGTAGCTCTTGACCTCAGTGAGAAGGAACAGGAGAAGGCTAATGGTAACGAGAATGACTCTGATGAGCTGCTGATAGACTTGGACCGACCCCAGAGTAATAGCAGTGCTGTCACTGGAACCTCAGGTAGGTCGTTCTGATGTTGGTCAGCAGACCAACAAGTCTTAGTTCCTAGGTCACTGGATGCTAAATGCAAACTCAGAGATCTTTAATCAAATGTGAGTTTCTTAATTGTATCCTGCTGCAGCCTAAGCAATGAAATGTTAGTAGGAGATTTTTTCCACAGTGAGCAATTTTCCTCTCTGCAGCTAGAAGAGGGTGATAGGGCGTAGCTAAGGGTCCCTTGCATTTTTTTGTTTTTAGACTTACATTTCACAGTTGTTGTCAGTTTTATCCGGTGTATCCAGAAAAGATCTTAAAAATGAGATTAAAAATCAGTACTATGTAATTTTAGGAATAGAAAAATACTCTGTAACTGGAGAGGTAGTTCTGGGCGAAGATGAATATTTGCCTCCTTGCCAAGACCAACAGAATGACTAGTTTTTACCCTGCCTTTACAGGCATCAGTGGAGCCTCATCTCCCACCAAGGCTTCCCTGCCTTGCATTCTTCATGCAGTTTTGGGTCCTTCCCTTTGTTTCCCTATGAGTTTGAGGTATTGAGACAGATGAACTGGATCATTGTCATGCAGGTCTTCCCTTACACTAACTAAGCCTGGATGGTACAGAGGAGGAAGCATAGCCCAATACACACTAACGCTGCAATGAAATCAATTCTGTTCTCCATAGGAAAAAAAGTAAAATAGATCATTGTATACACTGACCTGTTATACTTGAATTTCACAGGGTTGTACTGTCAAATTCCAAATCCCAGAAGGGAAATGATAGATGACATACAGAGATTGGAACTTGCGTTCAGACTCTGAACACCAGCAGAAAGGCCATTGCCTTTCCAGTAAGAGGGACAGATGGATGCCAGTGATTTTTTTTTTTTTCAAATGGTGAAATGCAGACCTCAACCACAGCAGCACTCATTGAACAGAAGTGTTTGAGTGTTAGGATTGTCCCAGAGATCAAGCGAGTTCATAGTTTTCTTATGTCAGCTAGTATCTATTAGTTACCTGCTCTTTGCTTCTCCAGGTTCCCTGGCAGACAATGGTGTGAGCAGCTCAAGTGCTGCAGACAAGTCTCAGAAGCAAGCACCATCACTTAACTTTCAGACTGTGGCACACAGTTCAGTCGATGAGGGAACTTACTCCACTTTCACAGCTGGAGAGACCGTGAAACAGGAATGTGACTCCCTGGCTAACCAGATGGCGAGCAGCACCACTTCAAAAGTATCATCACTGTCTTCGGTCTCCCAGACGTTTCGGTGGCCTGCCCAGTCCACCAAAGCCAACAAGGCCCTCCGTGCTGCACTGCCACGCATTGTCATCCTGTCAAAAGCTGCCTACTGTCTCCTGAGCTCACAGAAAAGTGGGAATTTGCCTTCTTCCTCTTCCCTCTTGCCTCATGCTGACGTGTCTTGGGTGAGCTCTCTGAGGCCTCTGCTTCACAAGGACATGAACAGTGAAGAGCAGTCTCTCTACTATAGGCAGTGGACAACAGCCCGACAGCACCATGCGGACTTCAGCAATCAGGGCGAGACGTCCAACTCAAGGAGTTTTCATCCCAGGCGGCTGCTCTTAACAGGACCACCACAAGTAAGAGCACAGTTCCTTCCACTTGCCTTATTAGCGGGATAAGAGGACTGAGGAAGAGGAATGGAGATCGCACTGTAAAGAACCCTTGCAAGGTTGCATGCATTGGTGCTTTGAGGTCAAAAACTGGTCAGATTATGAAGTTAAGTCCATGCTGGAAGTGGTAAAGAGAGGAAAGGTGATACTATATGTCATGTTTTAGCCTAAATGAAATGTGCGCAAATGGCACTGGGCATTAAATTGCAGTGAGCGTATCAGTAGAGAAGCAGATATCAGTGCTCATCTCCCTGCGTGCAGAAGTGATACAGGCTGCAGGCCATGTTTTGCTCATGGATTAGTTTTGTAATGCTTTAATGGGCAATATTACATCTTGATATGTTTTCAAGGCAGAGCTAAAATGAGGTAAGCTCAAAGGTATTTATCTGAAATATCTCCTTCCTTTATACTAGTCTGAGTTGGGATTTGGACTTTTTTTCCATCTCTGGCTCAGGTGGGAAAGACAGGCTCGTACTTGCAGTTCCTAAGGATTCTCTTCCGCATGCTGATCCGGTTGCTGGAAGTAGATGTGTATGATGAAGAAGAGATTAATGCCAGTAAGTATTTAATAGTTGTTCTTAATTTGCATTATAAAGAGCTTCTGGTATGTATTACTCAGCAGTGACAAAGTTTTAGGTTCACAAGAAGGCTATAAATTACACCTACCACAGACAAGACATTCAATAACATTTTGTTTCTGGTCGAAGCATCACTATTAATTGTGTTTAATTATGAATTAGGTACCAGTTTTCAGTAATAATGTCTGCAGCTTGGAGATTTTATGCTGAGGAAAAGGGGGAGTGGGAAGCCTCTTTGGATTTGCTCTCATTTGTCAGATGTCCCAGATCTATTAACTGCTGTGGCAGGACCTCGCCTTGAGATGACAAAGCCGCTTAAAATGTTTCCTCTTCAGGGTGTTTTCTACATAACTTTCTGGGTTTTTGGTGAAGATAACTGCACGGTGCATACATCACATGACTGGCATCCCGAAAGTGTAGTTGTCAAACCTTTGAAAATATTAATTTGTATTTCTGCTCAGAAAGTGCTATTAAATAAAAAAGAAAAAATATTTTCCTTTGATTTGGAACTTTGGGTACTGTTATTCTCTCATCATTTGAGCTAAAGTACTCTGGAATCTTAGGGTGAAATATCAAAATGTAAGAAAAGTTCTTCATCCTGCCTTCTGGTCTGTTGTGATCACAGCAACGTGTCACACCCCTGCCAGGAATGTGTGGAACTCTATCAGAAGAGCAGTTTGTATTTCTTTGGGGTTCTTGGTTGTGGCTTTTTTGCTTCCACTACTTCTATTGGAATGTTTTTCCAGGGCCCTAGCATTCTGAGAATTGAAAATAGTTTATTCTCGAGCCAAAAGATGTTCCTATCCCAGCTGTAAACATTCTGCTTAGATCCAAAGAAAACATTAATCAAAATTAAAATACTTTTTCTCTTCTTTGATATTTGCTGCTTTGGTGTAGTCAGGCAGCAATCTTGCCGTCACTCAGTGTTCATCTAGGTAGCCTGTATATTCTTACAGAATCCTCACAAATGAGTGTCCCTTTATTCTCCTTATCAGTGTAGTAGCTCTTACCTGCAAATCTGTTTACAATTTATCTTTCTGCATGACCAGAATGGAATGGGATGTTCAGAAGAATGTTTAAGCAACCCATTGCATAACAGCTCATGTGCTCCTGTCTGCCCACACTGAAAGTCCCAGGATTGAAGAAACCTGTGATTGCACTGATCTTTTCCATTCTCCCATTTCACTGGCATGGATACATAGCTTGTAGTCGTGGGTTCCTCTGCAACTCAGTCATTTCCAAATGAGGTGCCCCCAACCTGCTGCACAAATGCTCCTTAGTGGTCCTTGATTATACGTATGACTCATATATTTTCTCTTAAATACCCAGTTTCTGCTGTTACTGTTTTCAAGGCCATTGCATTCTTCCTGGATGATCTTTGATTCCTTCTTCATATTGACAATGACTCTCAGATTGTGCCACCAGTGAACTTAAGCCAATTTTTCTTTTTTTTTTTTTTTAAGCTGGTAAAATTAATGGAAATACTAAACAGTATGCCCCTTTACTGATCTTTTAACTTATCTGGTAATCTCCATCTGCCTTAATGCTTAGGATGTTACATGCTGCCATCTCCTGTTTAATCAACTTGTTAAATTTACAACCCATTCACTGTCTCCATTTTCTTCGGCTATATTAATAATTTGTCATACAGTATCCTATCAGATACTTAAGTTTAGAAGGATTAGATGCACTGTGTTCCTTTGTTCAAAGAAATAGATATATCACACTTGTATAGTAAAAGTAATGCAGGATTTCTTTGGTCAAATTGTGTTGTGTTATTATTATGTTTTTATTTACTTCAACATCTTTAACTATTTCCTTCACCCTCTCCAACTTTTGAATATTATCGAGGCCTAGAGGTTCGTAAGCTACTCTTATGGAGTACGTATCTCTTCATAAATGGTGATAATATATGCACTGTGCTTGCACTGAAATGAATCTCTTGCCTGATTTCACATGCCTGTTCTTTTGGAAAGCTGGTGTGGAGATTATTCTTTTGCTCTGTCAGGAGTATGTGTCAAGGTTTTAGAGTTTTGTTTCTGTCTTGGCTTATAGTAAACTTTTTATTCCCTTGAAAATTTAATCATCAAAGTGAAAAGAAAAATAATTGATGTATATAGTTGAGGTGACAGCAAAGAAAATTGTTTTCATGTACTTTTCTGAGGTTTACCTTAGCCTGACCTTTGGCAGAGCTTATTTTATATCACAGTCCTTGACATTTAAGATAAAACTTCATTCACAGTTATACTTTTTCCATTCCTCATGGACTTTAATCATTCTTAATGTCCTTTTTGATGTAGTCCCTCTGAAGCCCTTTCCTCCTGATGGTTTTATTTCACTTAGTATGCTGGTTACTGGCTGTTTAGCAACTGTGATTCCAAGAAATCCAAGTCTCATTCATAGTCAAGTCCCTGATTTTCTCAGGCCAGCTGACTTACAGAGCTGACTCTCTCACTGTTTATCTGTATGGACAAATTAATGCATCTCACCTGACCATCAGTACATGTTAATTTGAGCATAACATGGTGCCAGTGAAGCTGGTGGCCTCTAAACTGCTGGCTCTCACCCTGTTGGATCAGTCCCAGTAGGGTGAGCACGTGCTTGTCTGTAGAGCAAACTTTCATTTCATCTGAGTTTGCTTTTTGAAAGCAGTAACCTCAGCTACACGCCTACTATTGTGTGTTCTCAAGTCTCATTTTAAACTGAATCTACTTCTGTTCAAGCTGGAGTCCAAGGATATTGTTTTGACCAGTGCTTTCTCATGTTTCCCTTATTCACGCTTGATTTTCTACCTTAGACTTCCCTCTGGATCAAAGTAAAGGAGTTCCACTTGATCCTTGCTGACACATCCCATTCTCTAACAAACTAGAGTATGTCTTTTACTGCCTTTATCACATACCACTAGCTATTAGTTAATAAATTTATCTTTCTCCTTGCTTATCCTTCCACTTTCGGGTACTTTTTCTTCTCATTTACTCAATGCTCCTCATTCTGTGCACTACAGACAGAACCACAGAGAGGCTTGAGGCTCCACCTGTATTTCCTGCACAGCTAGAGGTGTTCATTTGAGCATTTTCTGCATAAACCAGGGTGAATTACACCTCAACAGCTTGATGAGGAGTGGAGAGATACCTATGGGGCTTCTTTGCTTGTGTATGTTTTGCCACTTATTTGGAATGGCTTTTTGTGGATAATAATTAAAATTTTGGTAATGTTTATGGACATTCAAAGAGGTCTGTTTGCGTGCACATGTGTGTGAATTTCTGTGCAACTGTAAATCAGCAAGCATCACATAAACACCATTCAGTGAGTATCTGATAGTGCTTACCTGAAGTGTGTTGTTGCAGATCATACAGAAAACAGTGGAATTACTCAGTCTAGCAATGACCACTGGCCAGATATTGAGATCTTCAGCAAAATGCCTTTTGACCTGAATGTACATGACCCCAAGTACAGAACTATAAGTCCTGTGTACACAGAACAACTGTCAAGAGTGAAACAAGGTAAGTAAAATTTAACAGTTATTTAGGTCTCCTTTCCTGCAAAGAGTCCATTTTAATTGGTTTGATTGAACACATGAGTTCAATGAGCCTTTAATTGCCAAACCAAAACAATCTAGGTGTTCTTTACAATGGTTACTGGGATTGCGGTCTTTGTTTTTAACATTCATAAACTGTTTTCTTTGTGCACAGAAACAAGCAAAGAAACTAAATTAGAGGAACCTAAGAAAAGGGAGACTGTGTCCATGATGTTGACCAAATATGCATCTTATAATACATTCCATCACTGTGAGCAGTGCCATCAGTATATGGATGTTAATCCTGCTGCACAGGTTGGTGTCAATGTCTAAGGATAAACCGCATTCTCGATTTTCCTCTGGTCTCTCCACGCATCCCGCTCTGGTCTTGGGACTGATGCTTTCACCTTCCCTGAGATGGAATTGTTTAATTCTTCCATTCTCAGGGGAGATATTGAGCTACAGACCTTGGAGCATCAACTGTGTTTGCTGTGTTCTGCATGAGCATTTCTCCTCTCCAGCTGCCTCTGACAAAGGGTGAATATTGTGACTAGTTGTCTTAAGCCAAAGCATTATTCAGCCTGCCCAGAGGGTTTGCAGTATCTCACAGGAGAGAACTGTAAACTGATGATAGATGTTTGTCTTACCTAAATGCCAGCCATCCACACCTGTGATGGGAGACTGGAAGGCATACATCTTCCTCCCTTTGTGTGTAACTGCATGCTTTTCAGCAGTAGCTTATGAGTCACTGGACCAAAACTGATCATTTTTAACTGTTTAATAATCCTTTTCATCTCCAAAACAATAGTTATGCTCACAGGAGACTGGCAGGTAGCATTAGTCCTGATTAATAACTCGAACATTATTTCTTAACCACTGCCATTAGTTTACTTCAAGACTTCTTATCTCAAATCGTTCTCTCCTTGCTTGCTGATGGTTTCCAACAGCTTGCTATTAAGCTAACACAGTGTAGACACTCTGACCTGGAAATGTACAATGTCAGTTGCTACAGAGTAGCACCAGCAGGTCTGATTTAAACCTCATGCTTCATTAAGTACATTGACACAGGCAAATACTCCCAAAGGACATCTCTTATTCCCATTTGTCTTTGTGCGTGTGGTCAAACATAATGACTAGTAATAAATATAAACATCAATATCAATATCCACTTGCATGGGCAAGTGCGAGTGGTGTATATGGAATTATGATAACTCAGAGGAATTACACATCCAACAGGGAGTCACTGGATGGCATGCATTATGAAGGGAGATTCTTAAGTGCTTTAACAGAACCTAAATAAAGCCCCTTGTGTTTTTCATTTTTACTTTGGCTAATTATTTCATCCCTTTGGTAAAGATTATAGAAAGATGGTAACTAAGAGTAAGTGATTTGACCTTGTAGTAAGACACACGCTTGTGTAGGATGAAATCTTATCAGATACGTAGGTACTTTTTGTACACTTACACAGTTCAGTGAAGCGTGGTGCAAACTCAAATTCTCATATTCTCACTCAAATTCTTTATAGCCTTGCTAGTGGTGTGGTCTGCCTTCATTGCCTGGCTTGCTTAGGAGAGCATTGCCACAGAAAAAATACCGTATTAATGCAGCTGTGCTGCTGCTGAGGTCTCCAAATGGCAGTGTGCTCTGCTGTGGAGGCATAAACACATGCTGCGCTGAATCACAGAATCACAGAACAACCAGGTTGGAAGGGACCCATCGGATCTTCTAGTCCAACCATTCCTATCTAACACTAAACCAAGTACCTCAAGACCTCATCCACCCGTGCCTTAAACACCTCCAGGGAAGGTGACTCAACCACCTCCCTGGGCAGCCTATTCCAATGCCCAATGACACTCTGTGTGAAAAACTTCCTCCTAATCTCCAGTCTAATGTCTTGGGAAATTTTACTTGGACAGTTATTTTCTTAGTATATGTATTTTTTAGTAAATATTGATAAATAATTTCAAACTCAAGTGGACTTCAGAAGAGTCCAGTGTGGTCAAAGATCATTACTGGTACAGAAAGCTGATTGTTGTAATAGCAAGGCCAGTTAAGTGCCTAAGGGATATGGCTTATGGTAGAAGAAAATAAGAATATAATAGAGTCAACTTCAGTCACTGTTTTGGATGTTCTTCTCTGGTGCCTTCCAGTATTGTGACCACAAGAGCAGGTTGCCACATGCTCCTTATGGGTTATCTGCTTGAAAACTTTCTTCCACTTTTTTTGTTGTATACAGGTATCTGACTCCACTCTGCATGCGTTTACGTTTTCATCCTCGATGCTGGGAGAAGAGGTTCAACTGCATTTTATAATCCCTAAGTCCAAAGAGAACCATTTTGTCTTCAGCAAGCAAGGAAGACATCTAGAAAGCATGCGTCTCCCACTCGTTTCTGACAAGGTGCATGTGCTGCTCTTATCCTTCTGTTGACTACCATCAACTACTTCTTCTGAGTACTGTCAACTTGATATACATCTGGAAATCGATGGCAGTTGGCTGAGTTTCCCCTCCCCATCCCATTTTCTTATTGGTTTAAGGTCCTTTGCATAGTGGTTGCCTGACTGTCCTTAGAACTGGAGGTTTTGAGGTGATACATTCCTTTTTGCATTCTGACTTTCCAGTTCATATGTGTTGCAATGATTGATAATCTTAAAATCCAGTATGAGCAATAAAGAAATAAAAATCCCTATGACAAATACCCCCCTTTTAATCTAATGTAGCTAAGATATCTCTTGTTCCAGCAGAATTTGAATGCAGTCAAGAGTCCTATCTTCACTCCATCAAGTGGACGTCATGAACATGGCCTCTTGAACCTCTACCATGCCATGGAAGGCATCAACCACCTTCACCTCCTTGTAGTCAAGGAGTATGAAATGCCACTCTACCGTAAATACTGGCCCAACCACATCATGCTTGTCCTGCCAGGCATGTTCAACAATGCTGGCGTTGGTAAGAAACACCATCAGCGCATTGCTTTGAAGATACCAAACCCAATGTTGGACAGTGTTGCATCATGATGTCGTAGGAAACTTTGCAGCAGCTTCTCATGTTTGTGCTGTGATAATAGTAGCGATACTTGTGCAAAATGCAGCAATGTGTATGAACTGCTGCTGAGGACTTGGAATATATATTTATACTGATCACTGCCTTCCCAGTTTAAAATATCATGGTTTATAGTCCATATTCACTCATTTTACTCAGCCCTGCACTGTGAATATTCATTCTAGAACATGATTTTTCAAACTGCAACTTTTTAAGTTAGCTGAAGCTAATGATTAACTATAAGTGAACACTGGGGGTTTGGACTTTGGACTTTTTCACAGATGCTGAGTTTTTACTGCAAGAGATTTTAAGTAGCTTCAGTTTTAGAATCTTCTTACCCTTCTTGGTTCAACTTACCTTATTAATGCCCACAATGTCATGTCTGCAGAGTCTCTTCAGAGGTCCAGTCTTCTTAGTATCTACCCTTTAGATTAACTCACTCTGAAAAAGGAATGCATTAATTTCTTTTTAGACTAAGATGTCATGAACCCTAAGTTTATAAAGAGTAATGGCTGCAAATGTTCCTGGAACTTTTCTCTGGGAAGAGAGAGTGATAAAGTCTAATAAAGATCTCTGTATGTTGTCTTTGTGGTATTTTTTCAGGTGCTGCCCGGTTTCTGATTAAGGAACTTTCCTACCACAATCTAGAACTGGAACGAAACCGCTTGGAGGAACTGGGAGTCAAGCGCCAGTGTGTGTGGCCGTTCATCGTGGTCATGGACGACTCCTGCGTCTTGTGGAATATGCACAGTGTCCATGAACCATCGAGGTAAGTAACCACCCACCACTGGTGTCCTTGCAACGACCCAGCACAGGCAGCAGCACATCTGTGACTTAGATTCATCTCTGGCATCTGAGAGGGTATGAAGGACATAACAGCTGGAAAAGCTGGGCAGCTAGAGCTTGAAATATTGCTGAGCAAAAGCAGTTTTAGGCGGTGGCTTTGCTGTAGTAACACCAGGCTGGCTGTCCAAAAGGGCTTACAGAGCCCTTACACTAAATTATTATTCCGATAGCCCAGGAACTGTACACTTGGACATTGGGTATATTGTCCAAAATGCAAAAAGCAGCTCTTTCACTCAGAGCAGTAGGAAGGCTGTAGATTTGTCTTGTGTACCACCAACATCCAACCTCATGCTGTTGAACACTTCCATCTGACTCTACCCTTGTGCCCATGTCCGACAGTCAGTATCATCAACAAACCCTTGCTTGTGCTTGTGTTTTGCCTAAAGCCACTCTTGCTTTTAGTGCGAGTGATTTCTCAATGTTGTTTCCCTGATCTGTTTTCATTCAGTTAATGTTTCTCACAGAAAACAGTTTCTTTCAGGAACTTCAGCTTTTGAAGAAGGCGTTAATGTCTTGCCCTGCTCAGCTCGTGTGCCCTCCATTATAGAATCACAGAATCACAGAACAACCAGGTTGGAAGGGACCCATCGGATCATCAAGTCCAACCATTCCTATCTAACACTAAACCAAGTCCCTCAGGACCTCATCCACCCGTGCCTTAAACACCTCCAGGGAAGGTGACTCAACCACCTCCCTGGGCAGCCTATTCCAATGCCCAATGACCCTCTGTGTGAAAAACCTCCTCCTAATCTCCAGCCTAAATCTCCCCTGGCGGAGCTTGAGGCCATTCCCTCTCGTCCTGTCCCCTGTCACTTGGGAGAAGAGGCCAGCTCCCTCCTCTCTGCAACCACCTTTCAGGTACTTGTAGAGAGTAATGAGGTCTCCTCTCAGCCTCCTCTTCACCAGGCTAAACAACCCTAGCTCTCTCAGCCGCTCCTCATAGGGTCTGTTCTCTAGCCCCTTCACCAGCCTTGTCGCTCTTCTCTGGACTCTCTCCAGAGCCTCAACATCCTCCTTGTGGTGAGGGGCCCAGAACTGGACACAATATTCAAGGAGCGGCCTCACCAGTGCTGAGTACAGGGGGAGAATCACCTCCCTGGACCTGCTGGTCACACCGTTTCTGATCCAAGCCAGGATGCCATTGGCCTTCTTGGCCACCTGGGCACACTACTGGCTCATGTTCAGTCGGCTGTCGACCAACACCCCCAGGTCCCTCTCCTCCTGGCAGTTTTCCAGCCAGGCTTCTCCCAGTCTGTAGCTCTGCATAGGGTTGTTGTGCCCCAAGTGCAGGACCCGGCATTTGGCCGTGTTAAACCTCATGCCGTTGGACACTGCCCAGTGGTCCAACCTGTCCAGGTCCCTTTGCAGAGCCTCCCTACCCTCCAGCAGATCGACACTTGCACACAGCTTTGTGTCATCTGCAAACTTGCTAAGGGTACCCTCAATGCCCTCATCCAGGTCATTGATGAAGACATTGAACAGGACTGGACCTAGCACTGAGCCCTGGGGAACACCACTTGTCACTGGCCTCCAGCTGGACTTAACACCATTTACCACCACTCTCTGGGACCGACCATCCAGCCAGTTTCCTACCCAGGAGAGTGTGCGTCTGTCCAGGCCAGAGGCTGACAGTTTCCATAGCAGAATGCTGTGAGAAACTGTGTCAAAGGCTTTACTGAAGTCCAGAAAGACCACATCCACAACCTTTCCTTCATCCAGCAGCCGAGTGACTTTGTCATAGAAGGCGATCAGGTTGGTTTGGCAGGACCTGCCTCTGGTAAACCCATGTTGACTGGGCCTGATCACCCGATTCTCTTGTAAGTGCTTCATGATAGCACTCAAGATCACCTGTTCCATGACTTTCCCTGGCACTGAGGTCAGACTGACTGGCCTGTAGTTCCCGGGATCCTCCCTGCTACCCTTCTTGTAAATGGGCACTACATCAGCCGGTCTCCAGTCCAGAGGTACCTCCCCAGTCTTCCAGGACTGCTGGAAGATGATGGAAAGGGGTTTGGCCAATACATCCGCCAGCTCCCTCAAAACCCTAGGATGTATCCCATCTGACCCCATGGACTTGTGGGTGTCCAGTTGGCCAAGCAGGGCTCTGACCTCCTCCTCATGGACTATGGGAGCCTCGTATTGCTCCTCTGTTTCCCGGGTGTCTACACAGAGGGAACAGCTTTCTTTACAATTAAAAACTGAGGCAAAGAAGGCATTAAGTACCTCAGCCTTCTCCTCGTCCCCTGTCACTGCTGTTCCCTCTGAGTCCAAAAGGGACTGTATGGTCCTGTACTGTATAGAGAAAACATCCCTCCAGAACGGCAAATCAGACGCTTCTTTTTCCCTTTCTAAAGTGCTGAAAGACCTTATTCTGCTGAAAGACCTGTTTTCTTATAATGACTAAATTGAAGGGATAATATCACTTGGCTGTTGTTAAAAAAAGTCTGTGTTTACATATATATTTTTACAGCATCTGGAGTAAACATTCCATTGTTAATGGAATGTCTTGGGCCTTTTTATGCACATAGGTATGTATGTATGCAGTGTGTGTTACGTCATAAAATCATAGAATGTCTTGAGTTGGAGGGGACCCATAAGGATCATCGAGTCCAACTCCTGTCCCTGCACAGGACAACCCCAACATTCACCCTGTGTGTCTGAGGGCATTGTCCAAATGCTTCTTGGATATTGTCAGGCATGATGCCATGACTGCTGTCCTGGGGAGCTGTTACAGTGAAGAACCTTTTCCTCATATCCAGCCTAAACAGCCCCCTGTACATCTTCCTGCCATTCCATCAAAGAGTGGAGCGAGTCCAGAGAAGAGCAACAAAGCTGGTGAAGGGGCTGGAGAGCAGACCTTATGAGAAACGACTGAGAGAGCTGGGGGTGTTTAGCCTGGAGAAGAGGAGGCTGAGAGGAGACCTCATTGCTCTCTATTACTACTTGAAAGGAGGTTGCAGAGAGGAGGGAGCTGGCCTCTTCTCCCAAGTGACAGGGGGCAGGACAAGAGGGAATGGCCTCAAGCTCTGCCAGGGGAGGTTTAGGCTGGACATTAGGAAAAAGCTTTTCACAGAAAGGGTCATTGGGCATTGGAACAGGTTTCCCAGGGAGGTGGTTGATTCTCCTTTGCTGGAGGTGTTTAAGCAACAGGTAGACGAGGTGCTAAGGGACATGGTTTAGTGTTTGATAGGAATGGTTGGACTCAATGATCCTGTAGATCTCTTCCAACCTGGTTGTTCTATGATTCTGTGATTCTATATGCACTTATACATTATGGATACCCCCTCCCTGGAGGTGTTCAAGTCCTGGTTGGATGAGGCTTTGAGCAACCTGATCTAGTGGGACATATCTCTGTCCATGGCAGAGGGGCTGGAACTAGGTGACCTTTAGGTCCTTTCCACCCCAAACCATTCTATGATTCTGTGAATAAGCTACATTTGTTTGTTGATCACGTTTTGCAGCCAGTCCCTAGAGCCCGAGAGTTCCAGCAAGAATGTGTCTCTGAAGAGCGTCCTACAGCACATTGAAGCCACCCCTAAAATTGTTCATTATGCAATACTGGGTGTTCAGAAATGGAGCAGCAAGCTGAATGCCAGGAAATCAAAGGCCCCATTCTCCAGGTGCCACGTGCATGATTTTATACTGCTCAACATAGACCTGACCCAGAATGTGCAATATGATCTGAACAGGTAGGCTGTTTGTTTATATGTACGTATATGTGGTAAAATAATATGGTGGCATGATATGAATCCTGTCACCATGTTTTTCTGTCACGAGTAGTAGAAAGGTCACGTCTAAGGTAATGAGTGCACAATCACAGCAATAAAGCAGGGATATACGTTGCATGTGAATGCCAAAATTTCATCAGTAGCAGAAAGAATGTGGAGCTTCCAGAGTGGCGGGAGCCTGTTGATGACTAAGAACAAGAATATACAAAGTGGTTGAGCCATTGCTATGTCAAATGCTATGAGGAGGGATTCTTTTTATTTCTTTCAGAGTCAGCTACCCTCCCTGTTGCCATTTGGGTTTGCAATAAAAACAGATGAAGAAATAACCTTCCACTGTTTCCTTCATTTTTCTTCCCCTCCTCACCTAACTCCATCCTAAAGCGTTTGCAAGAAAGCACTGTTGTCATGGAGCTATACCTCTAATTCTAATAACAGACTGAAGCAATATCCAATTCCCTCTCCCCCTGGTCAAGTGAGTTTAGAATAAACCCTGTTTCTGGTGTCCACAGGCTGCCCTGGGGCACCTCATCCTGGTCTCCTGCTGCTGTTTTTAGGGATCCTGTCTGTTTGAGTGAGGAATTGTAGCCTGTCAGTGCAAACTGGAGCCTGCTGTGGCTTCCAGAGCTCTTGATTTCACATTCCCTGGCTGGTGAAATAATGAGATGGGAATCAGCCCATAGAGTGAGCAATTACATCATAAATAGTACAGGATAAATGTTACTTCTTAGCTGCTTTGTCTCCCATAGCCAAGTATTTGTCAAGGCCACGTTTATCCCCTGATTCCAGTTCATAAAAAAATATGTCATGTGGAATTGGCTTGTTCAGAAATGAAGGCTGGTCACTGCAGAGCTTATCTCAGTTCTAAAATACATGTATATACACACACACATATATATACACACACACACACACACATATATATTTTAAAAAAGCAACTAAAAAGAAGGAAAAAAGGCAAAGGTGGGGAGGAAATTATTGATATCAGTACATGACGAGAATGAGAAGTAACTGGACTTGGTATGGGCAAGAAGCGTATAGATACAGTGAAAAGTGAGACTTGTTTGATCTTAAGATGACCAGAAGTTGCTTTCCTACACTGGGAGCACATCAAAGGAAAGAGTCTTCAGGGCTAAGCAGAGAATTTGTGTAGGCACCATATCAGATGGTCTCCAGAAACCTCTGCTGACTGTACTTCAATGCGTTTCAGGAGCAGGGGTGTGAGTGCTTGCTCACGCACAGCAGCTACACAGCTGGTTTAGTGATCTTGTGTTTACTGTCCAGGTATTTCTGTGAAGATGTAGATTTTAACCTGCGGACAAATAGCAGCGGCCTGCTCATCTGCCGTTTCAACAACTTCAGTGTCATGAAGAAACATATTCAAGTTGGAGGACAAAAGGACTTTGTTGTTAAGCCAAAAATCATGGTGAGTGTGGATGTATGCTCCATCATACGTAAAGGGTAAAATCAGGACCTGTCTCCCCTAGAAACAATGGATTCTCTAGCCATTAGGATTTATTTTCTGTTTGTTTGACCTCTGACATTCATGGCCTGCTCCATGGTAAGGGCTACCACATCAGAAACAGAAAACTAGCTAATTGTAAATAAGTAACAATAATATTAATCCTCCTCATCTATGAGAAGATGGGCTGGGATTGGACAGAGTTTGATCTAGCCATTCAGCGGTATCTCTGACTGAGGCAGAACTTGCAGACATACACTCTGGGCAGAAGGAGGTGACTTGTACTGGACCTAGTTTTAAAAACATTGACACAGCCACCATTTTCCGGTGTTTGATGGTTTGTGGTAATGTTCACTCCTTGCAGTTGCTGACAATGAGAGACCCGAGGAAGGGCTCTGAAAATTGTAACCTTCTGAAATCAAAGAATTTCTAAAAATAGCATGGAGATACCAAAAGCCCCATCCCTGGAGGTGTTCAAGGCAGAGTTGGAAGGGGCTTTGAGCAACCTGATCCAGTGGGAAGTGTCCTGGCCCATGGCAGGGGGGTTGGAACAGGATGATCTTTAAGGTCCCTTCCAACCAAAACCAATCTGTGTTCCTATGATTCTGTTACACCTGTGCTGGCTTTAAACAGAGGTGTACTTCCAAGGGTTGGTTTTAGTCTAGGAATCTTATAGTTTGGGTTACGAGTGGTTTTAAACAAATCCCACACCACCCCTCTTCTCCAAAAATCACCTCTGTGTTCGAGATTTAGCTGACAAAGCCCTGGATCTGAGTATTCAGGGAGGTCATTTTCTGGGTTTCCCTTTCGTTGTGTTTGCAGTGGAATCTGTGGTGATGGAGCGGTGCATGAGAAAATTCCAGAGGCACCGTTTTTGTGGATGTCCTTCATACAAATAGCATGGCTTTCCCTATACTGTGCAAGAGTAAGGCAGGATGAAGGGCACTGTGACAATTTGAACTCCCTGTTTTCCATGCCTCCTTTAGGCAAGCAGATATCAACAAAAGTAGTTAGCAACCATGGAACAAGTCATTCATGTAATTCCGTTCTGTGGTGCTATGTCAAAATCGAGTTGGGAGTTGTGATTCTTTCCCCCAGCTTCCTCTCTCTTCCTGCCCTGTCATGGTGATCCTTTCCTCAACCAGAGGAAGGCCCGCAGGGAAGATACATGGAGTAGGTGGGTTAAAAGGGGCTCCCCTTGGTTTCATTGCAGGTTTCGGACAGCCTGGCACCAATAATGCCTCTTCAGTACGTCTGTGCCCCTGACAGCGAGCACACATTGCTGGCAGCCCCATCTCAGTTCCTCCTGGAAAAATTCCTTCAACATGCGACGTACAAACTCTTCCCAAAGGCCATTCGTAACTTCAAGAACCCAGTGCTGGCCGTTGACTGCTACCTGAACATCGGTCTTGAGGTACAAAACATTTGCAGGGATAACAAGGAGAAGTAAATGAAACCGTTACTTCAACATCTTTCTTGTCTTGAAAACCCCTTCTTCCACAAATCCTCAGCATCAAGGGTCATGTTTGAAGACTTTGGCCTCAAGCAGTGAGACCTTCCTGTTACAGCTAAAGGACCAACTCCACTGGAAGAGCTGGTGGTAAAGCCATCTAGCTGGCTGGTGGGGTTGGAGACCAGAGGGCTGTGACAGATTGATGCAATTTACAAAGGAATTGGGTGTGTCTGTCTGAAATAATATCTCATAGGAAGTAAAAACCTGAAAGAGATGTCATTCCTGATAGAACTTGGTGTAGTGCTTAGCTATTTGGGCAAACACTATCCAGTTTTTTTAGATCACTGTTGTGCGCCTACAGCCTTTCATCATCTGTGTTTTATTTGTCCTTGCCACAAACTTGTTTGGCTGAGAGGATTTCTCATCTGACCGTTGTCTGGTGGCTCGCTGCACTAATGGACAAAACTCATCCTTTCTCATGTAGCTCTCCTTTTGGGTGGCTTTGTTTTATGAACCTCAGTTGGTGAGGCCCTGGCACAGGTTGCCCAGGAAAGTAGGGGCTACCCCATCCCTGGAGGTGTTCAAGACCAAGTTGGATGAGGCTTTGAGCAGCCTGATCCAGTGGGAGGTGTCCCTGCCCATGGCAGGGGTTGGAACCAGATGATCTTTAAGGTCCTTTCCAAGCCAAAAGGCCCTTCCAACCAAACAATTCTATGATTATAGAGAAAGGAGGTTTTGGCAAGTTTGTCTTAAGACATCTGTAGGTAAGGAAATTGGAATTTTTGAACCCAGTTTGAACTGGGTCTGAAACAGGGATTTTGTACTGACAAATTTTATGGAGGTCAGTGGCAAGACAGAGCAGAAACCCTTTGATATAGAACAATCATCACAGAACTAAAACACAGGAGAGCCCCAGTACTGTGAAACACTTAGCTGATCACCCAGTTATAAAAAAAGTTAACAGGCTGCCTGGGGAGGTGATTAAAAGACAGGTGCTGGGGGCATGATTTAGTGATTGATAGGAATGGTTGGACTCAATGATCCTGGAGGTCTTTTCCAACCTAATGATTCTTTGATGCCAGCAAGAGAAGACATGCATGAGTGCAGAGGAGTGCAAGCTTCAGCAGCTTCCAGTACTTGTGGAATTACTTACTATATTTAACCAACATACCCTTATTAGAAGAACCTCAGTAATCTCCATAGTTGTTGTAAGCTGGTAATTCACAGAGAAGCAGAAAATCAAACTGAGTTATGGCGAGCGCCTGAAATGACATATTACAGGCTAAGTGACCAAATCTGCATCTTGATGTTTGTTCTGTCTGTTATTTCCTGGAGGAACTTTGCTCAATGCTGCATTCTGGTTGGATTGTGTTTTTAGCAGCACTAGCTTCACTAAGTTATATTCCATTCCACCTAGGCATTTTCTAACATGGAAATGCTTCCTTTCTTTTCCCCTTCTGTTCCAGGTGGCCATATGCTATGTTAGTTCCCGCCCGCACTCAGTCAACGTCAACTGTGAAGGGGTGTTCTTCAGTGGACTTCTGCTCTATCTTTGTGACTCCTTCGTTGGTCCAGACCTCCTCAAGCGGTTTAGGTTTCTGAAAGGTAATTTCATGGCTCTGCTGGGCATCCCAGGTGCTCTCCTGCTGAGTTATAGCATGGAAGAAAAGGTAGAAGAATAACCAGCTCCGTTATTTGTACAGTTAATGCTGCCATTGATTTCAAAATAAGTAGATGGAGGGTTTCTTTTGGGAGTGTAAAAAACTTCTGTTCCCGTTGGTAATAAGTGCAGGTAAATGAACCTCAGGTGAGCTTTGATAAATTACATCCATTAAATTATATTAAATGACATCAGATGGAAATAGGTACAGGAAAACTAGGACCCATGGAAAGCAGTCAGGGAATTGTGCAAACAGCACTGGGAGAGTTTAGAGCATAGACGTTCCTGCCAAAGAGGAGACCTTCTGCTCTAGTCATCTGTCTATAATGGTAATGGTGGCAACTACCATTTAAATAAAAACAGCAGCCCGCAGAGCTGATCTGGGCTGAATGCAGCCCCCTTGTTTGTTATTTCTTGGGCAAGGGGTGGTTTCTTCATGAGAAATGGGTAGTGAATACCTGGTAGGAAGTACCTTCACGTGCTTTGATCAGGCAGAGGAGGGATCTGAACCTGAACTTCCCGTCTACCAGTCTGGAGCACAGGACAAAGAAAACCCTGGAGGTGTGTGACTCTCCCATTCATTAAATGACTACACAGTCTGGTAACACCAGAGGGGAGCCTGCAAGTGGCTTAAGCCACATGAATTAGGGATTTGGTTAGTTGTTCCCCTACTAGTGCTTTCCCAAGGGGAGCTCTCATACATAAGAAGTCATAGGGCTGAGGCCAATGGCATGAGGTTTAACACAGCCAAATGTCAGGTCCTGCACTTGGGGCACAACAACCCTGTGCAGCTACACACTGGGAGAAGAATGGCTAGAAAGCTGCCTGGAGGAGAAGGGCCTGGGTGTGTTGGTTGACAGCGACTGAACATGAGCCAGCAGTGTGCCCAGGTGGCCAAGAAGGCCAATGGCATCCTGGCTTGTATCAGAAACAGTGTGACCAGCAGGTCCAGGGAGGTGATTCTCCCTCTGTACTCAGCACTGGTGAGGCCGCTCCTTGAATATTGTGTCCAGTTCTGGGCCCCTCAGCACAAGAAGGATGTTGAGGCTCTGGAGCAAGTCCAGAGAAGAGCAACAAAGCTGGTGAAGGGGCTGGAGAACAGGCCCTATGAGGAACGGCTGAGAGAGTTGGGGGTGTTTAGCCTGGAGAAGAGAAGGCTGAGGAGAGACCTCATTGCTCTCTATAACTACCTGAGGGGAGGTTGTGGAGAGGAGGAAGCTGGCCTCTTCTCCTAAGTGACAGGGGACAGGACAAGAGGGGATGGCCTCAAGCTCCATCAGGGGAGGTTCAGGCTTGACATCAGGGAAAAAAATTTCACAGAAAGGGTCATTGGGCTGTGGAACAGGCTTCCCAGGGAGGTGGTTGAGTCACCTTCCTTGGCGTTGTTTAAAAGATGGGTGTATGACGTGCTGAAGGGCATGGTTTAGTGTTTGATAGGAATGGACTTGATGATCCAGTGGGTCCTTTCCAACCTAGGGATTCTGTGATTCTATGATAGCAGATTTTTTCAAGAGTCACCGTGGGACTGATTTGACTTAGTAGAATTCCTTCATTGTACAAACCTGAATATCCCATGAAACAAAAATGTAGGCTTTATTCTTTTGGCACAATTATCAGTAGTGATTTAAGGATCTTGAATTCAAGTTGGTGGTTTCTCTACTACAGTCAATGGCACAAACGCCAGTCAGGCAGTGACATGCTGTGATGCAGCACACACCTGCTTCTCCCTGTCTGCGCCTTCCTGCAAACAGACGTATGAGCCTCTGTCCTGGGGCTCAGAGGACTGAGCTGAGCCCAGGCTGACTAGTTGTTGATAGACTCTTCTAATATTTTTTTTTTTTTTTTTTAACACCTATCAGTAGAGATCTTAAAATATCTTAGCAAAATGGATGAAGCAAATGCCGCTGTTCTTTTACTTTGAGAATCTAACATGCTTTTCACTTAAAGGTGCCACCCTGTGTGTCATATGTCAAGACAGAAGCTCGTTACGGCAGACGATAGTCCGGTTGGAGTTGGAGGATGAGTGGCAGTTCCGACTTCGGGATGAGTTTCAAACTGCAAACAGTAGTGACGACAAACCACTCTATTTCCTTACTGGACGCCATATCTGAGCTTTGCTAAGACACCACTAACGAAGAAAATTAAGAAAAGAAAAGACCTTTTTTTTAAAAAAAAAGTACAATCACTGTGGAGCAAAGTGCAACCAATATTTATCTAGACTGCACTAAAGGATTCCCCACAATTCTAAGCAAGCTTTATTCCTAGGGATTCAATGATACAATTACCACATCAGTTATGATTTATAGGATCATGGATTTGAATTATTTTTCACATTGGTCACAGCCGCCTACACCAAGCACACAGCCAACCAAGCTGCAGGATCTAGGAAGAGGATGGAATTTGGTTGAAGGAAAATTCATTTTGTGTTCAGCTGAGTTAGGGGAAGAAGCTGCTCTTGGCAGCTGCTCGCTTGAATGTGTTACATGAAACGCAGCCCAGCGTGTGGAATTCATGGAAGCTATTGTGGAGGAGAGCCCACTGCATCTCTTCGGCTCTGTACCATGGTACAGGAATACTCAGGGGTTTGAAACTACGGTGTAACGTAGATGTTTGTATTATAAGGAATAGTCTTGTTCTTTGTGCAGTGTTAGTTTAAAACTCACGATTGTGTATGTATTGAAACTGTCTTTGGCAAAATTTCCACAGGTGTTTGAAGTTTACTACTTTTAAACCTGAACAAATCTGCAAACGAGGGGCAGGCCCTGTGCACCCAGGTCTCCAGCACCGTTAATTCCCCCCATTAGGCACCTCCTCCTCGACTCCAGGGACAAAGCAAAAGGCTTCTCGTTGATGCTCTCACCTCAGAGGCCGGGAGAACTTGCCAGAAATATCACCCTCAGCTGCTTCTCTTCACCAGAGTTTTAAAAGCCGGCGCTCAGTCCTCCTTTGTGCACGGGAGTGAGCGCTACTGTGCATCTGATGCCATTGTGGGTTGTAGGTGGCTTCCTCTCAGTGTCCTTTTCACTCTGTTCCAGTTGGCTGCGGAGCTGGATGAGGTCTGTTGGGTCACACCTCTGCAGGCATACCTGTACCTGCACCTGTACCTTCACATCAACAGACAAAAAATGTGCTGGAGAGCAGTGATGCCAGAGCTGCATCTGCTTGAAATGGGAGGTATTTTATGTGGGGGAAGCCAGGGAGAAGTCCCAAGGAGCTGGGCCCGCTCAGGAGAGACTCTATCCAGGAGCGAAGACCTTTGAATATATCACCTAATGCTGTCAGCGCTTTGCTTTGACCTCTGTAAATATTCGTTGTAGCAGCAGTCACAGAGGGTTCTCCTTACAAGCTCCTTGTTAAGTTGTTCTGGAGCAAACACGGTGTGGTAGCTTTTGGTTGTCAGGGTTGAATCATAGCGGCTCTTCTGTCCTGCAGGGAATGTGAGTGACCCCACCAAGGGTTCTGTGCAGGAAAAAACTCAATCATCTTCCTGCACGTGTTGACCCCTTTTATTAAAAACAAAACCGCAATGTGTTCTCGAAAGCAGTTCAGGAAAATGAATTTACTCCTCACAAAAGCAATGAAATGAAGCTGTCCTTCGCCTGGGCCCACAGTGCATTGGAGAAGGACCTGCCAAAGCTGCAAGTTTTCATTGTTATTTTTTAACGCGTAGTGTTAATTAAGCGACTTTTTTTTTAATCTTGTGAAAAGAGACATTTACAGATGGAAAAGTGTTACCTGTTTGACGGAGGCTGAAGGCAAGGGGTTTGCGTGTGTCTGTGTCGACGCAGCTTCACTCTGATGCCGTGAATTTAGGAAACTGCAGATGAACAACCTGCCTCTGTCAGTGTATTTTTTACATTCCCTCAGACACAACCTGCCTTATATATCGTAACACCTGGAAGAAGTCGGGATACAAATAGACCCTTCTTGAAGCTTTTGGGCCACACCTGAATGTATTCCCCAAGCCCTGGTTTTTGCCAGAGGGATTCGAGGCCGGCCCTGGGTCTCAGCTGTAGCAGTTTCAGGTATTATGTGTTCAAAAATGGGTTTTTCTTTTTTGTTTGTGTGTTTGATGTTTGCACTAAGAAGTTCTTAAAGTTGCGGGTGCTGAGGCTTCCTGGAGGAGGAGTGAGCTGGCCCTCTGGGGAAGCAGCATGAGTGTCCCAGAGGCGCAGAACGAGCAATCGGGAGTCAGCCCATTCCCCTTCCTTTCCTAAATAACAGGAAACCCATTTCCTTAGCATTCCCATGGGGAAGGAAGGAGTTCTGGTAACACTGGGGCCAGAGCATCGTAAACCAGCTGTGAGGGAGTGGGCCTGTCCCACCGCACCCTGTAACCGGCTGCCTGCGAGTTCCTGGGAAGGAGACTCTTTGCCATCAAGATGGTTGCTGTTCCGCGTTGGATTCAAGCCTCGCCAAGGCCATTCCTATGAATGTATCCAATTGGCCACTGTTACGTTTTTACCTGTTGATGTTCTTGTCCATTCACAGGTTAAATTTGAATGTAAACTAAGATTTAAAGAATCATATGCAGATGCTTTTTTTTTTGCTTAACTTATGTAATTGCTTTTTTTTTGTGACTTCCAGAAGAGGAGAAAAATGTTGCTTTCCTAGTGTAAAGTTTTCTTAACCAAAAAACTTGGTGAATTTAGCTTCACTAGTCAGTCTACCTCATGTTATTGTTTATGAATGGAACCTATCTGAAGTTGTGGCTCTGGTATGTTTATAATGTGCTTTCATTAAATCTGACTCAATATATTAAGTTACCATTTAAGCTGCCTCTCCTTTCGCTAGTCCTGTCTTCCTCTGCTCACACACACACCAGTGCTGCAGAGGAACCCACCTCCCGCTGCTCACATGAATCCTATTCCCTGCTTTTATGACTTTATAGCCTAGTGTGCTGGCAGCACGAGAGCAGGGGAGGTGTTGAAACTGACCTTAAGGACCATCCAGTTCCAACCCCTCTACCCTGGGCAGGGACACCTCCCACCAGGCCCCATCCAACCTGTCCTTGGGCACCTCCAGGGACAGGGGCTAGAGAGATGATTGGCCCCTTCTACTCCTCTTTCATAAGACCCCACCTGAAGTACTGCATCCAGTTCCAGAATCCCCAGCATAAGGACATGGAGCTGTTGGAATGGGTCAAGAGGAGGCTATGAAGATTATCAGAGGGCTGGAGCACCTCTGCTGTGAGGACAGGCTGAGAGAGCTGGGTTTGTTGAGTCTGGAGAAGGGAAGGCTCCAAGGAGACATTATAGGGTCATGTTCTGGCTGCTCGCTGGCATTGCCAAGGCAAAACCATGAGAACAGAAGCACTTCAGCACTCCTTGCCTGCCGAGCCCCTCAAAGTGGGATTGCTCCTGGATTTCTGTGAACCCGCACCCCTTCTGCAACAAAGCCCTTTCGCATCTGCTCCTACTCCTCTACCAATGACAAGTGGTAGCTTGGGGACAGCAGTCCCACCACTGTTCAGCCACCTCAGCAGGGACTGACGTTTCAGAGTGGGGGTGCTTTGCTTGAGCTCAAGACCAAGGTTAAGGGCCAGGCAACAGAAATAAGTGTATCCTAACTGCACATATGGTAAAACAGACTCCAAGTTTAATTAATCTTCCCCATCTTATTTTAGAGGGTTAAGCCATTATTTAGAGCTGAAAACATCACCTCTCCCCTTATGTAAACACTAGAGTGGGGTGGTGCCCGTCCGGAGCTATTGGGGAACGATGCCAATGCACTGCCAGCAGCAACTGCAATCTCCAGGGATCACGGCAAAATACATGCTGCCCTGGGCCACAGCAGGGACGTTTCACACATCGAAGTACCAAATGCATTAAAGATTCACTCAGGCTTCTGTCAGTACAGGGTAACTTTAAAAAAAGCTATCAAGTATTTTATTTTTAACCTATCTACATTATGTACAGAGCAAGAAAGGCCACAGCAGTTTTTCAACATACAAACCCTTTAAAAGAGGATAGATTTATGCAGAAGTGACAAGTATCAAAGTGAAGTCACTAACAAAGGTGCATACACAGTACTGCAGAAAGTATGATAAGCACACCAGTCCTTGAGGCTTTCATTCCACCTTAGACTCTACAGCTGATCTGGACGAGGAGGGTAGGGGGTAGAAAAGTTTCCGATACTGCTGACACCCAGAAGGCTCCCTGGCAGCCGGTGGCACACAACATGCCCCCAAAGCCACCGTACAGGCTGTGAGAGCAGCACCCACGATGACTGCACTGTAACACATCATGCCTTGATGCAATCGAGCTCAGCCTTGGGCTCTGTCAAGCAAACAATCATTAAAAGCCTCTCCCAGCTGGTGGACCGGTAGCCAGGATCAGTATCACCATACCAAGTGGCACTGGTACATCACCTCATTAAGAACTTCAGTATGTACTCATCAGCGAGACAAGAGTCTTTGCATTAGTTTACAGTCCACTATGAACAATTTTCTGCTGCATGTAAACATGACTAACTAGATAAAATACAATCAAACTTCTGTAAAAGTTAATAAAATATCTTTCTTTTAGAAAAACAAAGCTAGCCTATTACTGCATTGTTTACAATTTTATTAAAATAGTACAACCTCTCGGTTGTTACCAGTCCTGAGTTCACCATAATAAAAATGGCCTTGGCTTCTGCTGAAGGTCTGCACCCACTCCGTGTGCTTTGGCAGAAGTCTCCTAATAAAAATGGAATTCCTTCAGGAACAGTTAAGTCTGGTGCTGCCCATTGAGGAAGTTGTATACGAGGAACTGGCCAGTGCCACAGTACTGTGTTGCAAAGAGTTTTCCATCGGGAGTAGGGTCAGAGAAAGCAATTTCTTCTTTACTCAAGTATGAGCCGTAGATGAAGTTGCTCCTAAGTATAAAAAAAAAAAAAAAAAAGGAAAAAAGAGAATTACCCTCAGGGAACAATGCAGCAATAATTACACTATAGGGCCACAAACCATTAGATCAGTTCAGTGGCACAGGCTTTGCAAAGGAAGAAGCTTTATTAGGAGGAGATGGCTCTATTTAGGAAGAACTTCTTCACAATGAGGGCGGTGAGGCCCTGGCACAGGTTGCCCAGAGAAGTCGTGGACCCCTGGAGGTGCTCAAGGCCAGGTTGGATGGGGCCTTGAACAACCTGATCCAGTCACAGGTGCCCCTGCCCCCATAGCAGGGCGATTGGAACTGGATGATCTCTAAGGTCCTTTCTAACCCAAACCATCCCAAGATTTTACTTATATGAGTGATATCCTCACAAATGGCAAAGAGAGTAACTTGTTATGGCAAGGATTTGTGAGATTTTGATATTTCAGAAGTGTTCCCGAAGTGTTCATCCAGAGCAACTACCTGCGAGCTGCATCAAGTTCAGTTTCAGAGTTTAAACACAAGTCTGAATTCATTCCAACTATTTCTTCATAGAAAGCAGAATGCAAAAAGCCTGCTGGGACCATGACCACAATCATTGGGAATGAAAACACAAGCTATAAGCAAGTCAGGGTGCTCACAGAAAAGGCTGAAGGGACCTGATGAAATTTCAAGTTTCTGGTTTGAAAAACACATTTGACTTTGGGATGAGAGCACATTTTGGATTAATTTAGAGCATCTAAGAACTTAACCAGAAGGCACAATTCAGAAGTGACACACGTCCATTAATAATTACATGAAAAGGAATATTCCATTTGCTTAACTTCTGTGTGAAAATATTTCATGTGTCTTTCATTCTTATTTCAAGAGTGGAGAGAATCAAGAGATCCCATTGTCCTCTTCTGCATGGTTATGAGACCAAACTTAAAAAACTGATCTCGGGCTTTAAGACCTCAATCAGGGAAAGGATGAGGCAATGCTTATTCCTGGAAACAGAAGAAGCTCCCATTCAAGTTAAGTTTTTCAACTCCTATAAAATAAACTTACATGCACTTGCAGACCAAGCATGAACTTCAATCACATGAACATTTCTGTTACATTTTGAGGGAAAGACAATAGGAGCAGCATCCTTTTTGGCCACTAGCTAGGCAAGATGCATTCTGCAGAGCTTTGCCAGGCTCACCAAATACCCAAGAGGGTGAGGACTGGCAGACACAAGAGTGACGATGCCACAAATTCCAGCAAAATGGGGCAAGCTAGGCACCCAGAACAAACCTGACAGCCCAGCAGTAACAAGATGTGGGTAGTTCCTGGCATCACTCAGAAGAGTGTTTAAACTAGGAAACGTCACTGGAAGAAACCTAAGGACTGGAGATTCAACATTTTTAACATTTTTCTCAACTGTAGCGTGAATGTTTGAGTCCTATGGATCTGGTACTTAGCATTCAGGTGAACGCACTCATCACCAGCTGCTGAAGATCCATGGAGACTGAAAATATCTCTTAAGGCTCAACGCAGATGAGTTAAGAGTGAAAAAAAAAAAGTATAATTGGAAGCCAGACTATGTCAAATAGCTTGGTGCACTCATCCTTGTTCTTTCCCCCTTCCTACCTCTAGGAATGGGTATTTGGCCAACGATTGCATCCCAGTCCTTCACAACTGGGTGATCTGACCAAAGACATTTCTTTCACCCATCATTATCTCAGAGGAATGTACTCCAGCTCACTGGCAGTCTGCTGGCATCACTCATCACCATTGCACTTACCAGAAGGATTTCTTTTAAAAACCAGCTATTGCACAACACTGATGTTCGTTACTGGAACTGTCAACTGTGCTCAGCTCTACATCCCAAATACCACCCAGCAGCTTAAAAATACAAACCTGAGTCACACAGAGCAATAGATGTCTTGGACAGAGTGCTACCTAACACACATGTAACCGAGGAACATTTTTAATGTTACCTAAGACACTCTATCATCCGAGAAGCAATCTTCTTTCGACGCATCATGCTGAATACCCATATTCGACTAATCCCACAAATGGCAGGTTCTGGAGAAGTTGAGCAGCACCATGCTTTCTGTCTTTCAAATATTACTTTCTCATTTTCTGAACTGATTTCTGGAACCTTCTCTTCTATAACTCTGTAGCCCTGCAGGCAATGTAAAAAATATTTGTCACTTCAATTATAAAAGCATCGCTAATGACTGAACTAAATAATTCTCATGTCATTTATTCCAGTTAAACATACTTGCTAAAATGCATTACCAAGAAGACTGTCTACTCGCTTCTCATTTAATTTCTCTTAACAGCTTCAAAATTGGAATGTGATAAAAGATTAAGTCCAAAAAAACCCCCAAAGTTTATCAGATTTAAAATAACAGCAGCAGGTAATCCAGTTCTTGCTACCACACGTACTAAAGTGTTTGCATTGATTTCTCCAACTTTGACTAAAATTTTTCTGCTTCTTGTCTGCTACTTCCACAGGACGGCAGACAACACCACAGGGCACACAGGATACACGCCAAAATTCTGACATCAGTTCTCAGGACTACAACTGGCAGTTTGACTTCTTGTCCTGTTCTCTGCTGCACAGTTCTGCCCTCTGCTTCTGTCTGCCATGGAGCTGTTTGACTCCATCCTACAGAGCACCCGCTTTCTCTTTCACATTGGATTTCTGTCAGGCATGGAGTTAAAGTCTAGCCAGAGCTAGAATAGCAGAGGAAGAAAAGTTCCACCCTTTGGCTGTAGGAAGTTCTTAGATAGGCAGGTCCGACCCAAGCAGGACAACATACACGTGTCTCAGCTCAGTGTCAACTATGCAAAACTGAATCACTGCATCTCAGAATACTACCAAAAGTCTTTTCATCTCTGGAAAAGGCATTCACAGAATAGTTAGTTTCTAAATGGCTGGACTTAAACTCTTGGTAATTCAGAATGTCTGAAGAACACAGTCACTAGGCACTGACACAGACTGCCTTTCTCCAGTTCAATCACTTACCCACTGTATATGTTCTGCAATTAAACAGCCAATAACTTTCTTGTCGTTAGAAATAAAAAGAAGAGTTTTAGTTCTAGAGTAACACATAAGCGGAGCTTGCTGAAATCCCAAGTCATTGTCTACCATTTCTCTAATTTCTTCAACCTGTCAAAATAAGTTTAAATGCTGCATAAGAAACAAATGTAAATATGCATTCATATAAATGTACACAAAAATTACAGACTTACAAAAATGCACTAAGGTCTCTAGAGCACTGAGAGCTATTCCAGAAGTTAGGGATTATCCTAAGTGACTTGCAACACATCAGTCCACATAAATTCCTTAAATAACACTTGACTGGGAATAGGAAGAGCAGAGATCTCTAAGTCAGCTTCCATTAGGTCCAAACTTCAATTAGTCAACAGCTAACAGATAAAATACAGGTAGTCAAAGCTTGGATTCTGGTATTCTTAAAGTAAACAAGATCTGTGCCAAAAGTTAAACTAGCTTAGTTGAAGGTTTTCTGTCTGTTATTTTTAAGCCTTGAAAGAACTAATCCGTGGTGGGCTTTGAGCAGATGATGGCATGCAGAGTGCTGAGGCCACTAAAAAATGTGCGTATTTGTCATAAAGGAAGAAGTAACTGTCATCTCTTTTCCTTTTTTTACTTGCAAGAAGTAACTGGAACTAAATATAAAATTTTGTTTAATACTAGCAAGTTTAGAAGAAATATATAAACTCCAGTATCAATGTAAACAAAACTTTGGTGTGAGCTGAGATCCCTGAACCTGTAGCTAGGCACTGGAACAGTCTCTATCATTCAGAGACAGAAAAAAGGTAGCTCTTCCTATGTGGTGCATTAAATGGCATGAGCTGCTTCAATGCATGTTGCAGTTGTTTGTAAAGCAAATTAGAATTATGGACACTATGGATATATGAAGTGAGTATCAATCAAATGAAAATTGTGTTAAAAAAAGGTTTTAAAAAATAACTTTTAAAAGGCACAGTATCAGTTGCTCTCTGCTTTCTCATCCAACTTTCAGGTACCAGTATTTTAATAAGTCAAATTAGCCAATCCGAAGCAGTAAGTAACCATTCTTGAGGTCAGTGACCCACAGTAGCAAGGCAGGACTATAGAGAATTCTATCCTAAATGACTTCATTTGCTACACTCTTCCTTTACTCTGCCCACTTAGGTATTTTACGTAATTTTTCTTCAGCTATTTTAGTAAGAAAGGATGTGCTGGAGCACCTACCATGCAAGGACAGGCTGAGAGGGTTGGGGTTGTTCAGCTTGGAGAAGGTTCCGAGGAGACCTTATGGCCACCTTCCAGTACCTGAAAGGGCTACAGGAAAGCTGGGGAGTGAATTTTTACAAGGGCATGGAGTGATAGGACTAAGGGGAATGGCTTTAAATTTGAACAAGGAAGATTTAGTCTAGATGCAAGGAGGAATTTCTTTGCTATGAGTGTGGTGAGGCACTGGCACAGGCTGCCCAGGTAAGCTGTGGTTGCCCCATCCCTGGAGGTGTTCGTGGCCAGGTTGGATGGGGTCTTGGGCAGCCTGATCTAATAGAAAGTGTCCCTGACCATGGCAGAGGGGTTGGAACTAGATGACCTTTAATGCCCCTTCCAACCCAAACTATTCTATGATTTTGTGATTCTATGATTCTTTGTACTAAAGTTAAGGTGATATCACCAGAGAATCAAAATTTAATAAACTTCTCTGCATAACACATTGTAAAAAGAAAACCTGGAGTTTCTTTTCAATTCAGTAACTTAAAAAAATTCTGTTGTTCTAAAGAAAACCTACTATAGCCCCACCATCAGAAGACGTGTCTTAGGCGTCAACTCAGCCTCCAGAGGTCCCTTCCAACCTCAACCATTCTGTAATTGCGCGATAGCAGTACTGTTTAAAAGTACCTATTAGACACAGCAAATCCCCAGCTAAATAGAGCCAACACTGTGCTACTGAAAAAGTAAAAACCTAGTCACATTCAGATGTATGATTGCAGGTGAGCCAGCAAAACCTCAAAGTACCCTGCTGCTCTAAAGACGTGCTGGTGTATGGTGCTGGTGTCCACTTTTTGATATGGAGTTTCAAAATAGACATGAGACAAATGGAAATAATCTAGAGGAGACTACAACAAGAATCAGACCTCTGCAAAATATTATGCAGGAGTATAAATTAAAACAGTACATCTGCCAGTCTTCTAAATGTGGAACAATCAGTTTGTTCAGGCATAAAAAAAGATGTTGCAAAGAGGAAAACAAAGATATTTTCTAAAGCCACAGCAATTTGATCTGCACTAATGAACTTAAATTGCAATACAGAGACTCTGATGGACGTTAAGGGAAAATTTCCTAACACTATGGATAATGAGACACTGTCACAGTGTCTGAAGAGGTCAGAAAAGTCTCCAGTGGAAGTTTTAGGAGACTGTCAAGATACATCATAACCTGAGCTGACCCTGGTCCAGACACATGAACAGAATATGTGACTTCGAGGCCAGTTTCAACATAAATCTATTTTTATACAAAAATCATTTTGAGCCTGGTGCTGCATTCATGCTGTGCAATAGCATTAATACATTTCAGCTTAAATACAGTAGGAAGTTTACATTACAAAAAATACCTGGTAGGCATTCAGCAAGTACACTATGAAAATGTAAAAAAAAAAAAAAATCAGTTGGCTGCTGCTCAGGACCAACACCAGTATGAGGAAAATGGCAGTACTTAAGGGAAGATGTCTGACCCGTTGGTAGAAAAAGCTACAGAACCATTGTTGTTCTGGGTCCAGTTTCAATTACTCACACATCAATTATACAAACCATCCATGAACATTCTCATTCCTTATACTGAAATATCCAACAAGGTAACACACACAGGTCCAGTCCTTTTCTCCATACCTTTTTAAGTGCATACTTTGGGTCATCAGGAAGAACCATTATTATCTTTCCATCAGGATATTCGGCCAAAATCCGCTCCTTTTTCCAACCCTAAATGAAACAAACACTTATCTAAACCATACACGAGACGCACTTTCACAAACAGAAATAGTCTATTATTGCTCTACGTACTGAACTTAGGTAGAGACTTCACATTGTTTAGTGGTTGCTTTGCTAGAGAAGGGAACTTCAGCTAGCTTTTTAAACTGAGCACAACAGATGCATGTTCTTAATACAATAATTTATACAATAGCCTAACTATATCTAGAAACAATTTGTGAAAGTGTCCTGTAATTGCCCAACTGAATTTTTTTCCCCCAAGACTGCAAGGCAAACTGAACTTTAAAATAGAAGTAGCAAACTTGACTCACAGAACTGATTTCCAAACCTATGTAATACTTATTTTCCGAAGTCCAGTGCATGGGAAAAACCCTAAGTTTTAATAAAATATTTCTTTTTAACATAGTTACCTCCACAAATACACACTCAGTTTTAAAGTTTGGCATGCGAAAGACCTCCAGGAGGTACTAAGTGAACTGATTGGCATGCAGTTGCCCAAAATGTAAGGAATAGTTTATTTTGTTACTGATCATATTTGTTAAAGCCACAAGAAGGATACTAGAAAAAATTTTATAACTACCTTCTAAGAATCTAATGGGGAAGGAGGCTACGTTGTGTGTATCTGAAGTATAAACATACTCAAAAAAATAGAGGTAATTAACTCTTCTTCAGATCCACACTCGTGGTGAATAATGAGCAGTACCTGCATGGAAAAAAACAAAACAAAAAAGCCACTTAAATCTAGTAAGATGGGACTGGCAGATATTAGAACTCAAGTTGCTTTGAAGGGACCTAAAAATACTGAATGCAGAAGTAACTTCAGCCACTAAAAAGGCTGATCTACCAAGTCTTACTCAAAGCAACTTTAAGTAAAAAAGCCTTTGAAGAAACAGTATTGATGGAATAATTCTCATTGAAATCTATACCTTCCCACAGAATACCTTCAACTAAAGACAAAAACAATGGAATTTGGCCACTGAATGAATGCCATATATACTACCACAAAAAGAGAGTTATAACACTTGGCCTGTATCTCACTTTAATCATGCTGATTTTACTCCCTTACCCCAAACAAGACATGTGAAGAGAATCATTTTAGAAATGTATCTACTTCCTGGTTGCCCTGGAACTATTTAAATACGAGTTTATCACCCAGATGGCAATGGTTGCAACACTGACACCATTTCAATTCTGTGAGCTTTCCATCTCAGCAGTAGTTGCACTGAACACCAACACAAAAGATGATCCTATTTGAATTTTCATGTATTATAGTCCAAACAAAAAAGGCAGCGAAGAGCAGCGTCGTAATACTCAGGTAATCAGAAAAATTCAGTTTGTGGGATTGTGGCCTGCCTTTTGAGACTGTTAGAAAATGTGTGCAAAAATTCAGGCAAGAATTACTACTCTCCAACATCAAACAACATCCTCTCTCCACTTTCAGAAGGGGGTTTTTTGTTGCCTTTTGGCACCTGTTTGCCATGCAGAAGCTTTCTATAGCCTATTTTAAACCAAACACAACCATCACTCAGCAGATAAATGCTATGTGTTTGATAATCCTACCATTACAACATGCAGAATGTTGCAGGCCTAATGCAAAAAATTCAACCTTAAATTTCAGGTGAAGGTATTTTATTAACATAATGGCCATGTAATACCAGCATAATGAAATCTGAGGGAAGAAAACATTCCTGGACATCTTACAGCTGTTATAATTTTAAGCAACAGTGCATTAGCATATGCCTAAAAATAATTCCAAACTGCAATAACTGACTTTCTAATACTTAGAAAGTAAGTATTGTTTTCATTATTATGTACCTACTGAGAAAGTGATGAGGATATACAGGGACTCATCATATTCACAGGAGAGCTAGTTTGAACTGATGTATTTTGGAATTTATTCAGAAATATACCTTTAAGAGGAAGCTTTCCAGAAAGTTACAGCAAACTCTAAGCTCATCCAAGATATTTAGTTCATTTAGTTTACATCAGAAGAAACATTTTAAATTAACTCACATTCCTTTGTTCTAGCAGCAGCTCAAAGAATTTCAAAAAGAAAAGCTAAGCATCGGCATCCTCAGTATCCTTATTGTTCAGTCCTAGTAAGGAATGAACTGTGCTTCTTTAAAACCACACAAATGCAAATAATGCACAAGATGGGTCACAGCTCTTTCATATTTTAACTTTAAAGTTATTAAGGAAAACATGCTATGGTTTCAACTGGGGCTGACCCTATCGCATAACTACAATACACAAAATATGTTTTAATACCAGTACCTTGCATGTGGTCTGAAGATTACT
The DNA here is from genome assembly GCA_033558105.1 of Coccyzus lansbergi. Classification (NCBI taxonomy): domain Eukaryota; kingdom Metazoa; phylum Chordata; class Aves; order Cuculiformes; family Coccyzidae; genus Coccyzus; species Coccyzus lansbergi. The sequence continues at coordinate 664,201 of JAUMJK010000709.1, forward strand.
TCCCTTAACATGTCCATCAATCTAGGCTTTCTTAACAAATCCCCATTATCTTAACATTATTAAACCATCTTGCAGACTGTTGTGTCCTGTTTCAATCACCAAGAACCGAACGCCTTCACTCAGGCAGATGGCAAGAACACCTTAGTACCGCAAGCAACAAAAGCATTGTGTCTTCAATGTACTTTATAATATTCTATGGCAATGTCAGAAAATTTGCTTTTCCTCTACTTTTAACTATCATTACTTTAGGGCATTAAGACTTACTTAATGCTGAATGAGATGCCCAAGCACTTAGACTTATTGCTTGTGATGACCAAAGAAGTTCAAAGGAATGCTGTCATTTCCATCAGGATATATGTTCTGCAAGGCCTGGAGTAAAAGAACATGACTATGCCACTCCTCTTTGATACTGGAAGCCTATGCTCCATAACACATCACCTAGAGCCAGCAGCAGCAAGGTACATATAGCATCATTGCCACAGCTGGGCAGACTGGTGTTGTACAGAGCCTCACTGGTGTGTAAAACTTGATGGATCATCCTCTTCCCCTTCCATGAAACAGTCATTTATCTTACAGGTATTTGTAATCTTTTAGGAGCATAAGGCAACTCTGATGAACAGTTAACTCATTTTTTATCTACCTCTAACTTTTACTCCCAATTAAAACAAGACTGACGATTGCTCTGGCTCCCTTATTAATCTGCAATGGCAACAGAAATACAAAAGAAAGAAATAATTCAAAAAATGAAAACACAGACGAGCGGTCTCTACTGCATTGTGAATTAGCAGCACAGAGACTAATTATGAAGGTGCTGTGTAGTGCATTGCTATAACAGGTGACGTCAAATGCAGTTGCAAAGACAGCTCCAACATTAATGGCATTGTAGTTGAAGCGATCAAGGCTCAATTTCACATGAACTACATCCTACTTATAGTTTAATAATATTAGATGTAGGTTTGCCTGTAAAAGCATAAGTTAGGAGACACAACAGACTGCTTCCCATGCATTTCCTCATGGTTTAAAAGTTCTTGTGTAAGAATAAGAAATGGGAGAGTGGACCTGGTATTTTCTATGTACATCAGTTCTGGCTTGTCTCTACTTCTCGTTTCTCAAATTAATACAAATACATGAAAATCAGTGGTGGATTTTCTTATACCCTTTATTCCTCACAAATACTAGAGTAGTGAAGAAAATGTAGTTAATCCTGTATAATTCTTGATCTTCACTAAGAAAAACTTCTACAAAATTTTCCCCTAATAACTCAAGTCTGAAATTTTGTGCATGTCTATTCATGATAATTTGTAGCAGAGAAATGGGTCAACTGCTGCCTTCTCAACTCCTCCATCAAACTACAGATATTCTGCCTCTCTTTCCTATTAACCCAACATGGAGAATGAGGTTTTGATTGTAGAACACATTAAGATCTTCAGCTTCAACTATAAAATACTACACACCGTTAAAACTAAGATTATTACAGAACACAGCTAATATTAAGAACTTTATTTGATATATTAAGTTTTATATTGTACAGATGTATCATCTTTTGAATGAATGCAAATCAAGACAACCATGAAATCTTTCTAAGACAACATGAAGTTCATCATCATCTTCAATCCCAATACTCTATTAACCTTTGGTTCCAAGAAGTCAAGTTGTTTGCTTTTTTTATTTAATCTGAATTTGTAAGCACCTCACAGATGGGCTAGGGTACAACTGGAGCATAACAGCTATTTAAAATGTATCAGATTAGACATTAGCCCAAATAACAGCTTATTCCACTTTCTTCACCTCAACATGTTCTTAACTAAGAGGATAAGCTTGAAATACAAATAGTAACTCCATTTGCACTAGGCATCTGAATCCACAAGCACTTCCTAACTTAAGTATTTGGAATTGCAACTTAAAAACATCATTAAAAATAACATCTGGCTCTTAAAAAGATTTTGCAGAAATGGTGAATGGATACTATGTGGTATCACAAAGAGGATACACAATTGATAGTGTGTGGTATATAGCTACAGGATTTTATGAAAACTGACCCATTCATCCATCCCATAAAGTCATCTATCCTCTTGGAGGCAAGGCTTGATGTGTATGTCATCACTCAACACATACACATGCTAGAATGGCGTAATTTTTCTGGATACTTTCAGATGTCTGAAACCAGAAGGACAGTGAGACAAATTCCTACACTTGCCTCCAGTGGGGAACATCTCCCACACTAATCTATTCCTGCTACAGCACTATCCCTAACCATTCTACCTCGTTGCTTTATTCAATTTGCACACATGGGTTAGCAAATGGCATCCTTCAGAAAACCACTATCAGTCCTTGACAATCTTCTGTTCACAAATCCAGAAAATATCCAACTTGCTGAACTTTCTCTCTCCGCCTACAATTTCCTTATTGTCTCTATCAGCCATCCATGACAAAACAAGTATCCCAGTGCCATCTTCCTTGTTAGCCTGTTCTACTTCTGGAGGCATCATGGAATTCCTAGAAACCTAAAAAGAAGCTTTTACTAAAAGAAACAAGATAAGCCCTAAAAATAAACAAACAAAACTACATTTTTGTTTAAGATAGTAATTTACAGGTGAACTATCTTCTGGTTACTCAGTACCACAAAGGAGATGCGTACAGGTCAGCAGAACACTAACAATAAAGTCTGTTTTCACAGCTCACAGCAAGAAGCTCTGGCATGATAATGCACATAGGCTTTCATTTTGTGATTCTGCAAAATGAATCATCAACAGAACTACAAGGCACATAACAAGAGATGCTCAAACACGAGAAAATCTGAGAAAAGCCTCAAATCAGACTGGGACTGAGTCATATGGCACAAAGAATGTGAATGACAAGAGAACAAATAATGCTTCTAAGTTACCTCAGAATGGCCTCCAAATCAACAACAACGTCAAATATATTACATTCATAAAAAAGAATATCCCAAGAGCTAATAAGGTAGCATACCAAGGTCACCAAGACCAGATGTTTCTGGATCAGAAAGTTAAACCGAGAAGTTACCAAGACTTTCTCTAGTACATTTTTTTTAATCCCATGATGCTACTGTGCTGCTAACACTTTCTGTCTAGGAAAGGAAGGTCATTATAGTCTCAACACAGCAATTACATACGAGTATCTAGAAACCAAGCATTACCACACCTCCAAGTCATCCTCCCAACAATTCCCACACTAGCAAACCTCTGACAACCAGCAATCATTCTTCTAGTATTTCTGGATGACTAAGAATTAACAAGCAGAGACTTGGTGTACTAATTCAGTGGCAAGAATGCTTATCTAGATTTCAAATTATTTTCTAAAAGGAGGTGAAGATATTTCTGTCATGGACATTACCTCAATAAAATCAACTGAGAACCACTGATTATGGGTCAAACATGTAGTGTTAAAGACCATCCATTTAGCATGGCAAACGTTACTTACCCATGCAGAAAATGGAGTGTCAAATTCTATGTCCTCTCCTATGAGGACAGGCTGGGAGAGTTGTGATTATTCAGCCTGGATATGAAAACGCTCAGGGGAGACCTTATGGTTACCTTCCAGTACCTGAAGGGGGCCTGCAGGAAAACTGGGGAGGGACTTTCTACAAGAGCATGGAGTGACAGGATGGGGGGCAATGGCCTTAAATTGGAAGGGGGAAAATTTAGATCAGATGTAAGGAAGATATTCTTCACAATGAGGGTGTTGAGGCATTGGCACAGGTTGCCCAGGGAAGCTATGGCTGCCCCATCCCTGAAAGTGTTCCAAGATCAGGTTGGATGGGGCCTTGGGCAGCCTGGTCTGGTGGGAGGTGTCTCTGCCCACTGCAGAGGGGTTGGAGCTGGATGATCTTTAAGGTCCCTTCCAACCCAAACCATTCTACGATTCTAAGAAATTGGCATGAGAGAAAAAACAAGTCAGAGGAGAATTTAAAAATTCATAAGAGTCCTTCCTTTGCCTCTTACTCTACAGTTTCTGTTCATGAAAACCACTTAAATCACTGTTCTGCAGCCTTCTATGGTGTCACAGAACACAACTAGAGTCTTAAAAAGATTTCAGATATAGAACTGTTTATTCATTGAACTAACAATGCAAATAATTCGCTTGAGTGCACAAAATGCGAAGATTTAAGAAGATACCTAAAAACTGAGAAAACAATGGGAAAGTTTTTCTCAAACTAAAAGCCTACCTAACTTTATACACAGTTGTTCACAACTGTTCTAAGGCAACTTATTCTTTCACTTTTATTTTAATCATGTTGTTACTCTAGACACACATACAAGAGTGAAATTTCAGTTTTTTCAACTTCCCAATTATTTAAACTTCAGTGCAGCTAAAATGCATCTAATGTGTATCAGAAGAGATCTTTCAAGGTGTTTGGATTATTCAGAAAAACCTAACCAAGAACAGAACAAATACCACAACTATTTACCAAATAGTTTCAAACACCTTGGCTATGACAATACTTCTTTATATTTGTAAACAGTGGGATACAACTGAGCTTGATATTTAAGAGTAGCCCAAAAGCTATTTGGTACCAATATGAAATGGATTGGTGGCCTCAGTTCATTTATCCTGGAGGTCTTATCTACTCGAGTGTAGAGTACTGAAGGTAACATGTGTGATAAAGAAAACAAGCTTTGTGGTTTCTACTCTGGATTTCAGACATGTGAACAGGTATTTCCAATAAGTCTTGTAACATCAGCTAGTGTGAAGTAGCTGATTTTACAATATACTTTGTATATAATTTTTCAAATATGACCTTGAATAAGAGAGATATACTCAGATATAGTACATATAATAAAGTTATGGAAGAATACTTTGGACTTTATACAATTATACTATAAATTCAGTAAAGTTTTAATATACTATAAAGTTGTATCATCTGGATTCCTAGGCAGCCTCTCTTCAAATTACAGATAATTAAGAAAAAGTAATTTGGAAGTTATCTAAGATTACACAATTACAAAAATGGCACAATAAGCTCTTTATCTGACTATTAAGTCAACCACTGCAAACACCAATTGTACTGAAACCTGTATTTAGCACTTTCAGAACAGTGACATTCCTTTGTTTTCCTATCACCACTCTCACCTCCCTGCCAAGACTTGTAACAGAAAGAATACAATGGCAATGAACCACTACTATCCTATTAAATATTTAATGTGTTACGCATAAGCAGTCTACAGTGGCTTTTAAAAACATTTATTTACCAAAGTGGATTATTTACAGCCTGTTGTAATACTAATCTGCTGAAATGCAACTTAATACAAATAATACAAACTGTAACCAGTACATAGCAAAGAAAAGATAATGCTTACATCTTTAAAAAGATAAGGTTTCCTTACCACATATCTTACAGCACTTATGAACTGGTTATGAAAAAGGAGATGTTGGGTTTCATCCTCTGGATTTGACGCAGTGTAAAGCATTCCACAAATATTACAGGAAATGGCACCAAATCTCTTCTGCCCTGCATCCTATTTTTAAAAAAATGGAAAGAAAAGGGAAAAGGTACTTGTCAATGGCAGGCACGGTAAATATAGTTCAACAGAACTTTCACCTAATCAGACATGCCTTTTTTAACTTATCCTCCGGAAATTCAACAGACAGGCTAAAATGGAGTGAAACAGGAGAAAAAAAGTAAAGAATTTAGAAATTCATCTTTCAAAAACCTACCTGGCCTCCAAAGACACGGGCATCAATCACAGAGGAAACTCTACTCAACATTAAAATTCTCTGCCCCTCATTAATTCTTAACAAATTACTTCTTTTTCATTTCACATAGAGCAGAGAATTCTTCCTTCATTACCCTACTTGCAGTAAATATAATCATCTTCCACAAAGAAAACATCTTCCACATCCAGCCCACAATATTTGGTTTTCCCTACTGTCCTGCTGCTGCCTGTCTTTTGGTTGTGAGTTGCCTTGAGGTAGGCTGAAGGTTAGCCAGAATGTTTGGAAGGTTATTATAAAAAAACAAAAGCTAGAGAAATAATAGATAATATCAGCAATACATCTGCAACAGCTGATCACTGCATTGTTGGGTTTCATATAAACCAAATATTTCAAGGCAATCAAATAGTATTATGGGATTTTATCCTTCTCTTCATTGATTAAAAGTCTCATTTAATATACTCTCAGGACTTAACTATGATGCTTGATGTGCTATCTTCATTGCACAGTGTTCAGAACTTTTATTCTGCAGATGTTGGATAGCAGCTATGATAAAAATGGAAGATCTTAGCATTTTACTCACAACACTTTAAGCTACTGTCCTGCTCTATAACCAACCATTACCAAACCTGGGGCACTACTCGGTACCTATTGCTTTACTATTTACTCATTAAAATACTGTTATTAACTTGGACACACGCTCCATTAAGGAGTCAGTGCCTAATAAAGAGTGAAATGAAAAAAGCCTGCTTCACAGAAGGAAGTTTACAAATCACTTCTTACTCCTCCAGCCTTCAAAGGTAAGTTAAGTACTCTAGGTCCTAGATGACAGCTCAATTTTCTACACACCAGTAACTTATTTCAAGCAGTCATCAGGGAAATCTAAAATGTAGGTATCAGGGATTTTTTTTTTTTCCAGAAGAGACTAAAGGTACAACTGGTCAGGCAAACTCAAGAGTTGAACTTCTGTTTAAGAGTACGTACGTGGAACTCAGCAAAATAAAAACTGAACCTGAGGAGTCATTGCTTTAGTGGTATGTCAAGTTATATATTCCTACTGCATACAGAAGGAGAAACAGGAGTACATTATTCTTCTGAAGGAAAAAGGAAAGATGGACCAACCCTGAGGTTAGATTTCCCGAATCAGAATAAGATGAGTTTTCTAAAGGTGTAAAAATTGAATCCCACACATTTTAACTGCAGACTTCCTTAAAATCAGCAATATAGTTCAAAGCAAAATACCCATCTGGCCACCAAACTATTCTGTATTTCAAGGGCTTATACATGAAAAATGAAAAAAGGCAGTTCATCAGCAAGTATGTATGGTGATTATTTTAAGATAAACTAGTTGAACTTAACTTAGTAATTCCCACTGTGAAGATGAAGAACACAACCCCTATATCTAGGGTAGGATAAGTGAATAGGAAGCCTACTTTGATGCTTGGAATACATTTAAAAAACATAAGACATGTAAATTAGAAAATCAGCTACACTAAGCTACTCTTAAAATACTCAGCACATATCAGTACCGCAGGAAGTCTCAGAAAACAACTTCTCTTCAAGAGATTAAGGAACTAAAATGTACTTAAGCTAAAATATCTACCTATTAGTTTACTACAAAAAAAAAAAAATCAAGCCCCTAAAAAGCCTAGCTATGCAGGAAGTCATCAAAAAAGTTGTCAGGTTTCTTAGCTCATCCCATCTTCCTTTGCAAATATATACGCTGTTTTGCAAGTCTCCAGGAAGAGATTATTTCCCTAGAGTAGTACTGCTACACTGTATTTTACAGCCTGACATTCTTGGATGTTGCTGGTATCAGTGGCTCTGGGGTTTGAGGGCTATTTTTAACTTGGTTTTTTTAATTTGTATTTTAAAGATTTCACTGATATTACTAATTTTACATGCATTCAGTCATTTCAGTGGGCTACACAGAAGTTAATATTAAAAATGTGTTATGTGAATTGTAAGAAGAAAAATGCACTGTAGTAACTAAAGCAATCTTTTTGAACTCTTTAGCCCTAACAAATGCTGACTATAGTTTTTAGGAAATAATTTACAGGGTCCCAAAGGCAGTAAGAAAGAAAATACTTCAGTTACACAAAAAGGCTATTTCAAAGCCTCAATATAAGACACAATGCTTCAGAAAAAAAAAAAAAAAAGCAGCTTTGTATATCCAATGCAGACTACAATAGAAAAATCAGGACATGCAAAATAAAGGAATTAAGAAAAATACATGTTTGCACTTTAACAAAACATTTACAGAATCTGACTCTTTTTAACCTGACATCATTGCATAAGCAAGAGGAAAGGGAATGTAACAAGAGGGGAAAAGTGCTCCCAAACAATACAATACTGCATTAAGGGTTCAAAATCCTTTCCGATGGGGAGGGAGGAACAACAACAAAAAACCCACAACCCAGGACACATTATGCAGGACACATGAGAGTAGATAAAAACTTTAAACTGATATTTTTTGAGGGGGAAAAAAAATCAACCAGTAAACATCAGATACTGGGTGTGGCAGAATAAACTGTCAATTTGCTACAACTAGAAAAAGAGCTTTAACTCTCAGAACTTATTTTCAGAGCAATATTTAAGTGCCAGGTTGCAGGCAGAAAAATGTGTTCCTCTGATAAAAAATTTTCTAAACAGTAACAATAATGAGCAAGGAAGCTTCTATTTCCTAAGCAAATCCTGCACATGTAGATGGCAATTAGGCATTCCTGATGTCTCAGGCAATCCTCATTAATATAAACACAGGACATGCGAGGTCCACTGTTTCAAAGCTAACTCTAATAGAACATTGTAACAATGTTGCCCTAATCTCCAGAAGAGTTTCTTAATTCTGTGTTAGACAGAAAGAAAAGTCTTACCAATATCTTCTTTGAGAAGGTGCATGTCTGCTGATCCTCCATATGTGGAATAAGGAACCCTGCAAGCAAAAAAGGCATTTGGTGCCTCTGTAGGAGATGAAAAGGGGTCCCTTTTTTTTTTTTTTTGTCTTTTCTCTCTCTTCAGGCACAGATTAGGTCACCGTCCTGATTACCTACTGTTAGTTAGAGGAAGACTTTTTCCTCTAGTCTTTTCATAGAACAAAGAATAAACCCCAGCCACAGAAACAGGCAGGCTGGAAAGGAAATATAAGAGCAGCATGAAGGAAAAACACAAGGATTTTGGAGCATTCTGCAGAATATGAAAAGGCCAAAGAATGCTATCTCAATGCAGGGTGCGTTTCAGACTAAAGCTGATGGTAGATCCCCTTGCTCATGAGGAGGATCAGGAGACATGGCCCAACTCAGAAACAAGGTTGCAGAATTTAACTAAAAGAACAAACAAAACCACCACCCGCCATCACCAGTTTGCATCTTTCTGAAAAGCTGTTTTAGCCAAAGGATATCAATCAACCCAAAACTTTCAGAACTGAGATGTATCTAGCTTTTACTTAGTATATTTGAAAAATAAAAATGAAGGGTCATAATTTATCCTGAAATTATATCCTCACTTGTCACTGGCGCAGTATGAAAAAAATACAAAGCTAAAACCCAAATATGCACAATATTTAACAACAGAAAATTAATCTGCTCTCAATCCATATAAAAACATTATTCAAGAATGTTCCAGAGAGTGTTCCAAACATGTACAGGTTTGGTCTGGGATAAGGTTTATTTCCTTCATAGCCACTGCTATGGTGCTATGTTTTAGCTCTGTGACCAAGAGAGTGTTGATAACCCAGGGATGTTTTACCTTTTGCTGCACAATGCTTACACAGCATCAAGGCCTTTTCTGTTTCTCATTCTGCCCTGCCAGTGAGGAGGCTGGGGGCACACAAGAAGCTGGGAGGGAACACAGGAACAGCTGACTCCAATGGAACACTGGGGTACCCCGTGCCATATTGTCACGCTGAGCAATAAAAGATGGAGGTGAGAGTGAAGAAGGGAAGGATGTTTGGAGTTACAGCATTTGTTTTCCCAAGAGTTACACATGATGAAGTCCTGCTTTCTTGGAGATGGCTAAATATCTCCAAGCTGATGGGAAACAGCGAATGAATTCCTTGTTTTGTTTTGCAAGCAAACACACTTTTTGCTTTACCTATTTACACCATCCTTATCTCAACACGTGAGATTTCTCACCCATCCTACACTGTGGGTGTGAGTGAGCAGCTGCATGGTGCTTACCTGCCTGCCAGGGTTAACCCGTGACACAATTTCTGTAGCCCTGGTGCCTGAATTCCTGTATCAGTTTACCTTAGAAACATTCTAAACCTTCAGGACAAGGGATAACAAACAATCCACATAGACAATGCTCAGCTCCAGCTGAAGTAGAAATGCGACGGATCAGTTATAAGAAAGGATGACCATTACCGCCCTTCTAAGAGATGAGCTATCCCAAAGCATAAGATTTGTGTGGGAAGAAAGAAAGTGACTGCTCGCAGCTACCAATCTCCCTCTCCAGTCACTCATGCAGTAACCATTGCCTTGTTTTTATAGGGATTACAGGAAAGAAAAGAGTAAGTGCCTAACTAATGTGAGCAACAAAAGATTGCCCCAAAACCATTCTACATTTCATCAGAGAAAACGGCTAACCAATCTATACAAATTTAAAGCAGAAAACTTTAAAGCAGAAAACAACTTTAAATGATACCTACGTAACTTCCCTCAAGCTCATGAGAAATCACTTCTACACTTATTATTTCCACTGAGGCCTGTGTTTTCAACTTAAATCAAAATATTTATTTCGTATATTACCTATTTCAGTTAAACAGGAACTATGTTCAAGTTTAGCCAAAATATCTGTAAGGAAAAATTCAAGTATGATATCCAGGTACGTAAACGGATTTAGCGCACACATCATTCCTACATATAGCATCAATTCAAACCTCAATCAAAGGCATCTTCCTTCCATAAAGCAATCCTGATTCATGCACTTGCTGATTCTTATAAAGATCATCTACATTTATTCATGCTTGCTCATAACCAGGCATTAACTCAGATATCTAGAAAGGTAGAGTAACCTCTGTAACCCTGTGCTACCTTTTTATCACTTCAGTGATTCACTTCTATGTTCAATCTTTTCACACGTTCTTTCCTAAAATTGGTGAGTATAATTTTCGGACGGCTAGCCTGATTTTAAAGGGAACATACCTCTTCAGTGTCATAAAACATAAGTATCTCTGTACCTCACACGCCATTATTTAGACCATTCTTTTGTAGCTTTAATCAATTCCTACTATTACAATCAAAATTTTGTCCTAGAACTGGCATTCAAGCAGAATTTTCAAGAAGCAAATAACTGACTTTCCTGCTGTTGGATGTAAAGTGTATCTCATTTTATGAAAACTGAAAACACATGCTTTGCACATTTGTATTTCTTGCCATTTCAGAGTCAAAGGAAGAGATTATTTCATACTCAAGTTCTCATATTTTCACATGAGATTTAAGTACTTGGAAAGTTAAGAACAACTTCAGTGCATTACTCTATTCCAATATGGAGCTCCATATAACCTGACTGAGCATTTAAATGAAGCATAAGAGGGTACAGTTCACAAATATTCACAAAGGACTATTTCTTTAAACATCAAATCATGGATTTAAAACATAAGATATTTTTAGCCTCATCTTAATTCTTCCCTCCAGTAAAAAAGATCGTACTGTCCTCAGTCTGAACCTAAATCATTGCACACCACTTTGAACATCACTGTGTCCTGTCACTGTTTTACAAAGTTTGTTGCACATTAGATGCCTTGTTTTCAGCTGAAGTTCTACACTCTGAAGAGACTTGCTGCTTTTTAAGATGTGCAACAGGAAGCAAATCAGGATTAAACAGAAATAAGTCATCTTTTTTCTGAGTTGCACCTCTACAAAATGAGGATCATTTTATGTCTGAAAGCTGCTTGGATAACAACATGATGTGTACCAAAAAGAATGGTGCAAGTACAGCTACTAAATATTTACTTTACAAGCTAGTTGGACTATTTTACTTCTGATACAGTCAAATAGCCCTAAATCTTGTTAAAGATTGTATTACTTAAGAAAAATAGAAAAATAATCTATTCCTTATAGCAATCACATGGGACATAAATATGGCAAGATGCATCTTCATGGAAAAACTAGTTTTACCCTAACAGTTCTCTAAATACAATTCAGGAAATGAAAAGGTTAGAACACACTGACAGTATTTATTATGTCCCAGGCTCTGACCCTGAGATACTGTAAAGACAACCAAAAGGATAGATGTCAAACTTAAATACAAAAGATTATGAAAAAAAGTAGCTAAAAAAACCCAGCAAAACAGTGTATCACCTGGTGAGTCACATTATGCCAAACTAGTTTTTCTGCTTTGGTTACAGAAAGAAATGAAGGAGTCTGTACATACATTAAGATAGACTGGCTTGACAAATCTCCAAAAGAATCAGATCGCACAGTAGAGAATCCAAAATTGCACCTTCCAGGCATTTAATTTTTTTAAAAAGTATGATGAAGTACAAGTTAGACGTTCCTTTCTAAGAATAAAAGCATGACTTCCCAACCTTGCTCAAGGTAAAGAAGGATAATGAAACTGCTTCTCTTAATACACATGCCAAAAACTTGATATAAAAATGATTTCTAACTATTAACTATAAAATTTTTACAGATGCTATAAGTGCTAATTTAAGTGATTTGACTGAGTGTAGTAAGACTGCTCTCCATGTATGAGAAGTTTCAACCTCAATAGCTTTAAAACAAACAAAAAAAAAAAATCTTTTTTCTGTGCTCAGAGAATTAGTACAGAAGTACATAAATACCTTTGAAAACATCTCCTGAACAACAGCAAAAAGTCCAGTCACTCAGAATCCACATTTAAGAAACACACCATGGTTTTGCAAACAAAATTATTAATCACAAAATGTAGCTTATTTTGTTACATATATTTAATCCCCAGTCTCTCCAGTACTGAGAAATGTCTGGTAACGTAGAAGTCAGTTTAGCATTTTTCAATCCTCCAGACTCTAGCACAAGCCATTCTATATATAACAATATCTTCTATCCTCAGTAACTAATGTCAAGGAGCATATTTTACAAAATTGTTTAACGAATATTTGGGTTCCTCTATCTGTTTTGACAATGCTAAAAGCAGTTTCCCCCCAGGTAAAAGAACAGCAGAGCAATACCTTATCTAATGCTTACTTGGTACAGTGAACTTCAGACATTACCAAAATGACCTTTCAACACAATAAACAGCCTACTCTGAACTAAATGAGATCAAAGTGAATTAGCTCTGTATGAAGTGCTGAAATATATTAGATATTAGGAAGCTGTTACTTTCACACTTAAAAATGAAATACAGTGCTCATTTCAATTTTCCAGAAATACTTGCAGGAAACAAAAAACTAGGTCTCTCCCATTTTCCCCCATTTTTCTTCACCAATAACTCATTCCTTATACTCTAAAAATCTGCTAGGTAAATAACTTAAAACTTCTAATGTTGAAGATCTAAGGGAAAAAAATATTACACTCCTAATTTGGGCTGAAAACACAAGTACTACCAGCACAGTCAGTAAGTTGCAAAAAAACTTGTATGAATACTGTAGAGGAGAACTACAATACCTCTCTCCAGCAGCTCAGCTTAATGTATTTCTTCTTGTCAAAGATACTAGCAACTCTTCAATCAAGTTCTATTACAGTAGAAGTAAAAATTAAATTATCTTTACTGAAATGAAAAGGAATATTCTCACAGTCCTTTTAATATAGTTCAGCTATCTAATCATGCATTTTAACTCTGTTGTTAGAATGAGTTTCAAAGAGGCAATAGCTGAAATACCTCTTAAACATACGGATATTTTTATTGATTTAGTTTTCAGAAGCTCTGTTAGTAAAATATTTCAGTATGGATATAAAAGAATGTTCAGAATTCATTTTAGTTAATATTTTTGGGTGTATAATCCATATATTACATGAGAAAATTGCAATTTAGCAAGTGCACCAGTTATATATGTGAGAGGGGCAATTTCATAAGCACCTAACTACAGAGTCCTCCTTCCTAAAAGCCTAGATTCTTCTCCCTCTGAAGATTCCAAGCTCCAGCCTTTAATTTCTAAAGGATTATCAGATGTGTGCATTACTAAAACCAAAACATAACACAACCAAAATCCCTCACTGTTTCACTATCAACTTGCATGATTCTACAAGACAAAGATGAATGTGTGTCATTTTTACTTCTCACTATGTACTGTCCTGTTTTAAGAGAGATACTTGCATCTGGTAACAAATAGCAAAACCGGTAAGAATAAAAAAATCAATTTAGCAGTGTTCCTTAATTATGGTAAAAATGAGTGCATCCACAGAAAAATCTTTAAGTTTGTCTTGGAGCAATGGACATTGGAATGCTGCAGGAATAAAAATGTTGATATTAACTTGACCCCAGTCTGCCAGATGCACTTCCCCCTATAACTCTGAAATTTTAAGAAACTGAGATTTTGCACATAAGTAAAGGTAAATTCACTCTCCCTGAAAAAACTCTATTTATACTGAACAGCCATTCTACTAACACATTAAAACATGCTGGAATTTGTTTTAATAAGAATCATGTTAAGCATGCCTGCCACTGTTTTTCCATCAACACAGATAAGAATCCAGTACAGGTTCTACTTTTAGAAATCATTTGCAATGGCAAGACTAGCATGTAAGTAATGATTTTCAGACAAGTTCATAAAAACACAGCACTGCAAATTCAGAAGTAATTTCTTTGAGAAGCTGTAAACCTTACTAAAAGGGTACTACTTACTATGATCAGCTGCTTATCGCCATCCTTTCCTGCTTCTTTTAGCTTCTGAATGTGTTCTTCAGATGGTAGGAAGTTACTACATTTTGATGCTAATGAAGGATTTGGCAATGGAACCCTTGAAATACAAATGTATTTAATGTTAAAAAAGGGACTGCTTATACACGTCATCCTAAATACTCAAAACCATTGCAATTGTTATCACTAAACTTTAACAAGATGCAAATTCAAGTTAATTACCCAAAATAGTCCTATATATTTTCATTTGTGATTCAAGTGGAAAAATAAGGAAAGAAAAGGACTAATCACAAAAAATAGTTTGTGACTACACCAAGATTTTTTTTTTTTGTTGATAAAACTATTAAATTTATTATCAAGCAGGGTAGGTCAGTCACAATCATTAACACCACCATTTGCAGACTGATGGTGCCTAATGCCGTTTATTTCCTGTGTGAGGTTTAAGTTTCTAGTTTTAGGTATCACATATCAGGCTGCTAAAGCAGACCATCTAAATATCCCCATGCATTTAAGTAGGCAACATAAAACAGACATCAAATTTCCCAAATCCAATTCCAACTCATTCTCTTTTTGTGGTTGGTAGTGAAGTGAGGGAGAAAAAGGCCTGAGAAATACATGGATGGAATCTCTCTGGCTCAGTTTACATTTCCCCTAGTCATGATTTGGGTTTGAGTCACCATCCCTGGAAGTATTTACAGGCAGATGAGGTGCTCAAGGACATGATTTAATAGTGGACAGGTATGGTTGGACTTGATGATCTCAAAGGCCTTTTCCAACCAAGCAGTTCTATGACTCTGTGACTGAGCACTATAAGGTATCAACAATAAAGTTACTCTATGAACTTCTTACTATATTCAGGGAAAAATAATATTAATTCTAGGTTCGAATAAAACTTGTGGAGATCATGCAAGCAAAACACACAAAAATACTCCTATTTGTGCCAGGCATCTACATATTTTCTGTTTCTGAGCAAACTGAGGAAAGGGTCAAACACTTAATTGTAGCAGTTGCTGTAGCACACGTAGCAGATTAATTCAGTGAGCTTTTTAAAAGATAAAAAATCTTGCCAGGCATTTTTAAAATAGCATTTCTTTGTGCTACATCAGAACCAATTTTTTTATTTCTGTCACATGCCCCAAAATTTGCATTAAGTAGCTACTTCAAGGTTTGCCTTTTCCTACTGCAAACTTTTCTTACAAAGCCCTAAAGAGATCTACGCTATAGTTGTGCACATTACCCTACATTACAGCAGGGCGACCAGGAGAAAGAATGATGACTTAATTCTTGGATAGCGTAAGGAAAAAAGGGTAAGAAAGCT
Organism: Coccyzus lansbergi; assembly: GCA_033558105.1. Classification (NCBI taxonomy): domain Eukaryota; kingdom Metazoa; phylum Chordata; class Aves; order Cuculiformes; family Coccyzidae; genus Coccyzus; species Coccyzus lansbergi. Next base: position 679,967 of record JAUMJK010000709.1, read on the forward strand.
CTCACCAGAAAAATACATATCCAAATAATTGTAATGCAGTATGGACTTATTCAGCTAATAAGGTTAATAAATTTGAGCAGATGCCATAAAGCTGTTTGGCAATCAAGAATAAAGACATGAAAAATCAAAGTTAGTTTAATATTTATTGAAAAATATGAAGATATAAATTCAACTCATTTTTCATCTACCTTATTATCCTTCTGCTGTGGAATTCCACATATCAGAGTTTTTCAACATGTACAAAAGGGCTGGTTTGTCAGAACTGCTAATCTGTCCTCAGACAGATTTCCTGAAAGTGAACTGCATAATTCCTTCTTGCCTCAATTATGAATAAAGCAAACAGTACAAATACACTAACCACTGTGCCAACTATGTTGCTGTTTAAGGTATCAGGTAACAAGAAATTACTGCCTTTAGTCCGTAATTGGCTAAAACTACAGCTTATGTCACAACTGTTCAAAATCAGCAAGAGCTGACATGACCAAGGATAAAACATAAGTTGAACTCTTATTAGGAAGAACAATTTAGATAGCAGCAAGCACAAAATCATTTTTTTATATAGCAGTCAACATCTTAATTTCACTGCAGTCACAAAAAAATCCCAAATTAAATCCCTCCCTCACTACCTAAACAGATTTAATATATGCAAAACTCCCACCACTTATGGACTAGAAAATTCTTCCAGAATTCAGTGGAGTAATTCAGGAAGAGAAAGTAATAGAATCATAGAATAATCAGGTTGGAAGAGAACCACGGGATCATCGAGTCCAACCATTCCTATCAAAAACTAAACCATGCCCCTCAGCACCTATGTCTTAAACATCTCCAGGGAAGGTGAATCAACCCCCTCTCCGGGCAGCCCGTTCCAGTGACCAGTGACCCTTTCTGTGAAAACTTTCTTCCTAATGTCCAGCCTAAATCCTCCCTGGCGGAGCTTGAGATCATTCCCTCTTGTCCTGTCCCCTGTCACTTGAGAGAAGAGGACAGCTCTCTCCTTTCAGGTAGTTGGAGAGAGCAATGAGGTCTCCCCTCAGCCTCCTCTTCTCCAGGCTAAACAACCCCAGCTCTCTCAGCCATTCCTCATAGGGCCTGTTCTCCAGCCCCTTCACCAGCCTCGTTGCTCTTCTCTGGACTCGCTCCAGAGCCTCAACATCCTTCTTGTGGTGAGGGGCCCAGAAATGAACACAGGATTCAAGGAGTGGTCTCACCAGTGCCAAGTACAGAGGGAGAATAAACTCCCCGGACATGCTGGTCACACTGTTTCTGATACAAGCCAGGATGCCAATGGCCTTCTTGGCCACCAGGGCACACTGCTGGCTCATGTTCATTCGTCTGTCGACGAACACCCCCAGGTCCCTCTCCTCCAGGCAGCTTTCCAGACAGGCTTCTCCTAGTCTGTAGAACTGCATAGGGTTGTTGTGCCCCAAGTGCAGGACCCGGCATTTAGCCTCATTAAACCTCATCCCATTGGTCTCTACCCAGCGGTCCAGCCTGTTCAGATCCCTTTGCAGAGCCTCCCTGCCCTCCAGCAGATCCACACTTCCATCCAGTCTAGTGTCGTCTGCAAACTTGCTAAGGGTGCACTCAATGCCTTCATCCAGGTTACTGATGAAGACACTGAACAGGGCTGGAGCCAGCACTGAGCCCTAGGGAATCCCACTTGTAACTGGCCTCCAGCTGGATTTAACACCATTTACTACCACTCTCTGGGCCTGGTTATCCAACCAGTTTTCCACCCAGGAGCGTATGCGCCTGTCCAGGCCAGAGGTTGACAGTTTCCGTAGCAGAATGCTGTGAGAAACTGTGTCAAAGGCTTTACTTAAGTCCTGGAAGGCCACATCCACAGCCTTTTCCTCGTCCAGCAGTCGAGTCACTTTGTCACAGAAAGCGATCAGATTAGTTTGGCAAGACCTGCTTTTTGTGAACCCGTGTTGACTGGGCCTGATCACCCAGTGCTTCACGATAGCATTCAAGATCACCTGTTCCATGACCAGATTTGAGGAGAAGACCATTAGAAATGTCTTCCTAAGTCTGTTAAACCATATTCTTTAAAATTAATTTTAAGTTACAAGCATCTGCTACAAATATCTTGCTTAATTTTCTTAACAAAATAAAAAAACATCCCTTAATAACTGGGTGAAATGAAAGGTTTCTTTATAAAGACAAGTAACGACAAGTAACTTATTTGAAACTGAAAATTTAGGCTGCGAAACTACAGACAAATCATAATAAAACCTCACATTACTCTATAAAGGTTACTTTGATTTCATAATGTATGAAATACCATACCTGTTCTCAGTTTCACAAGTCTGATTTGTTAATGAAGTATGCGTCAACTGCTTGGGAGTCAAGCCTACAATTAATCAAAGATTACAACTCCATTATAATTTTTCATTGCAAAGGAAACGTGAGCTACACAATAGTGATTTGTGAAAACATATTCAAGACGATGTTGCAATTTGTTAATGGCCAATAAGAAAAGATGCAGCCCTGAGGCAGTATTCAAATGTTCCTCCACACATATTTAAAAAAATATGCAATTTTTTCAGCGTTTCCACAGCAGTTCTGCAGAGCAGTCTGTCAGCAGCTAAACAAGTCCAGTAGTAAAACCATATAGGAGTTTAAATCTGTTTGTACAAACACTAATATAAGCAGCTCTCTGAATAGTATCTGAATGATAAATGTTGAGTATGCCCCCCGCCCTAGGTGTGTTCGGTAACACTTAAGGAAAAGAAACAATCAAGAACAGAAAAAAAAAAAAAAAAGAAAAAAGCCTTCAAAAATACCCCACAATGGCAGGAAAAAGAAGCCCTATTTAGTCAAGATAAATAATTAAACAGTGCACTCAAAATCAGGTTCAGATCAAAAAAAAATACAATGTCAAACCCAACCCAAAGCCCCAACAAAGCAAAAATACAAGCCCAAAAGGATAAAACATTAAGAAGTGAGTTAATTAAAAGATATGTTAGTGACCCACTGAGTATTTCTTAGTCAAATGTACTCCAGTCAAAACATTGCCATCATACTCATCAGAAGGTTTGAGAGACTACATTCACAGGCTGATAAATGAAGACTATGTAATAAAAACAGAAGAGTAATTGCTCAGTTAATAACTTGGTCAAGATCAAGTGGAGCAATTTAGGAGAAAGAAAGGCAGATATTTATTCAAAGGAAGCAGTAACCAACAGAGAATCCTTAACAGAAATGGAGCCAAGAGGTTTTTTGTTTGTTTTAAAAGTTGCCACTTCACTTTTACTCAAGTGGAACATATTTAAGCAATAAAATATTTCTGCATTAAGTAAAAAGATGCACTAAAAGTGAATCTGGGTAGAAAAACAGACACCTCTCTCTCCCAGTACACAGCCCAGAGATTAAAGGACATTCACTGCTACTGAAACAGCCATCAGTGTGACACACAAAGAAATACAAACATCCTGGTGAATAGCTTCAACCCCAGAAGTTTAGTTCTGCATCAACCATACCTTACTCTGTCAAACACTCCTCAGAAAGGAAGACTTATGTTTCCCATATAATTGGTCAGTATAAGTGGAAAAAACAGTAGTAAACAGGTACCTTGAGGTTCAGTTTCTCCTGGTTCTTTTTTCAATTGTTTTTGTGGTTTAGGAGCTGTAACACTCTTTACTGGAGAACTTTCTGGACTTGATTCCAGATGTAATCGAAAGCCCTAAACAAAAACAAAAAAAAAATATTAAGAAAATCAGAAAGGTATTTCATGCCTTTAACCTATCAAAACCACCAAATTAATGAAGTAATAATATCTGGACTATTGCACTAGCCTTCCAATTCCTACATTTGTTTAAGCAAACAAAATGCAGTTGATTAGCTAGTTCACACTGAAGCTTCTGGTATTTCTTTTGCAAAAAATCTTTTTTTGTTTTATATATAAGCTTGTGAAATACTTCCCACAGAACACCTTTGTCCTTAAAATATTAAATTTTACTGGAAGCTTATTCAGACAGAGAACACTGCTCTCCCGTCTCTTTTCCTTTAATACACATCTTCAGAACAGAACAGCTATGCAAGCTTAAGTCATCAAAAAGCCTCTGTATGAATACGTACAACCTCTGGCTCCAGCAGGAAATTTTATCAATGTTTAGTTAATGACAGAATTTACAAGAGTGGAACAGATTCATTTTCCATCTTACTATCATCCTGTCTATGGCAACGCACCAGTAATCAATTTTTAGTGCACATGAAAATTTTAAGCTACTGTAAAATAAATCCATTGTTAAAGCAAGCTTTCTAAGTGTGGCATTCTCAGAAAACAGAACAGATTTGGAACACCCTCCCATACACCATAATTAAAATGGCTTACCTCATCTGGTCTTGGCTCATATAAATGTTTTGTCAAATTATGTAACAAACCATTTTCTGCACCTCTCTTTGTGGGCTGTTTTATTTCTAATGTCACTTCTTTAGCTCCAGCTCTCTCAGATGAAGGATCTGGTTTCTCCTGCGCACAACCTGCACTTTCATTCTCAGAGAGTCCTGTTATCGACAGCTTGACTTGTGCCTTTGAAAGCTTTGCTTCTGTAGCTCCTTGACTTGCCTCTGAAACTTCAGGGTAATCTTTTAACAAAGAAAGCTTGGGGGTATTTGCAGAATTTAAGTTACTTTGCTTCATGTTACTAGCTTTCAGTAATTTAATTTTAGTCCATTTAGAGTTTTTGTTTGAGGAGTTATTTCTACCATTCAGAGTGCATTTGACAGGCATTCCTTTTTTGCTAGGGAAGAAACGTTTGCATTGACTTTGACTGTGTTCTTTCTGTGTAAGTATTGCACTTGGTTGAAGCTCTGTTTCAGCACACTTTTCTTCTTTTTTTCTACACTCAGCAACAGGAGAATCTTTTTTCACCTCTACTGTATCTGACTCGATCTCACCTGCAATTTCTTCACAAAGTTCAAGGATGCTCACCCTTTTGGATTTCACATCACTCTCTGTCTGATCAGCTGCATTTCCTTCACTTTCAGATGGTTGTGAAATCTTTTTTGGTTTTTTACTGCTTTTCACATTCTGATGTGCTTGTTGTTTTTCCTTAGTTACTGTCTTAGAACTGGGCTTAAGAGAATCAGTTTCCACTTTCTTTGCGTTGCTAGAAATAGAAGCTTCAGGGCCCGCTTGGTCTTTCTTAACTTCCTCAAGATTCTCACCAGGACATAACAATGACCCTTGAAGGTCGTGCTGAAGGCTGTTCGAATTACCATTTTTATTGACTGTTGGGGTTTTTTTGTCTTTCACAGAGCTGGTAACTTCTACATGTATCTCTTTATCCTTATTTGTACTATCTGCCTTTATTTTTGTGGTTTTCTGTTCTGTTTTCTCTCCACTAGATTTAACTACTTTTGCTGTGACACTGTGAGTGTGCTTTTTTGCCTGGCTGCTTTGTTTAACTTCCAAAGCTTTCTCTTCTTTAACATCTCTGCTGCGCAGCGATCTTGCTGGTACAGGTACTTGTGTTAACTGCTGCAGTCTCTGTGATCTCCTCATTACTGGCTCATTTGCTGCAATTACGCATTTTGACTTAGGAATTTCTTGCATGGATTTTTTCTGGCATACCTCCTTATTTTTTATAGATTTAGACTGCTGTTGGACATTCCTGTTGGGTGCTGGTTTATTATTCAGGTTTAATGCTGATGATCTTGTAGTCATGCGTGTTCCTAGTTCAGGTTCACTGGTGCTGTCACTGAAAGGTTCAAATAATTATTTTTTCAACATCCAGAAAGCAGAATTTGTCATAAGACACTTCTCACTCCTTCTAACCTCTGCCTCTTTTCTTTTCTTTTTTTTTTTTTTTAAACACTAGCTCTTACACACTGAATATTTTTAGAATAACTTTCTCTAGAATTGTTCTAAAAATACTCCACTTCCACCTCTTCAGAGGAGTACTTAATGGTTTTTATGCATGGCAAGACTGAACTATGAACCCCAGATGAATGCTTTTTAACACCTCTAGCAGTTTTTAATTATTGGCAGTTATGACTTTCAAATTAAGTATTAGTTTATACAGCATTAGATATTTTTGCTTCAGAAACCTTTCTCAAGGAAGGCTATCTGAATTTCAAGACACTAACACAATTCCAGAGAAAGACCATGTAGCAGATACTGTACTTAATGATTTAAGGCTGATCTTACCACTAGTGCTATTAACTGTTTAGCTGTATCTTTAACTCAAATTGATTCTGCTTAGATGGTTTCTGCACTAATTTAGTCCAGGAAGATGACCTAGAACAATTACTTATTTTTTTGTTACCGACCTGTTTGATTTGACAGAGGTTTTGAGTACAGTTTTTTCTTGCACAGCACACTGATTAGGCTTTGATTTATTTGAGACATGTTTTGTATCTGACACCTCTTTTTCCTTCTTTGATGATGAAAGTTTGCTGTTCTTGTCCAGCTTTGGACGTTTAGCAGAAGGCTCTACTAACACAGATTTCCTTTTCTGAGCTGCCATTTCTGCAAAACACAATAATCAATTCAGCTTTTCAGAGTCTTTATCAACTGTTGTTACAGCATCAGTTAAGGTAACCAAAAATTTGCCTGTTTCACAAAGCAAGGTAAATGATATTCACTTTTCCTTATACAGGCAAATCACACTAACAGAAAGCAAACCATCAAAGCAATCTCAAATCAAATAACATTTATTTTACTTACAGGTTTTTACAAGAAGCAATCGACGTTCAGGCCTAAGCAACTTATCAGGGTGTTCCAAGAGCATTCCTTATGGATATGGTTATGAACAGGACGTTTCATGCCACCTATAAGCAATATAGAACGTTCATCTGGTAAATACTTCATTAACTTTCTTGTCAGACTGAATTTGGCATTCACACCCTCTTCCATCCCTACAGACAATGCTTAGCTTTAAAGCCTCTTTGATAATCAGTTTACAAAGAAAGAAAAACACTACAAATTTTATTTCCATAATCAAGAATTTTTGGCATTCTGCTGTCTTCAACATTATCCCTTTGTCATTTGACAGGTGTCAGATATAGCACCTTGGAAAGGAATTTTCCCACTTTTTCACATTTTTGCAGAAAACAGTAGGCTGCTCTCTTTCATAGCCTGAAATAAAAAAAGAGCCTGCAGTCAACTCTGTGCGCCACAGCAACAGTGAGTAAATCCATCAGACTCTACTGTTTTGTGGCAGCTACAGAACTTCACAGACATCAGCAAACACCTGTAAGTGTTCCCTCTAATATTACAAACTACAAATCAGTGACAGGAGACCCAGAAAGTAGCCTCATTTGAGACATTTGCCCTAGACAGTTAAAGAAAACAACTTCAGAGAATAAAACCGATGTTAACTATGCAGCAGTTAATCTGCATGATAGTCTGAAAACTAGCAGAGATCTTCAGTCTCCAAAGATCTGTTTGATCATGCTTTTCACATCTATTTGTAGCTTCTTTTAAGTTCTTTTACTCAAAGAATCAGTATTTGTACTACGGCATAAGTAAAAAGTATTCAGCAAAATTTCACTAATAGTTTTTACAAACTGAGTTTACTGGAAGACTCGGCATCCAGAACTTCCGTATCAGCACTTCAGAATTAATTTCTGCCACTTGCAGACTGACAAAGAAGTATTTCTGTAACAAAATTACACTACCTTTCAAGCTTTAAGTAATCTGATGTTAAATCGGATAGATGTTAAGGTCAAACAGGAACTTCAAGTCATCACTTGTGTAACACAGACCAGTTGCTTTCCTTTCATTACAACTACAACTTCATTACAACTACAAGTTTTCCAGTATTGGCAAACACACATATTTCTCTAACAATTTTAAAGATAATTACATTAAGTTCAATTCAATAATTATTCATTATCAAAAGGTAAAAGTAAAGAGTAGGACTTTTCCTTTTCTTTCAGATTTAAAATTGTCCTTAACCCCAGATTTATTTATCCATTCTTTTATGAAGACACTTTGAATGACTCCCAACTGATAATGCTCAAATTCCGAACACCAGCGTTGTCTTCTGACTTTTTCTTTTAAAGAAGCTGTGTGACCAGTGACTCATATTTGAGAGAGAATTGAAAAAAACCTTACCCAGGGAAGAAATCCCAGGCAAGCATTTTTTATAGTGCTATTTCCATGTCTCCCCCTAAGAAGCAGGTAACAGAATTCACGTCTTACTTCCTAGTGGCTCATGAGCTCCATGACGCTTAGCAAGCCTACGGGTTTCTACCAGTCAAAGGTTATCAGTCAGAGCTATAGTACAGACACCTGCACTGAGAAAAACCCCGCTGTAGTTGCCAAGTAAATCCCGAGTCTTATATTCTCTTAGCTTAGAGGGCACCACTGACTCAGAATCTGAGAACACCATGACATGTACTGTATACACCTAGATCTTCTTGGGGTTTTGCCAGCCACACACAGACATCACTGTCACTCTTAGCCACATGAGAGGGCACAGTCAAGAAGGACTTTTAAGTACAAACCAGAAAACATAACCCTTCCCACACCAGTATTCCTTCTCAGGACACTTAGAAACACACTCTCCTCCCACAAAGAGAACTAGCTAATTTCTTTCCTAATAGTATTTTGCACAGCACAGCAAGGATTTTTCCAGATATTCCAGAACTGGCAGTTTCCGGCCTGAAGTCGTGCCCTCTGGTAAAAGCCAGATTATGGATGGCACTGGAGACACAGAAGTACAAGAACAAACTACATGATTCTCATAGATTTTGGTGCAAGAAGTAGAGGTGGGAGGCAATTCAGGAAGAGACATGGAAATAGCACTACGAAAAGTGCTATTAGAGATTTCTTCCCTGGGTATGTTTTTTAATTCTTTCTAAATTACAAGCTGCTGTTCATGCAGTTTATTTAAAAGAGAAAGTCAGAAGACAGTGCTGGTGTCTGGAATTTGAGCATTATCAGTCTGGCATGGTTTTACTTGTCTTCATACAATTCATAAATAAAACTGGAGTTAAGGACAATTTAGAGTCTGAAAGAAAAGGAAAATTCAAACTCTTTACTTTTGCCTTTTGATAACAAATAATTATTAAACTAAGCTTAATGTAATTATCTTTCAAACTGTTAGAGAAAGATGTGCATTTGATAGTAGTAGAATGCTTACTGTAGTTATAACAAAATGAAAGTAACACATTCATGCTACACAACTGGTAACGTAAAAGTTCCTGTTAGACATTAAAACCTCTCAAATTTAACATCAGATTACCGAAGGTTTGAAAAATTATATAGTTCTGCAATAGAAATATTTCTTTGGCAGACTGTCAATGGCAAAAACTGGTTCCTGACCCAAACAGACAGACAACTCCCACACTCTTGAGATCACAAAGCAGAGGTGAGCCCTTGGGCTCGACAGGGCCCTGGGTTCGAAAAGAGCAGCCTCCCTCCCTCCCTCCCTCCCTGCAGACTCCATGACAGAACTCCACAGCAACTTTGCAGCCTTCACAGCAACCTGAGACCCCAAACACAACAGGGCGGCCTCCAAGTGTGGCCTCCCTGTGTCACCAGCCCCTGCTGTGACAGCCCTTCAGGAGGAGGGATCATAGAATGGTTTGGGTTGGAAGAGACCTTAAAAACCATCCAGTTCCAACTCCCATGCCATAGGCAGGTACACATCCCACTACGTCAGGCTGCCCAAGGCCCCATCCAACCTGGCCTTGGACGCCTCCAGGGATGGGACATCCACAGCTTCCCTGGGCAACCTGTGCCAGGGCCTCACCACCTCATCGTTAAGAATTTCTTCCCAATATCTGATACAAATCGTAGAAGAGTAGAACAGTATGGGTTGGAAGGGACCTTAGAGATCATCCAGTTCCACCCCTGCTGCCACGGGCAGGGACATGCCACCAGCCCAGGCTGCCCAAGGCCCCATCCAACCCGATCGTGGACACTTCCAGAGAATGGGGCTAAATGTTCCCCCTTCCAATTTCAAGCTATGCCCTTGTCTAAAGCTCCTCCCCAGTTTTGCTGCGGCCCCCCAGATCCCGGCGGGCGCTCTGAGGTCTCCTCGGAGCCTGCCCTCGCCCAGGCCGCACCCCGCGGCTCTCCCAACCCGCCCTCCCAGCAGAGCTTCTCCAGCCCCCGCGTCACCCCCGTAGCCTCCTCCGGGTCCGTTCCAACAGCTCCACGCCGGGAGATCCCCGGGGCTCCCGAGCGCTGGGCCCTCCGGGAACGGACGCAGGGTTGTCCCGGGGGGGTCACCGCCCGGTCCGGGCTCCTCAGGGCGCGATCGCGGGGCTAAGGCCTGGGCCGGGCCCGTGAGGGGATGGGGGGGAGGGGGGGAAAGCGTTACGGGACCGCGTCCTCGCGCGGGGCCGGGGGCGCGGGGGGGAGCGCGGGGCCTCAGTACCCCCACACCCCCCCTGTCCGATTTACCTCGCGCGGTGTCAGCGCCGGCAGCGCGAGCCGCCCCGCCTCGCCCGGCTTGCCAGCTGCGCGGGGAGGTGCGGGCAGAGAGGGAGAAGGCGGGGCGGGGGGGAGCGCGACGCGATTGGGTGAGGAGCTGGGGG